>OV743429.1:57456229-58656229 GCA_928269145.1 Agriphila tristella | reverse complement strand
CCACGTTTTTAGGTTTAAATTTTCTGTAGGTATAAATATTATAGTGTTATAAATATTTACAGAAGAATTTATTTTTTACTTTTTAGTCTGTTTTTACTAGACCGATTTAATTTTTTTAGTCCGATTTTTTGTTGTAATAATTTAGTCCGTTTTAAAAACGTGTTTTTAAAAAAGTTTTTTGTTTAAGCCTGCCCGTAGACTACAGACTTTCTATCGGCCGATAGTTGGCCCGATAGTTGGTTTTGTATGAAGAATCGGCCGATACCGAATCGTTGTAGTGTGCGCACTTGCATACTTCTTCATACTGATTGGAGAGCCCGACTAAACTGTGGGCCGATAGAAAGTCTGTAGTCTGCGAGCACGCTAAAGGCTATTTTGAATTTAACTTTTGACTACCATTTGAATAACCTACAAAAAAAATATTACCGAGTATATAAACGTTTGTGCATTCTGCATATTCAACAGTGTCAATTTCGCTTCATCACACTGGAATTCCTTGCATCAAAGGCTTTTGTTCCAAGTGTTTGCACTATAATATTCAGATTCACTATTATTTTCAAACAATGGAGGAGCTTCCGGGACGCGCGCCGGAAGTGACGTCACCGTATCGGAAGTAAATGCTCGTCCAGTTGCCTGGATGTAAGTTTTAAATTTAGATTTTAGTGCTTTTTTCCTTTTATGTTCGCTTCGAATTCTACAGCAGATAGTTAACACATCCGGAGCATGGATTGTTTGAATTTAAATGTTTATCGTACGATTCATCGATTTCAGCCCATTTTTAATGTCCCCACTGCTGGGGCACAGGCCACCCTTATGGGAGTATAAGAAGGATGGGCCATAACCTACCACGCATAGGCCCAATACAGATTGGTTAACACCCGTTAACGACTGAAAATACAGCCGGAATCAACTGCTTAACGTGCCTTTCAAAGCACGGAGGAAATCGAGATATTAACTTAAAAATATGAGCAGCTTTTTTGCTTTAATCGTCCCGTGACCACGGCCCTGGAGAGGTGTCGAAACGTTGGGAAACCCATAACAAACTAACAAATCAAAACTAAATAATTCTAAAATAACATCTCAATTAACTAATATACGCGCTGTAATCCGTAAAAAGCGTTTTATTTCTAATGAACTGTACGTGCGGAAGTCTTATTAGTGTACATATACAAGATAATACATTTTTGGTCACCCACACATGACCGACGATCAACCGACCAAAAATTGGAAAAATTGCAGGGCCAGGCGGTAAACCACTGCGCCACCGAGCTCCTTCTTAGATTACTTATAAAAATTTAACAGATTTAAACTCTTTTAACGAGGATTAATAATGTAATTTATTTAAAGTTTTATGCATAATTAATTCTTGCTCAAAAAAAACACTCGGCAATCAAACCAACCTAATTTTTAACTTTTGTTGTAACGCTCTATATAAGTGTGTACGTATATTATAAGCTGTTTCATCTGAAACTTCAAAGGTCGAGTTTGTATTCAAGTCTAAACCAATTGGTTATATGAAAAGAACCGATTCTATTCATACTCATGAATTAAACATTGATTTCATGCGAATGAAATTCATTCAGCGAGAATGTAGAGTGAATTAATATCCGATCGAAAAGTGTGAATAAAAACACGTATGGAGTATAATTTTATACAGTTAAAGCATCCTGAAAAAGTTTTACAATGTTAGAGACTAGAAATTAGCCAACTTATGAAAATATTTTTTGTAAACAAAACTTTGTGCATTTTTCATTAATTCATCAACAAATGCTTGCTGAAGTTTCTTAGTTACGTAAATGAGTTATGTAAAGTTTGGTATCTTCATTGTGTGTTGGTTTCTCTGGAGCTATATTTTTTGCAGAGGCGGATGCGAAAATATTTTTATATTGACAGCGACGCAGCCCGATGGATTGACAAATACATACCGATAAACCAGTTAGGTACTCTACGATTGGTGACACACAGCTGGATAAAAGAGCACAGTCCTTTTACTATGATATACAAGGTGTTTGGCAAAAGCCTTATAAAGCCGAATATGGTGGATAGGGACCATCAAACTGAACAACTTTTACTATGGACCCAACTCTGAAATCGCGAAAAAAAAAATCAGCTGTTTCATTCATTTTGATATTTTTTTATGAAACCGCTGATTTTTTTTTCGCGATTTCAGAGTTGGTCCCATAGTAAAAGTTGTTCAGTTTGATGGTCCCTTTCCACCATATTCGGCTTTAGGTATAAGGCTTTTACCAAACACCTTGTAGTTAGCAGCACCTTATGGGTAACCAAAATATGTCTTTCTTTAATTGATTTTGAACTTTTTTCACACATTTACGTTACGATTAAACTGGGTCCAATGAAACCAAAACCGAAAAGTTATCACTTAAGTATTTTTTTATGTAACATATTTGACCAAGCGCAAGCGCGAAGCGCGAGCGAAGCGTCTCTGCTTCAGTTTGGGCAAAAATTCTTTCGATGTCCGTCCGGCGGATGTATGTCCAGTTGTTCTCATCTACAGGTCGCATTTCTCAACTCATCTCATGAAATTTTGTGAGGAGGTTCGATAATTATACAGAATTTTTCGGTTGAGCTAGTTTTTCGATTTTTTTCCTAAATAGCGAAGATATGTAAAAAAAACATATTTCAGCCGTTTGTTCAAAAACAACACAAACCTTTATTGTGGCGGTGCAAAGCAAATTTTGTTAATATTTTATTATTAGAAGACGTTTACAGTTTATATTTGTGACAGAACTTGTGACTGGTATTATTTGGCATTGAATGGTTTCCTTGGTTAAATAAATATTTTTGCAAATACATGCACAATTATTCACACACACACACACACACACACACACATACACACACACACACACACACACACACACATACACACACACTTACATATTCTATAATTTCTGTTTTTTCTGTTTTATATTGTTATTTTAGCCCTAAGTTCAAATCATGTCTGTAATGCCTGTCTAATTTGAGGTGGGCGCTAATAACTGTAACACAGTCTTATGACTACAACGGTTGTTAACGCAAATATGTTTTTGTATACATGTCATGATTTAAATAAACTTTTATTATTATTATTATTATTATATTAATGACTTTAGATTTTCTTTAAGGACTTCCTACTGGTTGGAATATTAGTACGAGTATTATTCAGGGAACAGAGGTATTTTTTTTTAATAAGATACAATTTGAGCTACTTTTTAATGCGAGGTCTACAGCTCACGGAGCCAGTTTATTTGGTTGAAAGGTGCGCATCTTGCATGGGCACCCTAAGCTTATTTGTCTAACCATATTTGAAGAAAAACAATTAAATGGTAAGCAGCTTTCTGTAAATGTCCGGAGCCGGAAAAGAGTTGGTCTGCAAAATTAGTAATTATAATAATAATTAATAATAATAAATGCGTGGACCCTTTCACACAGCGTAAGGCTGCGTTCAGACGATAACGCACGACGCGACCTAAACCTGAACTCAACTCAAGCTCAACTCGAACTCAACTCAACCGGAGCCCACTTCTTGAAATACAGTGCTTACAATTTTGAGTTTTATGACACATTTTAAGCTCCGTTTTATTTTGTTTTCAAGCTGGGCTGCGGTGAAGGTGAGTTTGAGTTGAGGTTGGGTCAAGTGTTATCGTTTGAACGCAGCCTCAGCTAGCGCGAAGAAAGTGTAACGATTTAGTTTTAATTAAACCTTTAATTTTAAACGCAATCGATTGTTCTCGCCACCGTTAACACCCGTGTGTCGTACACTCCACGACGCGTTTCGCATCTCAGCAAATTTAATTCCGTATAAGACTCATAAAACTTTTTGAATAAACAGTGGCCCAAGCGATTGTGTACGAGAACAATGAAGAATTTACAGGCATTTGGTAGCATGTGGAGCGTGTCAGTATAATGAGCCCACGTTATTTTCATTTAATTAGGTACTTCAAAAGATTGAACTTCAATTTTCAAAATATTTACCAATAAACAAAATATTTTCAAAATATTACCGTTTATCCTACTTATATTATAATATTTGGATGTTGTTCCTCAATCACGCAAAAACTACTCAACGGATTTGGTTGAAATTTGACATACAGATAGAATATAGCCTCGATTTAAATATAGAATACTTTTTATCCCAATATTCCTATGGGAACGGGAACCTCGCGGGTGAAACCGCGGGCGGCCGCTAGTTAATTATTAATCTTTTCATTCATGATACTAAAAGAAACCGGATATTAAAACTAAAACTAATTCATTAGTGTTGTGAATGATGGACCTGGAGTGAACGGCCACGTAATGAAATTTATCATAGCGTAAAGGTAAACTAAACACACAAAGCAAAACGCCGACGTTAAACGTTACAGATTTTAAATAAAAAGCCTATTACTATAAAAACTGGTGCGTTATGCACAAGTGTTTTGTTAATGTTTATAAAATAATATTCGCTTGAACTGTTCGAAAATGGAAATGTTGTTTTCAACCAATTCCAATGTAATTTCAAGGCCTACCCAGGGAGACAAAGATACTTGTCAATTGCATCACAACGAAATTTGTTCCAGTACTGTATCACATCTTGATTGAGTGGAAATCGTTAGCGGACGGCTGGTTATGTTATAATTATATTGGTTATTTTACTAATTTATACGCCAACTTTCATACAACTTTTTTTCAATAACTTACGGCGATTTTCGAAAAAAAAAACAAAGTTATTGTTTTTAAACTTTTTAGATTTTTGCATTCACAATGCTATTTTTTATATTAAGATGATTAATAAATGAAAAATATTAGAAAAACTCGACTCACCCGTAGCCCGTCTGAGTTGCTACGGGTGAGTCGATTTTTTCTAATATTTTTCATTTATTAATCATCTTAAAGTTATTGTTACTAAGAACCTTTTATTTCTGAGATTATACGTTTGTTTTGGGCCAGTGTTTTTTTTTAAACTGATCACTTATTTTGCAGCTTTTAAAAAAATATCAATTCAATGTTCAGAGTGGAGTTAGTTTATTCATAATTTATGGTTTTAGGTAACAAGTCAGAAAATTTCTCAAAAATCGAAGAACCATAGCTCAGTAACCATCCAGTTTGAACCCCTGGTTCACTGGACTTCATTTGTTGCTAATGACCTCTAGTATAACCTTGTACTATTATGTATTCTGTGGTATAACCTCTAGTATAACCTCTTTCAAGGAGTCGAGACGACGTTGTTTTTTGATATTCTCAATTCAAAAGTTTTCTATTTCTTAAGGCGATAAAAGCGCGTCAATAACAAACGCACATTCTGGCACATTGTCCGCATTCAAGACATCAGTCCCTACGTCCATTTGGTATTTTTGTTTTACGACATCAGTCCCAATGAGTTTTATGCATTTGCATACATATTGGTCTCGGGTTGGCGCTACGAATGTATTCTCAAGTATAAAACGAACACACCACAATCGCAGGAGGAAATACAAGGGAGCAAGGAACTTGCACAAATACAATTTCCAGTGGCAGTAAGCAACATTTTTCCAATGAAATGCTTAGTTTTACTAGATTCAAACAAAAACTCTATACTTATTCGTCTACCCTAATTGTTGTAGATTCAATTTCTGTTCGGGCATGTTTAAATAGTAATAATCCCACCAAAAACATTGTCATGTATAATGTTGCCAAGACTTGGCTCGCACTATCAAAAAGTTATCAGACCTCATGTAGAGCCAAGCTTCTAATTCTACAAGCCCTAACTTCAAAACTCTACACCTAAGTCAAAATATGTGCCTTATATTAATATATTTATTTTATTACATAAGCTTACATAGTAAACATATTTTACTCCCAATTCAGACGTCTTTTAACTGACATGAAGGTTTGGTGCAAGAAACTCATCAGCTTTAATCCTGTCTGAAAAGCTTTTTTGTGTCTTTACTTTTTGGTCTTGTTTAATTTATTTATTCGTTCAATTCAGTTATATTCTAATACTTCATAGGTGTCTTGTACCACAGTACTAAATGGCTGTACTATAAAAACAAATCGACAAAAAGAGTTTCAATGTGCATTCATTCATTATTAATAATTCAGACGTCAATCGTGCTGTGGATTAATATTTCAGCAGAAATGTTGTCGAAGGGATTAAAGTTTCAGTTGTTAAATAAAACATGTTTGCAAAAGACTATAGCCGTTTTATTTGTAAGCGAATAAAACAATGCCTTAAGTTTGATGTTGACGTGCAAGTATTGGTACAACTTCATCATATCAGCCACACGACACCCACTGCTGGGTATTGGTACAACTTATTTCCCTAGATTTAATAGGGAAATAAGTTGTACCAATATTTGCACGTAAGCAAAATGTTGCGTCTTAGAGAAATGAGAGTTTCTCTAAGACGCAACATTTCGCTGGGGTTACGCATACAGTCGTATTTAAAATCCAACAAATTTTAAAGATTTTTTGGTTTTAGCGTATACTAATGAACTGTACGCGCAGAAGTCTTAGAACTTATAGATATCCTATCCTACAAGTATAAATTTCTAACTAGTGAAATTAAAGTTTGTTGAGTCGATTATGCATATTTTAGACAGAATCAGATGATAGGCAAAAACCAAAGTAAAGAAGGTATCCATCAAGAATTTATAATTAAGTCTAAAGTAAAAATAAACTATAGAACAAACTCAATACAAAAGGCTAAAAATTACCCATCTATCTAAAGAGCATAACAAGATCGGATACCGCATGAGCTATTTAAAGTTTCAGGCGATTTTATTGGACCGAAAAATTGTTAGTCCCCCCGGAAAATGGGCCACGGCCAAAATAATGTTCGATAGGCCTTTGACATGCAAATATTGGTTTTACGCCATTGAATGCTGATGAACTGGCTTCGAACTATGCAAACTCGTTAAAAGGTTTTAAGGCCAGATCATAATGCGAATTAGGGCTGATTGTAATATTGTTGGTAATACACTGGAGGCGCGTTATTAACGTGGAAATTGAAGCGGTAATGTTCTAGGTAAACTTTGATGTTATTGTTTAATTAACAGGTGAAATACTATGTACTTATACAACCCTTCCAATTAGCTGTCTATCCAGCCTTCTTAATTGACTTGTAAACTATTTAGTAGAAATGAATTTCATAATCCAAACCATCTATAATAATTGTCCTTCGCAATTACAGTTATACCACAGAATATATAATAGTACTAACGTCTATACTTCTTTCTTTCTTATCGTAAAATGAGAATTAGTGGCCACCTCTGGTGTTTGAGTTCATTAAGCCGCCTGCAAGGCCTCTGACTTGGTTTAACGACTATTATCAGACGACAACAGCCGGGACCAAACGATTAACATGCCCTCCAAATTACGGAATCACTCAGTTGTAATGTCACTCAACGGTCACCCATCCAACACCTGGCCGGACCGAGCTTTGAACGATTAACATGCCCTCTAAAGTACGGAATCACTCAGTTGTAATGTCACTCAACGGTCACCCATCCGACACCTGGACGGACCGAGCTTTTCTTAACAAATCTGATCAAGTACGATCAGTCTGTCATGCTCTGCCCTGAGCCCTTCAACGACTATACCTACCACAAATATACTAAGCAACTAAATTATAGCAAACTGACTACCAAATTATAGATAAACGTTCTACCAATTGATTCCTTACACCACGACAAGAATACTTTGTAATGCAGTTCAAACAATATACTACCAATATTTTTACAATTAAGCTACAAAAGTGCTCCCATTCTCCAAAGTATTGATACCCTTCACAATAGTGCTTGCAGCCTTAGAGGATCGAGTAGCAATAATAGTGATAGTGCTACAAAAGGCCAACTGAAGCACGATAATTGGTGCTTGATCCGGCGCTCGGCACGTGTGTATCCCCATGAAGGTGGGCCTATCTTATAGAGAAATGAACCGTCAAATTGGCTTACGAATTATGGAAAATGGTTGCTTTAGGTTAGGAGACTGACAGCATCATGACGACGAAAAAGGTAAGATTTTATCACATTAATCTTTAAAATTGAGACGTAAATAGTACCAGGCAAAAAAATCAAACCATTTGCAATGTTTAGGTAAGTAAATCTAATTACTTAGAAACTAAGGTATGATTCTATTAAAAATGCTTGTAATAAAATCCCATTTATGCATCCTACAAAAAATGTGAAAGTTTGGATATTTAGATGTTTGCTACTCAATCACGCAAAAATGGCCGAACGGATTAGGATTAAATTTCATTGGTAGACAGATTAGGACCTGGATAAATATAATAATATAGGCTAGGCCTGGTCAAAGGTTCCCTAGGATCCACACGGACAAAGTCGCCGCGGCGGCCGCTAGTTTTTATAAATGCAACTTGTTTTCAAATAGCATCCTTGCTTTCAAATAACGTCCTAAATTATCGGAACCCGCATTTTATAACGTGTTACTATGATAAACAGCTACCTACCATCCTATTTTGAAATCGGCCCCTGGACTACACAGCCTCAACAGTATTATTGCGAGTAAAATAAACGGTAGTGGAGTCCTGAATATGCAGCAATTAATACGCATTTTAGGATCCCCATTAACTTTTATTGGGTCTTGTTTATTAATTAAACTAGTACGGGTACCTGCCGAGGTATTTGTGTATGTAAGCCATTTCCTCAGTGGTGAGGATTTCGGGTATAGTGCGCTTACACTTTCAGCCTTATCGTCACTTAAAATCAGGTGAGTTGAAGGCCAAGCTATCCCGTTGTGGATAAAAAAATTGTAAGACGATCTTTCATAAACTTCAAATATATTTATTAAAACTTTTCTTATTTTGTATTAAATGAAATGAGTATTCAATCAATGGTATACCCAGTACCAAGTGTTAGCAACAAACTACCTGACATTATTGTGAAATAATTTAGGTAGTCAAAGCAGAACTGCATAAGAAGTAAACCCCCTCTTCTACACAAAATAGTAAAGTAAGCATTTATTCGACGTTTTTCAAAATAGTGAACAACCGAAAGAACTGACCAGCTCAGCTTGTTTTGTGGAATCTAATCCGCAACCCTGGTTTTCACTAGACCCATAAATAATATAAAAAAAATATAAAAGTCGTCTGAACCAATATGCCATTGTTATGTTATGTTTGTGACCTACTACGACTACGTGCATCGATAATTATGATAGTGAAAAATTAAAATACAACAATGTTTTAAACAAAATCTTGTGAACATTTAAGTGCATTTTCGATTAAAGTAGAAAATGAAGGAAAATCTTCGAAAACACAAAGTTCAGGAAGTTGTTCTTGGAATTGCATGAAAACTTTAGCGTCAGATTCTAGTGGAAAATGTAATTTCGAGAGAAGATTTTGTACTAACTAATTCGTGAGAATTGGTATAGCTTTAAACGTTTCTGAAAATGTTACAGATAATACTTTGTATAACTTTACCATCAAAGCAATATAGTCAATATTTTTTCATGTTAATCATTACGAAAAAGTCTTTTTTCAAAAATATTAATGCGGGCTGAATGGCTTCTTTTTATCGTTCTTGCATTTTCTTAAATGTTTTTATTCCACAACAGGAAAGAGCTTCGCTTTTATCTTACTTGGTCCTAGGGTGGCAACGCAACGATGGCCCCCATTTGCCATAATTCTTTTTAATATTACTTGTATAGTAAGTAACCCTTCAGTTATCATCATAGTTACCAAACCTTATAATTTATACTCCACTCTTTAGGTCTATCTCAATCAAAACTTTTGTTGTTAGCGAAAGTGTCAACAAGCACTCGTTACATTACTATCTGCGTGCTAATATCTCAAAAATACATCAATACAAAAAGCTCTTTGTGTTAATTTTCCGTCTCCAAGGTTCTTTTGAATGAGTCCTCTCAGAGGATCCGAGTGAAAGGCGCGACTCGAATGCTTTCGAATTCGGTGGAATTTTGAAGCGTTGACATGAATGGAACTCTTATCTACTAAGCCACGATCTAAAATTGGGTGTCTTATTTATTTGAGTTTAATTGTTTTTCTCACTTCTTCTATAAAAGTTAATATTGTTTACATTTTAATACCTACTTATTTTTAAATGCCAATACGTCTGATCTGATAATGCTTCTTTCTTAGTTATAAAATTTTTGGTCGGGAATTTTTAGTCAAGCGACCCTTGCGAAAATCGTATCCGTCTATTTTGTTACTGTTCTGTGCTAAACCTATTCTGGTAGGAGGCATGATTTGTACTGGATCTATTTCTGTTGCCACTTTGTTCCTGTTATATTGTTATGGCTCCAAACAAACGCGTATATTTGTACGCGCTCCAATTTGTAGTAAAATCACCGCCTCCCAACATTCTAAATGAACCATACAGAATCGTCCATCAACCACAATCGCGCCTCACGCACCGACCCAGTAAGCCTTTTTCCCTCGCTCCAAATTAATCGCTTAAGGTGACGTCACTACCCACCGAGGGGCCAAATTGCCTCGTATGATTAAACGCGCACCCTCACAAGACGAATGCTGAGGAGCCCAGATAAATGGGTGTGTACTCCATCGTGGGACATGATATACCTTATAATACCTCGAGCCGGTTTTTGACGAGCAATGTTTAATTTATGCTAATTTGCTAACATTATTTTCGCTAGCGCTCGATGTTTGTGTTTTGTTTACCCTAATTTGTGTTTCGTCGTCTTTTAACTTAGCAAAGACTTTCAAAGGAGAAAGTTTATACTTTTGTCGTCCATTTAAATATGTTTTCCTAGTGTCTATTTTTATCTATACTTACCTCAGAAAGCAAAATGTCAAGATAAGTTACTAAGATAGTATTTTCCAATTTTAAAGTGGTTTATTCCTTTCCTGGCCCTAGTTACAAGACAGCTCGGCTATAAATATAGTTCTCATTGCTGTATAATTAAGGAAAATTATTGCGCCCCGGTTCCTTTGGGCCTCGGATGTTGCAGTAGCAATTTAACTTTAGTTATGACTTCCAACTATGTTGGTACGGCTGCATTCACATTTAGTGCGTCTGGGAGACTTACGACTTGTGGCTCTCTGGAGATTCCGAAGATACGAGCAGTTATATGGATGGAAAGTTTGAATTATTGGATACCAAATTTTATTCTATAAATTATTCATTTGTTTCTTTCTTCTTAATTACCTTTAGATAATGAAGAACTACTACATTTTCAATAAGCTTACGTGCATTAATAATTTAGATAAAGTCCGCCACCTCTAATGCTCCAAATGAGGTGCCTAGGTAGGTACTGTAAAGCTTGTGAGCGTTACTTTAATAAAACAATCATTTAGATTGGAAAACTATTATTTATTTTATCTTTTTAATTAAATTCGAGTACATAATAATAAAAACCAGGATGCGCCTCCTCCATGGCCGCGCACCGAGTCCTCTAGAAAATCGAATCTTAACTTTTTAAACGTAAATTCAAAACCATGTCAACGCGCCACCGCAGTAACGGCCAGTATGCGGGCATAGACACCACAGTACCATGGGCAACAGCGTCGCTTAACCACTCCTAATCCTAAGGTTAAAATCGCTTGCACGCCGCGCCGGCAGTTCGTGCCGGGGCGATACGCGCGCAGACGAATTTTGTTGCTGTTGTCTAGTACATTAAAAAAATCTGGATCATTCCTTGCATTAACCAGTGTACGGCCACAAACGCCGCATTGGAGATTAGCTATTAGCTAACACATAAAATAGTGCTGAAATAAAAACATCGAAAAGATGCGAACAACTTGGGCAAATTGTGAAGCACGAAAACGCAAATCCCTTTGCCTAAACAAGAGGACGGGATCTCAAACCATACAGGGTGTTTTTTTTATTCACTCCAAATTTTAGGGATGTGTTCAGTCCATAAAACTAAACAACTTTCTCTAAGAAACATAGGGTCAAATATGTAAAAAAATAACATCAAAGAGATCACGTGATCAGTTTAGTAAGGGATAGATGACCAAAATTTAGTGGTGTTTTTCGACACGTTTCATGGAGAAAGTTGTTCAGTGTCATGCACTGAACACATCCATAAAATTCGGAGAGTGGATAAAAATGCAGCCTGTATAGTTCAAGCTAAGTTAATTTAAAATCCCAGACATTATTCGGAAGGATTAGCTCCTAGAAAATGTTCCCAGCTTTGTTGATTGAAACATTTAAACATAGAAGCAAGTATGCATCATGCGAGTTTATCCTATTCAAGGAGTCGAATGCTCCTTCGAACACAAGCAGCTTAGTAGGCAGGTACACTCTGCAAATAGGTCCGTAGCTTTACTAACAGAAGAGCATAGATAGACGTTCATTTCTCGGATTACCTGTACATTGGAGAAATGCAAATAAACACGAAATGCTGGTGTGATTGTAAAAGTTGTATTAGTTAGATTATTGAATTATTAATCTATGTTAATTGTAACTTAAAAGGTGTTGTAAACAAACGCAATAATGTTGACTCCTATTGACCCTAAAAAAGAAGAACCTCCCAGAGAAAGATTAATTTAGGCATTCATTTCGATTTAGCTTTTATATGGAAAACCAAAATTTAGCAAAATCCCATTTAGATTACAATTCAGCTTCCGTTCCGGATTCCTTGGCATACATTGGGCTGTGATCTGAATACAGAAATACTAGATACGCCGCCGGCGGCAATTGCTCCATTTTGATTCCAATTAATTGATAATTTCGAATACAGAAATAGGAATTGTGTTCCAATTATTGTACAATCGTTTGATAAAAGGACGCGATTACATAAGGTCGTTACCCGAAATCAGGTGAGAAGTTACAGTTGACGGCTATTACAATTGGAGTATGATCGAAATCTTGACAGTTCTGAGTGCCTATCTTAACGCATATTGAATTGTAAGAATTGCGTTTTTTTATTTTTATGTTTTGTAACGTGTTTTTTAGTAAATGTTGCCTACTTAGGTGCACTTTCGAGTAGCAGACAGAGCGATTTCCTAACTACATAGTTAAAAGTTATTTACTCTGACAATTACCTATCCGATATGTAGTTTGTATTTAATTTCAACCTACCTACCCATTGTGTGCAAACTTTTGTTAATTATTGTGTTGGAAAATGACCTCACTTTAAATGTGGAGCTCATTTTTCAATGTTGACGACTCTGTATGAAATATACAGGGAGAAAAAAAGCAGCCCTTGACGAGTTTCTTGCCGGTTCTTCTCGTTACAAGGTCTCCCGCTTAGGGTTTGCGATCCGATGGCGTAGCTTCTATGACATTCACAAGTGCTTGTAACAGCCTAGACTGAATAAATTATTTTTGAATTTGAAGTAAAAATTCAACCGTCTTATCTTAGTGCTCGTTTATATGAAAACCCGAAGCGGGCATGCCAGTGTAAGTTCGCCGTGGAACACCGAAATCTATGTTACCACGTTCAGGTGAACGGTAGAGGATAAATAGACCTAATGTTTCAGACCAAATCAAGAACTTTAAATAAATTCAAAGACACAATGAATTTAAAATTCTTCGACCAAATCAAATGAAAAGTCGACTTTGCAATCATAAAAGCAAATCTTTTTTTGCAAGTCCTGTCCATCAGCCATTTTTAATGTCCCCATTGCTGGGGCACAGGCCTTCCTTATAGGTGCATAAGGAGGACGGGCCATAATAACCCACCACGCGAGACCAAAACGGATTGGTAGGTGTTAACGACTGCAAATGCAGCCGGGGCCAACGGCTTAACGTGTTCGTGCGTGTTCCAAAGCACGGAGGAGCTCGAGATAATAATTTTTTGGTCACCCATCCCATGACCGACCCTTGCGAAAGTTGCTTAACCTCCGCAATCGCTGGGCCAGGCGCTAAACCACTGCGCCACCGAGCTCCTCTTTCTGCGAGTAATCGATTAAAATTGTATTGTAAAAGCTTAAAATGAAAGAAAACACCGATTATAATAATTTTCTCTTCCAGAATCTTTAGTCTTTAGTAAGGTTTCCACTACCGACCATTAATGGGATACCCTTCCAATAAATTAGACAAATAAAGAACATATTGCGAACGAATAACCATCTTCCGGTCTCCCGAATATTTTATTAAAGGAACACATCACTTTACTTAGGCAGGGTCTTTGTGGAAACGGAAATAATGGTAAATTTTATTTTTTCTCTCTTACATAACTTAAGCCCTTTGAAATCCAAGCAAACCAGGGGGCTAATTGTCTAATTTAAAATCTATCGCAATCGCTTTCGTTTGACTGATGGATGTGATACATTGCTACATTTCTTTGGTAAGTTTTTCTTTGTGCCAAAAAGAAGCTTCAATGAGTTACATCCTTGAAAGCGATTGCGATAGATTTTGAAATTAGACAATAGAAAGGCTGTTCATAATAATAAAACTGTAAATTCTAAATGTTTGTACGCGAATCACGCAAAACCACTGAACGTATTTTGGATGGAATTTCAACAGTTTGGTAGTTTGAGGTCCAACTTAAAATCTAACTTATGTTTCATCTAATTCAGGTGGGTAGAACCAGGGAAACAGCTTGAACTCTCCGTAGTACTAGCTTTCATACACTAAGGAGATCATTTACACTGGTCGACTTATTGTCGCATGAAAACGGGATTTTTCTACTGTCCACGCGAACGAAGTCGCGGGAGGAGGCTAGCCTTATATAATGTAAATACAATATAAATGTATGAAGTAGATTAATTTTTTTTCTTAAACATATCATTTTGACTAGTTAAGAGATACGTTCTGTTTCCATGCGAGAAGTCTCCACAAGAGAAACAACCATGTTTTTTACGTGTTTAATGCATAAACATGATATTGAAAGCATATTTTTGTAAATAATGCAGGGCTTTCAACTAATGGGCTGTAAAAAACCTTACATCCATTAGCGGGTGAAATTATAACAATCCATTTTCGCTTAGCCCAAGCAGAATCTCGAGAAATGATCGAGGATTTTCTCACATTTACCAAATTAAAACTCCGCCGGGTGGCTTACGGGAAATCTGGTAATTTCCGATAGGTGAGCGAGGGTATGTACTTTTGAGGATATTCCGACAATCGGGGAGGCTTTCACTGGGAATGGTGTTTAATGAAACTCGATTCTGAAATACTATTACAGGGTTCAGTGACTATTTCTTATGGGTATTGTTAACAAACAGAACGATTGGTATTTCGTGATAATAGTAATATAATTGTTATTGTAAATTTAGAATGATTGAATAGTTTAAAGGTCTTGATGTGTGAGATTTTTCTGGTATATTATTTTAATTATATAAAAATATCATTGTAAATATTAAAGGAGGCTCTAAAACATGACATGTTTTAGAGCCTCCTTAAGTATTAAAATCTCCAATTTTGAGATTTTATCATTCACAATATTTTTATATAATAAATTTTGATAATGTTTATTTTAATTTTATAGTAGAAAAAAAAACAGTTTTTTTTTTTATTCAAGAAAGAAGATCTCGTTCTGTCTGTAAACAAGATTTTTTATTATCTTTTAGCTATAAAAGCAATACAAGACACAAAGTGTACTAAGTCGAGAGAGACGTTTAACAAGCAAGGAAGAAGGGAAGAAAAACTCAGCAAGTGCTATTTTTCTGACTGTTTTATTTCGCGAAAAATTCAGACCACAATAAAAATCTACGCGGTCTCCTAGCTTTGTTAGGCCAAAAGAATTCTCAAACAAAACGTAATAACTGCATATCGTGAAACAAAAATATAATATTCATAGCACAAAGTTTGTAAGTAGTATAAATCTCTGCGGTACAAGGTTTGGATTCAACAAACCTAGTTGCATGAGTTTCACAGTTGTAACAGTTTAAACTGTTGAAATTCTTTGTTGGAAACTCGCGAAACGTTCGTTCAGTCGCCCCCTTATTTCGTACGCGGTAGTTTCTTAAAACCGAGTTTATTTGTGTTGTGCTGTGGGAGTCGCGTTTTGGCGGAGTATTTCAAGCCGTGACTCGTTTAAGTTCTTGTAAGAATAATAGCCTAGGTGCTTTTGTGCAAATATGTAGAGATAATTAGGAAAGTCACTGCAGAAGAAAAAGACACATCCTGTGTAATCTGTGCCACATATTATGCGATTAAATTGACAATAGACAGTGATTCGTGACAACTTCAGAACTTCAAAATTTTACAGATTAATTAAAATACATAGTTTTGTACCGCAAGCGCCGAAGTTGATTACGTCTGTTGTACATTGTTAAATTAATCTCATTGTAGGTCTGTTCAGCCCAACCTACTTTCTATTAGTTCAACGAAGGCTATGTTTTTAAGTAGGTATGCGTTCAAACCAAAGTTTGCCATTTGAACAAGGGGAGCGCTGTAGACTCTTTAGATGTATTTTTTTTCTTTTTAAGTACCTAATGGGATCCTAAAAATAAACCACAGCTACATTGCAGGTATTGTTCAAGTGACTCGCCCGGTGCGAAGGCCCGCGCCGCCGATGCATGCAATTTTAAAATTCCTTATTGCTGTCTGCGTCCCCGGAGGTCGTCGGATTATTCCTATCCTATTTCTCCTGGAAATCAAATTTAATTAGTTCGGTGACGTAGACTAGCTTATATTCTATCCCATGCATGACAATGTTTTTTTTTTATTATTTTATTGTTTGAAGGCTTTTTAGCCTCATCATAAACTTATCTACCCACTATCTTAATATATAAAATCGTAAACTGAACGACTGATCTATCAACGCACAGCCCAAACCGCTGGACCTAGAGACTTGAAATTTTGCACACATATACTTTATACAGTGTAGGCATCCACTAAGAAAGGATTTTTGGAAATTCCACCCCTAAAGGGGTGAAATGGGGGTTCAAAGCTTGTATGGAAAAAAAATATTAAAAAGACATTTCGACTTGAAACTTCGTAGGAGTACTTCTAAAGACAAATAAGTAAACACGTGTTTTGTGGTTTTCCGAAAATCAACCCTTTAGGTAGTAAATGGGGCAAAAAAAGCCCAAAATGACTGACAAATCAACGCACAGCCCAAACCACTGGACCTAGAGACTTGAAATTTTGCACAGTTATACAGTGTAGGTATCCACTAATTAAGGATTTTTGAAAATTCCATCCCTAGGGGATGAAAAAAGGGATGAAAGTTTTAATTTAGGCTTCTGGATGGAAATTTAACGCAACTCATATTGTTATTGTTTGTATTTTAACCCCTATGGGGATGAAATGGGGTAAATAAACCTAAAAATAGATATGGATGTCGTCATTGGAGTTTTCTAGGATGACGATTGCGAAAACGACATTTATTTTGAAGTCCAACACGGTGGACATGATATGAAAAAAGAATATAAATTGACATGACAACTTCAAACTTCGTAGGGGCACGTCTAAAAGTAAATCGGAAAACATTTATTTTGTGATTTTGAAAATCAACCCCTTAGGGGGTAAATGGGGTTAATAAACATAAAAATCGATATGGATGTGTTCTTGAGGTTTTATGGGATGGTGATTGCGAAAATGAGATTTATTTTGAAGTCCAACGCGGTGGACATGACACATCATGGACCTGGACATGCACATCCAGGGAACGGGAACGGGCACGGGAATGGGACGGGATGAAACGGGAACGGAACGGAAAGGGAACGGAACGGAACGGGAAAGGAACGGAACGGGAACGGAACGGGAACGGAACGGAACGTGAACGGAACGGGAACGGAACGGGAAAAGGGGACGGGAAAGGGTATGGGACGGGAACGGGACGGGAACGGGAGCTGAACGGGAAGGGAACAGAACGGGAACGGGATGTGACCGAAACGGGAACGGGAACAGGAACCGGAACCTGAACCGGAACCGGAACGGGAACGGGAAGCATAAAAATGACTGGTTGGAAGGTTCTCTAAGGATTTTCTCTAACATCCACGCCGACGAAGTCGCGGGCAGAAGCTAGTCATAAATAGTTGTTAATATTAGTGAAGATCGATTAAACTGAACCTCATTTGTAGCTATAAATCCATTTTACTTTCAACTCTGTGTGTAAATAACACTTAACTATCTTAAAAATTACTTAAAATAATACTATCTGTAGTATAACATATCGCTAACATGACAAAAACAATGTACATACTTATATTGCTTTTGTCATAGCGATATTGAATTACTGTTCAATAGAAAAGCAGAAAAGAAACAAAAGTATCATACTCTATTTTATTAATTAATCTATTTTGACCACCAGCCATTTTTAATGTCTCTACTGCTAGGGCACAGCCCTTCCTTATATGGATAAGGAGGATAGGCCATAACCCACCACGCGGGTCCAAAACGGATTGGTGAATGGGTGGTAGGTCAAAAAAAACTATTTTATTTCCTGTAAATCAAGAGCTACTCCACAGCCAGCCTGTTCATCGAACAAACGCTCTAATTTCAGCAGCCCCGTCGAAACTTATTTGCATTACTAAAAACGGGAAATGGCCCGAAAAATGCACTGGCCGGCGGCACGACCGGCGGCCGTCTGATTCACTTACCGTTGCCTTTATAAGATACCAACCATTCATTCACTTCGACCATGGAGATTGATGAAAAGAGTTTTAAAATGTTCTTAGTAAAAACATAATTTTTAATTTGATTCGTGTGGCCATGTTAAAATACCGTCATACAACTATTAAGTTTTATATAAATAATGCCAACTGATGAGTTCTAATAAATAAGATTCTTAGTTCTACCGTTTTGAAATTGGAGTAAGTATTGATTTGAAATTCATTTGATTTCCTCACTGAATTTCATAAAATGTGATGAACCAGATCTCCACGGAAATGTGGAACGCCCCGCATTCCTTTTTAAATGGAATTATAACATTTAGAGCATAAGTGAGTATAAATAATGACTTATGTGAAATTTTGAAAATCAAACACATTTCCGTTTTTTACATTTCAAAAAACACCTTCTATTTTAATAATCGAGCTACAATCTATCATGTTATATATTTAAAAACAGACTTAAATTCAATGAAAGGTTCCGTTTTTCTTTTGCCCTAGGGGACCCGTAAAGGTTTAAGTTTTAAGTACAGAATGGAATAAAATAAAATGAGCCTCAATTGCCATTACAAACTAAGAGTTCCCATTAGCAAACAAAAAGTTACAGCATAAAATCTTGGTGACACAACACTCGCGAAGTGAGTGCGGAATTCTTTTATTCATAATCCCTCGAAAGTTGGAGAGCTTCGGAAAGTCGCCGCAAAAAGAAGATCAATCAGGATTGATTTAAAACTGAAAAGTGGAGCGCCGTGATTGGCTAGTTAACAAGCTTGGTAGGGATGGCACGATAACGATTGGTTATTTTCTTATTAGTATTTAGTATTATTTAGTATTGAGTATTCCATATTACTTTGTTACCTAATAGAGTCTATTCTAGCAGGGCTCTGTCACTCCGCGCGCGAGTCTGAAGCGCTCGGCATCCTCTGAGAGGACAAATTTCATACATCAGAAAAGATAAGTCCTTCGCGATAGAAAGAGAGGCAACTACTAAGTGAATGTTTTGGAGTGAAGGGAGCGCTGTGCGACCTGAATTGCACTTTATTGTGTCGGAGCAAGAGTCGCAATTTATTTAAACGATTTTGCGGAGTGCAACTTCTTTTCTAGTCTAATAAGCATACGTCTTCGACATCAATCATTTGTCCCCACTGTTGGGATACAGGCCTTCCGTGGACAAAGAGAAAGGCCAACCCACCAGGCAGCCGAGACTAACGGCTTAACGTGCCTTCTGAAGCACTGAGGAACTCGATATAATAAATTTTTGGTCACCCATCCCATGACCGACCCTTGCGAAAGTTGCTTAACCTTCGCAATCACAGGGCTAGGTGACAGGTCCTAAACCACGGCGCCACCGAACTCTACACTTAGCACAATAAAAACTACTGAAATTGTATCAGACTACCAAAAAAATACAGATAACGCAGTCCCCGAAAGAATCGTAGCATTGAAAATGAATACAAAAATTTACGGAAAAAATAAACAAAATCAAATTAAATAAAAATTAAATCAAGCTTTTATTTTTCTAAGGTACTTTTACCTACCTATTTATTTTTACGATTGTTTTAAAGAATTCCAATATTCCAACAAATGCACTACACGAATGTCTGCTTCCTCATCTTTAACACCATTACCATGACGATCCGTCAATAATCACTCCAGCTTATGTTGATTCTTAAAAAAATATTTTCGAATTTTTCAAAAATTTATTTACTGATTTTTTTTAATTTTAACTTGAATGTTCTTCTCGCATGCATCCGCATCTTTTAAGACCATTTACCATGACAATGAATGATCGAAGCGATCGGTTGTTAATCATAAAAGGTACATCACTTTTTATTGTATACGGAAATACCCGTTTTTCTACAACTCCAAATCTTACAGGTCATAATTTATTAACCGATTTTCATACTAAACTAATACCGAAGGGTCCTTTTTTATAAGTCAGTTTTTTTCTGAAATATTTACAATTTAAGTAAACAAACAACCCCCAAAAACCGACTTTTTCACATTTTTCAAAATTCTAAAAAAGTTACCAGCCGATTTTCAAAATTCAAATACTCACTCACACGTGTCTCAATAATTTCCTCAACTTTTGCGACTATTTTATATTCATCGATCCTCCCAAAATCAATGAATATAAAATAGTTATACGGAACTATGGCCAAAAATACGTCCCATGCGATTTGCATCTGATAACCATTTCCAATGGCAAAAGCATCGATAAGCGTAAGATATTCATCCCAGTTCGTGATATTTGTATAAAGTTTAAAATAAGTCAATCGATCAACGAACATCGTTCGACTATCGTGATTCTTTTTTGTAATAGACCCTCTGATAGAATAAACCCTCGTTATTCACAAATTTAAGCTGACAATGGAATACTAAAATTATTAAATTAGAACTAAAATTTTAAACTACCAAATAATTTTATAATTTTCTAAATTTCTTCCCACTAAAAATGTACAAATTCTCACATCATAACACGTTCACGCACATAAATTAAGACATTACACACGTGCACGGCTGCTATAAATCCCTGTAAGATAGTTGCAGGTGGTGACATTAAGGCAAGCTGTGCGGAGCGACCCCCGCCTCCTAATGACTACGGCAATGTTCAACAATGTTGAACAACGTTCAACACTACGAGCTTTTGGCATACATGGAAATGGTTTTTTTGGGTTCCGTACCCAAAGGGTAAAAACGGGACCCTATTACTAAGACTCCGCTGTCCGTCTGTCTGTCTGTCTGTCTGTACGTCTGTCTGTATGTCTGTCTGTCTGTCACCAGGCTGTATCTCATGAACCGTGATAGCTAGGCAGTTGAAATTTCATTTTCAATTTCACAGATGATGTATTTCTGTTGCCGCTCTAACAACACATACTAAAAATAGAACAAAATAAATATAGGGGGGCTCCCATACAACAAACGTGATTTTTTGCCGTCTTTTGGTCGATATTAATAACGACAACAGGTACACAGTTGAAATTTTCACAGATGATGTATTTCGGTTGCCGCTATAACAACTAATACTAAAAACAGAATAAAATAAATAATTAAGGGGGGCTCCTATACAACAAACGTATTTTTTTTGTTGTTTATTGGTACGGAACCCTTCGTGCGCGAGTCCGACTCGCACTTGGCCGGTTTTTTTCTATATTTTTCTCATTCACAATGCCATTTTATATTAAAATAAATGTTATACCAGAAAAAATACAGGAAAAAAACAACACACGCGTTGCACCCGAAGCGACTCGGTAGCATAATTGGTCAGTGTATTGGCCGGAATCCAAAGGATTCGAGCGGTCCGAGCGGGTTCGAGTTCCGTCTGAGGTGAGTTGATTTCATTGCTTTTAAACTTTTACTTTTGTTATGATATCTGTAAGTAAATTAATTCCTAAGATAGTCGAACAGTGACATTTTGGAAAGCTGTGCGGAGCAACAACACCCGCCTTCTAACATCTACGAAAAAGTTCAACAACGTTGAATAACGTTCAACAACTACGAATTTACGAACTTTATTATCTATAGAGTTAATTTTAAAGAATATTACTTTAAGGCTTGCTGTCTGTGTTGATGAATTCAGAGTTGTAATAATGGCGAAGTTGTGCGATGGTTTGCGATGCCCTACTACCAAACTGGAATGGGGAAATGTGTCCCTAAAGTATCAAACTATTCACGTAAGATTTGGTTAAGTCAATTTTCACAACATGTCATACCTCGGGCTCATCAAGTAAATGCTTTATTTCCACGGAAGTTGAAATGTGCAGAATACTATTATAATTTGCATTATTTCTTTGGTATGTGGTGTAATGGTGTCTTTTCGATTTTTCTTTAAAATGAAAATTCAAAAAATTCACAATTCAAAAATTATTTATTCAGTCTAGGCTGTTACAAGCACTTGTGAATGTCATAGAAGCTACGCCATCGGTTCGCAAACCCTAAGCGGGAGACCTTGTAACGAGAAGAACCGGCAAGAAACTCGTCAAGGGCTGCTTTTTTCTCCCTGTATATTTCATACAGAGTCGTCAACATTGAAAAATGAGCTCCACATTTAAAGTGAGGTCATTTTCCATCACAATAATTAACAAAAGTTTGCACACAATGGGTAGGTAGGTTGAAATTAAATACTACTAACTAAATACTACTAAGTAATGAGAGTAAATAACTTTCAACTAGTTGAGAAATCACTGTGTCTGTTACTCGAAAGTGCACCTAAGTAGGCAAAATTTACCAAAAAAAAAAACCACATGTTACAAGACATAAAAAAATAATTAAAAAAACTTACAATTCAATATGCGTTAAGATAGGTACTCAGAAGCAGACCCTTTCCACTGGCAGCACCCGTTCACGAGCATGACGCATGGACCAGCCATCGCTTCGCTCAACCATATTTGAGGGAACGTAACGACCCGCCCCACACGACACCACCGCAGAAATGATTAAAGAGAGCATGACATACTTAGGCTACCCATCCTAAGGCACCGAATTGAAAACTATTATCCTAAAGCTTTTCATAGGCCTTTACTTACAAAACTACTGAATATAGAAAGCAAAATGATTGCAATAAAAAAAAATTTAAAAATCAAAACAAAGTTTAGTTATTAATTTAAATTTTGAGTAAGAAGTGCCATACATATTGATAATATTAATCAGAAAAATAATATATATAAATATACGACGCCCTTAGTACAAGCAGACAGAAGCAGACCCATTCCCACTGGCAGCACCCGTTCACGAGCATGACGCATGAACCAGCCATCGCTTCCAACCATATTTGAGGGAACGTAACGACCCGCCTCATACGACACCACCGCAGAAATGTTTAAAGTGAGCATGACATACTAAAGCTACTCGCATTAAGGCATAATTATATTATTATGGAGGTTACTGTTTTATATAATTAAATAAAACAGTAACCTCCATAATAATAAAAAAAAAAGTTTATAACTTATACAACAGACGTTTTTTTAATGTTATATTTACTTAAGGTACGAATATTTCTATTCAACTTTATTTATACAGTTGCATTGAACTGTTTAGGTATTCAGTCTAGCCTCTGCGAATATTCATTGAATTCGCCATTAGCTGAAAGCAAGCTGAAAACGCTGAAATCCAGACAGCCGCAAGGCAAACAACGCTTATGCCATTCACAAACGGATACTCCCGAATAATCGCACTATTAGTGCTGCGCACGCAGTGGTATCGCATGAAACTGCTCATGTGTGATACCTAATTAATTAAGTATCATCAGGGCTTGTTCTTTTCCCGGAAATCAATAGCATTTGTCTGTTTTTTCATATTATTATTTAGTTTTTAAGTTGCACTTGAAAAGTCGCTGTTAATCTTTAAACTATAATAATTACTAGCGACCGCCCGCGACTTCGTTTGCGTGGAATGTTTTTTGTCCATCCCTTAGGAACAATACTTTTTTCGGGATGAAAGTACCCTATGTCCTTCTCTGTACCCCTGACAACGTGTATGTAAAAAATCATGATGATCGGTTCAGTAGTTAAGACGTGAAAAGTGAAGAAGTAACAAACAAACAAACGGACTTTCGCATTTATAATAATTAGTAAGGAAGAACAGTAAGGATGTCTAACATGAGGAGATATGTAATTGTAACTTAATCTTGTACTAACCTTTTATTATTTCTGAAGAAGTAAACATGAATAACTTTTAATTAATCGTTAGTTTAAATCGAAATCAGTAAAAGAAACATATAACCCTCCTTTTTGCTTCGCCATCGTCGGGTAATAAACAAAAGTTTTTTTTTATCTCTAAGATAATGCGTATTAAGTGCTTGGCCATAAAAGACAATAAAAATAGTAAGTACTAGATTTTTATACTAAATGAGTCAAATACTAGAAAAAAATTACTCGTTACCAGGAGAGGATTTTATTAGTTTATTTATAGTATTGTATAAAAATAACATTGTTAATATTATTTTGTGAATACTAAAATCTCAAATTTAAAAATACTAGTTTGTTACTAAATCACTGTTTCAGTACAGAATAGTGTCCCAACACTAGCAATAATCAGATGGAGGCATTAGGACAATCTGCGTGCATACGTGACCGAGGCCTAATGAGAGACAGATAGTTCCTCCGTGATCCCGGATACTGGCTACTACGTTGTACAACACTAGTACAAGCGACGACACAGATAATGTTGCACTTTTGATTGGTTCTTGCTGAACTAAATAAAATTAACGTTTAGTAGGTACTTCAAGATAAAGAATGGGCATCATAAAACATCGGAAACAATCGTCTGCATCAGGGGTGGCCAACAAGTCGATCGCAATCGACCAGTCGATCTCTGGAGACAGTGCAGTCGATCGAGACATAACAAAAAACCGGCGAAGTGCGTGTCGGGCCACGCGCAGTAGGGTTCCGTAGTTACCGTCGGGCTGATTATCTAATTAGAAACCGCCTAGCGACCGGTCGCAGTTCACAGATGAACGTAATACATTGCTACTTTTCTTTGGGGTAAAAAAACATACCAAAGAAAAGTAGCAATGTATGTCAAATGCAACCGGTCGCTAAATAGTTTCTTTTTAGATAATCAGGGTGCGTATTTAATACCATATTGAATACTACTATAATTTTTCGTATGCAAAAATAACTTTGTTTTTCATAGTGTTTGTATGAATGACAAATTTATATTTGCGGTTTTGGAAAATGTAATATATCTCTAAAATTTATCACTATATCTCGCTCAAACCAATTTTCGTTGAAAGTATTTATAACGATCTACAGCATATTTTTTTTCGGTTTTTCACTCTCTTATTTTAAAAGTTAAAGGGGGGAGGGACACTCATTTTACCACTTTGGCAGTGAATATCTTTCAAACGGTTAACTTTCAGAAAAAATTGTCTAAGGAACCTCAATATCATTTTTAAAGACCTATAGGTTTGATGAAAATTTTTTTTTTTAGTTTCAGTTTCATGTATGGGGAGCCCCCCCTTAATCTTTTATTTTTTTTTATGTGAAAACCTAAAAGCGGTTTACAGAATACATCTACCTACCAGGTTTCACTTGTGTAATCTTAATAGTTTCGGAATAAAGTGGCTGTGACATACGGACAGACAGACAGACAGACATGACGAAACTATTAGGGTTCCGTTTTTTGCCATTTGGCTACGGAACCCAAAAACTGCTTTGCTTGTGGTAGTAAAGCAAGTAGCAACCGAACGGTGCGGGAGGCGGGTGCGGCGCTTTTGGAGTGAAAAATACCCCAAAAATGAAAATGCTTTAAGTCGATCTCAATATGCTAGGAAATTTTAAACTCGAACGCAGCCCTAGACAATTTGGCCACCCGTGGTCTACATAATCATAACAAAGACAATAAGCAAAAAATAGTTTGGCCCTAAAAGTCATTTACAATTTCAACTTTATTGCAATGAAATACATGTCAACCTCATTTCTAAGAAAAAAACCGGCTAAGTACGAGTCGGACTCGCGCACGAAGGGTTCCGTACAAAAAAGAGCAAAAAAAAAACACGTTTGTTGTATGAGAGCCCCGCTTAAATATTTATTTTATTCTGTTTTTAGTAGGTATGTATTTGTTGTTATAGCGGCAACAGAAAGTGTTATAGGTTGGGGCCCGGCCACGGTGCCAGAAAAGGCTCTGGTTTTGTCAGTATACTGTACGGGTACGTACTTTATGGTACCGAAAAGGAAAAAACCAGTACCACTGTATTTCACGAGTTGTAGCACATTTTTGTGGCCCGGCTGCAACCCATGGGTCCTGGCCCGGCCACGCTTCTATCATCAATTATAGCTAACTTTATGACATTATTTATATGGGGGGTTACTGTACGGGTTACGTACTATAAAAAAACGTATTATTTATTTTAAAAAAGTTAGTTAAATGCAGTTTAAACACAAATTTCACTTTGGACGACTAAGCGCCTGACATAATTTGAGAGCAATAATGTAACTTTAAGTTTATGAGTATGTGTACAGGCGCTTGTAGTAAAGTCAACAGGGAACCCTTATAGTTTCGCAATGTCCGTCTGTCTGTCTGTCCGTCTACGGAATAGCTCAGAGTTCTTTAGCTCTAGAAAGCTGTAATTTGGTATGAATGTGTATATTTATCACGCCGGAAAAATTGTAGAATTAAAACTTGAGCTCTTGTACAAATTATGTACATAAGCTTGGGTTACACAAGCACATTGAACTGCAGTTTAACAAGATTGAAGTAAATCTGAAATCAAAATAAAACTTGTTTTTTTAAATATCTTTTGTTTTCATAATATTATTTTTAACATGATTTTTCATATGATTTTTAATATGATTTTATTTAATACGATTTTTTTTCTTAATATGATCGTATAAAGGTCTGATTTGTGAAATGCTTGCGTTTTGTGTGTCACTACGCAATTTAGAATTTGCCTTCACCAAAATGAATTGATGATGATGAAGGTGGTGATGATGAAGGTGATGGTGGTGAAAGTGATGATGATGATGAAGGTAATGATGATGAAGGTGGTCATGATGATGAAGGTGATGATGGTGATGAAGGTGATGATGATGAAGGTGAAGATAATTAGGGTGATCATCATCACCTTCATCATTATCACCACCTTCATCATCATTACATTCATCATCATCACCACCTTCATCATCATTACCTTCATCATCATCATCACCTTTACCACCATCACCTTCATCATCATCACCTTCATCATCACCACCTTCATCATCACCACCTTCATCATCATCATCACCTTCACCATAACCACCTTCATCATCACCACCTTCATCATCATCAATTCATTTTGGTGAAGGCAAAAACTAAATTGCGTAATGACACACAAAACGCAAGCATTTCACAAATCAGAGCTATACAGGGTAATTTTGCGACCCCTTTACAAAATCAAATAATAGTTCAAGGAAGTAATAAAAAAAAATTAGGTGAGATAATTATAAATTATTTTAAATTCACAGTTTTCAACCACTTTTTATATCCTAAAAATCTAGGCGCGCACGCTCACCGTCACGAACGGGACGCGAGCGGGGGAAGGCGAGTGGCGGGAGGGGGGCTCGCGCGGGTCGACCGTGCGACGCGCAAACGGCGACAACAATTTCAATTTGTGTAGGGAAAAGTTTGGGGTAAAAATGTAAAAAAAATATTTTTGTTTTACTTCATAAATTGATTGTACTGCTGTTATAGAATGACCTGACAAAGTTTGAAAAGGGGTCCAAAAATGACCCTGTATACGATCATATTAAGAAAAAAATCATATTAAAAATCATATGAAAAATCATGTTAAAAATAATATTAGCGATTAGCATAGCAATAGCAATTAGCATGCTAATTATAAAAACAAAAGATATTTAAAAAATAAGTTTTATTTTGATTTCAGATTTACTTCAATCTTGTTAAACTGCAGTTCAATGTGCTTGTGTAACCCAAGCTTATGTACATAATTTGTACAAGAGCTCAAGTTTTAATTCTACAATTTTTCCGGCGTGATAAATATACAAATTCATACCAAATTACAGCTTTCTAGAGCTAAACTCTGAGCTATTCCGTAGACGGACAGACAGACAGACGGACATTGCGAAACTATTAGGGTTCCCTGTTGACTTTACTACAAGCGCCTGTACACATACTCATAAACTTAAAGTTACGTTATTGCACTCAAATTATGCCAGGCGCTTAGTCGTCCAAAGTGAAATTTGTGTTTAAACTGCATTTGACTTACTTTTTTTAAAGAAATAATACGTTTTTTTTATGGTACGTAACCCGTACAGTAACCCCCCATATAAATAATGTCATAAAGGTAGCTATAATTGATGATAGAAGCGTAGCCGGGCCAGGACTAGGGCTTGCAAATCGAATATTCGAATATTCGAATTATTCGAATATTCGCCTTATTTTGGTATTCGAATACTTAAGTCGGTAAAATTCGAATATTCGAATATTTTCTACTTTGTTAGATTTAGGCAAAAGACATTAATTAAAAACCCGAATAGCATTTGTGAGCATAGAATGAAGCGATCCTTAACGTTCACTTTCTCGTTTATTTATTTGTTTAGCTATGTTGTTTGTTTGTCCACAAATTGCAAACGATTTTAATCTAGTTCCCGATGAGCAAAAGACTTTAAACTTAAAACATAGGTCGAACTGGAAGAAGGCCACAGGAAATCTGTAATAAAACCATGCAAACCCATCGATTTTAGGCTCATTTGATTAGTCTTGACACGTACTCTGTTGTGAAGTAGTGTCCAGGGTCTGATGAAGCTGAAAGAACGCCACTAGAACTCTGTGATAAAACCATGTAACCCCATCTGGTTTGGGCTTGTTTGATTCGTCTTGACTAGTACTCTAAAAGGAGACGGGTAACGGTTTCCAGGGTCTGGTGATGGAGCCGGAAGAAGGCCACAGGAACTCTGTAATGAAACCATGTGACCCCATGTTTGTGCTCGTTTGATTTGTTTTGATGAGTACTATGTTAGGAAATTCAAACAAGGAAACTCATCACAACATTAGTGTCGAAGTTGGCAAAATGACTTCCCTAAAAATAGCCACTTGGAACACTAATGGTCTGGCCCCCAACAAAGATGAGGTAGAAGCTCTGCTCCATCTGCACAATATTGATATTATATTAATTTCTGAAACACACTTCACCAGCAGTAGTTCCATCAGAATAAGAGGCTACAGCATCTATACCACAAATCATCCAGATGGAACGGCACACGGAGGATCAGCGGTTATCTTGAGATCGACTATTGATCATTATGAACTCCCTGAATTTCGTACGGAGCACATACAGGCAACTTCTGTTACTATAGCGGATAAAAATGGTGACTTCAATATCTCAGCTGTGTACTGCCCTCCGAAGCGTAAAATAACCGAAGCACAATTCAGTGAATACTTTAAAAGCCTGGGCACCAGGTTCGTGGCTGGAGGAGACTGGAATTCAAAACATCCACAATGGTGCTCGAGACTAACAACAACAAGGGGCAGAGAGCTTAAGAAGAGTATAGATAATAACAACCTAAAAGCAATATCTACTCCAGAACCAACGCACTGGCCATCCGATCCAAACAAGTTACCAGACGTCTTGGATTTCTTTATAACAAGAGGAATGTCTAGATACTTCTACTCTATCTCTTCTTCACTGGACGGCTCCTCCAACCACATCCCAGTAATGCTGACAATTGGCCTAGAGGTGATTGCTCGTGAAAAACGTACTTCCCTGTATAATAAACGTACAGACTGGGAAGCATTTCGCGAATTGGTTGACAAGAATCTCAAATTGGACGTGGCTCTCAAAACAGAAACTGATATAGATGATGCTACTTATTTGTTCACTACTGTAATTCAATCCGCATGTTGGAAATGCACACCGGAGTCAACAAACCAGGCACCAAGACAAAATAAAGTACCCACGGAAATCAAACAAAAAATTCTGGAAAAACGACGAATACGTAGAAGGTGGCACACTAGTAGGCACCCCGAAGACAAAGCTGCATTCAATAAGGCAATAAAAGATCTCTCAAATGCCATAAACGAAGCTAATAACGCTTCAACAGAGACCTACTTAGAGTCACTAACCGCAACAAATGCAACAAATTACTCATTATGGCGAACATGCAAAAATCTGAACCATCCAATCGAGCATAGACCGCCAATAAAATTGAGAGACAATGAGTGGGCCAGATCCAAACAAGAGAAGGCGGACACATTCGGAGTCTACTTGGCTGATGTCTTCAAACCGAATGAAGCTGACCTAGATACGGATGAAGCAGAAATAGATAAGATCCTTAACCAAGACTTCCAGCTTGATCTGCCAATAACACCAACTAGTCCTAATGAAATTAAGAAGGTTATCAATCTAATGGAGGACAAAAAGGCACCTGGATTCGATCTTATTGATAAGAAAGTACTGACTGAACTCCCAAAAAAAGCTGTAGTATTTCTCTCTACCTTGTTTAATGGTATCATGAGAACTGGCCACTTCCCAGCCCTCTGGAAAGTATCTCAAGTCATTATGATACAAAAGCCAGGAAAGCCAATACATGAAGTGTCATCATACAGACCAATTAGCCTGTTGCCAGTGATCTCCAAAGTGTTTGAAAAGGTTCTTCTACACAGACTGTCAAGAGAACTCTCAGAAAGATCCATAATACCTGATCACCAGTTTGGATTCCGACAGCAGCACGGCACTGTGGAACAAGTGCACAGGGTGTACAGAGACATTCGTGAAGCTCTTGAACGGAAAGAATATTGTTCTGCTGCGTTCCTTGACATACAACAGGCGTTCGATAGAGTCTGGCATAAGGGCCTACTGTGCAAAATAAAATCACTCCTACCTCACACATATTTTGGAATTATAAAATCCTATCTCTCCGACCGTATATTCCAAATCAAGGAAGATAACTGCACATCCTCATTTCACCCAATCTTAGCTGGAGTTCCTCAGGGCTCAGTGCTGGGTCCGATGTTGTATACTATTTATACATGTGATCTACCACAACGAGAAGATGTTGTAGTTGCTACCTTCGCAGACGACACTGCAATCCTCGCTAGAAGCACATGCCCCAACGAAGCTTCAATGAAGCTACAGAGTAGCCTTTGTGAAATAGATAGGTGGCTGACTAAGTGGAGAATAAAGGCTAGTGCCGCGAAATCAGTTCACGTAACCTTCACTCTTCGCAAGGGGAACTGTCCCCCAGTCTCACTACGCTGTAACCAACTCCCCCAAAGTGACTCTGCTAGATACTTGGGACTCTACTTGGACAGACGATTGACTTGGAAAAACCACGTGCAAGTCAAGCGGGACGAAATTAACATCCGATTCAGAAAACTTTCTTGGATGCTAGGAAGAAACTCTAAACTCTCATTGGACAATAAGTTGCTAATCTATAAGTCAATCCTAAAGCCAATCTGGACATATGGCATACAGCTCTGGGGCACGGCGTGCGACTCAAGTATTGGTATAATACAAAGGGCTCAAAACTACATGCTGAAACAAATTTCCAACGCACCATGGTTCATAAGAGTTGCTGAACTCCATGAATTTCTTGAAGTCAACACAGTTAAGCAGGAGATCATGTCCAGCTGCGCAAAATACAAAACAAGGCTCTCAAACCATCCAAATCAACTTGCAGTGCAGCTTACTATTCCTGAGGCTATGCGTAGACTAAAAAGACGGCAAGTCCTAGAACTGGACGAACCTTAAATTGATATGGAGAGGTCTTTCCATTGGGGAAGCCGCTTCTACTGCCAAATTCACCACTCAACTCATCTGTTCATAGTCTTTCGACTGATCGCATGATAAAACAAAAAAAAAAAAAAAAAAAAAAGGAAATAGTGGCCAGGGTCGGATAATGGAGCCGGAAGAAGACCACAGGAACTCTGTAATACTTTACTTTATTGCTGACACTAAGCAAATAATACAAACATTTTAAGCATTGGCACTAATAATTAACAAAACACATTTTATTTCTTCTTGGCGTTAGTGAACATCGTGTCTTGCAACACGTAGGTCTCTTCCAGCTGTTTCCATTTTGTTCTATCTCTTGCTTTTCGCGTCCAAAGTGTTCATAATATCATCTGCCCATCTTTTGGTTTGTCTTCCTCTTTTCCTTTTCCGTTCCATGTTTTTCTGTTTTAATTTTGGTCCATATTTTCTTGCTTTCTTTTGCCATATGACCCGCCCATTGCCATTTTAACTGTCTTATTTTCCTTATTATATCTTCTACTTTTGTTTTTGTTCTTATTTCCTCTGATTTTTGCCGGTCTTTCAGCGTTACACTTATTAGGCTTCTTTCCATGTTCCTCTGGCATGTTCTGATCTGAGATTCAAATAGTGTTTTTGAGTCAGTGCCCATGTTGCACACTCTGTAATAAAACCATACAAATCTATTGAGTTAGGGCTCGTTTGATTCGTCTTGACAAGTGTTCTGTTGGGAAAATAGTGTCCAGGGTCTGAAGATGGAGCCGGAAGAAAATCACAGGAATTCTGTATTAAATTTCACCCTCTCACGGGCTAAGCGGTACTCCTCAGTTCTCACCCACCCAACCAACTGCTTCTGTTATACAACGCGCAGATTCGTCCAATCATGGAGTTCTGTTGTCACCTGTGGGATGGTTCTGCTAAGTATCAGCTTAAACTTCCTAAATCGATTGAAAACAGATTGAAAGCCAGGAGGCTCATCGGCAACTCAACATTGGCCACGGCGGAACTTCAGAGCCTTAGTCACCGTCGCAAAGTTAAAGAGTGTGCGAGGGAACTGCACAACCTTGTTCCTCTAGCCCCTTTCCACCATCGGGGTACCAGAGGCAGGTTAGCATATCACCCTTCCTTACATAGTAGATGCTACAAGGGTCCGTACCAAGCGCTTTGCCAATACATTTGACTGCTGAAGAATGGATTTCGCTGCTACTCATATGTTCCCCGATAGTTACAACCTTTGTCTCTTCAAGGTAAAAGTGAATAGGCATTTCTTGGGCAAGTTTGCTATACCTTAGACCACATCCGGCTTACCAAGCAAGATGGTAGTCATATGCCTGCCCAGTTTCCGATAAAAAAAAGAAACCATACAAATTCACCGAGTTTTGGGTCGTTTGATTCGCCTTGACAAGTACTCTGTTGAAAAATAGTATCAACTCCTGGTGTGATGATGAAGCCAGAAAACGCCAGAGAAAAAAAAACGCCACAGATTAGACTAAAAAGCAAAAAATAAATATTTACTGACAAAAAAACTAAAAAACCGCGTTTTAAAAACGAACTAAAAAGTATAAAAATCGGACTCAAGTCAAAACATACTTTAAAAACGGACTAATAAGTATAAAATAATTACCCACGTTAAGATTTATGGCCCTATAAAAAAGTTTTAAACCTAAAAATGTGGGGCGAATGCAAAAATCAATTGATGATAAATCTTACAAAATGCGCCCCATTAAACGAAGCATTTAACGTTGGTTTAATTTGAAAAATAAACAATATTTAATAATTACGACCACCTGGGGGGTGATTTTGTAATTTTGTTGCAATCAACTCTGACAGAAATCGCAGTTACATTGCTGCTTTAGTTAGAACCAATGTGATAACTATCTTACTTAAAGCAGCAATGCAACTGCGCTTTCAATCGATTTCAATCGAGAATTGTTAGCAACAGCTTTACGTAATCAAGGTACTGTTTTACTTTTTAGAAATATTCGAATAATATTCGAATATATTCGAATACCTCCTTAAAAAATTTCGAATATTCGAATATTGAATTTCGTCGAATATTTGCAAGCCCTAGCCAGGACCCATGGGTTGCAGCCGGGCCACAAAAAATGTGCTACAACTCGTGAAATACAGTGGTACTGGTTTTTTCCTTTTCGGTACCATAAAGTACGTACCCGTACAGTATACTGACAAAACCAGAGCCTTTTCTGGCACCGTGGCCGGGCCTCAACCTATAACACCAACAGAAATACATCGTCTGTGAACATTTTAACTGTCTAGCTATCACGGTTCATGAGATACAGCCTGGTGACAGACAGACAGACAGGCGGACAGTAAAGTCTTAGTAATAGGGGTCCCGTTTTCACCCTTTGGGTACGGAACCCTAAAAATACGATGCCCATCATATATTTTATTTTGAAAATTGTTAAGTTTATTTAAATCTCTTTATTTTAAGAAGAATCGACCTTAATTAATTTAGTGACCATTGAAGTTCAATCTAATTGACCTTATAATGATGTCAACAAAAAATTTATTCAAACCTACATTCAAATGTATTCAATATTTTATAACTTATCTTCAACAGGTTATTTTTTCAGATTTTTCCGATTCGCAATTACCTACCAATTATTGATTTTTCTTAAGATTCACCATTTTATAGCTTTGTAAACTAGTGGTTCTGGGAACTGTAGATCTCGCGTTTGTATCATTTTTGTATTTTTTTTTAAATACCTGAAATATGGTATTTCCCGGTATCTCCACCATTATGAAAAATTTCGAAAAACTGAAACGACTTATTAAATATCAAACCTGCTAACAAATTTTAACGAGAATCGGTTGAGAAATGCAACCTGTAGAAGAGAATAGCCGGACAGCTGAAAATATGAAAGCATTTTATTTTTTTACTAGATTCTGCCCGCGACTTCGTCCGCGTGGATGTTAGAGTAAATCCTTAGAGAACCTTCAACCAGGATCCGACCAGTCATTTTTATGCTTCCCGTTCCCGTTCCGGTTCCATTTCCGGTTCCCGTTCCCGTCCCGTTCGCGCTCCCACTCTTGCTCCCGTTCCCGTTCCCGTACCCGTTCCCATTCCCGTTCCGTTCCCGTCCCGTTCCTGATCCCGTCCCGTAACCATCCCGAACCCCTTCTGTTCCCGTTCCCGTCCCGTTCTCGTTCCCGTTCTTTTCCCGTTCCGTTCCCGTTCTATTCCCGTTTCATTCCAGTTTCGTTCCCGTTCCATTCCCGTTTCGTTCCCGTTCCGATCACGTTCACGTTTCGTTCCCGTTCCGTTCCCGTTTCCGTTCCCTTTTCCGTTCCCGTCCCGTTCCCATCTCGTAAACATCCCATACCCCTTCCGTTCCCGTCCCGTTCCCGTTCTATTCCCATTCCGTTCGGGTTACGTTCCCGTTTTGTTCCAGTTTCATTCCCGTTTCGTTGCCGTTCCGTTCCCGTTCAGTTCCCCTTCCGATCCCGTTCCGTACCCGTTTCTGTTCCGTTCCCGTCCCGTTCCCGTTCCGTACCCGTCCCGTAACCGTAACGTACCCCTTCTGTTCTCGTTCCGTTCCCGTCCCGTTCCCGTTCCTGTCCCGTTCTATTCCCGTTCCGTTCCCGTTTCGTTCCCGTTCCATTCCCGATTCGTTCCTGTTCCATTAACGTTTCATTCCAGTTCCGTTCCCGTTTCGTTGCCGTTCCGTTCTCGTTCAGTTCTCGTTCCGTACCCGTCCGTTCCCGTCCCGTTCTCGTTCCCGTTTCGTTCCCGTTCCTGTTCCCGTTCCGTCCCGTTCCGTTCCCGTTCCCGTTCCCTGGATGTGCATGTCCAGGTCCAGCTCCATGATGTGTCATGTCCACCGCTTTGGACTTCAAAATAAATCTCATTTTCTTTATCACCATCCCATAAAACCTCAAGAAAGTCATACATATCGATTTTTATGTTTACTCACCCCACTTACCCTCTAAGGGGTTGATTTTCAAAATCACAAAATATATACATTTTTAGACGTGCTTCTACGAAGTTTAAAGTTGTACCTAATGTCAATTTTATATTATTTTTCCATACAAAATTTGAACCCTCTTTTTACCCCTTTAGGGGTTAAATCATGTCCACCGTGTTGGACTTCAAAATAAATGTCATTTTTGCAATCGTCATCCCAGAAAACCCCAATAACGACATCTATATCGATTCTTATGTTTACTCACCCCATTTACCCCCAAGGGGTTGATTTTCAAAATAACAAAATATGTATTTGCCTATTTATTTTTAGATGTGCTCCTACGAAGTTTAAAGATGTAATGTCTATTTTATATTATTTTTCCATACATAATTTGAACCCTATTTTCACCCCTTTAGGAATAAAATCATGTCCATCGTGTTGGATTTCAAAATAAATATCATTTTTGCAATCGTCATCCCACAAAACCCCGATTACGACATCCATATCTATTTTTAAGTATTTTTACCCCTTTTCACCCCCATTTCATCCCCTTTGGGATTGAAACCTTAACAAAAACCATATACGTTGCGTTAGATTTCCATCCATAAGCCTAAATTATAAATTTAGCAATTGTTACTTCGAAAATGAAGAATTTTCTTCAATACACAACTTCATCCCCCTTTTGACCCCTTCGGGGGTAGAATTTTAAAAAACGCTGAGTCTCGTGTTTATTATATTTCAATCGACAGCCTAAACACAAAATTTGAAGATTCTAGCTTCAAAACTGAGGGACTTTCATACAAACTTTCATCCCTTATTTCATCCTCTTAGGGATGGAATTTTCAAAAATCCTTCCTTAGTGGATGCCTACACTGTATAAAGTATCTGTGTGCAAAATTTCAAGTCTCTAGGTCCAGCGGTTTGGGCTGTGCGTTGATAGATCAGTCAGTCAGTCATTCAGTTTACGATTTTATATATATTAAGACTAGCTTCCGCCCGCGACTTCGTCCGCGTGGATATTAGAGAAAATCCTTAGGGAACCTTCAACCAGAATTCGACCAGCCGATTTTATGCGATTAGGCCGGTCCCCACCAAGCGCGCTGCCTCGCGAGGCAAAACGTTTGCCGCGTCTGGCAGGCCTCGCACGAGGCTGCGCGCTTGGTGGGGACCGGCCTAATCGCATAAAATCGGCTGGTCGAATTCTGGTTGAAGGTTCCCTAAGGATTTTCTCTAATATCCACGCGGACGAAGTCGCGGGCGGAAGCTAGTTTATTACAATAATCAGAATTGGGTACAGAAATATTAGTAGTATCCCGTTCCCGTCTCTTTACCCTTTTCCGTTCCCGTTTGGTCCCGTTCCTGTTCCCGGTTTCCGTTCCCGCTCGCTTTCAAGCGATCGCGTTTGCGTTCCCGTTCCCATTCACGTTCCCGTTCCCGCTCCCGCTCCCGCTCCCGCTCCCGCTCCCGCTCCCGCTCCCGTTCCCGCTCCCGCTCCCGCTCCCGCTCTCGCTCCTGCTCCCGTTCCCGTTCCCGTTCAAGTTCCCATTCCCGTTCCCGTTCCCTGGGGCTGAATCATGTCCACAGTGTTGGACTTCAAAATAAATGTCATTTTCGCATTCCTCATCCCATAAAACCTCAAGAACGACATCCACATCGATTTGCAAGTTTACTTACCCCATTTACCCCCTAAGGGATGATTTTGAAAATAACAAAATATATGTTTGCCTATTTATTTTTAGACATGCTCCTAAGAATGTTTAAGTTGTAATGTCTATTTTATATTATTTTTCCATATATAATTTGCACCCTATTTTCACCCCTTTAATATATATATATGTATATGTATATATATATATACATAAAACCTCAAGAACGACATCCATATCGATTTTTATGTTTACTTACCCATTTACCCCCTAAGGGGTTGATTTTAAATACCACAAAATATATTTTTGCCTATTTATTTTTAGACATGCTCGTACGAAGTTTTAAGTTATAATGTCTATTTTATATTGTTTTCCATACCAAATTTTCCGTACCGTTCCCGTCCCGTTATATTCCCGTTCCGTTCCCGTTCCTTTCACGTTTCGTTCCCGTTCCGTTCCCGCTGCGTTCCCGTCCCGTAAACGTCCCCTAACCGTCCCGTACGCCTCACGTTTCCGTTCTTGTTCCCGTTCCGTTCCCGTCCGGATCTTGTTCCCGTTCCCGTTCCCATCCTGTTCTATTCCCGTTCCGTTCCCGTTTCATTCCAGTTTCATTCCCATTCCGTTCCCGTTACGTTCCTGTTTCATTCCCGTTTCGTTCCGTTCCCGTCCGATCCCGTCCTGTACTCGTCCCGTATCCCTTCCGTTCCCGTTCCCGTACCCCTCCCGTTCTAGTTCCCGTTACCGTCTCGTTCCCGTTCCGTTCCGTTCCGTTCCGTTCCGTTCCGTTCCGTTCCGTTCCGTTCCGTTCCGTTCCGTTCCGTTCCGTTCCGTTCCGTTCCGTTCCGTTCCGTTCCGTTCCGTTCCGTTCCGTTCCGTTCCGTTCCGTTCCGCTCCGCTCCGTTCCGTTCCATTCCGGTACGGTCCGGTCTGTTCCGTTCCGTTCCGTTCCGTTCCGTTCCCGTTCCCGTTCCGTTCCCATTCCCATTCCCATTCCCGTGCCCGTGCCCGTTCCGGTTCCCGTTCCGGTTCCCGTTCCCGTTTCCTGTATGTGCAGGTCCAGGTCCATATGTGTCATGTCCACCGCGTTGGACTTCAAAATAAATCTCATTTTCGCAATCATCATCCCATAAAACCTCAAGAACGACATCCATATCGATTTTTATGTTACTCACCCCACTTACCCTCTAAGGGTTGATTTTCAAAATCCCAAAATATATATTTAGACGTGCTCCTACGAATTTTAAAGTTGTAATTTCGATTTTGTATTCTTTTTCCATACAAAATTTGAACCCCATTTTTACCCCTTTAGGGGTGATTAACATTATGATTTAACATCAGGTCCACCGTGTTGGACTTCAAAATAAATGTCATTTTTACAATCGTCATCCCAGAAAACCCCAATAACGACATCTACATCGATTTTTATTTTTTTTTCTTATCAACAAACTACTTCACGAGAAACAATTTGGTTTTACTCGTGGTAGATGCACAACTGATGCTGGAATTGCACTTCTCAAACACGTCTTTGAAGCATGGGAGAGTAAACAAGATGCAATTGGTATATTTTGTGATCTCTCTAAAGCATTTGATTGTGTCAGTCACAGTACTTTATTAGATAAATTGGAACATTATGGTGTATCAAAAAATGCAATAAGCCTTATGCAATCGTATCTGTCGGCGAGAACCCAAAAAGTTGTTGTAAATAAAACAGAATCCTATGAAGCACCCATTACCATGGGCGTGCCGCAGGGATCGATATTGGGTCCATTGCTTTTTCTTATTTATATTAATGACCTTCCTTACTATACTAAAAACTTATGTGAAATAGTACTGTTTGCTGATGATACTTCTTTAATTTTTAAAGTTGATAGAGGATGTAACTGCAGTGACGATGTAAACAGCACTCTTTCCAAGGTGATGCATTGGTTTACTATTAATAATCTGAAGCTTAACTCTAGTAAAACTAAATGTGTAAAATTTTCACTTCCTAATGTGAGGCAGGTTCATATGACTATACATGTAAATGGTGAAGCAGTCGAATTTGTTGACTCAACAAAATTTTTAGGTATTACTATAGACTCGCGGTTGCAATGGGACCCTCATATCGATATCCTGTCAAGCAGACTTAGCTCTGCTGCCTTTACAGTTAAGAAAATAAGGCTTCTGACCGACATTGAAACAGCAAGATTGGTTTACTTCAGTTATTTTCATAGTATTATGACCTACGGTTTGTTGTTGTGGGGCTCAGCTGCTAATATTAATAACATATTCATCTTACAAAAAAGGGCAGTGCGCGCTATATACAACTTACGGTCTAGAGATACTCTTCGTGACCTATTTAAAGAAATTAAAATATTAACGGTAGCTTCCCAATACATCTATGAAAATATAATGTATGTAAAGAAAAATTTAGATAGCTTTGTTAAAAATAGTAATGTTCATAAACTCAATACAAGAAACAAGAACAAACTTGCTGTTCCAAGGCGCAGACTGCATAAAACCGGAAGCTCTTTTTTGTGTAGATGTATTACCTTTTATAATAAGATACCAGAACAAGTCACAGAACTGCCCTTGGAAAAATTTAAAAATACTGTTAAATCCAATTTAATGAGTAAAGGTTATTACACTGTTGACGATTATTTGAAGGATAAAAAGGCATGGGCATAGCTTTTGTATTGTTAATTATTACTCTAATACCTCAGTATTGATTAGAAAAAGTCCGGGGTTCTTTCATAGGTCTAGATAAAAGTCCTTTAATTAAACTCGAATCGTGATTTTCTTTTCTAAGTATAAAATTGTGAGAAGTATCCTACCTACTTAAAAACATACTTCTGGCTTCTTGACTCGAAGACTTGATATGGGTAGCTTTAGTATGTCATGCTCACTTCAAACATTTCTGCGGTGGTGTCGTGTGAGGCGGGTCGTTACGTTCCCTCAAATATGGTTGAGCGAAGCGATGGCTGGTTCATGCGTCATGCTCGTGAACGGGTGCTGCCAGTGGGAATGGGTCTGCTTCTGTCTGCTTGTATTAAGGGCGTCGTATAACTCGTATATAAAAGATCTGTTTTATATTGTCTGTATGTATGGCACTTCTTACTCAAAAAATATAATTCTTAATAGCTTACCTTGTTTTGATTTATTTAATTGCAATATTTTTACTTTCTATAGTCAGTAGTTTAGTGAAAGACCTATGAAAAGCTTTTGGATATAAATTTTCAATTCGATGCCTTAACATAGGTAGTCTTAGTATGTCATGCTCTCTTTAATCATTTCTGCGGTGGTGTCGTATGAGGCTCAAATATGGTTGAGCGAAGAGATGGCTGGTTCATGCGTCATGTTCGGGAACTGGTGCTGCCAGTGGGAATGGGTCTGCTTCTGACTACCTATCTTAATGCATATTGAATTGTATGTTTTTCTTTTATTTTTATTTATTGTAACAGCCTAGACTGAATAACAAGTTCAAACTTTGAATTTAGCTTAAAATCTGTAAATTGATTAAGAAATTTGAAACTCATTAAGAAATGAGCTAAGTCAATAATGTTATTTATTTGTTAATCTTTGTTAATATAAAGTCTGGAAACGATATACATATTTGTAAATATCGTTCCATCTGATTGATAAAGCTGACAAGTTTTTTGCGCCCATTTTTCTTGTCAGTTAAAAGACGTCATAATGGGTGGCAGGGTAAAAGAATTGACGATTTAAAAATGCTTATTATATGAGCTTATTTAAATAAAATATATTTCACTTTCACTTTCACTCACTTTCACTATGTTTACTCACCCCATTTACCCCCTAAGGGGTTGATTTTCAAAATAACAAAATATATATTTGCCTATTTATTTTAAGATGTGCTCCTACGAAGTTTAAAGTTGTAATGTCTATTTTATATTATTTTTCCATACAAAATTTGGACCCCATTTTCACCCCTTTAGGGGTTAAATCATGTCCACCGTGTTGGACTTCAAAATAAATGTCATTTTTGCAATCGTCATCCCAGAAAACCCCAATAACGACATCTATATCGATTTTTATGTTTACTCACCCCATTTACCCCCTAAGGGGTTGATTTTCAAAATAACAAAATATATATTTGCCTATTTATTTTTAGATGTACTCCAACGAAGTTTAAAGTTGTAATGTCTATTTTATATTATTTTTCCATACAAAATTTGGACCCCATTTTCACCCCTTTAGGGGTTAATACATGTCCACCGTGTTGGACTTCAAAATAAATGTCATTTTTGCAATCGTCATCCCAGAAAACCCCAATAACGACATCTACATCGATTTTTATGTTTACTCACCCCATTTACCCCCTAAGGGGTTGATTTTCAAAATAACAAAATATATATTTGCCTATTTATTTTTAGATGTGCTCCTACGAAGTTTAAAGTTGTAATGTCTATTTTATATTATTTTTCCATACAAAATTTGGACCCCATTTTCACCCCTTTAGGGGTTAAATCATGTCCACCGTGTTGGACTTCAAAATAAATGTCATTTTTGCAATCGTCATCCCAGAAAACCCCAATAACGACATCTATATCGATTTTTATGTTTACTCACCCCATTTACCCCCTAAGGGGTTGATTTTCAAAATAACAAAATATATATTTGCCTATTTATTTTTAGATGTGCTCCTACGAAGTTTAAAGTTGTAATGTCTATTTTATATTATTTTTCCATACAAAATTTGGACCCCATTTTCACCCCTTTAGGGGTTAAATCATGTCCACCGTGTTGGACTTCAAAATAAATGTCATTTTTGCAATCGTCATCCCAGAAAACCCCAATAACGACATCTATATCGATTTTTATGTTTACTCACCCCATTTACCCCCTAAGGGGTTGATTTTCAAAATAACAAAATATATATTTGCCTATTTATTTTTAGATGTACTCCATCGAAGTTTAAAGTTGTAATGTCTATTTTATATTATTTTTCCATACAAAATTTGGACCCCATTTTCACCCCTTTAGGGGTTAATACATGTCCACCGTGGTTGGACTTCTAAATAAATGTCATTTTTGCAATCGTCATCCCACAAAACCCCGATAACGACATCCATATCTATTTTTAGGTTTTTTTAACCCTTTTCACCCCCATTTCATCCCCTTTGGAGTTGAAATCCTAACAAAAACAATAAACGTTGCTTTAGATTTCTATCCATAAGCCTAAATTATAAATTTAGCGATTTTTACTTCGAAAATGAAGGATTTTCTTTAATACACAACTTCATCCCCCTTTTGACCCCTTCGGGGGTAGAATTTTGAAAAACGCTGAGACCCGTATTTATTAATTTTCAATCGTCAGCCTAAACACAAAATTTGAAGATTCTAGCTTCAAAACTGAGGGACTTTCATACAAACTTTCATCCCTTATTTCATCCCCTTAGGGATGGAATTTTCAAAAATCCTTCCTTAGTGGATGCCTACACTGTATAAAGTATCTGTGTGCAAAATTTCAAGTCTCTAGGTCCAGCGGTTTGGGCTGTGCGTTGATAGATCAGTCAGTCAGTCAGTCAGTCAGTCAGTCATTCAGTTTACGATTTTATATATTAAGATTAAAGCAAAAAAAAAAGAATTTTGCCCAATTTAAAACCGAGACACTTCGCTCGCTTGGTAAATAATCCAAAATCTTAAAATCTTTAATACATGAATAAATCCACAAATTTTCATATGGTCCTAGAAAACAACATAAATTATTCCTGCTTTATTTCATACGGTGTCATCTGAAAAAATCGTTAATGAAATCTACTAAAACACCATACATCCACATAAATTGCCGGAACAATGGCAACATAACGGGAACATTTCGTTAACTTCGATCTTAATTGATCGGCGCCCAATTAAAACTTGAACCTTTAAGTAAACTATACTCAAAGGGTTACAACTCGCAGTAAATTGATGCCAAAGTTGGTTTTGATTTCATCGTTATATACTGGAAACAGATTTACTGAAACTATGAATCAGTGAATCTAAGGGAAACAGCATGAAAAACTATGATTTTTGAATGATAGAAATTAAAATAAATAAAAATTAAATATTGAATAATTTTCCATACCTTTGTGACCTGAGTTTTAGAAAGAGATTGTTTTTGTACCTACAGAAAAAAATGGAGAAAATAGTTTCTGATACTTCTAAGCGAATAGAAAAACTAGAAAGTTGGTAGAATATGTAATTTTCTTAAAATTAGGTTTATTTTTTCAGTTTTTTATTTTTTCATAAATAAAACTACCGAACCGATCATCATGAAATTTTACATACACGTTGCCAGGGGTACAGAGAAGGCCATAGTACCTTTCATCCCGAAAAAAAGTATTGTTCCCGAGGGATAGCAAAAAAACTTTCCACGCAGACGAAGTCACAGGCAGTCTAACTCCGCCTAATAGAGGATGATAATGAAAACTTTCTTTTAATACAATTTGCCGTATCTAACTAAAGTCTCAATTGTACATAATATGCCCAAAAGTTGTGCGTACCTACCTAAGTTGTATTACTTAGGTACATGCAAATTAACGTAAACACAAACAACTTAAATATACGATGGCGTAATTAGAGGTCCTTTGTGAGTGTCGTGTGTTGAGGCCTTATGAAGATGTATGTATACCTATTTGTAAAATTTTCTTTAGAAATTTGGAGAAAGGTTGTGGAGTTTCTTTGCAAAAATGTTTGAATACAGACTTTAAAAGGCAAAAAAATATTTTAATAACAATTTTCTTCTTATTTCTATACCAGCTTTTTATAAAAGTTCTGTTTACCTCCAAATAATAATAGTAGATTATAAAACAAGTGAAAAAAGAAGGAATTTAGTTCATGGTACTATGTTGAATCCTGAGCGAAACGAGGGATACAAAGGACCGAGATGAAATTTTTTTTTCACGAGTTGTGTACTCTACTTTTTACCATTGACTGCGAGAAAACATAATAGCACTACTTACACCTACAGTACTTATTTATAGTTATCAAATTAAATTATTTAGATAGGTAATCGGTAATTTAAACGTTAGAATATAGTGAAACTATAAGTTTTCCCATGACATAAAACAACCATGCTATGAAATTACATGATCAGTCTGACATCAGTCATTTCATAAGTTTGTATAGACTTTCAATTTTTACAGAGTGAAGATCGTACCAGACTGATGAAATGGACTGATGCAAGACTGAACATCTAATCTTCCTCTAATATAAAGAAAAGGACCCAAAGATAAGACACTAAAAAGAACCTAATTAATTTGGCGAGATATTTTTTTAGAAAAGAACCCAAAAAAGATAAGACACTAAAAAGAAAAGTTTTTCGAGTGGCAATGGTAAAAAGCTAATTTACATACCTCGGTTCCTTAACAAACAAAGAGCACGAATTTAAACGTAATATAATACTTATTCTATGGCAAGTTATTGTATTAGGCCTACGTTTCAAATCCTTTATTTAACATAAATAAGTACTTCCTTACATTTATTTTTTAAATCTTCGTTATTATATCAAATATCTAGGGACATACTAGACATACACAAGTATCTTTATATCTTACAAGGAATATCAGGCACATTGCTTAGTTTTATACACCTTGTAAATAAATAAGTAATTGTTTTATTGTTTTTTTATTTTATTTTATATTCGCCAAGTATGGACACTAAGATGGTCTATATTAATCATTAGGTTCTATAGAAACCCTATCATTCGCATAATAATTATGGATTAGGAACTAAAAAAATATGCTTATTGTTTCGGCATGCGCAAGTTTAAAGCTTAAACACACTAAAATACACTTTTAATGCAGGTTTTCAGTTTCACCATGCCAGTACTAGCATAAGCCTCTTTGTCTGTCCGAAGTTTTCCAATTAAAAAGGTTTTATGCTAACCAACCGGGAGGTATTGTACATAATGACGAGCTTTACTAACCACGAGTTGCATCAAAGCTCTTGTGTGGAGCTTTAAGTCAATTAAGTAGTTTAACTAGTCTTCATTTGGTCAATACTGTGTGCAATGCAATGCTTAAAGTTTACTCAATGAGTTGGTTGCTCAGTTGTACAAAATTTTAGTAGAATTTAGAATAGTCATTGCGTGTAGAGATGATATCAGTTTAACATAAACTAAGCCTTCGCCAATATGTGTCCATCAGCCATTTTAGTGTTCCCACTGCTGGGGCACAGGCCTTCCTTATTGGTGGATAAGGAGGACGGGCCATAACCCACCACGCGGGCCGAATGCGGATTGATGGGTGTTTACAACTGCAAATGCAGCTGGGACCAACGTCTTAACGTGCTTTTCGAAACACGGAAAAGCTCGAGGTAATAAATTTTTGGTCATCCATCCCATGACCGACCCTTGCGAACGTTGTTTAACATCCACAATCGCTGGGCCAGCTCCTCGCCAATTTAACACAGCTAAATTTCTGTGGGTAGGTCTCATTATCAAACCTAAAATACTAAGTTGTTGAATATCAGTTTTACAAAATAAAAACACAATTTAATGTTTTAAATGACAGTACCAGTCCAAAGCTTATAAAATGAAACTTTAGGAAATGTCATCTAAACGAAATGTACCCATCAAATAAATCCCAAAGTTCTTTAAATATTGCTGCAGTGCTCGCGGGCCCATCGCTCAGCGTCCTCTGCGAATTCCATTTTGAATTGCGAACGGCCGTGAGTCGCCATTTTGTTTTCGGTCGATTAGACCGGGCGTGTGTACGGGGGGTTGATTGAAAAATGTTCGCGCGTCACTTGCGAAATTAGGGGCGTCCTCCGCTCGGAATGCGGACGAGGGCTGTCACGCGACCTTCTTCGAATTTTTTGAACCCTTCTTTTTTGTTGCTGAAATTCAGCGTAATTGTTCTACTCAGCCACGATTTTTGCTGATCTGCCTTTCTACTCTAGTAGAAAACTTAAAAATAGTTTCTTTGAAAAAAATACAAACTATGATGTATATTACAGTGACTCTTTGAGCTGTACACCTCGCGTTTGTGACATTTGATCTCATTTTTCCAAATGGCTGAAATATGTATTTTTTAGGGATGGGCCGAAGTTAGGTTTACATTCGGTTTAACCGAAATTCGGCGGTCTAAACCGAACTTCGGCATTATATGGGTGAAGTAACATTGTTGAGTATTTGAACAAATCTTCCTAAGCGTGCCCGCAGACTTATTTTCTATCGGCCGATAGTTGGTTTTGTATGAAGAATCAGCCGATACCAAATCGCTGTGTGCGCACTTGCATACTTCTTCATACTGATTAAAGGCCCGACCAAACTATCGGCCGACAGTTTGGTCTGTAGTCTGCGGGGACACTAGAGAGCTAGTATTACAATTCAAATTCTACGCACATAGTAAATCGCTTTGTAAACATTTTCCAGTATTTCCGAAAAGAATATCATATCTCTCGGATATTACTATGTGCCAATTAGTATTGATTTACTGTCTTAGGTAACTGGGAAAATTAAGTAAAAATCTCAAATCCATTAAAGAATTATTTTTATGAATTTCTTAAGACTTCAACAGAAATTAATAATTATATTTTGACACTATAAACAATCAACACATATTATTAATTATCTTTTGACGACTTAATATCATATACCCTATTACAAAAATCTTTTATAACCTTTACTATAAAAGTATTTGGGAAATCTTATAATAAATAAATTAGTAATTTTGATACTATAAATCATATAAAGAGTTATTAATAAATGAAAAATGCCCGGCCAGTGGGCTGCGCGGCACGGCGGAGGTAAGCGTGTATAAACAAGTCTCGATATGTCGCGCTGGCAAAATCGCGGTCAAAATTACTGAAATTCGGCCGAACTTCGGCCGAAGTTCGAATTCGGCACGTTTGTAAACCGAATGTTCGGCCGAAGTTCGTATTCGGTAAAATCCACATTCGGCCCATCTCTAGTATTTTTTTCTTTACGTTTTCAACCCCCATCTTCGTCATTGGTACCAAAGAAATTTCAACACCACAAAATCCAAGAACAAGAATGAAACTCCTTTATCTTAAGACATACCCTCTATGGAAACTGTAAGGATACGATCACATCTGTCTTACGCCACGTTTTAAGGCAATTAGCTTCCTCACAGTGGCCCCCACAATGGCAAATTTGGCACTTTTGCCTACTACAACTACAACGAACTATATTTAACAGAGACTATTGTTCGTAAATAAACTAAAAGAACCTCAACTTTAATCTCAACGTTTGAATTTTTTATACATTACTTATGTATTTAGCGAGCAATAAATTTAATTAGGATGAGGGCGCCACTTGAGGGTACTAATCAGTAATCACCTTATGATAAGTGTGCTTCTAGTGCATAGGTATATTTACTATGAAAACCGATGTCATCTGACGGCGTGTAACACCTGTCAACACGTGGCGTTAGACAAACGTTACCGCACCTTAATTGTTTTTGTTTATTTTACTGAATATTTTATTCTAATGCCATGCAGGCAACCCTGAGGCGCGATGACTTAGTGTTAGCTTGGAAATTCCTCCAGTTCAAGCGGAGATTGCATGCGAATATTATTAATAGCTGCATGGTGTTGATCTTATTAACAACCTTTACGGACTTTATATTTTATGGGACATTACTACGTTAGAAAGCTTGTTTTTCCACTCCGTCCTCGACTTCATCCTCATTTATTTTGCACTCCCCATGTTTTTCAGCACTAGATCTTTCCACTTTCAGTTCTTCTTATGGATTTTACCGAGAAGGATAGTCTGAGGGTCTAAGTATTAGAAAAAACTCTGTGACACTATTGACTCACGAATAAATATCAAGTAAAAACGACGAATGACGTCCGACTAACGGGATTATTTTTTGTACTTGGAGCTATTGTCAGTTAAAAGATGCTACACGGTTTCGCTAAAAATTTAAACAATAGATAACTGTTGTAAAGATAAAAGTGATTAAGTCACGTAGTCTCCTCATAAAGTGACAATACCATTACAGCCTGCCTACTCTCCTGTATCTTGATGTCGCAAAACAAAAAGCCTTATGAGTCAACTTTTTGCCTAAAGCTGACGACCCTTTCATCGTTTTTGTGACTCAGAACCGAAGTGATGGCTACAACTGACAGAATTACTAACGTGATGGATTCCGTTGGTGCTTCCCTGTCTGAAATTCCTACTGTATGTCAATCAGCCAATTAGAAACGGGATCAGTTATACCATAAACATGTTTGGCAACGTCTGTTACTGTCAGTTCGTGGTCATGTCGTCGACCAGTCTCCATACTAAATGTATGGGAATATTTCAATTTTTAAGAGGTCGATATTTTTTTTCGTAGTTATCGTGTGAGGTTTAAAATATGAAAATAATTTAGTTCTTTTATTTAAATGCTTTGCATATTAAACAATAAGAATAATATAAATGTTAACCAGAAAAAAAAAATGGCTGTCAAAGATGTCATCTTTTTTGTTGATTTTCTTCAGCAGGGAGTTGATTAACACGCCCTCTAGCAATAAATGATATATCATTAGAAAGGTTTTCATATGACAAATATTTGCTGCAAACTTAATATTTTCGGAGTTTTAGGTCATTAATGTAAAAAAAAATTGGTCAAGTTCAGAGCGTTATATATAACTCTCAAAGTACTAATAGTTGACGTTTATTGTCATACAATAAAGTGTTTCAAATTTAAAGACTTTTCCAATGATGTAAGATTTATTGCTAGAGGAGGCTTAGATCAAAATGCTCATCGTACTAAAGGATCCCCGAAAAGTTCAAATAATTTGATTCAATCCTTATGTTCTAATAAATACCTAAATAATATTAATAAATATAAAATCTTTTTTGAAATTATCTTACATCACAATTTACAACTAGTTTAAACATAGATAATATCGGAAAAACTAATAATAAATAATTATTAAAATAATAATACTATGTGCTTGACCACATGCGATGTGCCGTTACAACTTCAGGGCTTGGAAAATATAGAAGGCTATGGTTATACAAAATTAGTATTCTGTAAACAACGCCATCTATCGAAATTTTCTTATATGACATATTTAATTGTGAGTTAAGAGCGAAGCGTCTCCGTTCTCAACCGATTCTCGTGAAATGGCTAAAATGAACATATTTTAGCCATTTCGAAAAATATTCAAAACAGAGCCACTAGTAATTACTAAATATCTCGTGTACATTTTTATTGATAATACGTACTACTAGACAAATAATGTGCACCACTACAAACGCAATTAAAATAGGAAAACCCATTATCTTCCATAAAAATCTTAAAAAAATATAATTAAGAAGAATTTACAAATCCAAAGGCATCAAATGTATTTCTCAGTTACCTACATTCAATTTAAAAAAAAAAACGTGACTTCACCAAAATCTTGTATTTAAGTAGGTAAGACTACACTTTAAATTCCCAGTTTTTCCTCACCACAAGAAAATCACACTCGCTGTCGCCGCAAGAATTTCAATATTATACCGGAAGAACGGAGGAGCGGAACTATTTAAATAAAATCCTTTTGTTGCAGCCCGGGTGTCGCATTCGCTGTTCGCGCAGACACGGAGGGAGTTCGCGACGACATCTGGGCTATAGCTTTTATTACCAGCTGTTGAAACCAATTAAACTGAACGGGATATAAGTTCGCCGCATATCCTGAGAGCTGAAACCTTTCCGACCGTTTGCACTAAACTTAAGAATCTCATAAGTCTTTTCCTAACTTACAACTTGACCAAATTAAATGAACTTAGCTGTGCAGCTGTCATGCGCCTAATTATCTTGGTCTAATTTTAATGTCTAATTTTGTGAAAAGTCTGTGATTGTAACGTGATGTAATTGTTGTCTAACTAGGACACAGAATATACAACGTACCTATTAGGTACAAAAATACCCCTAAATCTGAATATATTATGATACCTACACAGGGACCATCAAACTGAACAACTTATATTAAGCGACCAAATCTGAAGTCGCGAAAAATATCAGCTTCTTCAAATGTATGTATAGTCAGGTGGGGTATGTGAAACACCGGGGTAAGTGAAACACCGGGGTAAGTGAAACACCCAACCATATCTAAGAAACTATCGTAGTTTATTCTCATAGCGATGTGTCGATAAAGCAGGAATGACGAATTACTTCCCTTAATACAACACAGATATCGCTGCGATCATTAAACTAGATAGTAAACCAAAAAGAAATTCATTAGATGTCAAAATGCAAAACACGATGTTTTTTTGATAAATCTTTAAAACTGTACCCTATTTTATGAGAATTAGATACATTTTGGATATTAACTGTTAAACATGATCCTTTTGTCCTGTTTTTAATTAAATGGACACAATATTTAAAGCTATTTTGGCCACTGTTTCACTTCCCCCTTGTCAGGGGTAAGTGAAACACTTCTTAGCTTTTATATTCTTTTCGTGATTTTGTTGCTTAATGCAAGTCTTTAGATATTTATATTCATACCGTTAAAGGCTGATTTAATTAGGAGTACATTGCCTATACAGCTACTTTAATTGCGAGTTTTATAGCTTTACTACACCTTGTTAAATAAAAATAAAGTATGTTTCACTTACCCACCTGACTATATTTATTTTTTTAAATATGAGTAAATGTATGTAAGTAGTTACCTATTCAAATTATAACATTAGTTTAGTCCTATACTTTTAGTGAAGCTTAATAATTATGTACACAAGAACGTTATAATAGTCATTTAAAAAAGAATTAATCCAGATACTATCTGGTTATGGTTTCAATATAGATACTAGATCCTTAATTAAATTAATTATAGCAATAAAACATGGATAACGTTTAAAGTCAAAAACAAAATAAAATATCAACAAAACTAAACAGACTGACCCCAATAAATCAATAAGTATTGTAAGTACTTATACAATAGTATTCAAGTAGCAAAATGGGTACACAATGTTTTGATTGTATAAGGTATCTCAGAAATGATAGGCCGTTGTAGTCTTCAACTTATTATATTGTCAAAACTTATTAGCTTGCACGTAAAACTTATTCACATCGTTGTTCAAAACTTATTCACATCGTTACCTAAAACTTACTTAATAATCCAAATCTAATTTTCTATTGATGGAAGGGTGTTCGAAGCGATGTCCACTAGGCCGCACCCAACCGCACCAGGCTGCACTCGACCGCTGCTCCACCTCTGCTCTGCTCCACTGCCAGGATCGGAAAAAGTCCCCAGCCTGGCTGCGCGCCAAATTTATACGTTTCCCCCCACTCCAAGAGCCACGCTGTTTCAGTGTGGCCAGTGCAACAAATTGAAATTCTACTTTTATTTAGGATATGATAAAGCCTTACGTTTATTAAAATAAAATGAAACCTTACACTCGACCATCCTGAACAACGTGTATGCCCTCATACACGAACCATGTGGAACCTTACACTCGGTGAAATGGGAACAGTGATATGATATGTACTTATGATAGATAAAGTAGCTAAAATTAAATATCTTGGTGTAATGGTCGACCAACGTCTAACTTGGCATGCGCACATTGACTTACTAATAGGTAGAATTCGGAAACTTTCATGGGTCTTTAAAATTCTCAGACATGTTGCTAATACCGATTTATTAGAACAAGTATATACATCGTTGGCTCAATCCGTCCTCAGCTATTGCATCCCAATCTGGGGTGGAGCCACAAAAACAAAATTTTTGGAATTGGAACGGGCTCAAAGATCTTTGTTGAAAATAACATATTTCAAACCTTATAGGTTTCCAACCGACAGTCTATATTCTCAATGTTGCCTCCTTTCTGTGAGGAAACTCTATATCCTACACGCCGTTTTAAAATTACACAAAAACCTTCCACTAGATCCAAAAACACAAAACAAAAGAACTGTTGTGAGCGTAGCACCTGTAGATTATGTAAAAACTGTTTACGCCCAGAGACAGTACACGGTACATTCAGCACACATTTATAATAGAATAAATAAAATTCTCAACTTTCACCCTCTAACATTAAAAACCTGCAAGCACACATTACAAAACTGGCTACAGACTAAAAATTATGATGAAATAGAGAATCTTATCTAATAAAACTAGTAAAATAATAATAAAAAAAATAATAAAAAAAATAAAAAAAAAAAAACGTCACAACTGCAAACACAAACACACATACATACACCCACACACTCTTCTTGATAACACACACGCACACACACACGCACACAGACACACAATTAACCGAAGCCGTTACAATTATTTACACCACTTTATTTAGCAAGCACACAACCCACATGATTATACAAAAAACCAACTCCACGCAATTTGTTTGTTTGTAACTATAACTATTTTAAGGGCATTATCTTATTTTATAAACGCACATTGAAATACATTTAAAACTTAAAAAAATATTATATTTTTAGTTTAGCAGTTACTTAAAAATTGTAAAATTGAAACAACAAATGTATCTTTTGTAATCTTAGAAGGAGCGGGGCTCTTAACACAGGTTTTATACTTAAAAGGGGCCTCAGCCATATGTTATGTAATGTACTTAAAAGATACTGAATAAATATTTTTTCATTTTTTTCATTTTTTTCACCTACCTACAGCTTGTATTTATCATTACTGCATCAGACTAAATTAAAGCAATAAAAGAAAATATTTATGCAATAATATTGTATTTTAAAAAAACTACATAACATGGTGTAACTAATTAGTGCCATGATAAGGCTGGCTTAATTTAATTAATTAAAATCAAATTAACTTAAATAAGTAGGTATGACAAATAATATCAAGCTAGTAAGTACTTTCAGTTATTGAACATATCCAAACTTAATTAATATACAAACTAAATTTATACACAAAGTGACTATATACAAACTGACTATATATAAACTAAATTTATATCCAAACTAAACATCTGACAAAACTAAACTTTATCCAAACAAAACTGACTATATACAAACTGACTATATACAAACTAAATTTATATCCAAACTAAACATATAACCAAACTAAACTTTATCCAAACAAAACTTATATCCAAACAAAACTTATGTTCAAACGAAACTTATATCCAAACAAAACTTATATCCAAACAAAACTTATATCCAAACAAAACTTATATCCAAACAAAACTTATATTCAAACAAAACTTCTCTATGACGTATTTCACCGTAATATGAAATGTGTTTGTCTCAGGTCAAGCCGACTAAATCCATCTTATTCCTCGCACTTGACCTGAAACAACACAAACATCATATATTAGTACATTGCAAATCATATAGTGTCATATTATTATATTAATTAATAATAAATACGTAAAAATAAAAACTTAACATATAAAAGTACAATCTTATGTAACTTTAAATATTTTATTATTCTGACAAATCTCCATCGCTTGTATCATTAACGGCATCATTATCGGCATCGTCTATTTCTAGAGAAGTTACATGAATCCACGGTTGCATTCTATCCGCGGCAACAGTAGTTTTTCGTCTATTTTTCATGCCTTCAAACCCTGGGATTGGCGCTACTTTATATCGATCATTCCCCAAGATTTTCACAACTTTATATGGACCCTCATATGATGGCATAAGTTTTGTACTCTTGCCATTGTTCTGAAAAGCAACCTTTGTTATTTTGACTAAATCGCCATTAGTATAAGTTCTTGCAGGTCTTTTGCCTTGGTCATAATAACGTTTTTGAGTAGCCTGAGCTCTATCGATTCTGTCTTTGACGGCACTGCGGACAGACGCTAAGGCAGAGTCCTCAGAAACTTTGCTAGCTACTACATCATTCATTGAGGGGTTAAATTCGCTATTCATATCGACACCAAACAAAACCTCTGCAGGCGTTCTACCGATCGTTTTCTGTAAAGTATTATTAAGCCCCCATTGGATCCTCCCTAGCTTATCATCCCAATCTTTGTCATCCCCACTCATATTTTGTGCCGTTAAAGAGTCAAGAATGGTTCTATTATACCGTTCGACCTGTCCATTGGATCTTGGACTTGCCACTGCATTCAGTACATGTTTTGTGCCTCGGTCAAGACAGAACTTCCTGAATGCGTGGGATGTAAAGCAAGAACCTCTGTCACTTATAAGTCGATCGGGAGCCCTGAACGTATCGAAAATGTCTTGCAATGCCCTTATGGTGTTTTGTGTGTTCGTATTTCTTACAGGCTTAATGAACAAAAACTTCGTGAACGAATCTACCACAGTCAATATGTGAGTGTACCCCCTTTTTGACTTTACAAAGGGTCCAAGGTGGTCGACGTGCAAGGTATGAAAAGGTTTTGCGACCTTCTCTATAGGATGAAGTAGCCCTTCGTTTGAATTATTATTCTTTTTGGCATATGCGCATTCAATACATGCACTGACATATTTTTTTACAAATCGCTTCATTTTCGCGAACCAATATATTTTTTTTATTCTGTCGAGAGTTTTCTCGAAACCGACGTGCCCTATATCGTCGTGGTTTCTCTTGCAAATCTGCCACCTCGCACCCTTTGGAACTACCCACCTAAGCTGTTCCTTATCACCCCCTATACACCTAAAAAGTTTATTATCTTTTAAAACGTAATTGTCCCTAATATATTCTACCCCTCAGTATGTGAACCAGAAACAGAGGTCTCATACACTTGTAACGATTTGAAAAACTCAACAAAAAATAATCGATCTTCTGATAAAAACTGTTGTGAAACAATTATGTTCTGCGATGAGATGGGTAAGAATTTAGGCCAATTAATTCAAAAACACACCAAGGAAAACATAATTAATTATTGTATGCCTGGGTCAACTTTGGATGACTTGATGAGAATTATTGTTAAAAAAACATTTAATAAAAACACTAATTTGATAATTTTGATAGGAAATAGGGGTAATGTGAACAAACACCAACTGATAGCTTATTGTAATTCCTTAATGTCTTTAAAAGTAAAAAAAGTGATTTTGTTCACATTCCCTTATTGCAAAAGTGTGTCACAAATGGAAAATAACTTTAGGTATCAGTTGAACGTAACATTGAATACGGTAGCATTTCATAATAGTGAACAGCTACACATAATTGACATCAATAAATTATTTAATAGTTTTTACTTGACAAAAGATAAGTTCTATCTGCCTAGTTCTTTTAGGAGACAAATAGCATTATCGCTATCTTTTTATTTTAAACATTTAGCCAATAATCTGGCTAGTAAAACAACTGCTTTTATTGAGCAGTCAACTATTGACATTAGTCATTCAACTTTGGAATCTGTTCCAAATAAAAATAATTATAACATTTTACTTAGTTCAAGTAATAATAATGTTTCACATTTAAATTACCATTTAGGACAATAGAGGCGTCCTCTAGCCCTGACTTAACAATAGAAAAGCCAAAGTGTTTAAGAATTGTACACCAAAATATGCAAGGCTTTTCTGGCAAAGATTTAGAAATAAGCTTATTCTTAAACTCTGAAGATATTGATGTGTTATGTGTTACTGAGCATTGGTTGAAAAAGCACGAATTACTTTTAAGTTTAGATAATTATAAAGTTGTTAGCTCGCTTAGTAGGAAATCTACTATAAGAGGGGGTTCACTTATTATTCTACACAATAGTTTACAATGTAAAGAGCGTAGAGATGTAGTATCCCTCTCAATTGAACGAACCGTTGAGTTATCGTGCGTGGAACTTGATCAAATAATTATAGTATGCGTATATAGACCCCCCAAAGCGAATTACTCTGAGTTTGAGTCCACTATGGAGGAAGTTTTAAAAATAACTTGTAGGAAGAATAAAAAAGTCGCAATTTGCGGAGATTTTAATGTCGACATCTTAGACCCTAAAATAGCCAAACTGTCGAGTAGGTTCATAAACCTATTTAAATCATTTAATTTGCTACATATTTTTAATGAACCAACGCGTATCACACCCACATCGGCAACCTGCTTAGATAATATTTTCTGTAACTGTAATGTCATTGAAAAATCAATTTTAAATTGTATTAAATCCGACCATAGTGGACAATTAGCCTCCATTGAGCACCATCATGTTCCGCCTAAACGGGAAATAATGTGTAGGCCAGTAAAAAAACACTGTATTGAAAAATTCAGAACCAATGTCACAAGTAAAATTGAAACATTACCAGAACCAAATTTTGAAGCCAATAACCTATATAATCATTTATTTAGCATAGTTCAAACTGAATTTAGTAAAACTTTTAAACAAAAAGTCATCAAATGTAATGATAGTACGAAATTTAGTGACTGGGCCACACCCGGCATATATAAGAGCAGAAGGAAATTATACGAACTTTATGCAGAGAAAGCTACTTCTAGTGATCCTAACTTCATTGAATTTGTCAAGAAGTATTCACAAACATTCAGAGAAGTCTGTATCTTAGCAAAGTCCAAGTACTTTGCAAATAAAATTAAATTAGCAGACAATAAAATTAAGGCTACTTGGAATATTATTAACAAAGAAACGGGCAAATCAAAATCCAATATAAATTCCTTCTGTTTAAAAACTGGTGATCAAACTTTTGAATCTGACAATGAGGTCGCTAAAGTTTTTGAAGATTTCTTTGCTAGAATACCTGTAGAAACTACCAGTACTCTTAGTGCTTGTCCCAACATCGCTGTCTCCCTTCTGGAGTCAAGTGTTGATAAGTGCAATGAAAGTTTTTCCTTTAAATATATAAATAGTGCAGATATCATTAAAGCTTTTAAAACAATTAATGTTAAAAAAACAGAAGATCTTTGGGGCATGTCAACAAGCATAATTAAATCAATAATTGATATACTAGCCCCTTACTTGGCTTTTATTTTTAACAAATGTATTGACGAAGGGGTCTTTCCTGATCTAATGAAAAATAGTAAATTGATTCCTCTTTTTAAATCTGGGGATAAAAGTGACCCAGCTAACTTTAGGCCAATATCTATACTACCAGCACTTAGTAAAATATTTGAAAAAATTATATATTCCCAATTATTAGATTACTTCACATACAATAATATACTTCATAAAAATCAGTTTGGTTTTTCCAAGGGTAAAAGTACTACTGATGCTGGAATTGCACTTCTCAAACATATTCTTGATGCTTGGGAAGAAAAGCAAGATGTAATTGGCATTTTCTGTGACCTTTCTAAGGCATTCGATTGCGTTGATCATCAAACACTATTAAAGAAGCTAGAACATTATGGTGTCTCTGATAAATCAGTTAGTCTTATGAAATCGTATTTGTACAATAGAACTCAGAAAGTAGTGATTAATAGAACTGAATCTACTGGAGCCCCCATCAATATGGGTGTGCCACAGGGATCAATATTGGGCCCATTGCTGTTTCTAATTTATATAAATGACCTTCCCAACTACGCGAATAATTTATGTGAAACAGTACTATTTGCGGATGATACTTCTTTAGTTTTTAAAGTAAACAGAGGTAATAACTGTTCGGACGAAGTAAATAGTGCCCTCTCTAAAGTTTCATACTGGTTTAATAGTAATAATTTAGTACTTAACCCCAAAAAAACTAAATGTGTTAAATTCTCATTACCTAATGTTGAGCAGACAAAATTAAATATTAATTTGAATGACGATGAAGTCGAGTTTATCGAGAGCACAAAATTTCTAGGTATCACACTAGATTCTCGACTGCAATGGGATCCACATATTGAAGCCTTGTCAAGTAGACTTAGTTCAGCGGCATTCGCTGTTAAGAAAATAAGGCTTTTAACTGATATTGAAACGGCAAGGTTAGTATACTTTAGTTATTTTCATAGCGTAATGTCGTATGGACTGCTATTGTGGGGCTCAGCTGCCAGTATTGAAAATATTTTTGTACTCCAAAAAAGAGCTGTTCGCGCCATATACAATCTACGGCGGAGAGATACCTTGAGAGAAATGTTCAAAGAAATAAATATTTTAACTTTGGCAGGCCAATATATTTATGATAATTTAGTTTATGTAAGGAAACACTATGATTCATTTGCTAAGAACAGCAATATTCACCAGTTCAATACAAGAAATAAAGATAAACTTGCCGTTCCAAGATTTAGGCTTGCAAAAACTAGAGGTTCATTTATGGGGAAAGGCATAGCCTTTATTAATAAAGTTCCACAACAAGTGATTGATCTTCCTTTGCATGAATTTAAAAACCATGTTAAAAAAACGCTCATGGGTAAAGGTTATTATAAAGTAGATGATTATCTTAAAGATCTAAATGCGTGGAAATGATGTAACACATAACTTGCTAATAAGTACTTTGTTGAAGTAATATAATAAGTCTATGTTGTTGCCAATAATCCTGTCACCCTGTTGTAATTTTCTGGTAACGATATATTCAAGTTTGTAAATATCGTTACTTATGGCTGTTACAGCTGATAAGTTTCTTGCGCCCGTTCTTCTTGTCAGCTAAAAAAGTCTGGAACGGGTGGTAGGAAAATATAGACGATTCAAAAGTACTTAATAATTAAGTTTATTTGAATAAAGCTTATTTGACTTTGACTTTGACTTTAGAGTCTAGATTGCTTCTTTTAACATCACGAAATCGTCTTAATTCTGAATCACCTAATTGTAGCGTGAGCAACCAGTCTTCCTCGCTTATGGCCATCACTGAAGGGTACTGCTCGGGATTCTCAGTTTCAATATCTTTAATCGGGTTTCTAGATAACGCGTCAACATGTTCCATCTTTGTGCCTGCCCTGTACTCTACTGAACAATCGAACTCTTGAAATGACAACCACCACCGAGCAATACGCGGTATAAGATCTCGTTTTATAAACGTAGATCGCAGTGCGCTACAATCAGTGATAACCTTAAAGCTTTTGCCCAAAAGGTATACCCTAAACTTTTTAAGGGCGCAAATTACGGCAAGCGTCTCAAGTTCATAGGAGTGAAAGTTCTTTTCCTCCGGCGTGGTCTGACGACTGTAATATGCTACAGGATGAAAAGAACCCTCACCTCCCTGTGGACGCTGTAACAAGATTCCACCTACTCCTAGCCTACTCGCATCAGTATGGAGTTCAGTTTCTGCCGTGGGATCGTAAATACTAAGCACGGGTCGCTCCATTAGTTTGGCCTTAAGGGACTGAAAGGACTTTTCCTGATCGTCCGTCCATTCCCAAGTGACGTTCTTTTTAAGCAGTTTGGTAATGGGATAGGCTAATTGAGCGAATCCTTGTATAAATTTTCTAAAATAGCTAACGAGCCCTAGAAATTGACGTGCATTATGTACATTCTTTGGCTGGGGAAAATCTTGTACGCTCTGAATTTTGGCTTTACCTGGTCGCGTGCCTTCAGAACTAATTTCTAATCCTAAGTAATTAATTGTATTCTGTAAAAAGGTGCATTTTGGCAAGTTCAACTTTAAGTTAGCCTTTTTCAACAAAACCAGAACTTCTTCAAACCTGTCTAGGCATTCCGATGAGTCCCTACCAAAAATCAAAACATCATCAATGTATACAGTAGCCTTATCGAAACGAACTGGGCCAAGGACGTGGTTCATCATTCTCTGAAATACCGCAGGCGCGTTCGCTAAGCCGAACGGCATACGATTATACTCGTATTGACCGTCCGGTGTCACGAATGCGGTTAACTGCTTGCTTTGTTCACAAATCGGCACTTGGTAGTACCCAGACATAAGGTCGAGCGTGATGAACCACGCCTGCCCCGATAACCTAGCTACTTCATCTTCTATAACAGGTATAGGATATCGCTCCTTGACAGTGATTGAGTTCAGCAACCTGTAGTCGACACATAGTCGAATACCACCATCCTTTTTACGAACTAGAATAATCGGACTCGCGTAATTAGAAGTCGACTCCCTAATGATGCCTGCCTGTAACATCTCATCTATCATCGCCCTAACCTTCTCGCGTTCATGATGGGACAGTCGGTAAGGTCTATATACTACAGGACGTTGACTGCTCAGCTCAATCTTCATCTCGGCAACATTGGTGCAACCTAAATCTGTCAAATTATGTGCAAAACAATCTTTATAACGTTCAAGAATTTCAAAGAGCCTGCCCTTGTCACATTCGGAAACAGCATCACCTAAACGAATTTGACTCTCATCCAATCCATCAACTAATGACAATGACGTTTTCTCTAATGCGTTCTCTGGGGTCTTGATATCCGACAGCCTATAGACAGCGTGTGCCCTTTCTGCTCTAGAAAAAACAAAGTTCTCTTGTAGACTACACGGTATTGCACATGGTGTCACTGTAACAAACAAGCGCCCATTCTTGACCAGGTAGACATCTCCACAAACTACATATTGTTCATTGGGTTTTCCTACAATTTTGGTGTCCAGTATTACGCTTCCAGTAAATGATGTTGCTGTTGCAGCTCGTACGCATGCTGCGCCATAGATGTTACAATGTGCTAATATCCTAACCCTTTCCAAGAAGTTCTCTTCAACATGTAGACTAGGTAGCTCAGCGTCGATGTGCAGAAACTGTAACTTGGTAGTATCCTTGTAGACTACGATGTGCGGTTGTTCTGAATAGGTTTGACCAACAAGTACCGGCTTCTCTAACCACCTATCGTCGACAACCTTACATGGAACCGATGCAGATACACCATCTATGCACAAGGTCAAGCTCGCAGAACCTTCCGACTGCACCAGACAGTTACCAAATCCTTTCATAGTAGTTGAAGCACCATCATGGCTAAGGCCAAGACGAGCAAAATCAGACTTCCGTATCAGTGTTACCTCACTGCCAAGGTCAACAAATGCCTCTAACAGAATACCATTAACATATACCTTTTTAATAAATTTATTACAAGGATTACAACTCGTTATGCTCATGGTTTTTGGTACAGACTCTGGCTTTGCTGGCGTTATTTCGCGCTTACTTCTACAGGTTTCTGACCTATGTCCTACTTTATTACAATTACTACATTTAATCAAAGGTTTCGTACATCTAGTCCACGGATGGCCCTTCTCCCTACAATTATAGCAAAATAAAATCTGGTTTGGCCTTCCAGTGGGCCTATTACTTTGTTTGTCTTCCCCCGAATTAAAAAAACGATCCCTAAATGACTGCTGAACAGGAAACTCCTTATTGTTGCTTAGCAAAAATCTTAAAAGCTGATCGGGTTCCTGGCAACGTAATGCCAAGGCACTAGACTTCATAGTTTTGTCGCTGATACCGTGAATGATACAATCGACGGCGCGTCTACCTATGATTTCACATTGGTTTAGCAGGGCTAGCTTTTCATAAAAATATACCTCTATCAATTCAGTAGGCTTACTCTTACGCTTCAACATGTCTTCTAACAACTGACCATAGTTTTGTTCACTTGGGAAGGCATTCGTTAACTTCACTTGCCACTCATCCCAGGTGAACAAAATCGAATTTAAACTCTCGTACCAAGTCTTAGCTAGCCCTGCTAGTTTCTGCATAGCAAAATGTACAACTGTCTTGTAACGATCCCCCCCGTAGTCATACTATGAGATGTGTGATGATGCTAATATGATGAGACCTAACGATACCTAACTTAATTACCTAACGCTTATTATACCTAATGATGAAAATGAGTACTATGATGTGATACCTATCTAATGATACCTGGTGATAGTATTTTATTGGATTCTAGTTCTTACTGTTTTACTATATGGATTGGTGATATTCTAACCCTAGCATAGTTAACCTAACGCATACCTAACTACAAATCCCATTCATGTTGATTAGCCGCTAAACGGCTTCCGAACTAACTATCCCTACTTGTGATTCCATTAAATGTTTTATCTATGTTTTGCCTAGTTTATTTTCCCTAACCCTATTTTATTGCATGATAGATTAATCTAATATTAATGCTTTTGTAAGTGTGAAATGGGCGCATGATGTCTAGTGATATTTCCCAGGTTGTAATCCGTAATTACCCTAAGTTCTCGAATATTGCTGGGTGGATATAAATATTAACTTTACATGACTAACTTTAATTATTTATGTTTCGATAGATAATGAACTAAGAACCTATTACTAAAAGAAGGAAATTACTTTGCCTGATTTTCCTACAGAATAGAAATTAAGATATTAATTGCTCATTCCAAGTTGATCCAACTTCATACTAATCTGTTACTTTGTTTAATGCTTAGAAATAACTACGTTTATCAAATAAAATACCGATTTATTTTATTACGGAGGACCCTAATCCATGAGATTTCTACCTTATGATGTCATGGTCATGCTATATCAACTTTATTGATAAATTTATTACCAATTAGTTATAACTTCAACAATGAATTACTAGTGACCGCCTGCTGTGTTAATGAAAAATTGAGAATTTACCTATTTTACTACTATACTATCAGTTATAAAGAATCTATTATCTATGTCAACAATGTTTCAATTCATATCTTTGGTTTTACTTGACAAGTTTTAATAATCATAGCCGGCCCGACTGCGGCTTTTAGAAAATCCCTAGAATTTGTTAATTTTCTAACTTTAAAAAGGAATAATGTTATTTAAATATCTTGGAAAAGTATCTTAGGGTTGCCTCTCACCTAGTTTTCTATGTTAATGCCAGAACCAATACTGAAATTATATTATGAAAATCTGAATGTTTGCTTTTATGATTTATTTCTTTATTTCTATTCGTCTAATTTGATGTATAGATGTCCTAGCTCTGAACAAAGGATATGGAACCAACGCTTTGACTACAAGATGAGTTTAGTAAGTATGTTTTGTAACATTAAGTATGTGCTTAAACAAATGGGCTTCGCTCATCGCTATTGGATTGTATAGTTGGTCGTTGCCTATCTTCAGTTTAATGTGTTTATACCCAAAGAAGAATATGATCAGACGGTTTCCTAGTTAATGGTATTGATTCCTCATCTTACAACAAAAGTACTCGCTTTTATCACTAGGTCTCAATCATTCCTGTTATTACAACCATTACTTAATAAAATTACCACTAAATAGATATTATTACTCTTTTGATACAACCAGGGAAACAGAATTTAAGTTTGTAATTTTCCTAAATAAGCCTACTCCAATCTCATACCAATTCTTAATATTTGTTACTATACCATGGAGATTTTAATAGTCCTCTAGCGATTAGAAATGGAGATACTATAGGAAAGAGATAAGCGTTTCCTCCTACATTCCGCTGAATGAAGCAAGTACGAACAATGTTGATAGAAATTGGTCAAAGTGAATTCATGAGTTAATTGGAGTATTGTTATAAATTAGTAGGGTATAAGAGGGTATATCGAGCCATAACAGACAATAGGGTAAAAGGAGGTAACTCGAGCTATAAAGAAAGTTAAGTTTGGGTAATTCTACTCCGCTACCAAATATTAGTTTATTTGTCATATACAACGTTATTCTAAGTAATGTAAATCATCCAATGTCGACTTAGTTTATCAAGATAGAGAGGTAATTTGAAGCAAGTTAAAAAGTTATAGTCGCCTAAAATCAAGGTATGGATAAACCTGTCTTCGTCACTGATTTAGAATTTATTTGCTATCTTTAGTGTTACTTAAAATATACAATGTGGCTTTCCTGGCTAGATAAAGAGCCCCTCCACCGCTCAATATGGTAAGCCTCGTCTCCAGAACTGGGCAGCTTTCCCCCAGTGACCAGCCAATTACAATCATTCTTTAATTTAAGTAAAGTATATGGTCGATAGTCTAGGTTTGTCTGTATATTCCAACAAGAAGAGGACAAGCAAAATGCTCCAAGCGATTTCCCAGTTTTTCACAATTGAGATATTCTTTTCTCAAATGTGATGGCCAGATCAATTTTTTTTTCTTTTTTTTTTTTAAATTCTGATTTATCTTATATCAACATAAATTCAACCTTACAATTTATGAACTTAAAAAAGGGAATAAGTACTGGAAAATCTAGGGATTTCAGAAGGAAAGTTTATTAAATTTAGGGACATATAATAAATAAATATTTGCGTTAAACCTTTCCTACTTTTGAACAATAGCTTGGATTGCATTGTCAAAATGGCATTGAATAAATCTTCTTATGATTATTGTGTGATAAACTTGATATTGATTTCCTTTAAATTGAGTCGACTGTTAAAATTGATTTAGAATATTTAACTCAGAGAATACTTTGATTCCAGTAATCGTGAACTTAACATATTCACCAATTTAATTGATACTTTCATAGTATATAAATGTTGGTCAAAGTATTGTTTAGTGCTACACACCGAGCATTATTTTGTTAATTTGCGGAAGCTTACTCAATATTGTGTCTTGTGATATTAATGAGTTGGAATTGACATGGCTCAAATAATATCACGGGTCAACATTACACCCAGACTTTTCTTTAGCATTCATCCACATTTATTACCAAAATAGTTTATTTTATTTATAGTCAACAGATTGAATCATGGTCAAAATTAGTAAAGTCTGCCCAATTCAAAGATATTTCTTCTATTATAATTTGATAGTCTATTAGTTAATTAGATTGTGTGTCCAGCTAGCTTTAGCACAATAGTAGGTAGATATTTTTCATTTACTGAAATTTATTTACAATGCCACTTCACAACACCCATAGATGCACAACACTGTACCTATTCTCCGGAGTTACTGAGAATTTAAGATAACAAATTCACTAACACATTCCCATTAAACCCTCCAACTTGCTCGCATTTACCTGCCTTGACACAACCTAAAAATTATCATACATTTTAATTTACTTTGGTCATGATCCGCCATGTTGTTTATCATAATTAGCTCGGATGAAATGCATCACTTAGTGAACCAATAGCGGCCATTTTGTAATGCACCTTGCAATTTTCCTATCGATAAATAATAATTCGGCCATTTTGTTGAATTATGCCTAACTTATCCTACAACAATTTCGAGTCTAGAATGCTAATTTTACATTGTGACGACCTACCTATCTAGATTTTCACTCGTTCCACATGCCTGCCTAGCAGATTATGCACCTATTCCGCTCTATTGACGACGATTCACAACACCAGTATCACAAAACCCCCCCCAGATTTTTTGTGATACTCTACCTAATTTTCGCGCGATTAACCCTACAATTGACCTATGATTTTACCTGCCTAATTCAGACTACATGAGAATTTCCTATGCCAATTTTTGTGGTTCTTACCAGCGCCACACGTCGCCCCATTCCTGTACAGTTTTGAGCGGCACTCACCTAGCATAACCTATCAACCTTTACGTGCCAGAATCGGAGGGGAAGGAGCCGATTCCGGGGCCCTAGCTCAAGGAATAATGAAAACCTGCCCTCGGGGCTTAAACGGAAAACAAAACTACGTTTTAGCGGCAGCACTTGATGAAGCCTTTTTCCATATTAAGTCACGCAGGCTTACATTATGTGACTAACTAGGCAGACCAACGAATTGGCCGCCCGTTTATGACGCCACAATCATAAACTTCAATTTACCTAGTACCCCCCTCGAAAGTCCATAGCGAATCGCCCCAGTACGACACAATCCTATTTTTAATTATTCAAGATAAAAACTCCCTTTCCCACATTCCATTTCATATGAAATTAGTTTTAGAAAATCTATTTTCACTAATTCTTGAATTTACTTGATACAGCTACGTTAATTTGATGTAAACTTTGCAACCAAACTATATATTTCAGTCAGGCTTTAATTTTACCATTTAAAGCTTGTCTGAGACATTTCCCCAAAGGTTAGAAACTTGCCCGTGCAAGACCTATACACATAGACTTTCGTTTCTTTCACTTATATGCTGACTATTTCGGTCTTGAGTTAAATAAAAACTTGTTCAGCAGCCATCTTACAGAGGGAAGTGTGCTTGCGTCTTCTTCGGTGGCAGTCAAGGAAAGAGGACCGGCTCCCCCGCGCCCGGCCTTATATACATGCGGAAAAGTTACCTCTGCGAAAATCTTGATGACGCTTCATCTTATTGGTTCTTAATTTTTTAGAGTGCCCTGTCACTAATTTTCTAATTTACCCAATAATGGGGTAATTTCTCCCTGAACTAATCTACCTATCTCGCGAATATAATAATAGGAACCCGTAATTACTTCGATACTGACGATAGTTATAATTATAAATATAATTAGTTTTGCTTATTCTAGAATTTACAAAACTCCTCACATACGCAAATATTGTTCTAATTTCCTAATGACACAATCGATTTAACCTTCCCTGTACGTTTGAATACATCTTTTGGTCTATCACTATTCTAACCTCCCAAGAAAAATGTTATAATCAATAAATATGTTATCAGACCACTTTTATTATTTGCAATCGACGCATAGCTTTATTTAATAATAGCAAAGATTTGATAACAAGAACCCAATGATATTATGCTTAACCAACCAACCTTGGGGTATAATATCGCTAACAACGAATATTACTCACATACGTAACCTACTGTTGTATATGCCCTATTTTGTCGCCTCATCTTACAATTTGCCTCTTCAGTCACTGAATGAGTTTATCTACATACTATGGTATTTTAAAAATATTTCAAACCCTCTCTGTCTCTAACTTTTCTTTCTTGTGCAAAAGTAATGGCATCATTTTTATTTCTTCATCTATTCGCCGTTTCTATCGTTATTTTACTGAAAGAGTCACTTTTACTGAAAGGTAACCGTTGAATATCCTTCCACATAACATTTAACCTATTCATATACCTATTATTGTGGGTAAATGATTTGTAATCTCCAAGTATTATTCAGAAAATATAAAATCAATTAAAGTTTTTATTGTATTTGCAGGTTTACTATACTGAATATATGGATATCATATTTCTTACTGTAAGATAATCAACGTCGTTTATAAAATCTAAGCATATATTTTCATCTATTCAAAACAAAAGCACATTTGATCGCTTATTGATGAATCGAAAATACACCAAATCTCACAATTTCGAATATACTAGCCTTAAGATGAATCCCGGCCTTAACACCCTCGACTCATACATACATACATACGCGACCTCTTTTGCCGTTCCCCTGGCACGGAACCTTGCTCTCGAGTCCGACTTGCACTTGGCCGGTTTTTTTCCCATATTATATTACTAAGGGTACTTTATAGACTCTAACTGGTAACATTTAATTTTACACGTCACTATTGCGAATTATGATTGGTTACTTTAAAATCTGGCGCCATGTAGCTTAATCTTAGGAAAATCCACGCCCACACATAATCCGAGCTCCTGATTGGCTACCACAAACATTTTCCCTTCGTCTTTTTGTTTATGAACAAAGGAAAGCCACGATCCATTCTACGGTGTGTTGTTTTTATGTCTAGTTCCTTTACAACCTTTTACTAGTTATCGTTTCTATTTAATGTTTATTTATTACAAATATAATCATTCGTAATCTTCCTTTACTTTTAATATTAAATGATTTTACTTTATTCATAATCCCAAGCTTAATTTACAAATAGTGTTTTTTGAAATTTGCTGAAAACGAAACGCGATATGTGTGTTTACACCAAACCTAAACATTATTTTACACATCTAGTTATTAAATTATTATTTGTTTATTTTAATATTTTATAATCATTCTACTCCTTTTTACCTTTAAAATATTAATTGATATAATTTACCAAAGATTATTTCGTTCTCTTTTTTTTTCTCTTTAAAATATAGAGTGATTTTTCTCTATGGATTATCACTTTAGTTCCAAAAACGGCCACCAAATGTCAAATGCATTTGTCTATGTAAATGTCAACGAATTGTTTATTATTGTAGAAACATATTTTCAGGTTAAAGAAATCCCGCAAAAGTATCCGTTTTTTATATAGAAATATGATAATTCGTGAATGTTGTATTTGCAAATCGCAGTCATAGCCTACAATTATCTGTGATCAAAGAGTTTGTGCTACAAGAATACTGTTGTAATCGCAGTAAATATCGTAATGCCAGACAATATGCATTGAAAGACATCCCAAATTGCATAAACAACCCCTTTTTTATTAAAATGAGAATAAACATCCCTTCATGGTAAGTTATTCAACGAGTTTATTTATTGATTCAATCACATAACTTTATTTTTTTATTGCTTACAACTATTTTTTCCAACCCTGGACTTCTTTGTATCTCGCAGATTTACAAATTATCACTAAAATAGAAGTTAATTGAAAGAAATGGAGACTCCAAGGCGATAGAAAAAGGTAATACATTGGAGGCGATGGGATTATTAAGGAGCAACAAAATATCTTTCCCAGTGCCGGTTCATAGGTCAGTAACCCCTCTTATTTTTATTTTTATTAAATATTTGAGACAAAGATAACATGTTCAATTTTGAACTGTTACAGTCTTTTCATCCCAGCCATAAACCTTCGCACATTCATTAACCTTTTTAAGCCAAACGTCTATCTTTTGATTCTTTTCCGAAGGATTGAACTCAGGAATAATATTTTTAGTATCTAAATTTTTGTTACTGTTTAAGGGCTGGGTTGGCAAAACATCCTTAATGGATTTTATAATTTCAATCACATCTTTAGATGAAAAAGTAGGACTACATGACCTTTTTGCGGGAAAACCGACGCTCGCCGCGTCGCGACGCCTCCCGTTGCTGTCTTCCGTCGGCCGGCTGTAGTGGCGGTGGCTGCGACGCTCAGGACTCATTCCCGCACTCGGCAGCCTGCTGCGGCTGCGGCTCCGGCGACTGCGACTGGTGCCTCTCACAGCTGTTGTCTCTCTTCGCCCTTGCTGATCCTGGTTGCACTGTAGGTCTTGCTCGATGCGGCGTATTCGATCCCGCTCCCGCTCCCGCTCCAGCTTGCGTTCCGCTTCCATCGGGCGGCGGCTGTGGCAGCTGCCGTTACTGCTCCTGGAGTAGCTTCGCCGAGAACGTGAGCGAACCGGTCTCTCCGATCCATGTTGAGCTTGCGTTTGGTCTTCTTTGTTCATGTCCAGGTGCTCGAAATAGAAAGATTAAATTATGTTAACACCAGCTTTGTTCAAGGAAATAAAAATCGAAATATCTCTAAATCTATTAGTTTCATTGCAAAAATTACGAAACTTCCTCCCCCTGTAGTACTCCCTCAATCTACATTACATACAGGTATAGAATCTACAAAGTATTTAAAATAACTTTCTCTCAAAAATAATTAAAACAAAAGGATTTGTATGGCGAATTGGATCATGAAATAGCTTATAGGCGTTTACTAATTGCTATTTAAAAGAAAATATCTAGTGCCTAAATTGAAGGTACTTGGTTTTTCAAATTAAATTTAAAATAAAATAATTTTCTTCAATGCAAACCTTTCAGGTATTTATCGGGGTCATGCATTATGCTAGCAGCTTGTGATAATCTATTACGAAAAAGGACTTTATACTACCAGCAAAAACTCATTACATAATTATGCTTTAAGTTAAGGGTCCATGATAAGAAAACATGGTTTGCGGGTTAATATTTTTATGTTGAAAACGTTAAGTTGTAGGCACAAAAAAAACATACGACAAGCTAAAAAGATTATCTACTAATAAGTATTAAATTACGTATAAACCTCACTGATGATTGTAAAAAAAAATCAGAATATCATCAAAAGTGCTAAAGATAATGATGAAATAACAACGAAAAACATCGAAAAGTGCAGAAGTGAGGTTATTTTTCCATACGTAACACGTAAAAGAAAAAGACAGACAAATGTTTTCGCATAACCGAGCCTTAAGGATCACAAGATTTTAGTCGAAGCACGTGGTAGTTTCGTTAAAATGTTGGTACCCGTCACGTGTTCGCTTTATCGGAACTTGAAAACCCGCCACGTGTTCACTTCGTTAAAACTTGCCACGTGGTAAATAACCTGCATAAAAACATCAAAAACAAATTAAAGTTAAAATAAATTGCATGTAGCATGTATATCTAAGCGAGTAAGCACTATAGGCACAGAATAACTAATAGTACAAGTCTATAGGACACTTCAAGCCAAGAATTAGAAATTTGATAACCGTTTGCGACTTATATTGTAGGCGTTACTTACAGTTTGTAGTTGCGTTGCGTACCCACTTCTGAGATATAACGTATCTCAGAAATGATAGGCCGTTGTAGTCTTAGAGTAAGACGGGCTTCTACAGAAAGAGAAGCCATACGAAGCGTTTCCCCTCTGCCGAAGTACAAGCCCAAATGGGCATACGCGTTAGTAAAACCAGTTGCGCCCGGATTTCTTTCTAGACCGAGTCCAGTCGCGCATGTGAACGCTGCTCTGTTTAAAATGTCGAATTGATAAGTTTTTTGCTGTTAAAAGAGATCTTGAACATCAAGTATACAAAAAGACGGTTTTACATTTCACATAAAAGTATTTTTTTATCGTATTATTGCTATTTGTTTACATTTAAACATTAAATTCGTATATTTTATTCTTGATTAGTTGTCAAATTTGTTCAGTGACATCGGTTCTGCTAGTCCATGGCTCGTCCGTACAAATTTCAGAGCTGTCGCTAGATAAATCCGAGTTCTCGCCGATGGGCAACTTAGTGATGTTACCGTTAAATAATGTTTGTCGATAAAGTGTTGGTCAATCTGGCCCTGATTCTGCGCCAAATTCATTTGCGAGATTTTTGTATGATTTGCTCTGCACTGATGTGATCGCGACAGATATCGCGAAATAAATGTCGAAGTAGTAGATTATACAACAAGTGAATAAAAAGAGAATTTAGTTCGAGGGACTAACGGCCGTCTCTCGAGCAAGATAATTAGGCGCATGATAGCTGCATGACAGCTAAGTTCATGACACCGTTTTAATTTGGTCGAGTTGTAGTTAGGAAAGACTTATGCGATTCTTATCCAAGCTGAATACTGACCGTAAGTAGTACTGTTAAATAAACTATATTCAAATTAAAGCAAATAACACTGCTAAGAGCTGAATAGTAGCCGAAGATTCAGCATCGCTCTGTATAACTTAAAATCGCTTATTATTCACTCTTATGGTTGAATTAAACGTACTTTTTAGAGTGGCGATGGTAAAAAAGCAATTATTCAATGATGTAACTGTTATCAACGTTAAGACGGGGAGCGATTGCTGTAAATTCAAATTGTTGGGTGTGCAGTGTGTTGGGTTTGTTGTTATTCACCCCATTGTAAAATGATTGAGTTTGTAATCTTTATTCCTTTTTCCGTATCGATATTGCTGCATCGACAGTTGAGCCCAGCCCTTTATGTCAAAAACCTGTCATATTTTGATGTGTGACTCATCCGTACACAAATTTTTGCCGTTTTGTTTTATTTTTTATGTGTGAGTGTCGTCATTACAGTGTAGTTTTTGTATGTGGGTATGCGGAACTGCACTTGTGTGCATTTTCCCCCCCCGCAAAAAATGCCAGAATAATTTGAATAGAGTAATATCGCTAAGGCTACTCCCTTCGTAACAAACGAAGCCTTTTGTTGCTCGAAGGTTGTAGTCTTCAACTTATTATATTGTCAAAACTTATTAGCTTGCACGTAAAACTTATTCACATCGTTGTTCAAAACTTATTCACATCGTTACCTAAAACTTACTTAATAATCCAAATCTAATTTTCTATTGATGGAAGGGTGTTCGAAGCGATGTCCACTAGGCCGCACCCAACCGCACCAGGCTGCACTCGACCGCTGCTCCACCTCTGCTCTGCTCCACTGCCAGGATCGGAAAAAGTCCCCAGCCTGGCTGCGCGCCAAATTTATACGTTTCCCCCCACTCCAAGAGCCACGCTGTTTCAGTGTGGCCAGTGCAACAAATTGAAATTCTACTTTTATTTAGGATATGATAAAGCCTTACGTTTATTAAAATAAAATGAAACCTTACAATTGTAGCTGTATTGTATTTATGAGTAGTGTAATGTTTGTAGAGGGTAAATAGTTTAGTGAATGTCTGTGACAATAGTAGTCACCATCTCAACTTTACTTCCACTTTACGTCAAGTAAAGAGAAAATTTACTGTGCCAAGTCGTTTTGAGTTTTGACGTTACTCACTTTACGTGAATTTTGTACAAGTAGTAAGGAACAGTTGGGATTATTGAGAACCAAAATGCCACACAAGTCGTAGGTATCTTTATGAAGGTACCTATGCCGTTGCTTTACAAAATAAAATGTTAGGAATCAGTCTGATAGTGTTGTAGTCTATGTTGAAATAATATAAGTAAAATTACGGAACAAAAGTACTTCCCCGGTTTAGTGCGTAGTATTCCACAGATTTGTCCTTTTCTACGAAATGTTCACCACGAAAACATTGGCGGTGAAGTTCGGTCGTTATGGTAGTTCGAAAACTACTCGATGGAATTGTTTGAAAACACTTTCTTATAATATTTAAGTTGTAATAAACGCTTTAAAAACAATATTACTAAAGGAAAACAATATTAGATTAATTAAAATTAATTTTAAAATCAGCTGCTTAGATTTGACAGCTAGACCGGTTGCGTTCCGTTTCGCACTCTGGAGAGGGAAGGAAGGCACTATCCAAAGCTCTATTAAGTATTACCTACTAGGTTTTATTAGAAGACTCTCCGCCTTCTAAAAAAACCTAAACCAATAATAACTGTTATTTCTTTATTTGACCTTTACAGAACCTAGTAGATATGTATTTTTAACCATTTTAAAAACCTAATAAGTGTGTCTACTTACTAAGCTTTTGAAATGGATTTACGACTTACTATGTTTTGAAGTTTAAGAAGTTGATGCTCTTACTAGGTTTGAGATAGCTCGTAACTCTTTATATAACCTTGCTATCGATACAGGTGTTTTTGCATTATATGTATTGAGCCTTACTAGGTAATAGTGTTTAGCCAAAAAACAATAATCGCCCTTTTTGAAGACTTACTATGTTGAAATGGGGCAGCCGAGATAGCCTGGTTTAAAACATAAAATACTTTTTATCTTGATATTCCAACGGGAACGGGAACCACGCGGGTGAAACCGCGGGCGGCCGCTAGTCATCCATAAATATAAGAAATTTTTCACAAATATTAATATACCTACCTGATAAAGGTTCATATTGTTACACGGTACCACAGAATACATAATACGGTACAGCAACCGCAGAAGTAATAAACAATGGTAAACAACAATTATTATTTAACTAGTGGCTCCATGAGCTGTAAACCTCGCGTTAAAAAGTAGCTCTAATTGGATGTTTTTTAAAAACAATTAACACATAATAGATATTAGTTTTTCCAACTACAGATATGTACCTAATGTACAAATAATATACGCAGCCATAAGTTCTGTCACAAAGTCACAACTTTTTTTTTTCAAATTTCGAACACTTGCCAGAAATGTTTTGATTGACGAACTTTTGTATTTTCTAAAAATAAAAAACAAAATGTACTTTGCACCGCTAACAAAAAGTTTTGTTACATTTTTTATCATTTTTCGAAAGTGTTGAAATATGGGTTTTTTACATATATTCGCCATTTCGAAAAATTTAAAAAAATCTGGCTCGACTGAAAAATTCTATATAATTATCAAACCTGTTCACAAAATTTCACGAGAATCGGTAGAGCAATGCGACCTGTAGAGGAGAACAGCCGGCTGAAATATGTTTTTTTTTACATTTATCTCCACCATTTTGAAATATTGCGAAACACTAGCTCGAGAAAAAATTAATATAAATTTCTAACAGCTGCTCACAAAATTTCACGAGAATCGGTTGATAAATTCGACCAAGAGGAGAACAGCCAGCGCCGGAAAACCGGACTGAGGCCCTCCGCTGCGTTGAGCGGAATCCCGGCGCGGGTACACGGTGCGGGAGCCCGTCGCGGGGGCCCGCGCCGTGCTCCGTCACGGACAAACAGGCCGTCGCGGGGATCCGCGCCGTGCTCCGTTGCGGACAAATATGCGGCGGGCACTCCGTACACGCAGCGCTGCTCTATGAATGTACAAGAAACAGCCCCGCTCGCGTGACCCGTCGCGCGGGACCCGCGAGCGTGCTATCCTGCCCCGCGAGGCGGGCAATCCGCCACACGCAGCGCTGCTCTATGAATATACAGGAAACAGCACCCGGAGCGGACACCCGCGCCGGGCTCCCGCTCAAGGCAGCGGAGGGCCTGAAATATGTTTTTTACTCATTATCTCCGAAATTGAAAATTTTCGAAAAATAGGATCGTATTAATAAATTTTATATAATTTTCGAACCTGCTCATAAATTTCACGAGAATCGGTTGAGAAATGCGTCAGCAGCCGAGGACATACGAAAGAATTGTTGTCCAAGCTGAAGCAAAGACGCTTTGCTCGCGTTTCGCGCTCGCTCGGACAATTAACTAGTAATTCTCAATGCAAAGTCACAGTGGGTGTGTGTAGTGGTATAACATGAAAAAAACTTTGTTTTTTTTCACAAAACATGAAGAAACATAGCACCGATGCTTTTTTTCTAAATTTGTTTTATTTTTCAATGATACAATCTTTGGAAAATAAATGTTTTATTTCATCAAATCAATAACTAAATTAGATTTTTATTCTTCGTTCTAACTAAGTTTATAGAAGTAAGTACTATCAAAAAAACTTATTCAGAATTGTGTATAATAATACCATTTTTAACATAAAATATTCGAAAAAGAAAGTATTTTTTTTATTTAAGTTTGAGCAACAAAGTAGTATTTCAAAAAAATTGTTTTAAAAAACAAAAAACCGACTTCAAAAACCTGCCTCTAAAAAGCAAGAAATAATATTCAAATCATTAGATACGCATTATCATTTTTATAATAACAACACGTCTATTGAAGGCTGGAGTACAACTTCCTTTTTTTATTCTAAAAGCCCCACCCGACTTCAATAGACGTGTTGTTATTATAAAAATGATAATGCGTATCTAATGATTTGAATAGTATTTCTTGCTTTTTAGAGGCAGGTTTTTGAAGTCGGTTTTTTGTATTTTAAAAAAAAAAAATATTTTTTTATTTTTAGTGTAAGTACCTTCTATATTAGGTATATTATTATAGGTATATTATTGGGTAGAAAAATCGGCTCAGCCAAACGTGAGATATTCGCGGAGAAACATACATTCATACAGGTCAAACTGAGAGAGAACCTTTTTTTTGAAGTCGGTTAAAAAGACTACATTAAAAGTACCTCTTTCCCAACAAAAAGAAACATCTAATTCGGTTCATAAATAACAAAGTCGTCATGTAAGTTGATGCAAAATCATAGTATTTTCAGGATTTCTCGAAAACTACTGAACCGATTTGAAAAAAAATTAATGGGACCATCTCGCAAGAAAATTCAATCGAACAAAAGAAGAATCATCAAAATCGGTTCATAAATGACGAAGATAAGCGCGAACAACGATAAAAAAAAACATACAATCGGATTGAGAACCTCCTCCTTATTGTGAAGTCGGTTAAAAAGTATCATATACGATACGGTATAATAACCATAAAAAGTCAATTAAAAGCTATCGTATAGAAGGAAATACAATAGAAAGATCTCGATTTTTTATTAAGACTGCATCATAAAGTAAAAAATCGTTTTTTTTTAGTTGATCCCCTGTTCATCCAAACCAACGATATATAAGTACGGGACAATTAAGATATTCTCTTATAGTATTGTCATAAATCGCAGTCAGTTAGGTACCATGTTTTTACTAATATTATTACTTCTGGTCACGTTATTTATTTTGACGTTTGCTTATTTTAACGGAAAATATAATGAGAACTATTGGATAAAGCGCGGAGTGAAATTTTACGATGGGAATAAAGTTTTGGGACCTTTTTGGGATTTCCTCATTGGTGACAGGGCTTTCTTTCAAGTTTTATCGGATTTGTATAAGAAGTACCAAGATGAACCTGCAATTGCTTTCGGAGCCCTCACTACACCTTCACTATACGCAATTGATCCGAAAAACGTCCACTATGTACTTCACGCACCCTTCTTCAGTGATAGAGGTTTAGACATCCTCGAAGACGACTATTTAGCAGACAATATTGTGTTCATGAATGGTGTCCGGTGGAAGCTCATGAGAGAGAAGATGAGTCCACTTTTTACATCTGCAAAATTGAAAAGCATGTATTACATAATAGATAAAAGCGCTCAAGATTTTATTGATTACTTGCACAAAAACTCTGAAAAACAAAAACCCATCGGAATTTACGACACCTTGAACGTATTTTGTTGCGCCGCAATTGGGGCTGCTGTCTTTGGAATTGACAACAAGTCTACATTTGATTCGCCTTTCCTTGAAATGGCGATCAAATCAAACAAGCCCACTTTTGCGTTTAACATGAAGTACTTTATTTCAAACATATCTTCAAGACTTTTACGTGTATTGAAGTTAAGGTTCTACAAGGAATTTGAGCCATTATTCATTGGCGCAATAAAACAAGTTTTAGAGCAACGTAAAAAAGAAGGAGTGAAGAGACATGATTTTGCTGACATTGCCTTGAGTATCCAGAAGAACGGTGTGATGACACACCATGGGACGGGCTACCAGATTGAACCGACGGACGAGTTGATGGCTGCTCAAGGTTTCGTTTTCTTTATTGCTGGTGTAGATCCTGTAGCCAATTTGATTTTTGTAACTATGGTGGAACTAGGCAGACATCCCGACATACAAAAACGCGTTCAAGAAGAAATTGATGCTGTATTCGACAAGTACGAAGAACAACTAACATATGATGCTATATCAGAAATGCATTATTTGGAGAACGTATTGGACGAGGCTTTGAGGATGTATCCACCTGTTGCATTGACTTTAAGACATTGCTCCGAGCCGACGGTCTTGCCTGCAGGGAATATTAAAATCGAAAAAGGTACAAAAGTGTTTATACCAATCTATGACCTCCACCAAGACCCTCGATACTTTGTGAATCCCAATGAGTTTAACCCAGACAGATTTTCCGATGACAAAAACAACGGCGTTGTTTACCAGCCGTTTGGAGGTGGAGCTCGGATATGCATCGGCATGCGATACGCAAAACTTCAAATTAAGAGTGGTTTAGCTCATATACTCCGCAACTTTGACTTAAAAACAGTTATTGGTGATGGAGGTATAAAGTTTCTGCGACACACAGTGCAAGTACAACTAATGAATGTTGAAGTAGAATACATTCGTCGAAAAAAAAAAGTGTACTTATAGTTGAAAAAGTCGTATTGTCGATACCCTTTTAAAGGATAACCTTTTTATGCCACTTAACCCCAAAAATCGTTCCACTTCAACGCCAAAACGTTTTTAGGAAGGATTAAGTATATCATCTTTTATTTGTATAATCTTTTAAATTTTATTGTATTTATTATAATATAGTGAGTCGTTGTTTTATACATAATTATGATTAGGCATACGTGTGAGAAGCCACTAATCCTGTGTGTTTTATTTGTTCTTCCTGCAATTTTGCTGTTGACTCTACCAAAACCCTAAGGTTTAAGTGGAACTGAAGTATAGAAATATTTCCTTATTCATTTTTGGTACGTAAAGTACTTTGGAGTTTATAGTGGAATGAATGTATGAACTGTAAAGTTTCGAGAACAATGGCTTTGGGGTTTAGTGGAATAAGCCTGTTTTATTATTTAAGACAAAAAATATGTAATTATCCCATCTTCGTCGAAGAGATTTAATGTAGCAGCTCCACTCTGCTCCACTCCACGCTTGCATCCATTCTCACGTAGTTCAGCGCCAGAGAGAGAAAGAGAAATCAATAGCCACCTCCTCTCTGCCTCCGACAATCGCTGCCAGTGGCCGCGTCAACCTCCTACCGTAAAATGGGGTGAATAACACTTTTTTTTTGGATTCAACGCTTCTTCAATTGTTGGCTTTGTCAATTGTTATTGCATGGGGGCCGTTCAAGTATTACGTAAGCACTATGGGGTAAAGGGGCGGTCTTTGTTTTGCTTATTTTGGATGACATGGGCGGTAGGGGAGTCTAGATGATGAATACGTCATCGGTAGTTATTTACTTCTTTACACGAATGGCAACCCTAACATTGTCATTCGGGGATTCCCGCAAATAATGCATAAGTTTTCTTATTTTTTAAATTATAATTATAACATTACTAGCGACCGCCCGCGACTTCGTCTGCGTTGACAGTTTTTTTGCTATCCCTCAGGAACTGTACGTTTTTTCGGGATGAAAGGTACCCTATGTCCTTTTTTGCACCCCTGACAACATGTATGCAAAATTTCATGATGATCGATTCAGTAGTTACGACGTGAAGGCGTAACAAACAAATAAACAAACAAACAAACAAACGGACTTTCGCATTTATAATATTAAGTAAGGATATAGTAAGGAAGGATAATTATTATATAAAAAAATACATTTATAATTGAAAAATGTTTACGTAATGGGGATGGGTAAGAGCTTTGCTTACTTTTGCTGACAAGGGGGATGGGGGGTAAATAATTGTAATAAATCTGCTTACGTAATATTTGAACGGCCCCATGTCAAAAATAACTTATTAACTACATGAGTTACGAGTGCCTTTATTATTGTTGTTCATCCCAAAAGGAATAAAATTAAAATAAGCAAGATATTCGTTAAAATATGCCCTGTTGTAAATCACCTGCCTTTTTCAACAATTCATTGTGGACGTTTTAAAAATTTCTAGGGAACCTTTGACCGGAATAAAAAGAGATATAAGTATTGTAATCCAGTCAATAAGCCATCTGTGTGTAAAATTTCATTCAAATCCGTTCAGTCGTTTTTGCGTAATTCATCCAAACTTTCACATGTATAGTAGGGATATCTTCTACATCTGTCCCAATAAATGTCTGAACATGATAATTTTTTCATAATTATTGGAGTGACATGCCTTAAACGAACTGTATTTAGCTACTGCTACTCTGTAATACAGGTTGTTAAATATTATTTATGTTTTAATGGAATGTCGAGGGTAATTCCTCATATTCATGAAATAACGCTGGTTTTCAGCGAATAAAGTAAAATCATCATCATCCTCCTACCCTTATCCCAATTTATTTGGGGTCGGTGCTTTGCGTCCTTTTCTTCCATTCCTTCCTGTCACTCGTCATTTCCTCATCCACTCCCTTCACATTCATATCATTCCGCACACAATCCATCCATCTTTTCTGCGGTCTTCCTCTTACTTTCCAGCCCTCAACATCCATATCCATTACTCTTCTAGTAATATGCCTTTCATCTCTTCTCATAACGTGCCCAAACCAAGCCAGACGATTCCCTTGCAGCTTCTCTGTTACTGGTGCTACTTTCAGACTTCCTCTGACATACTCATTTCTTATTTTATCCATTCGCGTCACACCACACATCCACCTCAACATTTTCATCTCTGCTACATGTAATTTCCTTTCATCCATCTTCTTCATAGCCCAACATTCTGACCCATACATGACTACTGGCCTTATTACGGACTTATAAATTTTGCACTTTAACTTAAGTGGCATTCGCGGGTCACATGTAACTCCCGTAACCTGTCGCCATTTCATCCACCCTGCGTTGATCCGGTTTGTTATATCGCGGTCAATCGCCCCATCTCCTTGTACGAAAGATTCAAGGTACCGAAAACAGGAGCAGACTTGTAAAGGCATTCCGGCTAGAGTTATGGGCATAAGACCAGAGAGACCGCCGAAATCACAAAACATGTACTCTGTTTTATTTCTGCTTATTTTCAGCCCAACACTCTAGTCTTTGCCGCCATCCTTCCAATCTGCTCTGGACCTCTTGACTATTCTCCGCGACTAGCACAATGTCATCCGCGAACAGCATGCACCAAGGGGGCTCTTCCTGTAGGTCCGACGTAAGAGCGTCCATCACTATTAGGAAGAGGAAGAGCGAATAAAGTAAAATGTTCTAGAAAAATTAAATTAATCTTCTAGCGATAGCAACTCGGTAACTTAATTTGGCTGAATTCCTAAGCGTGCGGGTTCAATTCCCGTTTGAAAAGCTACGGGTGAGTCGATTTTTTCCAGTAAATATATTAGTTGTTGCGAATGACCCTATCACTCGTTGTAAATCTCCCTAAAATTACCTATTACTAAAAAGTTACTACAGATAACTTTCCTATTTTGCTGATTTATTCAGAAAAAGAAACAAACTGCGCAAAGGATTATGCCGATTTTTCTATACAAGCTAGGCCATGATGCGCTTTGATGAAATTACCAATATACCATAGTAATTTTCTAGTGATTGTGTGGGAAGAATATCATTAAAATATAAGGTGTTTGGTAAAAGCATTATAAAGTCAAATATGGTAGATAGGGACCATCAAACTGAACAACTTTTACTATGAGACCAACTCTGAAATCACGAAAAAAAAAATCAGCTGTTTCATACATTTCGATATTTTCGTATTAATTTTTGTATGAAACAGCTTTGGTCAGAGTTGGTCCAATAGTAAAAGTTGTTCAGTTCAATGGTCCCTATCTACCATATTCGGCTTTATAAGGCTTTTACCAAACACCTTGTATAATGCGGGAGAAAAGAGAAATCTCAATCTTAAGGAGCCGTTTTGAGGTTATAATTGTTTGACATTTTCGTATTTTTGTATAAAAATTATATCAATTTCGTTGAAAATTACGAAATATGACGATTGGAAATTTTTCTTTCATAAGAATTTATTGTGATATTTATGTTTTTTTACAGTATTTAAGCCATTTTATATATTCTGTTCAGTTATTGTGTTTCTTTGTTTGTTTTTCAGTCTACAGTAATTTTTGTGTAGTAGAATCCTACATCATTTGTTCACACTGGAAGCTCAAAAATCAATCTTTTCATCAGTTCGTGAACTGATTGGCAAAGAACACACGAGAAAACATTATCCATAGAGATATTTGAAACTAGCAATCAGTGGTACCTACTTCAAACATGGCTGGCCTGTAACGGCGCTATTAATGTCGTAATTATTGAGCACTAACTGGCAAGCACCAATTATATTGAACTAGCTACACTAACACTGTCTACTTAGGTAGGGTTTAGTACACAATAAATAAATCCTAATTTTTCAGTCTAAACTTGTCTAGACTCTAACTAGACGACAGATGTAAACGTTATCTGTCTTTTTTTAGGGTTCCGTACCCAAAGGGTAAAAATGGAACCCTATTACTAAGACTCCGCTGTCCGTCTGTCTGTCTGTCTGTCACCAGGCTGTATCTCATGAACCGTGATAGCTAGACAGGTGAAATTTTCACAGATGATGTATTTCTGTTGCCGCTATAACAACAAATACTAAAAACAGAAAAAATATATATTTAAGGGAGTCTCCCATACAACAAACGTGATTTTTTGCTGTTTTTTGGTACGGAACCCTTCGTGCGCGAGTCCAACTCGCACTTGGCCGGTCTTTTTTCCTAATCGTATTGATGTATGTATGAAGTGAACCATGTTTTAGACAAATAAAGATTTTATTATTATTATTATAAGTAGTTTATATAAAAAAAATGATTCTAAAATAAGTTGTAATGTTTCTTATTTAAAGCTAAGCTCCTGTTTCTTTACGAAATTGGAAATCTAATTGGTCGTTAGTTGAAAGTTCCCATTGGATTTTCTCGGATATCCACGTGGACGAAGTCGCGGGCAAAAGCTAGTTTACTATAAATCTCACAGCATACGTCTACTTAATTGTTCGAAGTAACAATTTGCGTTCATAAACAACAACGACACTCGAGTCGGATCGTAAATCTGAGTCGCGGCAAGCGCTAAAATTGTATCTTGTCTAAGGCGTTAGTCTGCAAAAAACGCCGGTAGTGACGCTGGAAGCCGCGTCCAGCATCCCAGACGCCGGACGCGGCTTCCAGCGTCACTGCGATGGTCACTCAGAACTATTTTTAAGTTTCGCATGAGCGGTCACCCATATTTTAATCGACGTGAGCGATTAAAGTATGGGTGACCTGCATACCCACTTTAGGTACTTACCAAGTGAAGATAGTCATGAATGTCAGTACTTAAATATTAAGTAGTTTTTTATCGCATAGTACCTACGCAAGGTAAATAAATACAAAACCTTAAAACAAAGTACCTAGGTACCTACACAATACAAAAACAAAATAGGTAGGTACCTAGGCAAGTGAATAAAACGGATTCTCACCTGGTTGACCAACATCCAAGCTTATTTCTTCCCAACGTTTGTGTTTCAACACATTGTTTTATTTGCTGGCATCATAATAATATGAAACTATGTTTCATTTAACTAATTCTATTAGTACTCCGTCTTCTTCCTACCTATATTTCCTAAATTTCACCATTTCCAGAGTGACAGCGCGACAAAAACGCGGCGTCCGTGTACGCCAGAATGCTCCGAAATGACTGCGTAGGCGGCGTACGGCCTGCGGACGCGGCGCACGGCGCTCGTGCGCCGCGTCAGGCGTGTGAGAGAGACCACACTAGTAAATTTCCATAGTAAGCTTTCGTACAGCGTTACGCCGGACGCGACCTACGGCGTTTGTTGCAGACCACCGCCTTACATAACTATTTACTGAAGTGTAATCACCGCCTTACAATTACGTGTCTATTTTCTTGGTGTAATTTTCTTTGGATGGATGTGTACATGCACATAAAATATCATCTTTGTTTTAACTTAGTATTAATATTTTTATACTGAAATGTTTAAACTTATCTTAGTATTATAAGCACTTATAAAAAATTACTCCAGGAATATCAAAGAATGGGATTTGCAAAGAAAACTGTATCGTGCAATGGCGTAGCTTTGCCCTAATACACAGAACACCCCCTATTTCCTCATGGTAGCAAAGCAATCAAGGCTTTGGCTAAATCGAAATCAAAGAAAAGATAACAGACCGGACGCTTTCATTTTTGGCGACATGCCCAATATTTTTACTTAGTCACCCCGGTACTTTCTAAATAGATCTGTTTCGTATTATATATTCAACAAGCGACCGCCCGTGACTTCGTCTATGTAGAAAGTTTTTTTTTGCTATATCCCTCGGGAACAGTACCTTTTTTCGGGATGAAAAGTACCTACCCTATGTTTCTTTCTCTACCCCTGAGAACGTGTACTTATACCTATGCAAAATTTCATGATGATCGGTTCAGTAGTTAAAACGTGAAGGCGTAACAAACAAACAAACGGACTTTCACATTTATAATATTAAGTAAGGATATTTCTTAGTAACGCCCACATTTCAAGTAACAAAAAGGCAAAAACAGCCTCTTATTGCGTTTAAAATAAACCAAACCCACGCCTTTCCCTTCGTCACCAGTTACAGATTAAAAATACTCTGTTTAACCGAATTACCATTTTATTTGTTTGAAGACAAGAAAACCAATTGAGACGTTCACCATTCCAGGCACGATCCCAATAAACTTTATCTTTCGAATATAAATTAGCTGTTCTTAAATTTGCCGTACCAAGATTACATAATGTTTATTTTAAATCTTTGGTTAAACACCGCCTGAATTAATATAAACAGTGGAAAGAGTTAAATCATCCAGATAGTAGGGAAATTAATTCTAGGCGTCTTTGAGGTTGGTCCGGATTTTTGTGCTTAAATATCGTTTCCCCTGTTAAAACAACTAGCTATCTTTGCGTAAAATAAACTGTTTTTAATTAACAAACCACAAAACTCAAGTTCTCACCGACAATGTATTAAAATATTAACACCACTACTATTAATTATTATTGTCATAAAATGTTTAATTATTGTTGTCATACCTACCTACTTTTATTAGTAATATTCTATTGACACTTTCGTCTTTGGTTTCGCAGTCAAGGTTTTGAAATCCCACAGGTTACCAAGTAGGTATGATTTATATGATTTGCCCATACCCAGCATAATTTAAAAAAGTCACCTGCAAATTTGCTTCGTGCCCTGCCTGCCCGCATTTAGGATTCATAATATGGCGAGGAAAAACTTGAAAATTCCAACCAAAAGTGAAATTGGTTACTAAGCAGGCGAGAAATTAGCAATCTATACATATATAATAAAACAGAAGATTCTAAATGTTTGTGCGCAAATAACTAAAAAAACCACTGAACCGATTTTGATGGGATTTTCACAATTTGGTAGCAAACATAAGGTCAAACTTGAAACCTAAGCTAGGGTGGATATGCCTAACTCCAGCCCCCCCCCCCCCCCTAATACCAGCCCCCAAAAGTTTTTGCTTTGCTTTCATTAAAAAACAGTGAAAATCGGAAACTGTTTAATGGAGCCACACCGCTAGTTAATCCTCTAAGTTGGAAAATCACTATTACCCCGTCACGTCACCTACAACTCACACAACGAGGAATAATGTTCACCGAGACCTAGTAGAGGTGACTATGTTTGAAAAACAGCATAAAAGCTCGATCGATGCGAACTTTGGGAAGTGTGTTTACGAAGGCAAGATGCATTTTTTTTAGGTTTTTAGCTTTGATACTAGTAATAGATTAGATATATAACGTTTTGACATTACTAGTTTGTAATTAAATTTACTAATTTCGAAAAAAATAGGGGGGCTGGAGTTTGACTGGGTGATTTTCAATAACTTTCTATTATCAGCCGGGGCTGGTATTGGGTTTTTAACTTTCGTTTAAGAAATCTAATTCATCTTAATTTGCTCGTCTCAAGGTTGGAATTTGTAGTGCTAATCACTAGAATTACTAACCCTGCACCCAATGACCTAATTACAGCCGGGTGAATAATGTTCATTTCCTAAGTTATTTGTTCTGAAAATTAGGGGCTGATATTAGGATATGTATGAGGACCTAACTCCAGTCGGTCATCTAACTTTACGGCAATATACAGGATGTTCTCAAATACGATTTTAATTATTTTGTTTTTTTATATTAGAGGTAAAAAGTAATAATAATTAACATCATACTTTTCTTCACTCATAGAAACAGAAAATAAATTCAATATAAAAAGAAATGTATATTGAATTCCACTTCTTGGAAAACGCTTAAAAAAGTTTCAAATAATTAAAACGATTTCATACTCTTTGATTATATGTTTATTAAACCAAAGTTCACTTTCTGTTACGCCATTTTTAATATATGTATATGTCACCGTTAATGTGCGGAAATCCGTTAATCTGCAGATCAACTAGTGAATCTGCAGATTAACTGGTCGAGTCAGTTAAAGTGCGGAATTTTCTTAAAATTGACGATTTCCGCACTTTAACTAGTTAATCTGCAGATTAACGACCAAGGATCAGTTAAAGTACGGAAACAGGTTTTGTTATTTAAAGAAAATTAGTAATCATCTACCTCATGAACATCGCTAATGGGAAAGTAGATTGTCCTGAGCTGTTGTCCCAAATCCACCTAAGAACTAACACACTCCGACTACGACAAAGATCACTTTTAAGTATCCCTCCAGCAAATACCAAATATAGATCAAATACATTCGTGATACGGGCTTGTAAATCATTTAATCGTCTTCCTTTCGACATAGACTTGTTTTGCTCCAGCACTTCGTCAGTTAAAAGTCTTGTATGCACCAATTTTTTTGATGATTCTAATTAAGTGGGTAAATAAGTTACAGGATAATTAAGTTTCACACGCATGCCTCTTTTCTATTTTCTATTTTCCCTGTTTACTGTTAAAAACTTTAAAATATTGGATAGTTTAGCAATTTTCTGTCCTAAATTATTATCTAAAATCTTAATAACACCACTACGCCCTTATGGTAAAAACACTATTGTATATTCAATTGTGAAGATTTGTCAATAGCATAGTATTTACTTATAATTCTTACTTAAAGATGTATTTGTCTGTAAATCTTCCATGAAAAATAAAATAAAATAAAATAAAAATAAAATAACATACATAAGGACGGGGGGAGGGGGGGGCGCAACTGCAACTTTATAATCGTATTTGACCTGACGTGTCGACGATCGATCGTATCGAACTGCTTTATTCCTGTAGGTCCCGGGTTAGGTTAGAAATTTAAACTCAAAATTTAAATTTAAATTTCGAGGTTATTTTTTTATAACAGACAACAGAAATATTTTCTTTTATTATAATAACTGACGCGGTACGTTTGAACGAATATGCCCGGTGAAGCGTCAGAAACGAAGTCTTTGTAAAATAAACTTTCAATGTAGGTCTTTTACTTCAATTTCCTAAAGCCTTGGCTATTTCACTCACTGTATTCCGCACTTTAACGGTGTAGCATCCGTTAATCTGCAGATTAACTAGTTAAAGTGCGGAAATCGTCTATTTTAAGAAAAAATCCGCACTTTAACTGGCTCGGCCAGTTAATCTGCAGATTCACTAGTTAATCTGCAGATTAACGGATTCCGTACTCTAACGGTAACATATATTCTAAATTGATTAATATCTACAGGAGAGGTGTAAGTTTCAATGACTTGCTATGGGAATCATAATTTATAGCCTTTAGTGTTTTATTATCACTATTAAGAGTTACCAAATTATATTTTTTTATTTTATACTTACATGGTTGTATTATTTTAGAACACCCTGTACCCGGCTGGAATTAGGGAGCAAAGCGGCTGATATTAGGGCAAAGGCGGCTGGAATTAGGGTTTTTCGCCCTTCGGACATTTAAACGCTTCTCTATTTTTTTCCCACAAAACTACGTAAAACTGAGTACTATTTTCGTAATAAAGATGAATCAACCTACCTAAAACTGTATCAACAATATTTTTAAGATAGCAATTGTGGCAACAACAGAGATTCAAAGTTGAAAAATCCTTGGGGGGGCTGGTAATAGGCATATTCACCCTATGTTTTATCTAATTCGGGTGAGTAGAACCTAGGAAACAGCTTGAACTCTCCGTAGTACTATTTTTCATACACTAAGGAGATCATTTAAACTGGTCGTCTTATTGTTAAATCGCGGGCAAAAGGGATACCTACCTGGAGATTTTTCTATTGTCTACGCTACGGTGAAGAAATTTCCCTACCGTGTCCACGCGGACGAAGTCTGGAGCGGAGGCTATCAGAATAAAAGTACTGTTTCCGAGGGATAGCAAAAAACCTTTCCACGCAGATGAAGTCGCGGGCGGCCGCTAGTTTAAAATAAATCATTATTCCCACATTATTCGGAATTACCTACCTCGTATTATTATAGTCTACTATACACCAATATTTTTCTTACGAAATATTCAGTTGCCTGTGTTTTTAATATTAAATTCAAGACTTAGCCAACAAGAAGCTTTAAACTTAAACTTAATAATAATAAAAACAATCCCGAAGCTAGAGTAGCTGTGCTAAGGCCGTTAGAAGGGCCATTAACATTCTGCTTCACGGACGTTATGAACGGACCCTAATATAACGAGCCCTAATGCGGTTATTACGAATAAAAGTCGGATATGAAACAGTAACGTTTCATTGCCCTTCTAAGATGGGCTGTGCTTTTGTTGGTGCTTCGCGATTTACTTACTAGAACGAGCAAGATTCTTGTTGCACGTAAATATTAAGTTAGCAATCTTATGTAATGCGGCTACTCAGGGATTGACGCAAAGATAAGTTTCTCCCACCGAAATGTATTACTATACATTTCGGTGGTTTCTCCACGGTTTGTTTGTAGGTTAATTCACTTATTTTGTGTTTTTTCATATTGTATAGCCACACACCCGTTCCGGATAGCACCAATTATTGACATACTCACCTTTGGAGCATAACATTTGTTTATTTGTATAAAATGATCCGATAATAAACTGTTTTTATCATTCTCTTCTATATGTCACCGTTAATGTGCGGAAATCCGTTAATCTGCAGATCAACTAGTGAATCTGCAGATTAACTGGTCGAGTAAGTTAAAGTGCGGAATTTTCTTAAAATTGACGATTTCCGCACTTTAACTAGTTAATCTGCAGATTAAGGACCAAGGATCAGTTAAAGTACGGAAACAGGTTTTGTTATTTAAAGAAAATTAGTAATAACATAAAAGGTAGACACAAAAGCGGGGGGACGGGGGGGGGGGGGGGCGCAACAGCAACTTTATAATCGTATTTGACCTGACGTGTCGACGATCGATCGTATCGAACTGCTTTATTCCTGTAGGTCCCGGGTTAGGTTAGAAATTTAAGGCGAGCGCGAAGCGCAGCGTAGCGTGAGCTTTAAATTTCGAGGTTATTTTTTTATAACAGACAACAGAAATATTTTCTTTTATTATAATAACTGACGCGGTACGTTTGAACGAATATGCCGGCGAAGCGTCAGAAACGAAGTTTTTGTAAAATAAACTTTCAATGTAGGTCTTTTACTTCAATTTCCTAAAGCCTTGGCTATTTCACTCACTGTATTCCGCACTTTAACGGTGTAGCATCCGTTAATCTGCAGATTAACTAGTTAAAGTGCGGAAATCGTCTATTTTAAGAAAAATTCCGCACTTTAACTGGCTCGGCCAGTTAATCTGCAGATTAACGGATTCCGTACTCTAACGGTAACATATAGACTAATTCCATTTTCATTCCTCGTTTTTTCACTCGCTAGTCAACAACACGTCCGCCAGTCATCTCCGCCTCCAGTGTTGCCCCCGTGCGTCCGTGTTGCCATACGTTAAAGCCAATAATTTGAATAAATAATTGCCACTGAAAAATAATCCTGTAATAAAATAAAAACAAATAATTAATGATAACAATGAATTAAGCTGGTTACGCTAACACAATAATATAAAAAAAATGGAACAGAACTTGTATGATGTTATCCATCAAATATTAAGGTAGGTGATCTATCTAAATCTTATCTGGAACCAGTGGTTTGTCGTTGTTTGTTCTTTTTTGAAAGATCTTACGATACCCCAAGTAACAAAATTTGGTACTATAAAAGTCCTGAGAACGCTTTAGGACCGTGCTAATTAGTTTCATGATAAGCACTATAATGGTATTGTAAACCTTTACAGAACCCCAAATAGGCCCTAGTTTTATCACTGATTAATTCTATAAACATTACATAAAGGCTTTCACGGTAATAAATCAGCTCTATACTTGAAAACCAAAACAGGTTTATAGTGCTATTTTGATCTTTTTATCACACTATTGTTCGCCATTTTGTTCGTGCTGTGCTCATGTCATTGTGAGTGTTCCCCAAGAAAACAAAATGTCATTCACTATTACTATTTATAATACACAGAGACATTCTACAAAATATCACCTGTGATCGACCATTGACCGTAACTTACACTTGCGAAAATAATTGTATCGATAAAATCACTATGCCGATTTCAAATTTGACAATGCGCCCTCATAATTTTCGTGATTTAATTAAATTTAAATTAATAAAATAAGGACTCATCCCGACTATGACTGCTATAGTACACATTGGCTCCAGCCGTGCTACTAATGTGCTATCATGGCATAAAACAGCAGCCATATTTTCACCGAAAACAGATTAGTCCATTAATTATTCATTTTAGTGCTTTTATCTCACGCTTTAGTCTGGTAGCAGTAACACAAAAAGTGTAAGTTATTTAGCAACTGCATCAGAAGTCGCTATGATACTATTTAGTACCATAGAAGAGTTTTCGTGACTTTTACAGAACTAGCCCCATAGCGATATTGAGGGAGCATTTAAGAAGCTAAACTGTGACATAATCGTTGTGCAAGGTACTTTTATAGTGCAGATTGATTCTGTAATAGTGTTTTCGATACTGCTATAATACTAGTACTGTAAAAGTTAAGTTGACGCTATTTTAGTGCAAAATAGATACATAAAAGTGACAGTAAAGTCGTATATAGTACTAAATAGTACTATAATCGCTTTTTTCATATCTATTACAGTGCAACACTTTAAAGATTCTTTTGTTTGTCCTGTAAGTGTTCTAAGAGCTGCATCGTAGAACTTAAATGCTCTTTAATATCATAGAACCAAAACGCTCTGTGAAAAACCTTTATAGCACAAGCAGTCACAACGGTTACCATTTAAGGCCTACTATATCACTGTTTGGTGATAAAATCCCTTGGTTATAGAAACTTTTGTTACTTGGGACGCTATTGCTACAGCTGACAGCGAAGTAAACGACGACGTACCTGGGGGCCTAGACAAGTGGCAAAATGACATGCGACCTAGAGAACGCTCATTCTATTCTCTCTCTTGTGACCTTGTGACCTTGTATTGTGAATCTAGCAGACTAATCGCTGAGTCATCGGTCGCCATTTAGTACATTTTAACAATGGAAACGTTATTGTCTGATACCAACATTTAATTAATAAAACAAGTGTAATAATAATTAGAGGATATGGCTAAAATATAAATCTCACTTTTTTGCTTGATAGTACTCACCTCATGATTGCAATGAAGTTTGAACCTTATTACTGTGGAGCAAAGTTCAATATTGATCGACAGCCTATTCAGAGTATTATATGTAAAAGTTAACATTCGATTTTTAGAAAATAGCAATGAAGAATTCTTGTTTTATTTATATCGTAGGAATCACAATTTCACTAACAATTTTTTGATATATTTATTTGTTTAAAACTTGTACCCGTTTCTCTGGAATCGCTATTGCCTGAAACGTCAAGTTAGCAGCCCACTTAGAGACCGTAATATCTCGGCTTGTATTGAATCAATGTTATTGAAATTTTGCGTATACGATTCACTATTTTCTAACAATTTTTTGGCATATAAATATATTAATACGAACTGTATTTCTTAAGGTGTCTGCCAACTTGACGTCAAGTTTGCAGCCTCACCAAGATACTCAAATATCTTTTGAATCATAGTATCACTATTTATATGCTATAGTTCACTATTTATCACTATTTATTAACAATTTTTTGACCTAGTCAAAACCTTCTAATTCCATGGCGAGTCTGCCAACTATACGCTAATACTAAGCATTCGTAATTTTTTGACTAAATTTCTTAATATTTTTCAGGGTCGTCCGCTTGTCGTCCGTCATGCGACGGCTGGCATAACGTTTCGTAGTTATGTTTTTTTAATGCACAACTGCGTTTAACTTGCCGAGCCTTCACCTCACCTGATGTTAAGTGACGATAAGGCTGAAGGTGGAAGCGCACTACACCAGAAATCCTCATCACTGAGGAACTGGCTATCTTATCTCTAACTGCCTGAATACATCATTTTTAAATTGTTATGGCGTCAGACTTAGGTAAGATGGTGGTAGCTAGCCAGGCGGACTTGAAATAAGCCCTACCACCAACCAAACCGAGTACAAATCGAATCAAACCTGGGACCCATGCGTTTTACACGGGTGGGCGAACCACTGGACTACAGAGGCGGTTCGTGGTCATGACGTGGACTTGTCGTGGCTATGTGCACCACAGTGTAAACATAGCTCTATTCTAAAACTGCAGAACGCACATTTAAGCTCACGGCCGTAACATAACCGCGGTGGCCACAATGCTCATAACGCTGGAACTTCAATTCAATTCGCAGCTCGCACCACGTTCACAGGTCCGAATCTAATGGCAGCAAGGAATAATAACCCATCGAGCTTGAGTAGGTATTGTAGTTGATTATGTGTCTGCTACGACTAGCGACCGCCCGCAACTTCGTCCGCGTGGAAAGTTTATTTTTGCTATACCTCGAAAACCGTACTTTTTTTGGGTTATACCATGAGGATATCATTCCCCGAGGATCATGTCCCGGAGGATCTCGAATTGTTTTTATCTTCATGAACTTATTCAATACACATTCAAGATCCTCCGGGACACGATCCTCGGGGAATGAGATCCTAGGGATTAACCCCTTTTTTCTGGATGACTGGTAACCCTATGTCTTTCTCTGTACGCCTAAGAACGTGTAGGTATGCAAAATTTCACGATTATCAGTTGAGTAGTTAAGATGGGAAGGCGTAACAAACAAACTGGCTTTCGCATTTATAATATTAGTAAGAATGTTCAATTTTACAAAAGTCCTAACAAATGGATGGATTTATCATCATTATTGAAAACATACTCGTTGGTTAATTTTATAGAACAGCATTTTTTGCATCGTATTCACATCAATCAATACCGGAGTTCTGGATTATCACAAAATTGTTCTGTTACTCAAGAAACTCGCCTTGTGCTTTTAATCGCAATTAGTAACTATACCGTGGTTCTTAGTTACCTTTGATTTGAGGCAATACATTGTTTTTAATTTAGAAGCATCAGTCATCCAAAAACTCAAAATATTGAGTATAATAGTAGAACTACGTGGGTTGACCAAAAGTACCCAATAATCCCCGAATCCGGCCCCGTACTATCTCATTCTGGCTAGTTAATAATACGCGAGTAGCCGTCTGCCCGTTGTGATATCCCAGGAGCGTTATATTGCTCGCTGAGCGGACTTTGCTGTTATTTAATACCTCCTGGTGCAATAAACATCGTCTTAGAGGAAGGCATTTGGGAATTGACAGGAATTGTTCTAACAGGGCTATCACTGCAGTGTTGATTGTGTAGACTGTAGATCCTTATACTTACTGCGATATCAATGTTTTAAGTAAGATGCCAGAGAAAAGAACGCGCCATGTAAGCGTAAGTCCGGGGCGGAGCATTAAATAGTATTACTTACATTAGCGGCTCCCGAATAATGTTCCGCGAAACCCTGGGGTTCGGAACCCTAGTCCGTCCTCTAGGCTCTCAGGGGTTTCGCGTTTCGCTATATCTTTTTGTTCTTTCTAAATAAATATGTTTATCTTAAAAAGTCCTTCTTTTTAAGTCAAACTACTTATTACTCTTACAAGATGCGATCACAAAGCCAAAAAGCCTCAGTACTACTACTACTCAGTAAAAAAAAACATTGTTACAGTTAGTTTACTTCTAACTTGAGCTAGGGTTCCGCCCAAAAACGATGAACCTAAAAGGGTTCCGTAGCTAAAAGAATTCGGGAACCGCTGACTTAGATCATCAGTGTGAATAGCGTTCTACCAGAAGATTATTGTTTACCCTAAGGTCCTCTCTTTATGATGAAAGTTCCTATAAATGCGGGGTTTACACTGCATGCATTAGCCGCACGATTTGCGCCGTAACGTACTGTGCCTTCTGAAGCACGGAAGAACTGGAAATATTACTGGTCACCCATCTCATGGCCAACCTCATTGAAAGTTGCTTAACCGCCACAAAGAAAACAATTACGTAACGAAAACATGGCCTTGCCCTCGAGGACCTTTGATCCAGTTTATGAGTTCACCAGGTAGGTATAGGTACCTACTACTACTATCTTTGCACTAAACAGTATTCTATTTGCTGATAGAGCCAAACGATTTACTTGCGCTTTTATCCTGTATTAAATGTCCCACTGTTATAATTCTCAATCCATTACAATACAAAGTAAGTTTTTCTTTCCTCTTGATACCTCCATAAGCGTCCCAACATAATTTCGGCTGCGTATTGCCAATTCCCACACAAAGCGAATGTTCTCAGCAGCCATTTGTAAAAATGGCACCCATTTGTCCCCATTTGTCGAGAGTGGCGAACGCGATACCTAATAAGGACACTGGATTGTTCAGTGTAAGAAGAATATATTGTGCTCCCTACTTAATCTGTTTGTCTTGGCTTGGAGAAACTACATTATCTATTTGGTTACAGGCAATGTTGCATAGTCTAGCATTTGCTAGCTTTTGTTGAATGATTGCTGTAAGACTTCTTCAGTATGCTTAATAATATTTTACGGTCCTTACTTATGTAGTTGACAAAGTTTCCTTAATATGGCTGACTGAGGAAGATAATAATCATGCTATTTTATCAAAAGCATTATATAATATCAATCTACTGTATAAAATTACAGAATAAATAATAGTATCCACATAAAATACTAAAGCTACTAAAGTACATGGACAAAAATGTAAATAAGTCATTATTTTTTTATTTTTTGTGTTGTTTAATCTTGAGTGAGCTTTATTAAAACCTAGTTTCAGTTATACTTCAATGGCGTCGAACACACAACCCTTTGAAAAAGGATTAATTTACATAATAATAGAACTCATTTAGCTTCAGAGTTAATTCAAATGCCAACAATCAGATCTCATTATCACCAGATGAGAGAATAAGTGCTGCTTCTGGGACCGCCTAATGCCAAAAATGAAAAAACTTTTCCTTGAAACTTAATAGAAAATGGTCCAACTTAATGTCCTTACTTTGTTGCCGTACAAATTAGATTCATGCTTTTGTAAAGGAATCACAAAAAAGTAGGACTTGTAAAAATTCTCAAGCCTTTGTTGCTTGCCAATTTTGCAAGAATTTTGTTGGAAATACAATTAAATAGAACCCGATTTAAATCCGGAACTTAAAAGACGACAAGCTTCCCTTTCAAAAATATATTTTAATTACAACATCGGCTTTTACATTTTTATGATCTATTTATACTCAATCATAAAGCGAATCGTTTACATTTTTTACATAATAATACTCAAATCAAAATAGAATTTAGTTCAACTTGCTTTCATCATGACTCTCAAAAACACTTTTCAAGATTATAAGCCATTACTGTTTACTTCATTTTTATTCGTTATTTCAGTGGTTACAGAATTAGTGCTATTATTTTGATTAGCAATAGTGTCGTTATTTAACTTCAATGCTTTATGTTCAACAATTTCTACATCGACTACAATAGCAGAATCCGTTAATGATCTATTTGTTGCCATACTTTGATCATATCCAGCATTACGTTTCATCATTTCTAAACTAGTATTGTTGTGTATGTCTATTCGCTTAGACAATTCAGATATCATTTCATCAAATGTGTAGTTACTCCATTTCTTAAATACCTCTTCAACAAGGCTTTCCTCCACATACTTATTTTCGTCTTTGTTTTCGTTAGTTGCATTCATAGATACCACACACACCTCATCATGTTTTTCAACATTATTGATGTCATTACCACTTTTCGTCATATTTATGGCGTGGTTAGTCAAATTTTTATTTGAATCGCTTACAGCATCTCTAATATCAATTTTAGTATTATTTGTCACATCAAAAGTATTTCCAATCAAGTTTTCTATCAAAGTTTCAATGGAAAAATCTTTTTCAACTAAATCAGGTTTATCCATTAAACTATCTAAATCCATATGATCGTTCCTTCTCAAATCTCGTTTGAAATATTTTGCATTATTACTATTAGGACTTCTTTGTGGAGTGGAAAGAAAGAATGTTCCTTTCCCAGAATCTGTGTGTTTTTTGTTATTCAATTTATCGTTAGATCTTTTTTTATCATGGAAAACTCTGTTATTAAACTTAGGCCATCTGGTTTTTGATATGTCGTCATGCTCAAATTTCAATATGTCGGACTTCATGTTTTTTACTTGTTCTCTAAGGTTGTAGCGTAGTTCCACCTTGGGCATCTTTTTGTATTTAAAAAATGTTTTGTACATATCTCTCAGGGGATCGGAGAAGAAATCACTGGTAGTTGTTGACGTTTGTACTAAAACAAAAAGTCATATAAGTATGATTAAGGTACAGCTACGAAAATATTTTTTTGGATCGATTGGCACAAAATCTTACCACTTTCATCTGCACGAGCATTTAACATTTGAGCAAAATTGTTTTTCTCGTCTACCAGAAACATTGTTTTCGAAGCAGCATCTTGATGAATGTGTGTCTTTTTGCTATCTGTTTTATTGAAGCATCCATTTGGATAGCAGTAGGTCGGCTGGTTAGGACACATCTGTACGCAGATGCAAACTGGCGGGTTGTGTTGAAATTCAGTGAACATCACGTTGAAAAACTGTTCTACCATTGAACTCTTGTTGGCATCGTCACATGGAGATTTATAAGTATTCTTTAACGGTGAATATTGGCTGTTGGATACTGTAAATAACAAAACGGATACTGGCACTGAAAATTCTTTGGATAATAGCATTACAGTGCGCATTAATAAGGATTACTGATAGGGATGGGTCCAGTGAAAATTTCAATGAAATGAAAATTCAATTTATGTAAAATGAAATTTATGAAATCTTACAAAACAGGTTGAAATATTTCAGTTTTGAGTGAAATTTATTTAGTACTAGAAATCTCTTATTCTCTGAATAAGTTTACTATTTTAACGTATTCAATGAAATTTAAAGACTTAATTTAGATTTTACTGTTCAGCAAATTCATCAAACTATTTGTCGAACTAAATTTTTAGAAACTTTCACTTAGCTATAAAGTAATATCGCAAGAATTATGTTTTACACTAGCTCTTTTGTAATGTCATGAGACGCAGGTATGTTATATAAAAAGATAAAAATACACTTTACAATTGTTTTTTTGCGGTCGGGATTCCTCAAAAGCATCCCCACGAGGCGGTACTTACTTTTCTTGATATTTTTATTATAATTTTAAAGGTGATAGTCCACTATTGTTCAAATTTGAGTCAAAGTACAGTTTTATTGTTGAACATAATAATGTTGTTTGTCTCTCGAACTTCACTGAATATTTTGGTATTAAATGTTGGAAAATAGTCAAAGTCATTCGTAATTTATGTCAACTTACTTGTTTATTGTTTATTACTATAAATATTGATTATATTGATTAACCTTAGGCCAGATGAAATTTAAAAATAAATTTCACTCTAAACTGAAATATTTCAAACTAAAATGAAACTTATATTCTAAATATTTCACAGACTGAAATCTTTCGTGTAATTTACCCAACCCTAATTAGGGAGCTATGGCTCGCTGATGATTATTTCATGGATGAGGAGATGACGAGTGATCGGTAGGAATGGAAGAGAAGGACGCACTGCCCCGACCCTCAATAAATTGGGAAAAGAGTAAGGGGATGATGATGACGATGACTAGACTATATGCTTATGGCTATTAAACAATTATCGTCCAATATCACTGGCAACAATCGTAGCAAAAGTTCTGGACACACTTTTAGATCGCCAGCTCAGTAAGCATTTGCAACTTCACGACGCGCAGTTCGGGTTTCGACCCGGACTATCCACAGAAAGCGCAATTCTTTGTTTAAAACATACGGTCTATTACTATACTAGCAGGAACACCCCTGTTTACGCTTGCTTCCTTGATCTATCGAAGGCGTTCGACCTGGTGTCATACGATCACCTATGGTCGAAGATGACGGATGACACAAACATGCCAAGCGAACTTGTAAACATGTTTAGATTTTGGTATCAAAATCAGACTAATTACGTAAGATGGTCGGGCTCACTATCGGGACAGTATGGACTGGAGTGTGGGGTGAGGCAGGGGGGGATAGCTTCGCCGAAACTCTTCAATCTTTATATGAACCGACTTATCGTTGAGCTTAGTAATCTTGGCCTTGGGTGCTCAATCGACGGTACTCCGTTCAACAATATAAGTTACGCAGACGATATGGTCTTGCTGAGTCCATCGATAAGTGCCCTCAGAAAACTGTTGAAATGCTGTGAACAGTATGCAGTGACCCATGGCCTCAGGTACAATGTTAAAAAAACGGAGATCATGGTTTTTAAAACGCGACATAAAATAATTTCTGAAATTCCCCCTGTGAAAATAAATGGCACGCAGCTAAAAAGAGTTCCCAGATTTAAGTACCTGGGGCACTGGCTTACTGAAGACCTTTCAGATGATACTGATATGGAAAGGGAGCGCAGGGCCTTGGCAGTAAGATGCAATATGCTGGCTCGCAGGTTTGCACGATGTACTAAAGAAGTAAAAGTGACTTTATTTAGAGCTTATTGTCAATCATTTTACTCGTGCAGCCTGTGGGTTAAGTATACACAAAAGTCGTACAATGCCCTGCGTATCCAGTATAACAATGCATTCAGGATACTGTTGGGGCTGCCGCGGTTCTGTAGCGCATCAGGCATGTTCGCCGAGGCCCGCATTCAAGACTTTTATGCCATAATGCGCAACAGAATAGCCTCGCTGATGCATAGAGTCCGCTGCAGCACCAACAGCCTCCTGACTGTGATTGCAGACCGCTGTGACGGTCCAATACTGAAACACTGGGTCACTGTACATATGACCCGTGTATCAGTCAAATAAAATTTGTTTCTAGCCCTATTGTTACTAACATAGTTATGTAAGTTTTATTTTACTAACAAATATGGACTCTGTCTGAATTAAATAAATAATAATAATAATAATAATATTAGTTTGAGCCATAAGTATAGGGTAACTTTACTATAGGTCTATGAATAATAATTCAGTTCCTCGTTTTCAGTTGGTGAAAAACCATAAAGTACTGCATAATGACAGCTGCAATGACCTAACAATCAGTTATTTTTGGCATATTATTATGTATTATCAGTATATGCCGTTATCGGGCGTGCATTTTGCGAGCCGCAAATCTTTAGAGAGGTGGTAAAATCTATTCGTTATTTTATTTAGATATCGATAAAAAAATATGCAGTGCTGAATGCTGATTAAAAAAAATAAGTATTCTTGATAGACATTCAGATTAATGAAAAACATTTAAAAAACAAACTTTCGCTTGACAAAAGAAATTTATTGTTTTCTCACTATTTGGAAGATTTTTGTTGTGTGTTGTTGTTGTTAAAAATGTTGACGCTTTACGAATATACAAAGTACAACAGAGCGTTTCAAAAAGAAATGGCGATAAATAGGAAGTATAAAACTATTGCCGATAAAGGACATCGATAACCTTAAAAATAACCAATAGATTTTACCATATCTCTAAAGACTAGCTGCTCGCAAAACGCACACACAATAACGGCCTCTAATTATCAGTGGTGATGAGCAATAAATAAAATAAGTAGATACCTATTAATTCGATTAAATATTTTTTGATATGAAACTTTCTGATTAAAATTCAAATTATTACCCAAGTCACAATGACTCATAAGAAATTAAGTAGCAGATGATAATACTGTAAATACAATTTATAATAACTACTTACGTTTAATGATACTGCACAACAAATATAGCAGATAAGGGAATTCAACAGTCATCGTGATTGAGTGATTGGAATAATTCTGGAATAACACATTAAGTCAAATTAAATTGTCATCGTGACTAAAAAGACTTCTAATGTTTGTAAATCAGTCCAGTCATCGTGATAATATTAATTGAAGTTGCAGAATGTTACAATGTTTTACCAAAAAAGTTGTTATTGTACAAGTCATGATGACTAAGCAGTCTTAAAAGTGTGTTAACTTGTAAATTATAATACTTATTGTATTGACAATGATGTGGTTGACCTCGTCTCGTAGCCACTTTGTAAGAAATAATTATGTTTAGAACATTTACCCTACACCTTTAGTTAATTAAATATATTCTAACAACAAAGAAATAATCCCTCTTGAGCGAAGTAACTAAAATGCACGATGCCACTGCTGCGTAATACCTAAAACGCGAGATACCTGAAACTCGAAGTAGGTACCTAAAATACACGATGCCTAAAAACTGAATTTGCCTGCAATTTACTTTGACAACAATGAATAATGCCTAAGAATCAAAATGCCTAAAATGAAGATTGCCAGGCATCCTGTGTTTTAGACATTGACTTTAGGCATTTTGCTTCATAGGCAGCGTGCATTTTAGGTACTTCGCTCAAAAGGGGAAATAATTATAGTCTGAAACAGTAATTATCTACTAATAGGATCTATTTTACATCAAATAAGAATCATGTATAGATAGATATAGGTATAAATACCAACTTGAAAACAAAAAAATAATATTCATATAACAACAAGAATTTGTAACGTAAAACTTTCAACAAATGAACAAATCTCACCTTTAATATAAAAATGCTAGTTGATCCTCCAAAAAATCTTACATTACCCAAGAAAAAAATTCTGCCACATAATTAATTAGACATTACTATAACTTCAGTCACTTATTATGTGCACACGAGAGCTCTCTTCTCGGTCTACCAGGGTTGTAAGACATTGAAAACACATCCTGTATGTAAAATATTTCCTGTGTTACAAAACAGCACCAATCACAATAGCTTCAATACGTACAAGATCGTGAAAATATTTAGATATTGCAGTCGTCAATGAAAGAAGGAAAGTCAACAAGAATAAGTGTGGTCTTGATTGAAACTATATGAATTAATATTCATTACGAAGTACCACTTGGCGCTTGGGCAACGATCCTGTAAGCCAATGGTCCAGGATTCAAATTCTGGTGTATGTTTGTGTGATTCCAAGTGTTTTTCAGCCATTCAATAACCATAGTAACCTACGTACACTCTTTGCTTAGTTTAGGAGTAAAGATTGGTATATCTATACATTTGAGATTTTTGCATTCACAATGCTATTTTTACCCACAACGGACGGAACGGAACGGAGGCGGTATATGTGTTTGGGGTTAGAGGTTGTGCGTTTGTTTGTTTGTTTGTGTGTTTGTCTGTTACCATTTTCCTCGGAAACTACTAAGCCGATTTCGATGCGGTTTTTTGCATTCAAAAGGTTTCATTTCAGAGCAGGTTCTTAGACATGTTTCATAGTGGTAGACCACCAGGGGGCTCTGCAGCAACCAGATAAGTCAAGTTTGTCTATTACCATTTTCCTTGGAAACTACTGGGCCGATTTCAATGTGGTTTTTTGCAATCAAAAGGTTTCGTTTCAGAGCAGGTTCTTAGATATGTTACATGGTGGTAGACCACCAGGGGGCGCTGCAGCAACCAGATAAGTCGCGCTTGAGAAGTTCTCTAAAACTACTCAACTGATTTCGATGCGGTTTTCTGTAATGGGTTTGTAGGTTATCGGCGATGGTTCACAGATAGACGTTATGGTGTTTAACCGCTAGGGGGCGCCGCAGTTATCATTTTCTCATTTATTTCCAAAGCGGTTTGACCAATTTGGATGCGGTTTTCTGTAATAGTTTTGTAGTTTGTCGGCGATGGTTCTTGGTGTTATGGTGGTTCAGCCGCTAGGGGGCGCTGAAGTAATCATTTTCCGAATGGTTTGACCAATTGAGATGCGGTTTTTAGAGTAGATAACGCATGAATTCTTTAAAAAGTCTAAAATAAAATGACAAAATTAAAAATTTTGAAAAACCCACGACGGTTAAAATTGTAACTCTTTATTTAAAAAGACTAAAATAAGTTTTACAAAAATCCCCCGACTAAAAGTGATGCAGGTACTATACATACTTTATCTACCTATTCATAAATTACAAACGCAAGAAAAATCCGTCGGGGGCTGCCATTGCCATTTCTCTAAAGTAACTATAACTGAAAAATATTTGTTCATTTGGGGGCAGGTAATGGCAGCCCCAACGGATTTTTCTTGCGTTTGTAATTTATGAATAGTTTTATAGAATACTTAATAATATACTAGAAAAAATACGACTCGCACCAGATCAATTCTCGTACGGGAATCGAACCCGCGACCTTTGGATATCCGGTCCAATGCTCTGACCGCTGAGCTACCGAGTCACTAGTGGCATCGTCGAATTTCTTCTAGTACCTATATCCTGCTCTAACGCTGTAAGCCAGCGCAGCGTTATTTCACCAATATTGTGAGGATTAATTCCTCGACATTCAATTGAAATATCTTTCTAGATATTTTGACAAATTGAAAAAGATGAAAATTTTAAATTTGAGATTTTTCTATTCACATTGCTATTTTTATACAATACTAAAAAAAATATGTACTAGAAAAAATACGACTCGCACCAGGCCCCCCGCCCCCTACTCAAATGGCCAACTTTCTATTCGTTTGAACGCTACGCTTACTTTTAAAGCTTAAATATGAGCAATAGATGATTAAATCACATGTCGCAAACTTATGTAAATCACAGACTTCGATGTATTGTATAGAATTGTCAAGCTTACGGCACGTAATTTTATGGTTTACTGCTTATTTTAAAGTTTTAATAGCAAGCGTAGCGTTCAAACGAATAGAATGTTGGCCATTTGAGTAGGGGGCAGATCAGGGGCCCTACCGCCCAAGTGTCGTCGACTTAGCCGTCGGCTTCATTTGACACATTGATGAGATACATTGCTACTTCTTTATGGTACAAATAAAAACTTTCCAAAGAAAAGTAGCAATGTATTACAACCATCTGTCTAATGAAGCCGACGGCGAAGTAGACGCCACTTGGGCGGTAGGGCCGCTGATTGGTATATTTGTCTAGAAAAAAATAAAACTGAGATAGGTAGCTAAGTAGTTGGATGCTCTTTGACATCATTATCGCTCTGCTAAACGATTATCAAATGGTCTGCTGCTCTGTTGTAGGCATTAGAATCATTTGTAAGTAGTGTAATAAACTTAAAGTGCATGAAGATAACACAAGTTCAACAACTATTGAACCGGGCTGAGATAGTAACAAATGATAATGTAGAAAAACAATATGCGGAAAATAAGCAATTTAAGCAAGATGTTGGTCCATCCTACTAATATTATAAATGTGAAAGTTTGTGGGTTTGGATGTTTGTTCTTCAATTACGCAAACAGTACGGAACGGATTTGGTTGAAATTTGGCACACAGATAGTGGATAGCCTGGATTAAAACATAGAATACATTTTATCCTGATATTGCCACGGGAACGGGAACCACGCGGGTGAAACCGCGGGCGGCCGCTAGTCATTCATAAATATAAGAAATGTTTCACAAATATTAATATACCTACCTAATAAGGGTTCATATTGTTGCACGGTACCACAGAATACATAATACGGTACAGCAACCACAGAAGTAATAAACAATGGTAAACAACAATTAACTAGTGGCTCCGTGAGCTGTAAACCTCGCGTTAAAAAGTACTTTTTAAAAACAATTAACACATAATAGATATTAGTTTTTCCATCTTAGATATACAGGGTGGATTTTTGAGACGGGACATTAAGGGCAGGTACCTTAACCGTTATAGTTACAGGACAACGTTCCTAGGAGACCTTCCATAACTTTTTGAGATATTCTGAAATGCATTCACAGATTTTGGAAAAAAGTTAGCGTTATCAAAAAAAAATGCAAAAATACCAAAAAAAAATTTTTTATGCCAATCGATTCTATTTCATGTGGGGATCAAAAGACTCTATATAGTCTATATAGTATACAGAAATCGCCAAAAACTTTTCCCATACATTTTGTACGGAAAAACGAAAAATTTACACGAAATATTTTTAGTGCCAAACGATCTTATTTCTTACTGTGATCAAAATACTCTTTAAGGCCAACTGAAATTTGAGTACAGAAACTACTTTTTTGATCTAATGTTGTAAAAGATTATGCCTGCGTGTAGACGATGTTGTGTGTGACTTACGTAGTTTCTGTACTCAAATTAAAGTTGGCCTTAAAGAGTATTTTGATCACAGTAAGAAATAAGATCGTTTGGCACTAAAAAATATTTCGAGTAAATTTTTCGTTTTTCCGTACAAAATGTATGGTAAAAGTTTTTGGCGATTTCTGTCGTTTCTAGTACTCATACCTTAAATGGTCCCATAGAGTCTTTTGATCCCCACATGAAATAGGATCGATTGGCATAAATAATTTTTTGGTATTTTAGCATTTTTTTTTTGCTAACGGTATTTTTTTTCCAAAATCTGTAAATGCAGTTCAGAATATCTCAAAAAGTTATGGATGGTCTCGCTGGAACGTTTTCCTGTAACTATAACGGTTAAGGTACCTGCCCTTAATGTTCCGTCTCAACAATCCACCCTGTATAAATACGGGACAATTCAGATATTTTTTTAGTATTGTCATAAATCGGAGTCAGTTAGGTACCATGTTTTTACTAATATTACTTCTGGTCACGTCATTTATTTTGACGTTTGCTTATTTCAACGGAAATTATACTTCAGATTCGTCCTCGATATTAGTATATTAACACATGTAGTACCGCTTGCGTACGTATCACCACTTAGCACGTTATTTTAAAGTAATAACCTAAAAAACCTAAAAAGAAAAGGTTTTCGACTTAAAATTGACATATATTTTGACATTTCCGGTCCAAGTTTGCCCCGTCACTACTACACGCCAACCACTTCATTCGCTTTTCGTGCTTCGCCACGGACGCACGTATACAGTCTCAAAGTGAGACTTCTTTAGAATTATATTTTTACAGTGAAAATTAAATTTTATTTAAGCATTTACTTCGTGAAGAAAGGAAAAAGTTTTCAAGACGGAAGAGGACAAGAAGAAGAAGTCAAGACGGAGGAACACTTTTAAATGCCGTTCACTTGGTTAAACAGCATAATTGTCTGCTATTTATCCGATGCGAACTTACCATACTGGGTACTTTCTGTCATTTTTTTAGCTATCTGATGCGAACTTACCATACTGGGTACTTTCTGTCAGTTTATTTATTTGTCTGATGCGAATTTACCATACTGGGTACTTTCTGTCAAAGCATTGTGTTTAAGACACAATTAAATATCTATTGCACTCGAGATAGTCATACTGGACTATTTCACCGCACAGATAGGTCAAACAACGCTACTGCAACAACTACAGCAACTCAAATTGCCGTTGACGACGTGACATTGTAAAAAGCAGACCTCAAAGGTTGCCACGTTGGAACCGCTGCCGAGCACCAATCGGGTGACTCCGTCATCCGCTGAATCCGCCGCCATCCGCCTTCCAGGCAGGCGGCCGTTGTGCTGGAGCTGCAAGAGCGGCCCTAACAACAGCGTTGCTACTCAGGTATGAGTGTTGACATCATGATATCCTTGGTGTTGAGTTAATCTCAACGGTATTATCAGTGTACCATCGGTACTAAGATAAATTTATAGTTTACAAAACTGACAGAGCTAGCTGTAAACGCTAAAACTTAACAACTTACTGGAACCAGATATTGAGTTATAGAGCAACTAGCTCATACCTGATACTTCACACCTTTTATGTGAAATAGCTAGCTGCTGGCATGCTGATAGAAATTTCAACTAAAATGGAATAACAGAATCCTTACATTTTATTATCTATAATCATATCATAATTACAATGCAATTATCCTACTAATATACGTAGTATCTTCTTATTCGTCTGTGCTACTAATATTATAAATGTGAAAGTTTGTGGGTTTGGATGTTTGTTCCTCAATCAGGCAGGGGCGGCTTAACGGATTTGGTTGTAATGTAATCTGGCACACAGATGGTAAATAGCCTGGATTGATACATAGAATACTTTTATCCCGATATTCCCACGAGAACGGAGGCCACGCGGGTGGGACCGCGGGTGGCCGCTAGTAAATCATAAATGCAATTTATGTTTGTTGGTATACTGTAAAAAATTTAATCATTTGCCTTCACTAGGAAACCTTGTATTTCAGGCGGGTAGACCTAACATGTTGAAGAACTTGTTAATCACTAACTATTTAGTATGTTTCTTTCTAAGCTATACCGTTGTACAAATTATCTCCATTACTTTTCAAATTTAATTTGTGTGAGTGTGTACAAAATAATGTTTCTGATGTGAAAAAAAAATATTAGCTACAAGTATAAGTAAAGTTTTAGGCAGCTTTCCAATACAAAACTATACACCTTTTTTGTGACAGTATTTCGCATTTTTTATATTATGTCGGGCATTACGACGTTTAACTATACCGTACACGATCAACATCAAGTGTACCTGAGACTGATCACTTAAAAAGCCACTGACAGTTCAGTCAAATATGAATGATGCATTGGCCACAGGCCTGATGTGAACGATATGCATCAACGAAAAACTGTAAGTAAATCAGGCGCAGTACTCAATAAAACATTTTTAAAACAGATTTATATATTTATTTCCCTTAAAAACGACAAACAAAAGACGTAGGCAGGTATGCCACATGCTTCATCTCCTACGGCAAATGAACAGCAAGACGCGGCGAGGAAGCCCCATCAGCGATTTGTTTCGTCAGACACAGCAGACTCGCAGACGGGCATTACGGCCCATCCAAATAGTTGGCGATGATGTATCATCAATTTTCGCCTTCGATCATCGTACGTGGGGTAAGGACACTCATTAGGACAATGTAAATGAGGGTGCGTGCTGGTATGGCATTTGTATGTATTCACCGAATACAGGCAATGGTCACCAACTACAAACGCAAAGGTCCACTCAATCGTTTGCACCAGTAATCGTCTATGTGTGGAAGTACCATCTAGCCGCACTACGCAGGTCACCTAGATTATTAGTATATTTTTTCTATAATATAAATGTATCTGTTTAATGATTCACTTTGTACACTCTCCAGAGATATTATAGTCTACCATTAACATGACTAAAATTACGTAAAAATGATTATATCACAATTATAAAAATGCTTTTTGTTTTTAAAATCACAGTCTAGACATCCCATCACCTTTAAGGTTTTAGTATTGATAAGGAAAGTGATAGAAATATACGAATCTAAAATATTAACTCTTGGGCATTGTGGTGCCCATTTTATTACAAAATTACCGCCGCCGGCTATAACGTTTTTTAAACAGCATGATTTCCCTGTTATTGAACAGTATTTACTATTTATAAGGGTCTCAGAACATTTTTTAAAGAATGAAGTTCATCTTTTTATATACATTTTTTTATACAGCTACCGTCGCAATTTTCCATTATATTACAGATGTACTAGCAATTATGGTCTTTACAAGACAAACGTTCACAAAACTGCAAAAATCACTTAGTTGAATGTCATCGATACTTAAAAGAAATTCAGTGTAAGTCTAATTAGAGACGACATAATTGTAGACATATTTTCTTTTGGGCCTTTTAACAATGGGGTGGACTAGGAGACACTAGTGGTCACATCAGGAATCACACATTGCAAAATATTTGCATATCAATTATCTAGAACATGCAGCTCATTATGCTTTCATTGCAATTTTTCTTGTTGTATTCAGTGCGAGGTGTTAAGTATTCTAGATATTATTATTCTGATGCTAAATAGAAATTATTCAATTCATTAATTCAAAAACTAATCACCAGTTTTGTTTTTTTTACCAGATTGAGATTGAGCAAATTCGAATGCAATGCAAGTCGAATTAAGCAGTGGAAATAAAATGTAGTAGATTTCAAATAGAATCCAAATACATTATTATATTACAAATATATTACAAAATAGATTCCAAATACATTTATTTTCTTATTTGTGATTTTAGCATTCACACTGCTTTTGGTTTTTTGGTTTAGCTTTTTTGGTTTTACAATGCTTTTTTGGTTTAGTATTGTACAAAGACTATTCTGAAACTAAGCTACCTATTATTTTATTTCTATTCTACCAGTTTCTGAAACTAGAGGTATAACGATTGTGCCTTCATGATCGTCACAATATTGAGCCTTGGTTGGGTACCTCTTATTCACATGTAAGCTACTTCTTCGTATATCTTATTCTAATATAAAGTATTAACATCCTATAACTTTTACTTTCAGGGACGGAAATTAATCGCACAAATAAATTGGTTTTCACAACATTATCAAGGTGGTTTATTTTACAGGTATATTATTTATGGTATTATTGAAGCTGCTGTCTGTTGGTACTATCAGGAAGTATAGATTTTAAACTTTTAGATTTTTGCATTCACAATGCTATTTTTATATTAAGATGAATAAATAATGAAAAAATATTAGAAAAAATCGACTAACCCGTAGCAACTCAGACGGGATTCGAACCCGCACCCTTGGGATTCCGGCCCAATGCACTACCAGGAACAGGAAGTATAGAGTTTGGTAACAGAAATGGTTTGATTATTTAACAAATAATAATATAGACAGATTAAACACACTTTTTTTTACAAAAGTGTATAACACAATTTTCAGTATTACATAATATTGCGTTTATTATTGAATGGACAAAATTGAGCTTATCTCAATTGCGTAGACTTCATTGTTTAAATACAATGGATATCTTAGATTACTTAATACATTTTATTAAATATTTTCCTATTTTATTATTTTTTCTACTTTTTATCTTAAAAGTCTGACTTTGATTACCTTGTCTATTGCACAAAGAATGCAAACTATACAACAACAAAAAAAATATTGAAGAATGTATTATACATATTTATATTAAGTATAATAAACAGTTCATAATCATATTTTATTTAGAAAGAAATTAAATTCTATATGTAATGTAAGTAATAGATTGCTGAAATGAAACATTTAATGATAATGGATTAGACTCGCGTCCAACCAGTTTTAGCACTCGACGTACGCCGATACCTTTATAGCCCTAACAAAAAATGTTACTATAGATGTTCCAGGTAACACGGCGAGATAGTCAATGACTCCACTATATTTGCAAAATATTAAAACATATTATCATCGATAATCAAACTGAGTTTTCTAAACCAACCCTGTATATTTTTATATATATATTGTACCAGCCATCTATATAGGTACCGTTTTTAGTACATGTAATCATGTGAAACGTTCAGAATTATGTTAAATGGTAGTATTTTCTTTTTAAAAGTCTAACACGCATGAAATGATATTTCCATTTTCTTATTATAATGCTTTAAACATCTACATGTGTTAATATACTAATATCGAGGACGAATCTGAAGTATAATTAATGATTAAACGAACTGACCTGTAAGTGAAGTTCTATCATAATTATACGAAGGATTCGTCCGAAGATATTAGTATAGAGTCCCACCCTCCCTACACATTATTGTAAATTACAATAACTGTTTACCCACTGAAGAAAAGGAGGAAATATCATAGGATTTGGACTTTAAACGAAATGAAGTGGTTGGCGTGTAGTAGTGACGGGGCAAACTTGGACCGGAAATGTCAAAATATATGTCAATTTTAAGTCGAAAACCTTTTCTTTTTAGGTTTTTTAGGTTATTACTTTAAAATAACGTGCTAAGTGGTGATACGTACGCAAGCGGTACTACATGTGTTAATATACTAATATCTTCGGACGAATCCTTCGTATAATTATGATAGAACTTCACTTACAGGTAAGTTCGTTTAATCATTAAATATAATGAGAACTATTGGATAAAGCGCGGAGTGAAATTTTACGATCGGAATAAAGTTTTGGGACCTTTCTGGGATTTTCTAATTAGTGACAGGGCTTTCTTTCTCGTTTTATCGGATTTGTATAAGAAGTACAAAGATGAACCTGCAATTGCTTTCGGAGCCCTCACTACACCTTCACTCTACGCAATCGATCCGAAAAATGTCCACTATGTGCTCCACGCACCCATCTTCAATGATAGAGGTTTGAACATCCTCGAAGATGACTATTTGGCAGACAATATTGCGTTCATGGATGGTGTCCGGTGGAAGCTCATGAGACAGAAGATGAATCCACTTTTCACATCTGCGAAATTGAAAAGTATGTATTACATAATAGATAAAAGCGCTCAAGATTTTATTGATTACTTGCACCGAAACCCTGAAAAACAAAAACCTATCGGAACTTACGGCACTTTGAACATATTCTGTTGCGCCGCAGTAGGGGCTGCTGTCTTTGGAATTGACAAAAAATCTATATTTGATTCGCCTTTCCTTGAAATGGCGATCAAATCAACAACGCCCAGTTTTGCGAAAAGCATGAAGTTCTTTATCGTAAGCATATCTTCGAGACTTTTACGTGTATTAAAGTTAAAGCTCTTCAAGGAATTTGAGCCATTATTCATTGCCGCAATAAAACAAGTTTTAGAGCAACGTAAAAAAGAGGGAGTGAAGAAACATGATTTTGCTGACATCTGTTTGAGTATCCAGAAGAACGGTGTAATGACACACCAAGAAACGGGCTACCAGATGGAACCGACGGACGAGTTGATGGCTGCTCAAGGTTTCTTTTTCTTCGTTGCTGGTGTAGAACCTGCAGCCAATTCGATTTTTGTAACTATGGTGGAACTAGGCAGACATCCCAACATACAAAAACGTGTTCAAGAAGAAATTGATGCTGTATTCGACAAGTACGATAGACAACTAACATATGATGCTATATCAGAAATGGAATATTTGGATAACGTATTAGACGAGGCTATGAGGATGTATCCACCTGTTGCATTGTTGTTAAGACAGTGCTCCGAGGCGACGGTCTTACCTGCAGGGAATATTAAAATCGAAAGAGGTACAAAAGTGTTGATACCAATCTATGATCTCCACCAAGACCCTCGATACTTTGAAAATCCCAATGAGTTTAACCCAGACAGATTTTCCGATGACAAAAACAACGGCGTTGTTTACCAGCCGTTTGGAGGTGGAGCTAGGATATGCGTCGGCATGCGATACGTAAAACTTCAAGTTAAAAGTGGTTTAGCTCATATACTCCGCAACTTTGACTTGAAAACAGTTGTTGGCGACGGAGGTATAAAGTTTCAGCGACGCCTAGTGCAACAACGACTAATGAATGTTGAAGTAGAATACATTCCTAGAAAAAAAAAGTTTACTTAAAGTTGAAAAAGTATGGTCGATAGCCTTTTAAAGGATTATTCCACCCCAAAAATTGTTTAAAAACAAAAAACTGACTCCAAAAAACCTGTAAATAAAAACAATAACAGCTTCAAAATTAAATACCTCTAAAAAGCAAGAAATAATTTTCAAATCACTAGATACCGACGCATATCACTGTAATAAAACACGTCTATTGAAGTCGGGTGGGGCTGGAGGACAACTTCTTTTTTTTATTCTAAGAGCCCCACCCGACTTCTATGACGTGTTTTATTACAGTGATATGCGTAGGTATCTAGTGATTTGAAAATTAGTTCTTGCTTTTTAAAGGTATTTAATTTTGAAGCTGTTATTGTTTTTAATTAAGTACGGTTTTTTGATTTCGGTTTTTTTTGTTTTTAATCAATTTTTTATTTTATTCTTTTTAGTGTAATCACTCTACAGTTCCTAGTTGATTTTGAGTAGTTCTCTTGTGTATCTTTGAAATCAAAGGTCCAATAACAATGAAATCAAAATGGTATCATCTCTTAAGTATCCTTTTTCAAACAAAAAAAGTATCATCTAAATCGGTACATAAACAAAGAAGATATACCATATAGCCATTTCTGGTCGCAGATTTTCAATAGTTGTAACAAGTCGCTGCAGTGTCGTAACTGATACGACACATTGCGACTTTTTGCGACTGTATGTGGGTTTTGTTTACAGGTGTTGTGTTCCCTTGTGTATCTTTGAAATCAAAGGTCCAATAACAATGAAATCAAAATGGTATCATCTCTTAAGTATCCTTTTTCAAACAAAAAAAGTATCATCTAAATCGGTACATAAACAAAGAAGATATACCATATAGCCATTTCTGGTCGCAGATTTTCAATAGTTGTAACAACAAGTCTCTGCAGTGTCGTAACTGATACGACACATTGCGACTTTTGGCGACTGTATGTGGGTTTTGTTTAAAGGTGTTGTAACTGTTCAGTAACCACTTCGTAACAATATGACTAATAATATTTTTAGAAACCCCGTGTTGTAATTGTGTCGACATTGTTACAGAACATTTTGTGTCCACACATTGTAGAAACTTCGTGTTTAGTTTGTAACTTGTATGTAAATTTTGGAACAAGGTGTTGTAACAGGGTATGGTAACGTGCGTCGTAAAGTTACGTAAATGTTCCTGAACATTTTGAGACCAACTTATAGAAATTATCATCACTAAATCCAGTCATTCTCAAATATATCGACACAGATTTGCTGCCGTTTTACCTTTTAACTCATAGAGAAAGTTGTTTGAAAAATTCTTCAAATTTTAAATACAGTTTTTTCTTACTTGATTTCTTCTGCCGGAAAACTTATACCAGTAACTTTCACTATGAATTTTAGTTTATTTCAGCTTGCTCTTGGTATACATTCCTTTTTAACTGACTTCAAAATTTTTAAAAGCAGGAGGTTATCTAATCGTCGCTTATTTTTTTTTATATGTATGTACACCGATTACTCGAAGACGGCTGAACCGATTGAAATGATTCAAATGTTATAACATGAGGTTTGTTCCCAAATTGGTCTCGTTTTTTGAAATTTTGAAATTGGTCCTGTAGTTGTCAAGTAATCTTGAAAATACTGTCGTTTTGGTTACCATTTTATATGAATTCAGACGGATTTTCAACCATAACTTTTTTGTTTATGAACCGATTTAGATGATTCTTTTTTTGTTTGAAAGAAGACACTTTAAGGATGATACTATATTAATTTCATTGGTATTGGACTTTCGATTTTGAAGATGCACGAGGGAACTCCTCAAATCAAAAAGGAACTGTACAGTGATTGAAATATTGGTAGGTTTGTGACAATCAAAAACAAGTTAAGTAACTATCTATTGTCAAAGACGTTCTGGACTAGAGTTGAACTGTGAAGGCTCAACGGAACTCCTGTGGAAATTGAGTTACTCGAGGCATACCTACCATTGAAAAATGTAAAACATTAAATGTTTTGTTTTATAAAATCATCGCTTACATACCTACCACAAAAAAAAATTTTAACATTGAAAATGTTTTTTCGATCGCTTCAGTAAGGTACTCAATTTCAGCAAAAGTGAGACATCGCCCTGGTCCCGTGAGTTTTAGGTCTACGTAAATGTGATATATGTCAAAAGATGCCTCTTGGCAAGGGCTACAATATGGTGAAAATTTTTTTTGAAAAGGTCCATAACTTTTTTCGAAAATCGCATAAATGTAGAAAAATGACACACTTTTTCGGGGTCTTTTCTCACTAAATCGTCAATTTCTCAAAAACGAAAAGCGATATCGAAAAAATGAAAAAAACCCCTAGAGATATAGAGTTGGGCTACATTAAGAAAATAGTATATTTCCCTAACTTTTACGGTCTGGGCTGTAGCTTATCCTTTATGTAGCGAAATGTCGGGATACAATGGGCGACTCGCGCGGCGCGGGATAATGGTTATACTTATACGTACGTAGTACGATTGAAGTTTGTAAATTATTGTATATTTCAAAGCTAAAAATTTTTTTTGCTAAATTTATGGCGATTTGTTATTTACGAAAAGACAATGCAATTGACGGGATGGCCCAATTTTTTTAAAAGTATGGTACAGGAATGAAACTTGTTTCGAAATATCGATATTATCATTAGGGCTGACTTTTACTAAGGGCGGCTTGCACGAGTGAACTTATCGTATTGCATGGCGTTGATTTAGAGTTAAATTAGATTTAAATTTAAACCGGCATGGTCGGAAGTTTAAGTTCCTAATCTTGGCTTAAGTGGGTTTAGAATTTTGTTGATTTTATATATTGTGAATTATTGCGAGAAATGAGCATGTTTCTAAATTCGCCCGCAATTTTAACTATAAAACAAATAACCAAGGATGAAACTTCGACCCCCATTATTTATACCTACGTTTTTTTATGGTTTGTCAAACCATTTGCTTGCTTGACCTTTTTTGTAACCATCTGTTCTTTTGTTTTCTATGAATGGCGAGTGAATGACTAAATCTTGGTTTAGTTAAGTCGAATGTAATTTAGGATGTGCAATACAACCCTGGTAGGATTTAAGTTAAGCCGAATTTAGAGCTGAATCTAGCTTTAACAAAATCGAGATTTAAGAAAGTTTCGTGCAAGTCGCCCTGACCTGAGGCACCAAAAAAATCTATCCTGGTGAAAAAAAGTTACAACTGCACTGAAGTCAAAAAAAATGAACGATTTTTTTCTGGCGTTAGATGGCACCAAAGATTTTTTGGTGCCATAGTAAAAGTTAACCGTAATGATAAAATTTATACTTACTTGGAAACAAGTTTCATTCCTGTACCATACCATTAAAATAAGTTGTATTGTCTATTTGCTTTAAAGCTAAAAAATAATGAAAAATGTTAAACCTTAATATTGATATTGATTAGTTCTAGTACAGTACAGTTACACAGTACAGTTCTAGTACAGTTAACAGATGGTATGACGCGAATAGAGCGTGAAGCAAGTGCTGATTCCAGATCTAGTCAAAGATTTAAATCGTTAGATACGGCGGCACGGCGGTACCATAGTGTGACTGCGCTGAAATGTCTCCATAAGTCCATATTCAAGTAAGTGACGTCGCTTACTATGTGAAAACGAAAGAGAAAGTAGTGTTAGCAATTACTGTAGGAGCTAAAGAGATGACGCTATTATCTCCAGTACACGTGCTAGGCGTCGTAGTGAGTTTTTGTGTGTAGGTAAACGGGATGTATTTAATAGCACTTTAAATTTGATGAAAACAGCTATAAAATTGTATATCAGCACTTTAAAATAATAATGGACCTATAATTTAATATTATCACTACAAAAATAATGGTTTGCACTTTAAAATTTAATATTATCACTACAAAAATAATGCTTGCACTTTAACTGTGTCGCAACCATTGGTTCCAACTCCGAAACCATTTAGTTTCTGTCCAACCATGTCAGACTGACCACCATATGATCACTGTTTAAATGAGATGGAAAGATGAAAACAACTTGTGGCATAATGCATAATTATACGCCATCAGGTCGGTTCTGGCGTTGTTGGTCACAATGGAACCTAACCTCCTCGGCTCCTCTCTCGCTGCGCCCGCTCGTCGTCGCACCTGGACGTCGTCTGTTTACCAGTGCTAAAGTTATAAAATTAATTTGTAAGGTGCAAAGTATTAATTTTAAAGCTAATCAATTAAATTGTATAGTGCAAAGTATTAATTTTAAAGCTTAGCATATTTATAGTGGAAACCATTATTTTTACAGTTCATTCAATAAATTTTGAAGCTAAACATTTTAAAGTGTGTTACATTATTTTCAAAGTGCATTTATATATTTCCCTAGGTAAACGGATAAACGAATCTTGAGCGAAAGTTGAACAGATAAGAGGTTTTAGTTTCGGCTTCGCCTCGGGCCTTAATAGGTACTTACGAGTAGATACCAGTGGCGAAGGGTCCATACAAGCCGATTCCCATCGGCTTACCTTTGGAAGTCCCACCCCAATGATCCACTATGCAGATCATAACATTTTTCATGATTTTTGTAGAGCGGCTTACCTTCGCTATAATTTCACGCCTCGCTACTGGTAGATACAGAAATTTAGATCCAAAATATTATATATCGTGGGTTGCTGTTAATTCAATTTCGAGATTTGAAATGACTCGATCAGTCATGTCTTTCTTAATTACTCTGCGATTCCAAATGAATTTTTACAACGATCTCTGAATGAGAGTGTGATGATGATGCCTAGGTAAACATAGTTTACAATTGCAATAAAATGAGGGTTGTTATATTATCACATTCGTGTGATGATGAAGTCGGCGCGAGAGTCTCGCATGCTGAGTTTGATTTTGATTATTTTTTTATTAGGTTATTTTAGAAAATGTTTTAAAAATTTTAGATTAATTCAATAAAATAAGTCACCTTTCAATAAAATATTAATATCTATAAGAATGGAATAAAAAAATATTTTGTTAAATTCATTAAATTCATTTTCAATGTACCAGAAGGTCGTGAAAGGCACGAGATCTGTGATTTTTTTTTTATTTAACTTATTTAATTTTAATACTTCTAGGTCACTGATATCCTCAGGCCAATTAACTACCTTTAACCCATTGAACTGGGACTATAGATATAAATTTTATTGTCCTTCTTTTTCTCCTAGTCAAAACGATGCTAAATGGCATATTGTCTGATTTCGAAATAACTTTGAGAAACACTGATAGCAAGAAACCATTTTGAAAATCTAGTATCTTTGCGACTACTTTACGAAACAATACGTAACAGTGTCGCAACAGTGTCGTAACTTTGTGACCAGTTGTGACATTTTTTTTAACCTAATTATATAACATTATCTTATAATATTTAACTATTTTATGGTTTATTTCTTGCGAAAAAGTCTTTTCAGTATTACATTCGTTATTCTATCAAAAAAAAGCTCTTATACTTACATTATTTAAAATTATTTCATTAAAACAATTATAACATTTTGCTGGAATATGGTTAAATTACGGTAATAAGGTGGCGCGTTGTTCAATTTAAGTCTATTCTACGATATTACACGATAAATTTCTTTTCCCATTAAGATTTGTACATGTAATCCATAATAAATCAATTAAAAAAATTGTTCTTATGTAATGGATGTCATCTATAATGGCGTTCATAATTTTTATTTTAAGACTTCATTAATATGTCAATGTCGAACGACTTTAAAAAATAGCTGAATGATGAGTGAGTATTGATTGAATGATCCGTGCGATAACCGGTTGCAATCTGTGTTACCACACGGCGACGTAACTGAGAACCCAAATGTTACTGTGTCGACTCTTCCCCATTTTCAGTCGTCGTTACTTAACAAAGACGGAACGGCGACCAGTTCTGGACTCAGTGTCAATGTTACCGTTAGAGTACGAAATCCGTTAATCTGCAGATTAACTAGTGAATCTGCAGTCTGCAGATTAACTGGTCGATTCAGTAAAAGTGTATAAACTGTGGACATAGGCCCTGTCCTAATTAGCCATCGCACATAGGGGTATCAGTACGAGGAAAGCTGATCAACTGCTAGCTGCTGACTTTTAGGGCTAGTAGAATAGATGGTGCATCAAACGGCAGTCATTTTGAGACGCTATTATAACCGGTTGATACACAGCTTCAGTCGGAATCTTGTCTTCGTTTACAAGTACAATTCAGTTCTTGGCACTTTGAAAAATACACACTTTTAGTCTACCTATATGTTTTTGATACTTTATTTAAGTAAAGATTTTTGATATGGATATTGAAAATGAAGGTATGTAGTCTATTATTAACAATAAAACCGTAACTTAGGACACGATTTTGAAGCTTTTTTGATATGTGAATGGGAAAGTTTATAGTAAAATATATTTTTTTCTGGTAACTTTTTATACAAAATAGTATTAAAGTTATATTTCCTAGTCCGTCGGAGTAAAAATTTAAAAAGACTATTAATGCAGACTATCTTAAGGAGTAATCTAAAAAGCTTTTTAAAAAAAGTAAAACCTCCTTCAAAAACCTTAAAAAACAGCTCTATAAAAAGCAAGAAATAATGTTCAAATCGATTAATTAAAACACGTCTATTGAAGTCGGGTGGAGCTGGAAGTATTTTTTTTTACTTATTGTGATGTTTATACCTATTCTAAAAGCCCCACCCGACTTCAATAGACGTGTTTTAATTAATCGATTTGAACATTATTTCTTGCTTTTTATAGAGCTGTTTTTTAAGGTTTTTGAAGGAGGTTTTACTTTTTTTAAAAAGCTTTTTATTTTAATTTTTTTTGTGGTAGGTATGTAAGCGATGATTTTATAAAATAAAACGTTAAGTAGGGCAAGAGCCCCGGTTTTGGCCACTTTAAGAGAATTTCTATGTTCAAAAATTTGCTACTATTTCAAGAATGTGTAATGAGACGGTTTGAAATAACTAAAGTGAAAGGCATACATTTATCTTTTAAAGATTTTATACGATGTTTGATTCGAGTAAGTATATATTTTTTTATATGGTTTTAAATATAAAAGGTATGATTTCACCAGTTCTGGCCACTTTTCCCCCAGTTCTGGCCATACCATTGCACCAGTTGTGGCCATTAAATTTGTAAGGGAATTTTTAATTTTTTTTTAAAGAAAATAAAACAAATAATTAAAAAGAAGTTGATATTTAGTTAGCTAGGTAATTAATTATTAACAAATTCCCAATATTTTGTCATTTCAGGCACATAGAAAAAGATTCCTCTTGGCAATATCAATTTTTATTATTTAGCTTTTTTATTATTTTTGAAGCTTTTTTACCCAACCTAAGTGCACAAGAAATAAAAACTTGCAATGTCAAACCAGTTAGTATATTGTCAGGCAAAAAACGCAAAATAAAAACAAAGTGGTCAAAACTGATGTTGTATGGGTGTCAGTTCTGGCCACAAGCATGGCCAAAACCCAAGCAAAGTACAAATTTAGTGTATTGGTTGTGGCACCCCCTTTTTCCAACACTAAGAATTTAACAAGTAACAAAATAACCTCAAAACCAAGTTGCTAGACATTCTGTTAGTAGGCTTCAATCAAATCCAAAACAAAAAGTAAAAAAATATCGTAGATATTTAGTGATTACTCTAACCGTGTCTCTTAAGGTTTTCCTTAAGAAAGTAGCAAAAATTTTTCGATAAAACTTACTAAGCTCACAAAAAAATTTCTTAAAGCATAAGACGTCACAACTATGACTTGTCAGAACGGATTGAAGCAAATCCGTTTTCTATGCCTTATTTATTGGCCGCTAAAGTTGCAAGTGGCCAAAACCGGGGTAGTGGCCAAAACCGGGGCTCTTGCGCTATAATGTTTCACATTTTTCAATGGTAAACCCCCAGTAACTCAATGTCCACAGGTGTTCCGTTGGGTCTTCGCAGTTCAAATCTAGTCCAGAATGTCCTTGACAATAATAAACCTACCAATATTTCAATCACTGTACAGTTCCTATTTGATTTTGAGGAGTTCCCTCGTGTATCTTCAAAATCCAAAGTCCAATACCAATGAAAATAATATAGAATCATTCTTAAGGTGTCTTCTTTCAAACAAAAAAAGAATTGTCTAAATCGATTCATAAACAAAAAAGTAATGGTTGAAAGTCGGTCTAAATTCATATAAAATGGTAACGAAAACGACAGTATTTTCAAGATTACTTGAAAACTACTGAACCGATTTCAAAATTTCAAAAAATGGGACCAACTTGGGAACAAATTTCATGTTATAACGTTTGAATCGTTTCAATCGGTTCAGCCGTCTTCGAGGAATCGGTGTACATACATATATTAAAAAAAATATACGCGACGAATAGATAACCTCCTCCTTTTCAAAGTTTTTGAAGTCGGTTAAAAAGAAAATTCTCATTGTTGGAAACTGTTTTGGCTAATGATCTAGTCATAGTTATTGTACCTACCTGTATTATAAGAGCTGTATGTTTCTTTAATAAGTAAAATAAAATAAAATAAAAAAAGTGGCGGAACTTTGGCGTTTTATTTAACTTTGTTTTTAGGGTTCGAACGAGCTAGGTGATTGCGTAAAGTCAATCGTATTCATTTGACAGTTCATATCGTTCCATCGGCTGCAATTTGTATGGGATGACATATATTATGATACAATACTCATTTGGCCGAAAAACTTTTTACCGAGGTAATGCTCGGTCGAAAGAACGTTTAGTCGAAATAATAGGTCTTTACCTATGAAATTGCCGTATTGCAGTACAGACTTTTTCAAACAAAAAAAAGTTTTGATTGGCTATGAATTCTAAATTAAAATTAATTTTGTTTTAAAAATATGACATTCTATTTACAAAATCAGTCTTTTGTTTATTGATTAGCGTTGTATTTTCATTACATTTCAACATTTTTCCTCATAATGGATACTTCGAAATTTCGTGTAATTATGGAATATGAGTTCCGTCGTGGCACCAACGCGGCACAAACGACACGTAACATCAACGACGTTTACGGAGAGAACTGTACAAACGAACGTACAACCCGTTATTGGTTTGCTCGGTTCCGTTCTGGGAATTTTGATTTGAAAAATGAACCTCGTGGTCGTCCGGAAACTTTGGTCAACAATGATGAATTAAAGGCGATTGTGGAAGCAGATGAATCGCAATCTACAGCTGAGCTAGCAGCAGCTTTTGATGTTAGCATCAAAACAATATTGGTCCATTTGCGACAGATTGGCAAGATGAAGAAGAATGTAAGTATAAGAGCTTTTTTTTGATAGAATAACGAATGTAATACTAAAAAGACTTTTTCGCAAGAAATAAACCATAAAATAGTTAAATATTATAAGATAATGTTATATAATTAGGTTAAAAAAAATGTCACAACTGGTCACAAAGTTACGACACTGTTGCGACACTGTTACGTATTGTTTCGTAAAGTAGTCGCAAAGATACTAGATTTTCAAAATGGTTTCTTGCTATCAGTGTTTCTCAAAGTTATTTCGAAATCAGACAATATGCCATTTAGCATCGTTTTGACTAGGAGAAAAAGAAGGACAATAAAATTTATATCTATAGTCCCAGTTCAATGGGTTAAAGGTAGTTAATTGGCCTGAGGATATCAGTGACCTAGAAGTATTAAAATTAAATAAGTTAAATAAAAAAAAAATCACAGATCTCGTGCCTTTCACGACCTTCTGGTACATTGAAAATGAATTTAATGAATTTAACAAAATATTTTTTTATTCCATTCTTATAGATATTAATATTTTATTGAAAGGTGACTTATTTTATTGAATTAATCTAAAATTTTTAAAACATTTTCTAAAATAACCTAATAAAAAAATAATCAAAATCAAACTCAGCATGCGAGACTCTCGCGCCGACTTCATCATCACACGAATGTGATAATATAACAACCCTCATTTTATTGCAATTGTAAACTATGTTTACCTAGGCATCATCATCACACTCTCATTCAGAGATCGTTGTAAAAATTCATTTGGAATCGCAGAGTAATTAAGAAAGACATGACTGATCTCGTGCCTTTCACGACCTTCTGGTACATTGAAAATGAATTTAATGAATTTAACAAAATATTTTTTTATTCCATTCTTATAGATATTAATATTTTATTGAAAGGTGACTTATTTTATTGAATTAATCTAAAATTTTTAAAACATTTTCTAAAATAACCTAATAAAAAAATAATCAAAATCAAACTCAGCATGCGAGACTCTCGCGCCGACTTCATCATCACACGAATGTGATAATATAACAACCCTCATTTTATTGCAATTGTAAACTATGTTTACCTAGGCATCATCATCACACTCTCATTCAGAGATCGTTGTAAAAATTCATTTGGAATCGCAGAGTAATTAAGAAAGACATGACTGATCGAGTCATTTCAAATCTCGAAATTGAATTAACAGCAACCCACGATATATAATATTTTGGATCTAAATTTCTGTATCTACCAGTAGCGAGGCGTGAAATTATAGCGAAGGTAAGCCGCTCTACAAAAATCATGAAAAATGTTATGATCTGCATAGTGGATCATTGGGGTGGGATTTCCAAAGGTAAGCCGATGGGAATCGGCTTGTATGGACCCTTCGCCACTGGTATCTACTCGTAAGTACCTATTAAGGCCCGAGGCGAAGCCGAAACTAAAACCTCTTATCTGTTCAACTTTCGCTCAAGATTCGTTTATCCGTTTACCTAGGGAAATATATAAATGCACTTTGAAAATAATGTAACACACTTTAAAATGTTTAGCTTCAAAATTTATTGAATGAACTGTAAAAATAATGGTTTCCACTATAAATATGCTAAGCTTTAAAATGAATACTTTGCACTATACAATTTAATTGATTAGCTTTAAAATTAATACTTTGCACCTTACAAATTAATTTTATAACTTTAGCACTGGTAAACAGACGACGTCCAGGTGCGACGACGAGCGGGCGCAGCGAGAGAGGAGCCGAGGAGGTTAGGTTCCATTGTGACCAACAACGCCAGAACCGACCTGATGGCGTATAATTATGCATTATGCCACAAGTTGTTTTCATCTTTCCATCTCATTTAAACAGTGATCATATGGTGGTCAGTCTGACATGGTTGGACAGAAACTAAATGGTTTCGGAGTTGGAACCAATGGTTGCGACACAGTTAAAGTGCAAGCATTATTTTTGTAGTGATAATATTAAATTTTAATGTGCAAACCATTATTTTTGTAGTGATAATATTAAATTATAGGTCCATTATTATTTTAAAGTGCTGATATACAATTTTATAGCTGTTTTCATCAAATTTAAAGTGCTATTAAATACATCCCGTTTACCTACACACAAAAACTCACTACGACGCCTAGCACGTGTACTGGAGATAATAGCGTCATCTCTTTAGCTCCTACAGTAATTGCTAACACTACTTTCTCTTTCGTTTTCACATAGTAAGCGACGTCACTTACTTGAATATGGACTTATGGAGACATTTCAGCGCAGTCACACTATGGTACCGCCGTGCCGCCGTATCTAACGATTTAAATCTTTGACTAGATCTGGAATCAGCACTTGCTTCACGCTCTATTCGCGTCATACCATCTGTTAACTGTACTAGAACTGTACTGTGTAACTGTACTGTACTAGAACTAATCAATATCAATATTAAGGTTTAACATTTTTCATTATTTTTTAGCTTTAAAGCAAATAGACAATACAACTTATTTTAATGGTATGGTACAGGAATGAAACTTGTTTCCAAGTAAGTATAAATTTTATCATTACGGTTAACTTTTACTATGGCACCAAAAAATCTTTGGTGCCATCTAACGCCAGAAAAAAATCGTTCATTTTTTTTGACTTCAGTGCAGTTGTAACTTTTTTTCACCAGGATAGATTTTTTTGGTGCCTCAGGTCAGGGCGACTTGCACGAAACTTTCTTAAATCTCGATTTTGTTAAAGCTAGATTCAGCTCTAAATTCGGCTTAACTTAAATCCTACCAGGGTTGTATTGCACATCCTAAATTACATTCGACTTAACTAAACCAAGATTTAGTCATTCACCGCCATTCATAGAAAACAAAAGAACAGATGGTTACAAAAAAGGTCAAGCAAGCAAATGGTTTGACAAACCATAAAAAAACGTAGGTATAAATAATGGGGGTCGAAGTTTCATCCTTGGTTATTTGTTTTATAGTTAAAATTGCGGGCGAATTTAGAAACATGCTCATTTCTCGCAATAATTCACAATATATAAAATCAACAAAATTCTACACCCACTTAAGCCAAGATTAGGAACTTAAACTGCCGACCATGCCGGTTTAAATTTAAATCTAATTTAACTCTAAATCAACGCCATGCAATACTATAAGTTCACTCGTGCAAGCCGCCCTTAGTAAAAGTCAGCCCTAATGATAATATCGATATTTCGAAACAAGTTTCATTCCTGTACCATACTTTTAAAAAAATTGGGCCATCCCGTCAATTGCATTGTCTTTTCGTAAATAACAAATCGCCATAAATTTAGCAAAAAAAATTTTTAGCTTTGAAATATACAATAATTTACAAACTTCAATCGTACTACGTACGTATAAGTATAACCATTATCCCGCGCCGCGCGAGTCGCCCATTGTATCCCGACATTTCGCTACATAAAGGATAAGCTACAGCCCAGACCGTAAAAGTTAGGGAAATATACTATTTTCTTAATGTAGCCCAACTCTATATCTCTAGGGGTTTTTTTCATTTTTTCGATATCGCTTTTCGTTTTTGAGAAATTGACGATTTAGTGAGAAAAGACCCCGAAAAAGTGTGTCATTTTTCTACATTTATGCGATTTTCGAAAAAAGTTCTTTAATAAGCAAAATAAAATAAAATAAAAAAAGTGGCGGAACTTTGGCGTTTTATTTAACTTTGTTTTTAGGGTTCGAACGAGCTAGGTGATTGCGTAAAGTCAATCGTATTCATTTGACAGTTCATATTGTATCATAATATATGTCATCCCATACAAATTGCAGCCGATGGAACGATATGAACTGTCAAATGAATACGATCACCTTACGCAATTCCACCCAAGGTCGAAAAACGAAAAATGTTATAATACTCTCATACAAAATGTATTGATCAACTGACCGACTTACTATGGAATGGCGAAAAAAAAATTGGTTTTTCGACCTATGTTCCTTGGAGAATGTTGTTCAGTTTTAGCAACACTATCACCTGTTTCAGGATCTGACAGGGTTTTTTGATACATGATCTATATGCACGGTACCTATATTGCTAAAATGCCTGAAAATCTAAGGAACCAGCTGAACATCCTCCGAACTTAACTACCAAGGAACATACTTACGCAGATCCCGAAGATATCAGGAAGATGAAAATGGGTAAAACCAGGTGGAGGAATTACGTACGCGCATCAAAGGAAGAACGCTTATGCAGCAGCCACACTCTATTGCCGTGCGCCGATAACTGGCCACGAGTTGCCGACGGCTGCATTTCCGTCAATACCCATAAATTACTTATTTTATTTCACTTTGTATTCTTGCATCGAATCGTTCACAAGGCTAATTAGTTAATTTTAACATTTCAATTAAACTTATAAAAATTTTTGGTTTTTTTTTCGATCCTCCGGCTGTAGCTAACGCAATTTACGGTACAGCAAATGGTAATGTGGCTCGAAGAGCTGTAGACCTCGCGTTAAAAAGTAACTCAAAATGTAAGTTGTTAAAAAAAAATAGATGTCGCCCTTTCGCCATGAGGTTTTCAAGCATATAGTAGGGTTCGTGCTGTTTGATATATTAAGTATATTCGCATAGCTAGATGGTGCTTCTAATTTTATTTATTTTTCAAAATGCGGGAATATTTTTGTTAAGGCCAATTTTTCATATATATATATATAATATCTAATATTTCGAAAAACTGGCCCGACTAAAAAATTCTATATAATTTTCGAACCTACTCCCAAAATTTCACGAGAATCGGTTGAGAAATGCGACCTGTAGAGGAGAACAAACCGCGTCGGAAAGCCGGGCCGAAATACTCGTAGGTACGTTTTTTCAAATACATATCTCCACCATTTTGAAAAATTTCAAAAAGCTGACTTAATGATTTAATTATAAGTATATATTTTTCAAAGCTGCTCACAAAATTTCACGAGAATCGAATGAGAAATAGCGACCTGTAGAGGAAAAAAAACAGCGCCGGAAAGTCGGACTGAAACATATTTTTTTACATTATCACTCCGCCATTTAAAAAAAAAACCAAAAAAACTGGATCGACAAAAAAAAATATCATTTTCAAACCTGCTCACAAAATTTCACGAGAATCGGTTGAAAAATTCGACCTGTAGGAGAGAACAAACGGACGTCCGGAACGACATACGAAAGAATTTTTGTCCGAGCTGAAGCATAGACGCTTCGCTCGCGCTTCGCGCTCGCTCGGTCAACTAATTCACTATGCAAGGTCGTGGTGTGTGATCTTGATTTAGCAACCAATTTGTTCTGAAGATATATTTTACGTCGTATCGTGTATCAGAACGATGATCGTGAAAAAATCAGTTAGCGATAAGATAGGTACTCATTCGTATTGAAACAAAAAATAACACCCAAAACCAGTTTTAAGTATATGTCGTAGGCTATTCGTACAAATCGGATCTTTACAAAAATTCTAGCATGATTGCGAAAAACCGGATAATTAGAATCTGAGACTGACTTTGCAATCGTCCGAGGAATGTTTAGAATTTTTACAAAAATCCAGCGTATCTTAGGTAAATCGCGTTTTACCATCACTTTGCGCGCGTTGATGGACTGACGGCAACGTTATGGACTAACGAATACTCTAATTGGCTAACGGCTACCTATGTCCTATAAGAAGTGTCATATTCCGAGCAATGGACTGAAAATGTTTTAAATCAACTCTTAAAGTATCCAATTAGCATTCAAGTTTCCAATTGTCCGAAACATTCTGGGATTTTTACAAAGACCCTAAAAATTGCTCGGACGATTGCAAAAATCTATCTTAGATTCCAATTATTCAGTAATCTTTACAATCGACTTAGGATTTTTTGCAAAGATCCTGTTTACTATTTATCCTACGACATAATTATAGTATAAGTACGGGACGATTCACATATTTTTTAGTATTGTCATAATCCGCAGACAGCTACCATGTTTTTACTAATATCACTTTTTGTCACGTTATTTATTTTGGCGTTTGCTTATTTCAACGGAAAATATAATGAGAACTATTGGAAAAAGCGCGGAGTGAAATTTTACGATCGGAATAAAGTGTTGGGACCTTTCTGGGATTTTTTTACTGGCAACCGGGCTTTCTTTCAAGTTTTATCGGATTTGTATAAGAAGTATCAAGATGAACCTGCAGTTGCTTTCGGAGCCCTCACTACACCTTCACTCTACGCAATTGATCCGAAGAATGTCCACTTTGTGCTCCACTCACCCATCTTCATTGACAGAGGTTTCAACCTCCTCGAGGACGACTATTTAGCAGACAATATTGTGTTCATGAATGGTGTCCGGTGGAAGCTCATGAGACAGAAGATGACTCCACTTTTTACATCTACGAAATTGAAAAGCATGTATTACATAATAGATAAAAGCGCCCAAGATTTTATTGATTACTTGCACAAAAACCCTGAAAAACAAAAACCCATCGGAACCTACGACACCTTGAGCATATTCTGTTGCGCCGCAGTCGGGGCTGCTGTCTTTGGAATTGACAACAAATCTACATTCGATTCGCCATTCCTTGAAATGGCGATCAAATCAACTACGCCCAGTTTTGCCAATAACATGAAGTTCATTATCGTTAACTTATCTTCGAGACTTTTACATGTATTAAAGTTAAGATTCTTCAAGGAATTTGAGCCATTATTCATTGGAGCAATAAAACAAGTATTAGAACAACGTAGAAAAGAAGGAGTGAAGAAACATGATTTTGCTGACATCGCCTTGAGTATCCAGAAGAACGGTGTGATGACACACCAAGAAACGGGCTACCAGATGGAACCGACGGACGAGTTAATGGCTGCTCAAGGTTTCTTTTTCTTCATTGCTGGTGTAGAACCTGCAGCCAATTCGATTTTTGGAACTATGGTGGAACTAGGCAGACATCCCAACATACAAAAACGCGTTCAAGAAGAAATTGATGCTGTATTCGACAAGTACGATGGACAACTAACATATGATGCTATATCAGAAATGGAATATTTGGATAACGTATTAGACGAGGCTATGAGGATGTATCCACCTATTGCATTGTCGTTAAGACAGTGCTCCGAGCCGACGGTCTTACCTGCAGGGAATATTAAAATCGAGAAGGGAACAAGAGTGCTTACACCAATCTATGACTTCCACTACGACCCTCGATACTTTGAAAATCCCAGTGAGTTTAACCCAGACAGATTTTCCGATGACAAAAACCACGGTATTGTTTACCAGCCGTTTGGAGGTGGATCTAGGATATGCATCGGCATGCGATACGCAAAACTTCAAGTTAAAAGTGGTTTAGCTCATATACTCCGCAACTTTGACTTGAAAACAGTTGTTGGCGACGGAGGTATAAAGTTTCTGCGACACACAGTGCAACTACGGCTAAAGAATGTTGAAATAGAATACATTCCTAGAAAAAAAAAGTGTACCTAAAGTTGAAAAAGTATTGTTGATTGTAAAAATGTTAATTAATTAATTATTAAGAGAAAAATATTTTTACCATTGAAAATGGTTATCAGATGCAAATCGCCTGAGACGTATTTTTGGCCATATTTCCGAAGATTTTGGGAGGATCGAGATGAAAATAGTACTATAAGTTGAGGAATTTATCGAGACACGTGTGAACGTTTGAGATTTGAAAATCTACTGGTAACTTTTTTTGGAATTTTTCAAAATTCCAAAAATTCCGGGTTTTTAGGGGGGTGTTTGTTTACTAAATTGTAAATATTTCGAAACAAAAACCGACTTAAGAAAAAATGAAAAAAAAGGTCCTAGGGTATTAGTTTAGCTACCAAATGGCGAAATAATTGTGAAAATCGGTTAATAATTGTGACCTGGTGGTACTTTTAGATTTGGAATTGTTGAAAAACGGGTGTTTCCGTACATAAAAAGTGATGTAGCTTTTATGATTATTGGCTGATCGTCATGGTAATAGTGTTAAAAGATGCAGAAGCAGACGAGAAGTGCATTCGTTGGAATTTTGAAAATAGGTTAATAATATTTCGGCTGCGTCGAGGCAGTCAGCGGGCGCTTTTGTGACACGAGGCGGAGCCGAGTGTCACAATCGTAAAAATAAATAGGTACTACCTAGATAACTTTAAACATATAACACAGAATACATAATAGTACAAGTACATATAATAGGACTTTGCATTTGATTTGATTTTGGTTTTTCGTAAATTTTGGTGTTCATTTTCAATGCTCCGATTCTTGCGGGGACTGTAAAATCTGTGAATTTTTTATGTATGTCCACCGATTACTCGAAGACGGCTGAACCGAATGAAATAATTGAAACGTTAATAGATCAGGGTTGTTTCTAAGTTGGTCCCATTTTTCGAAATTTTGAAATCAGTTCAGTATTTTTCAGGAAAACCTGAAAATACTGTCGTTTTTGTTACCATTTTATGAATTTATACGGATGATCGACCATATCTTCTTTGTTTATGTACCGATTTAGATGATTCTTTTTTTGTTTGAAAGAGGATACTTTAGTGATTTTGATTTCATTGTTATTGGACCTTGGATTTTAAAGATACACAAGGGAACTCCTCAAAATCAAATAGAAACTGTATAGTGATTGAAATATTGCTAGGATTATGACAATCTTAAACAAATTAGGTACTTATCTAACTATGGTCAAGGACGTTTTTTACTTCTTATAATAAAAACTTGTTGTTGTCTATATTATTGTGTACATACTGTAGGTATTTCAATATTTATTATTAGGTTTTTAGTGATGTTCTTAAATAGTTACCTACTCGATAGTTTATAAGTGGTTTATAAAACAATTGCCTAGTTTAGTAACTTTCTTTCTATATTCGACTGATGAAATAAAAACATGATACCTATTCAGTATAAAATATGGTTTTCTAACTTCTTCTTTTTTCTTTTACACTCAACGACATATAGTTAGTTGCCCTGGGCAAATTTAGGTGCAATAAAAAACAAAATGAAGGCAAAAAAATGGCCGCCAAAAATTAAGTAGCTTCGATTTGGCTGAAATTAGCGATTTTAATGTGAACTACGAAAATTAATTCGTTATGTGTTTTTAGCTACAATAAATAATCGTTACTTTCATGGTTTTAGCATCACCTTAGTAATCTCTTACTAATGACTTCTTGTGGATTTTTTAGCTTTATTTTACATTGAATTCTGATCAATTGTCCTAAATCTCACAGTTAGATTCTTAGTTTGAAATATTGCCCATTTCTTCGATTTCATCCTGTAGAAAGAGCCTTTCCAAAATATAGGTATAAACTATAAAAACCATATTTTTTGTAAAATATAACACAGTTATCAATTATTTCTTTTGATATAGTTCTAAAGCCAGGTGTTTTGTTCAAAATATTGAGATGTATGTAGGTAGGTAAATACTGTTTTATCTGTTTACTAAGTTATTATCGTTATCATCATTAAATAAAAAACAAACGATGGATGATTCTGTGATTAGAGTAGGTGCCTACTTATACCAAATTACATCTGATTACTAAATACATAGGTACCTACTGTTAATATAGCAAACGCTAATACGGACAAAAAGATAATTTACGATTAAAAACCCAGACAAGGGCTACCTTTTTATCCATTCTGTGAAAAGGGCAAGTCGGACTTGCCTACCGAGGGTTCCGCATAAGAATAAATAAAACTGGGTAGAAAGTAGAACGGACTCTTCTTTGACCGAGTCCCAAACGCTAAAATTCCCAAAATTTTTAGGACTGGGTGAAACAATACAAACATAGAACTAAACATAGTCTTTGGGTGAAACATTTGGCTACACAAAAAGTCCTTTTAATAAATTAGGTACGAAATCGAAATAATATTTAAAAAATTAATTACCTACCTATCATCATTTTTAAGCAAACTAAAAAAACTTAAGTTTGACATCGTTTTTAAATTGTTTGTATAACCAAATCTTATATTCATATTCTAAAGATTCTTGGCAAACACTAATTCCACGTCGATGTAAGTTAGTAAGAAGGTCATGGCTATTAGATACGCAGAATATAATATACCTCTCAAAGATTTTTTGTTTCATTCACATATTTTATAATAGTATAATAGCAACTTAAGCTTTTTCTAAGGGTACGCATACCTGCCATATCAATAGTTCTAAAATTTTATTAAAGGATACTAAAGAATAGTGTGAATCAAAAAGACATAACACAGCTGTTGTTGACATTGAATATTTAATTTAATAAAACATTACTTGAAAACATTTTACATTAATACTTACATTTAATTTACGGTTAAACTAGAGTTGCTAACACTATATTTCAATTAGTTTTATTATTTCTAGGAGTATACACAACGTCCACATTCTTCATTCGGATCTGTATCTGGTCTTTGACGTATTTTATACCGCCACTTCCAACACGAGTCTCCAAATCAAAATGGTGCAGAATGTGAGCCAAGCCACTTTTCACCTGCAGTCGCGCGTATCGTAAGCCAATACATATTCTGCTGCCGAAGCCAAACGGTTGATAAACTACGCCGAAATTACGCTTTGCTTCGTCTGAGAATCTTTCGGGATCGAATGTATGAGGATCTTTATAATATCGAGAATCGTAGTGGTACGCATGAATAGGTACGAATACTCTCGTACCTTTCTCGATTGGAATATTTCCTTCAGGAAGAACCGTAGCTTCTGTGCATCGTCTAACCAAAAAACCGATAGGAGGGTACATCCGCAAAGATTCACTTAAAACTTTGTCCAGATACTCTATTTCTGATACAGCATCGTATGATAATTGTCCATTATACTTTTCGAAAACAGCATCGATTTCTTTCTGAAGCCGCTTCTGTATATCAGGATGTCTGCCAATTTCGATCATGGCACCAAATATACCAGTTGCTGTGGGTTCCACTCCTGCCGAGAAGAAAAAGAAACCCTGGGCAGACAGCAACTCATCCGTGGGCTCCAACTGCAAGCCTGTCTCTTCATTTTTCATAACACCACTCTTCTTTAAACTTAAACACATGTCAATAAAATCGTGTTTATTTACTCTCTCTTCTTCTCGTTCTCTAAAAACTTGTTTCATTGCACCAATGAAAAACGGCTCGAGATGCTTAAATAACTTCAACTGTAACGTTTTGAAGAGCCACGGAGAGATGTTTGAAATAGCAAATGTAATATTATTCCAGAAATTTGGAGCGAAAGCTGTTCTTGTCATTTCCAGGAACGGCGAATCGAATGTGGATTCACCACCAACTCCGAACACGGCACCTCCGATTGCAGCACAGCAGAAAGTGGATAAAGTATCGAATGTGTTACCTTTTTGTTTCTCGGGATGTTTATGCAAGTAATCGACGAAATCCTGTGCACTCTTGTCAATGATGTAGTACATATTCTTTAGCTTCGCTGATGTGAAAAGCGGAGTCATTTTCTGTCTCATGAGCTTCCACCGGGCACCGCTCATGAAGAGGATGTTGTCCGCCAAATAGTCTTCTTCGTGATAATTGAGTCCTCTATCGTAGAACATGTTTCCTTGCATTACATACTGCGCATTATTTTTGTTAGTGACGAAAATTGATGGCGTTGAAAACGCTCCGAACCCAATAGCTGGTTCGTCAGGGTATATTTTGTACAGATCCCCAAGGATTTGAAATAACGCCCGATCACCTGTGAAAAAGTCCCAAAAAGGTCCCACTACTTTGTTTCGTTTGTAAAATTTCGCTCCACGCTTTTTCCAATAACGTTCATTATCACGTCCTTTGTAATGAACGTACGCCAAAACGAAGATTGTTCCTAACAGGAACACGAGAAAATACATGATTACTGCCCGAGATCGTACACAAAACTATTACACCAACTACTTTTTTTTATTATAAGTATATTCTGTTATCTGTACTATGGCTAATGGCCACTTAGAGGACGACCTAATTGACAGGCGACCAACTTTTACTTAATGGGCATATCGGTAGGTACCTATGAACATCAAATCGACTTAATTAGGTTAGGAATCTCGCACAACGTACATAAATATTGATCGATTATTAATTTGAAAATGAGACAATTAATAATTAGAGACAGGCCGAATAATACTTAAGATCTAGAAAAAGCAACGTGTAATTTATTTCTAGACTAAAATTAATAAAATCTTTCTATAGTAGATACTGTGTTGGCGGGTCCTCTTAATGAAATCAGCAGGTTGGTTAAAGCTAATGGAGAGTTTATTAATTAATACAATGTGTGGACGCTGCTAAGCGCCAAGCGAAAGAGAAAGCGGAAACGTCAGAGGCACAGATCAACGAATTAAGATCTCGTTTACCTAGTACCTACGGCTAACCCAAAAATCTTGGAACATAAGTAAAAAGTATTTATCAAAATTCATCAGCTTTCGACTTGTACCATACACCTCCGAATAACGAAAAAAACTAAGTTATGAACGGTGTTAGTTCCCAACTTGTTACCGTGGGTTAAAAGCTATGGAACACCTGCAGGCTGCATGTTTCAAATACCTACTGTATTTATTCGAAAAATATATATATTTTTAAACACGTTTAAATTTATGTAAGATCCTGATTTCAAGAGAAGCAAGATAGATAAAAAAATAGTTTCTAACAAAAAATATTCTTGATAGGTACCTACTTAGATAGATACAGTGTCGATTGTAACATGAAATACCTGTAGATCATTATTGGTATATATTTACAAAAATATCCGCTGGCGTATCAGTAACAAAAAACAACAAAATATCATCTTATCTTACTTATACGTCTTTGACGGTAATATTTATATCTATTTTGTCTTTGGTTTTGTGCTCGCGATAATTTACAAGCATGAAATACACCTATACACAAATATTTCAGAATCTAATATCCATTGCCTATACACCTATTTTTTATCAACAAAAACACTCACATGTTGGGTTCCATGATTCCATCCCATCTCCTATTGGAAAAACGCCATTTTAAATTTAACTTTTTATTTTAGAAGGCTCTGCTGAAAAATATTGATTTCTCTGGATCTAGAAGTCCTTAAATAATAGACGAAAGCTATTTGAAAGATAAATATTACCACCTATCAATAAGCTCATGGCGGAACTTGACAGACTGATCGTACTCGATCATGTTCGTTAAGCAACGCTCGGTCCAGTTAGGTGTCGGATGGGTAACCGTTAAAGAGTCATTACAACTGAGCGCTTTCGTGCTTCGGTTGGTACGGTAAACCGTCGCCCCCGGCTGTTGTCATCATCACAGTCTTAGAGGCCTTACATTGCCTTTTGTTGCTTAATAAACTCTATACCGAGGTGGCCACTAACTAATCCTCATTCGATAAGAAAGAAAGAAAGATCAAGTTAAAAAACATTAAACGATATTACTAAACTAGTGGCTCCGTGAGCTGTAGACCTCACGATAAAAAGTGGATCAAATTGTACAAAAATAAAATGTCGCCATGAAGTTTTCAAAGCACGTGAGTATTCGCAGCTAGATGGTGCTTCTGATTTTGATAATTTTTCGAATGAATACTTTTTTTAGATAAATTTGGCAAAACTGACTTGACACAAAATTTCACGAGAATCGGTTGAGGAATGCGAGCTGTAGTACCTACTATTATATATTCTGTGCTACAGACCATAGACACAGAATATATAATAGTACTAACTAGTGAATGCAAATCCGTATATGTTTCAAAATCCAGATTTTTAAGAACGGATATTTGTCAAATCCGGATTATCCGGATATTACGGATTTTCTATAAAAATATTTTCTTTTTTATAAAAATAAATCATTTCTGTCCATAAAAGTTCACTAATGTGATGTCTCCTATATTTATGTAAGTTTCATTGAGAAAAGGACAATATTTATCAAATCCAATATTTTTTGTCATAAAATTCTACAATATTATGATGTTACCTATTGCTCAAATGTAATTAAAATAGTCAGTGTATGATTTGTGTGCGATTTGCGAGTAGGTGACGTGAGCGATAGTTCACATGAGCGCTTTTACGACGTTTTATCGCGCGATTTTTCTGAAGCTTTTAATAGAACACAATGTGACTGACTGTGGAACGGGATAAAAAATATCGCGCGGTAAAAAAAATCGCTCGTGCAAACACAGTAGAGAAGTCATTATGTTCTATTCCGAAACGTAAAAAAAACTGAACAACATAATGTTGTTTAGTTTATATGAATTTTAAATATACAAAGTTAAAGGTTATAAAGGGCTTTATCACATTAAGTCCCAAAATAAATTCTGGGACTTAATGTGATAAAGCCCTGAGACTGCCTAAGAGATTGAGAGACGCACCGCCGTATTAGCCACTCGTTCCTTAGGGGGTTAGGAGGAGTGTCACTCGCGCACCATCCGGAAGACTATACGTCATCACGCCAACGGGAAGAAGAGACTCTACGCGCACCAGTGAAAACAACCAAGAAGTTCGCATAGAAGATGATGGCCATTTTACATTCTCCAGTCAACAAGAAGCAAGCGAGCCACACGCACTAATGGAAGTGATACGAAGATTAGATGCGCGCTCCGTACGATCACCAAGAAGAGAAGCGAAGCCGAAGCGAAGTGGAAGGTGGTCCAGGGGCCCCTACCGCGCAAGTGTCATCAGCATCGCATACATTGGTTCTTCTTTTTGGCACAAATTAAAACTAATCACAGAAAAGCAGATATGTGTCATACCTATCTGTCAAATGAAGCAGAGAGCGATGCCAATGACACTTGCGTGGTAGACCCACTGGTCTGGATAGACGCTGCAAGCACACTCCGAAATTGACGATGAAGAAGGAGAGTTGTATCGTGTTACGTTCCAAGGGTGCTTAAATAAAAAACTAGACCCTTGGTGTAAACAACAAAATTTATTTGGGCGTGGTTCGAAGTGCCCGGTACAAATTTACAAACGGTTTTTTATGCCAGTGTTCGGTACTTAAAAAAATTACAAGTGAACGTTTTTTTATGCTTTCCCGGCCAGGGTTGGTACTCTCCTGGTTCCGCCGAAGTGAGGTCCGGGCCCAGAGAAGAAGGGGTTCGTGTGGGGTGATGTTCACGCTGCGGAGGTCGTAGGGTCGACAGTGATGTCCCAAAATGTGGAAGTCGTCGCCCTTATGACGGCAGCAGGCGCGATCGATGGTGGACGTCAAACGATGGGGTATGGTGTACGCCACACGATGGACCCTGTAATTAGGTCGCATTAGGAAACCAAACTCCGTTGTCTCCTCTGATTGTGGCTAATGCAGGAACTGGAGTAGAAAGTACCCGGGCCGTATGAGTGATGTGTTTTGCCACAATCAGATCGGAGTTACAATTGGAGGAATAAATGATAATTGAATTAAGTTAATACACAGCTTAATGAGCTCAAACTATAATAAAAAAATAACTAATGCAAAGTGCAAAAGCATTATAACAAAAATCTAAATTCAAATTGACGGTTACGTTATTTTCAAAATTCAAATTTTCTACATTCAAATCGGACGCTAATTGAAGAAATACTTGTTCAACACTTACCAATACGTGGGTTTATGCACTGAATGTAAAAAATAATTACTGTAGCACCGATAAATAAAGGTGTAAAATATGATTAGACACTACGCGATGTCCGCAATGTTGTCGAGAGCAAAAGACGAACGCGGGTCTGCCTCAAAGATCAAATTCGGAGTGACGAAGCGAATGCAACAGCCGGCCGCAACTACGCGGTGCGGGTCGAGGGGAGAGGAAACTCAACAAACGCCCGTTGACCTTGAACGCGCGGACGCCGCTGAGCGCAGTGTGTGCATTGATCGATGTCTAATGAATTTTGTGTTTATAAATAATAGGTATGTTAGTTAATAATATTTAGAATTTAATTTTAGGTAGTTAATTTGTAATTTCTTCAATTAAAAAATATGTAACAACGTTACAATCGGCAGCAACACCAGAAGAGCTGGTTCAACCAAACGCCCTTTTTGGGACTTAATGTGCCAGGTGACAGACCTGAGACACGGCCTTAGCAAGACGCGTGAATGGCGTCATCTAGAAAATAGCATCTACCTACCGTCTAGCTAGTGCGAGAAACGAAGTGTTCCATTTATAGCAACTGAGTGAATAGCAATTGGGCGAATAACACCTAAAGTATTCCACTTAAAGAAACTATCAATATTTTTTAAGTAATTTTGTTAAATATTGAAAGTTGATCTAGTGAAATACTTCAGTTGCTATTCGCTCGATTGCTCTATTCGTAAGTGGAATACTTCCGAAAAACTTGCTTGTTTTATTTTTTTGTAACAATTTCTTATTATTCAAAAAATCCGAATTTGATTTTCAAATCCGGATTTGAAAGTCTAGTAAAAATGTGCGGATATCCGGATATTTCGGATAACGGATTATCCGGATTGCATTCCCTAGTACTAACGCCATGGACATAGAAAAATGTTCGGTGCGGAACAGACAGACATAATTGTTGCCCAAGCAACATTCGTTCATGGTTGTTAAATAAATTAAGACAATGTTACTTTGGCAAATGCAAATTTTTTACGCGGCGCTGGAGTGTACAATAAGCAAGAGCTCACGAGTTTCATACGACGTTTTTTAACACACTTGTGAGGAAAAAACAAAAAAATTACCACACAGCAACAAATACGACAAAAACAAAATATGATAATTATGATGGGAAAAGGCGCGTAGGTTTTTAACACGTTTTTATTAGGTTGCTTTCTCGTTTGTTTGTTTGTTTGATTGTTTGTTTGTTTGTCCGCAAAGTTTGCGAACGACTTTAAACTAGCTTCCCGATGAGCTAGAGACTTGAAACTTTGAACATAAGTCAGAACTGGAATACAATGCAATATTATGGTGTCATTGAGCTGATCTGATGATGGAACTGGAAGAAGGCCACAGGAACTTAATGATGCAACCATACAATCCCATTGTGATTAGGCTTGTTAGAATTGTCTTGACGAGAAGTCTAATGAGAGATAAGGTCCAGGGTCTGATGATGAAGCTGGAAGGCCATGCCAAAGGAACTCAATATTGAAACCATGCAATCCCATTGAGTTTGGGCTCATTTGAATCGTCTTGATGAGTACTTTCTTGGGAAAAAGTGTCCAAGGATCTGATGATGGAGCCGGAAGAAGGTCATAGGAACTCTATGATACTACCCCATCGAGTTTGGGCTCGTTTGAATCGTCTTGACGAGTACTTTGTTGGGAAAAAGTGTCCGAGGATCTGATGATGGGGCCGGAAGAAGGCCATAGGAACTCTTTGATAAAACCACGCTACCCCATCGAGTTTGGGCTTGTTTGAATCGTCTTGACGAGTACTTCTTTGTTGGTAAATAGTGTCCGAGGATCTGATGATGGAGCCGGAAGAAGGCCATAGGAACTCTATAATAAAACCACACTACCCCATCGAGTTTGAATTCGTTTGAATCGTCTTGACGAGTACTTTGTTGGGAAAAAGTGTCCGAGGATCTGATGATGGAGCCGGAAAAAGGCCATAGGAACTCTTTAATAAAACCACGCTACCCCATCGAGTTTGGGATCTTTTGAATCGTCTTGACGAGTACTTTGTTGGGAAATAGTGTCTAGGGTCTGATGATGGAGCCGGAAGAAGACCACTGGAACTCGGTAATAAAACCACGCAACCCCGTCGAGTTTGGGCTCGTTTGAATCGCCTTGACGAGGAGTTTCTTGGAAAATAGTGTCCAGGGTCTGATGATGGAGCCGGAGGAAGGCCAATGGAACTCTATAATAAAACCATGCAACCTCATCGAGTTTGGGCTAGTTTGAATCATCTTGACGAGTTCTTTGTTGGGAAATAGTTTCCAGGGTCTGATGATGGAGCCGGAAGAAGGGCATTGGGACTCTGTAATAAAACCATGCAACACCATCGAGTTTGAACTCGTTTGAATCGTTTTGACCGCCGTTTCCTTGTGGCCAAACTAAAATGCCAAACTAATTTGGCCACGAGGAAACTTAATTCCTTGTAGCCAACCTGAATTCATAGTTTAAAAATAACACACACTGTACATGTTTAAAATTTTAAACCTAAAAACGTGGGGCGCGTTTTGTAAAATTTATCATCGATATTGTCTATAGCATGCGCCCCACGTTATTAATATTTTTAGTCCGATTTTCTTGTAATAATTTAGTCCGTTTTAAAAACGTGTTTTTAAAAAAAAAAAAATTTTTGTTTTTTTCACACGCCCAATGCAAGAATATTTTGCGAACAACAGGGTTAGTGAGCATACAGCCTACCTCAAAATATAATTTTAAGTGATAAATTTGCAAATATTTTAATATTTAAAACAAAATATTATGAATTATGAATAATTAGATAATAATAAAAATTTGTTTTACTTAATTAAGGACTTACAAGTTTATTTATCCCAAAAATGTATATGAATTTTCAGCGGCATAAAACCTCTTTGGTGTTACTACAAAAAATAACTGTCTGTTTACTCGCATGTAACTTGCAGTAAGGTACCTATTTAACTTTGTAGGGATAATTCTATAACCAATTCTTTTCCCATCATAATTATCATATTTTGTTTTTGTCGTATTTGTTGCTGTGTGGTAAATTATTTTGTTTTTTCCTCGCAAGTGTGTTAAAAAACGTCGTATGCTCGTGAGCTCTTGCTTATTGTACACTCCAGCGCCGCGTAAAAAATTTGCATTTTCCAAAGTAACATTGTCTTAATTTATTTAACAACCATGAACGTCAATGTTTTAAAACTTTATACTGTGACTGTGACTAAACCCTGAACACACTGCTTTTTTGGACAGTCGTATAAAAAGCAACTTGTTTTGTAAGATAATAAATATTAAGTAAATTGATTAAGAAATACACTGTATCAATTTTCGTTCAAATCCATACATCCTGACTAATATTATAAATTCGAAAGAAACTCGGACAGAGTTCTCAGACTCAGAGAGTCTGTTACGTCACGGTAAAGATCTTTACCATGGTTACGTTTTTAGCTAGACTCATTTTGACGAAATTTGGTACGGATATGGGTGGGACCTTGGGGAAGGACAAAGGCTACTATTTATCCCAATGCTGGGCACGGATCCCCGTCCACACGATATAACCTGTAGAGGCTGCAGTCCACGGGGGCGAAGCTGCTGGCGGAAAGCTAATATTTTAAGTGTTACATGGTAGATAGGGACCATCAAACTAAACAACTTTTACTATGGGACCATTTCTGAAAGCGCGAAAAAAATCTGCTGTTTCATACAAAAATTTATAAAGAAAATATCAAAATGTTTTGAACAACTGATTTTTTTTCGCGATTTCAGAATTGGTGCCATAGAAAAAAGTTGTTTACTTTGATGGTCCCTATCTATCATATTCGGCATTAGGGGCTATTTTGTCACACGTTGTAGGTATAATAGAATACCTAGGTTCGGCGTAAATTCTTTTTTTTTAATAATGACAATAACAAGATCAATCCACGTCAGTGTATGCTAGTAAGAATGTCATGGCTAAATACACAGAACTATTATAGTACCTCTCAGAGATTTTTTGTTTCATACACATACCTATCAACTGAAATATATAATTTAATAAAACATGACATGAAGACATCTCACAATATTTCAATTAGTTTTATTATTTCTTGGAGTATTCACAACGTCAACATTCTTCATTCGGACCTGTATCTGGTCTTTGACGTATTTTATTCCGCCACTTCCAACACGAGTCTCCAAATCAAAATGGTGCAGAATGTGAGCCAAGCCACTTTTCACCTGCAGTCGCGCGTATCGTAAGCCAATACATATTCTGCTGCCGAATCCAAACGGTTGATAAACTACGCCGAAATTACGCTTTGCTTCGTCTGAGAATCTTTCAGGATCGAATGTATGAGGATCTTTATGATATCGAGGATCGTAGTGGTACGCATGAACAGGTATGAATACTCTCGTACCTTTCTCGATTGGAATATTCCCTTCAGGAAGAACCGTAGCTTCAGTACATCGTCTAACCAAAAAACCGATAGGAGGATACATCCGTAAAGATTCGCTCAAAACTTTATCCAGATACTCTATTTCTGATACAGCATCGTATGATAATTGTCCATTATACTTTTCGAAAACAGCATCGATTTCTTTCTGAAGCCGCCTCTGTATATCAGGATGTCTGCCAATTTCGATCATGGCACCAAATAAAGTAGTCGCTGTAGGTTCCACTCCTGCCGAAAAGAAAAAGAAACCCTGGGCAGACAGCAACTCATCCGTGGGCTCCAACTGCAAGCCTGTCTCTTCATTTTTCATAACACCACTCTTCTTTAAACTAAAACACATGTCAATGAAATCGTGTTTATTTACTCCCTCTTGTTTTCGTTCTTTGAAAACTTGTTTCATTGCACCAATGAAAAACGGCTCGAGATGATTAAATATCTTCAACTGTAACGTTTTGAAGAGCCACGGAGAGATGTTTGAAATAGCAAATGTAATATTATTCCAGAAATTTGGAGCGAATGCCTTTCTTGTCATTTCCAGGAACGGCGAATCGAATGTGGATTCACCACTAACTCCGAACACGGCTCCTCCGATTGCAGCACAGCAGAAGGTGGATAACGTATCAACAGTGTTTCCTTTTTGTTTCTCGGGGTGTTTATGCAAGTAATCGATGAAATCCTGTGCACTCTTGTCGATGATGTAGTACATATTTTTCAACTTGGCTGATGTGAATAGCGGAGTCATTTTCTGTCTCATGAGCTTCCACCGGGCACCGCTCATGAAGAAGATGTTGTCCGCCAAATAGTCTTTTTCATGATTATCGAGTCCTCTATCATAGAACATGTTTCCTTGCATTACATACTGCGCATTGTTTTTGTTAGTAACGAAAATTGATGGCGTTGAAAAGGCTCCGAACCCAATAGCTGGTTCGTCAGGGTATATTTTGTACAGGTCCCCAAGGATTTGGAATAACGCCTGATCACCGGTGAAAAAGTCCCAAAACGGTCCCACTACTTTGTTTCGTTTGTAAAATTTTGCTCCGCGCTTTTTCCAATAACTTTCATTATCATGTCCTTTGTAATAAACGTACGCCAAAATGAAGATTATTCCTAACAGGAACACGAGAAGATACATGATTACTGCCCGATATCGTACACAAAACTATTAGAGTAAAAAAAAATTGTATTATAATTATATTCTGTTATCTGTACTATAGATAATGGCCATGCAGAGGATGATCCAATTGACAGGCGAACAACCTTTCGTTAATTTCGGCACCTATGAGCATCAAAGCAACTTATGTAGATATAACTTATTAATAGTATGTATAGGTACCTACCTATATTATAAATAATAGGAATCTCACAAAGCATTGATCGATGGCTCATTTGAAAAAGAGACAATTAATTAGGGACTGGGCGAATAATAAGTACTTACATCTCAGAAAAATCTTGATTTTGAAGTAATTTTATATTTTCTAGTTTTGTATCGTGTGTGTTAGAAACACAGCTCAAATATTAATAAATAGTGCCTATTGAGTAACCTCGGCTTTGTTTAATTAAGTGATGTAATAATTATTATTGTTAACCAACCAGTTAATAAGTATGTAGGTACTACGGTTAACCCAAAAAACTCGGAACGTAAGTAAAAAGTATTATAAAAATTCATACGCTTTTGACTTGTACCATACACCTCCGTCCGAATAACCAAAAAAACTGAGTTATTTACCGATAATCTTTTCAGAAAGTTACGATATTTTTTTAAAACGTTTAAATTTGTGAAAACTTATGATTTCAAGTAAAAAGATAGATAAAAAATAGAGTTCCTAACAGGAAGGAGGCTTCTTGATAGTACGTAGAACTTGTACTATGTATTCTGTGACGTAGATAGGTACCTACATAGATAGTGTAACATGAAATAAAGCTATCATTATTGGTATTTTTTACCATATCTTGTAGAAATATGTGCTGGCGCATAACTGGCGAATCGGTAACGAAAAAAGAACAAAATATCTTCTTATATATAAAAATTAATTTCTGTTCGTTAGTCTGGCTAAAACTTAAAAAGGGCTGGACCGATTGCAATACACTTTAGTACCATAGTACCTACTAAACCACTTTAGCAACGTTTAGCAACAAAAAATTAGGAAAAACCCAAAAGAACACCCAAATAATCGAAAATTAAACGATTTATAATCGGTATCGATTATAATCGCCAGCGCACACGAGCAACTTTTGTCTCCGTAATTACTTTGTTTCTCACATCAAGTCTACGGGTTTGTATGAAAGCGCGCACACATAGCGACACATTTGGCAATTATCCCTACTAAGTTAAATAGGTACATTACTGCAAGTTATATGCGAGTAGACAGAGCATTCCCAATTTAACCAGGTAATACAGTTATTTTCTTAGTAACAACAAAGAGGTTTTATGCCGCTGAAAATTCATATATTTTTTGGAATAAATAAACGTCTAGTAAAAGTCTTTAATTAAGTCAAACAAATATTTATTATTATGAAATTATTCATAATTCATAATAATATTTTGTTATAAAATATTAAAATATTCGCATTTTATCACTTATAATTGACGAGCGAGCACGAAGTGCGAGCGACGCGTCTCTGCTTCAGCTTGGGCAAAAATTCTTTCGTATGTCCGGCTGTCTGTTCCAACCTACAGGTCGCATTTCTTAACCGATTCTTGTGAAATTTTGTAAGTAGGTTTGAAAATTATATAGATTTTTTTTTGTCGAGACAGTTTTTTGAATTTCTTTAAAATGGCGTAGATATGTTAAAAAAACAGATTGCAGTCCGCTTTCCAGCTCTACCTGTTCTTCTCTACAGGCCGCATTTCTCAACTGATTCTCGTCAAATTTTGTAAGAAGGTTTGAAAATGATGTACATTTTTTTTTGTTTTGCAAGTTTTTTTAATTTTTCAAAATGGCGGAGATATGTTAAAAAAACAGATTTCAGTCCGACTTTCCAGCGCTGTCTGTTCTCCTCTACAGGTCGCATTTCTCAACCGATTACCGTGAAATTTTGTGGGCATGTTCAAAAATGATATAGATTTTTTAAGTAGAACCAGTTTTTCTAAATTTTTTGAAATGGCAGAGATATGTAAAAAAATAATATTTCAGTCCGGCTTTCTGGCGCTCGATGTTCTCCTCTACAGGTCGCATTTCTCAACCGATTCTCGTGAAATTTTGTGAGCAGGTTCAAAAATAATATATATTTTTTTTGTCGCGCCATTTTTTTTTCATTTTTTTTTTTAAATGGCAGAGATACGTAAAAATCATATTTCAGTCCGACTTTCCAGCTGTCTGTTTTCCCCTACAGGCCGCATTTCTCACCGATTATCGTGAAATTTTGTGAGCAGGTTCGTTAATTTTATAGAATTTTTATTCGAGCCAGTTTTTAGAAATTTTCCAAAAAATCACCTATTTCGAAAAATCGTAACAATTAGAAGCGCCATCTAGCTGCAAATATACATACCAAATAATATACCAAACAGCACGAACCCACTTTGTGCTTCGAAAAGCTCAGCAGTGTGGGAAAAAGGGGTGGCGACATCTTTTAGATTATTTTGCCAAATGCAAAATATTCTTGCATTGGGCGTGTGAAAAAAAAAACAAAAAACCTGCGCGCCTTTTCCCATCATAATTTTATCATATTTTGTTTTTGTCGTATTTATTTCTGTGTGGTAAATTACTTTGTTTTTTCCTTGCAAGTGTGTTAAAAAACGTCGTATGAAACTCGTGAGCTCTTGCTTATTGCACACTCGGCTGAGTTACGCCCTCGCCTGCGGCTCGGGCTGCAACCCACAGCCTTGTGTGCAATGAGCAACCTAAGCTAACTTGTCTCATAATGTACTATTTTGAGGTAGGCTCTATGCTCACTAACCCTGTTGTTCGCAAAATATTCTTGCATTGGGCTTGTAAAAAAAACAAAAAAAACCTACGCGTGTCAGAAATAGTCAGAAACATGGAGAGAATTAAAACAAAATAAATCAATTTAAGTAAAGTAATGTTTATTAAATTGAATCGTCCAATTTCTTTTAACCTACCACCTGTTCGGACGTCTTTTTTTTAGCTGAGAGAAGAACAGGCGGAAGAAACTCGTCAGCTTTATCAAATCAGATATTTACAATTAAATCGTTACAAACTACAACAATATAAACTTAAGGTTATCAGTTAATCTCTTTATTAAACTATGATACTAGTTACCAAGCAAATGCAAAAGAAATCTGTATATAATGTACTTTACTTATTATTACTACAAATAATCGGAATAATCATAAAATTGGGAATGAAAATTAACAGCGGATAGCCTTTGAAAAACAATCAACTCACACACAAAACAATTAATTCAAAATAACACAATACAATGAAGAATTTACTTAACTTAAATCTCGTAGTGCTCCAAACTTAAAAGTGAAACGTATGCTCCATTTTCCATTCCTTAAATACCCACTAAATTCAACACAAAAGGTTTACCCCTCACACCATTTTTTTAACCAATCATAATCGACCATACTATTTGTACGAAAAAGTAATATCAGAGATAATATTTTATAAAACAATTACGTTGTAATCTTTTTGAAACTAAATCCCAATGAATTACAATAATTGTTATATTAATTACTGTAGTCTTACTTGCTTAAATTCTTGAAAATACGTTCAGCCAATGATAGGCGTTACAACTAACTATCGTGAAATTATCAAATATAATAAATGGTAACTCTTTTAAAACTTGCTAAGATATGTACAAGATATTTACATTATTTTTATAAGAACTGAATCAAATTTAAACGTTAAACAATACATGATTTGATCATACTATTACCAAACATTATTTATCTGAACGTGTAAGGCAAAGGCAAATGTACATACAGCCAAAAATACAATTATTGGAAAAAAGCTTTACTTAAAATCCCGCGCCTTTTACCATCATAATTATCACATTTTGTTTTTGTCGTATTTGTTGCTGTGTGGTAAATTACTTGTTTTTATCCTCGCAAAAGTGTGTTACAAAACGTCGTATGAAACTCGTGAGCTCTATGAGCAACCTAAGCTAACTTACCTACCTCTTTTTATTTTATTGTATAAAAATGATAATTAATTTTATTTTTAAATGTTTTAACAAAGATTACATGAATATTTTAATAAATAAAAAAAACTTCAGTCAGCCTATGAAGATTCCATACATAAAAACAATTAGCACTTCCTTTTAGTTTGTATTATTATCCAAAAAAAAAAATTCATTCATCATTATGGATTTGATTTTAATTAAAACATTTAATAAGACATCTCAAAATAATTTTATTCATCTCTGTTGATTAGGTCTTCACTATCATTACAAATGCACAATTTTGAAGTGTTTTTAACTTTTCTAGGAATGTAGATAACATCGACGTTCTTCATTCTGACCTGGACCTGGTCCTTGCCGAACTTTATTCCGCCATCACCAACACGAGTCTCTAGATCGAAATGACGAAGAATGTGAGCTAAGCCACTTTTAACCTGCAGTCGCCCGTATCGCATCCCAATGCAAATTCTACTACCGAAGCCAAAAGGCTGGTAGGTAACACCAAAATTTTGCTTTGAATCGTCAGAGAATCTGTTAGGGTTGAATACTTGAGGATCTTTAAAGTATTGAGGATCATGGTGGTAATCGTAAATAGGCGTGTATACTTTCGTACCTTTATCAATTTTAATATTTCCCTCAGGCAGGACCGTCGCCTCTGTGCATCGTCTTGTCAAGAAACCAATAGGAGGGTAAATTCGCATGGATTCACTTAATATTCTATCCAGGTACTCCATTTCTGTTATAGCATCATAAGATAATTGACCATTATACCTCTCGAAAACAGCATCGATTTCTTCCTGAAGCCGCTTCTGTACTTCAGGGTGTCTACCAATTTCGATCATGGCACCAAATATACCAGTCGCTGTGGGTTCCACTCCTGCCGTGAAGAAGAAGAATCCCTGGGCAGCCAGTAACTCATCCGTGGGCTCCAACTGCAAGCCTGTTTCTTCATGCTTCATCACACCACTCTTTTGGATACTCAGGCATATATCAGCAAAATCATGTTTCTTTACACCTTCTTGTTTCCGGTGGGCGAAAACCTGCTTCATTGCACCAATGAAGAATGGCTCAAAGTCTTTGAAGAATTTTAACTGTAAGGCCTTAAATACTGTAGAAGATACGTTTGAAATAGAAAATCTAATATTATTCCAAAAACTCGGAAATAATGCTCTTCTGGCCACATCCAAGAACGGCGAATCGAATGTGGAGATATCTGTTACTCCGAAAACAGCTCCCCCGATTGCGGCACAGCAGTATGTGGTCAGGGTATTAAATGTATCACTTTTTAACTTCTCAGGGTTCTTTTGTAAATAATCTATGAAATCCTGAGCGCTCTTGTCAATAATGTAGTACATGTTCTTCAACTTGACCGACGTAAAGAGAGGAGTCATTTTTTGTCTCATGAGCTTCCACCGGGCACCGCTCATGAAGAGAATGTTGTCCGCCAAATAGTCTTCTTTATGGTAATCGACTCCTCTATCATTGAACATGTTTCCCTGCATCACGTGCTGTACATTTTTCACATTACTGACGAATACTGACGGTGTCGTAAACGCTCCGAAGCCAACAGCCGGTTCGTTGGGATATAACTTGTACATGTCCCCAATAACTTGAAACATTGCCCGATTTCCGGTAAGGAAATCCCAGAAAGGTCCCATAACCTTATTTCGGTTGTGAAATCTCACTCCGCGCTTTACCCAATATCTCTCATTGTAGAGTCCATTGAAATAAACAAATATCAGAACGAAGACAAGTACTAACAATAATAACAATAGTAACATGGTTACGGTTCAAAGTTGGACTTAACTCTATCGATTTAATTGCAGTCTGTTGCATTATATATTTTGTACTTTTCCACTAAAGGAACGTTTCCACAAGGGCGCGCTGCCGCTGCCGCCGCACGGCCCGCACCAGGGCGCAGGGAAGCGAAATTTGATGATAAAATCTATTCTCGTAGGAGAGGGTAAGCGAAAGTTGATGAAATCTATTCTCATAGTCGTAGCATTTTCCTTTCCTAAAAATTGCCAATACTGTACATATATTTTTTTTTTTTCATTAAATATGTAGGTTTGGATGTGGATTAAGTACCACGCCAACAGCTTCGCTTAACCACTCCTAAGGCTAAAATCGTATGCACACCGCACCGTCACAACATACGTTTACTTCATGCAGCTGCGATACGCGCGAACACGAATTTCATTGCTCTGGTTAAGCAAAAGAGACCTATAGAAACTAATATTTTAGATTTTAAAATTGCTTAACTCTACTAGATGGCTTAAACTGGCTTAAAGGAAACATCAAAAAACCATAATTGCCTTCTTAAAAATTGCTTGCTGCAACAACGGCAATTTATGAATCAATATTTTTTTTATTTCGATCACATTTTTATTTTCTCCTAGCAATATTTTGATGGAGAGAGAGGCTGAGGACCCCTTTTCGTCATCTACCGTAAATTATTAATTTGGCAAAAAAAATCCTCATTTTTTATTCGCTAGTGGAAAAGCGTCTTAAGCCATCTTAGAAGATAACTAAGTACTTATTTAATGACGATGATCATTACATTATTGAGAATACTTTAGAGTTATTATCTTATCAGTGCAAATAAGATATCTACTTTATATCGGGTCATTTTGAACTTACCATCCAAATTTTGAGGATGTGTTCAGTCCATGAAACTGAACAACATTCTCTAAGGAACACATGGCCAAAGATGTAAAAAAAATCGACTCTCCATACAAATCAAAGAGATCACGTGATCAATTTAGTATATGGTTGACCAAAATTTTGTGGCGAAATTCGACACCATGTTTCTTAGAGAAAGTTGTTTAGTTTCATGGACTGGAAACATCCTCGAAATTTTGATGGTACCTAAGTTCAAAATGACCCAAAATTATAAGTATTGAACAGGATTTCTTTTCTATTGGACTTATGTAAAAGGAAGGAACCTTATCATTGCTAATAAATATTTTATGATAAACAGCAAACTTTGTCATAGAAGTAACTTATAATTTTTCTTACTTAGTTCATATACCTACTGTTTGTTACTTAGGTAGGTAATGCTATTGGTATGCAATTAGTGATGATTCAAATCTTTCTGCCTCTTTTTGGATACATTGCAAAATTATGTAGAGCATGTCTTTTCTACATCCCACTCTGAACTTATGCTTGAAGACTACAAAAAACAAGAGGCACCAATTATTATATTTAAAAAAATTGCATCTTATCAACCTTCAAGAGGATAAGGATATGCTGCTAATTAATAGTAACAGGCGTAATTAGTGTCTTAGGTGCCACTTATGGTTTCATTAAATTTTGTGTTATAAACTTTTCCAAATTTTGTATCCAAGGGTGTCTGCTTACGGTTACTTTGCTGCTGAGGGCACCGTTTTTCAAGTAGTTTTAAATTTTCTAGGAATGTACAAAATATCGACGTTCTTTATTCTGACCTGGGCAGAGTCCTTGCCAAACTTTATTCCGCCATCACCAACACGAGTCTCTAGATCGAAATGACGAAGAATGTGAGCTAAGCCACTTTTAACCTGTAGTCGCCCGTATCGCATCCCAATGCAAAGTCTACTCCCGAAGCCAAAAGGCTGGTAGGTAACACCCAAATTTTGCTTTGAATCGTCAGAAAATCTGTCAGGGTTGAATACTTGAGGATCTTTAAAGTATCGAGGATCATGGTGGTAATCGTAAATAGGCGTGTATACTTTCGTACCTTTATCAATTTTAATATTTCCTTCAGGTAGGACCGTCGCCTCTGTGCATCGTCTTATCAAGAAACCAACAGGAGGGTACATTCGCATGGATTCACTTAAAATTTTGTCTAGGTACTCCATTTCTGTAATAGCATCATAAGATAATTGACCATTATACCTCTCGAAAACAGCATCGATTTCTTCCTGAAGCCACTTCTGTATTTTAGAGTGTCTACCAATTTCGATCATGGCACCAAATATACTAGTCGCTGTGGGTTCCACTCCTGCCGTAAAGAAGAAGAATCCCTGAGCAGCCAGTAACTCATCCGTGGGCTCCAACTGCAAGCCTGTTTCTTCGTCCTTCATCACACCACTCTTTTGGATACTAAGACATAAATCAGCGAAATCATGTTTCTTTAAACCTTCTTGTTTCCGTTGGGCAAAAACCTGTTTCATTGCACCGATGAAGAATGGCTCAAAGTCTTTGAAGAACTTCAACTGTAAGGCCATAAATATTGGAGAAGATACTCTTGAAATTGAAAATTTAATATTATTCCAAAAACTCGGAAAGAACGCTCTTCTGGCCACATCCAAGAACGGCGAATCGAATGTGGAGATATCTGTTACTCCAAAAACAGCTCCCCCGATTGCGGCACAGCAGTACGTGTTCAAAGTATTGAATGTATCAGTTTTCAACTTCTCAGGATTCTTTTGTAAATAATCTATGAAATCCTGAGCGCTCTTGTCAATAATGTAGTACATGTTCTTCAACTTGACCGACGTAAAGAGAGGAGTCATTTTTTGTCTCATGAGCTTCCACCGGGGGCCGCTCATGAAGAGGATGTTGTCCGCCAAATAATCTTCTTTATGGTACTCGACTCCTCTACCATTGAACATGTTTCCCTGCATAACGTACTGGACATTTTTCACATTACTGACGAATACTGACGGTGTCGTAAACGCTCCGAAGCCAACAGCCGGTTCGTTAGGATATAACTTGTACATGTCCCCGATGACTTGAAACATTGGCCGATTGCCGGTATGGAAATCCCAAAAAGGTCCCATAACTTTATTTCGGTTGTGAAATCTCACTCCGCGCTTTACCCAATATCTCTGGTTGTAGAGTCCATTAAAATAAACAAATATCAAAACGAAGACAAGTACTAACGATAATAACAATAGTAACATGGTTACAGTTCAAAGTTGGAGTTAACTCTACCGATTTAATTTTAGTCTGTTGCATTATTATATTTTGTACTTTTCCACTAAAGGAACGTTTCCACCAAGCCGCTGCCGCCGCACCGCCCGCCCGCACCAGGGCGCAGGAAAGCGAGATTTGTTGATAAAATCTATTCTCGTAGGAGAGGGGAAGTGTAAATTAATTTAATCTGTTCTCGTAGTCGTAGCATTTTCACAAAATAAATCCAATACTACATATCTATTTTTATTTTTCATTTAATATATAGTTACCATAGGCAACAGCGTCGCTCGCTTGCACGCCGCGTCACAAAGTCACAACATACGTTTAGTTTATGCTGGGGCTATACGCACGCACACGAATTTTGCTGTTGCCCAATTGCCCATAGACATATACCTTTTATAGAAACTATTATTATAGTTTTTTTTTTTCAAATTGCTTAACTCTTCTAGTCATATTTGATTAAATCAGGCGTCACTTGGCGGAAGTCCCAAACCATTTTGAACAAGAAATATATGTAGCTTACTTCCGCAAACAATATACCTATTATGCAAGATGCACCGCCCGCCCGCCCGCAAAAATATGCACATGCACACCACAAAATATCAGTGCACAATGCATAGCAAGACAGCAACACACCTTGCACCTTCACCAATTAGGCTACTCTACACGTGTTTCGCTCCAACCCCCAGGAGTTAGATCGTGCGTAAATCGGAAGTTTGTTGAATGATCGGACGTATTGTTTGCGGAAGTAAGCTACATATTTCTTTTTTCAAAATCTAAGTCATGGCTTAAAAGAAACATCGATAACCATAATTGCCTTCTTAAAAATGACTTGTTGCAACAACTGCAAAGTTTTGGCTCACTCAATCGATATTTAACTTTGACCACGTTTTTCGTGTTCTCCTAGCAATATTTTTAAGCGGAGTGAGGCTGAGGATCCCTTCTTCATTCACCGAAATTTCGGCAAAAAAACCTCTTCTTTTAGTCGCTAGTGGAAAAGCGTCTTAAACCATCTTGGAAGATAACTAAGTATTAAATGACGATAAAATATTTCATTATTGAGAATACCACAAAGCATGGAGTTATTATCTCTCAGTGCAAATGAGATAGGTACTTAAATAAGTATTTAAGGTCGAGTGGGCAAAAGAAACATAATAATATTAAATAAATGTTATAATAAACATACTTAAATCCTTTATCTGTAAAGCGTTTTTTTTAACATACCGACAGACCCCTCCAATAAACTGGCTAAACAGCTATAAGTAGGTTGATTGCGAGTTCTATAACTTTACTAAATCTTTTTGAATAAAAATAGTACCTACCTAATAGTTTACTCACGCTAGTTTTTTACATTCTCTTTGGTTTACTCGTAGGTACATTATCTGTGATAAAAATAAAGTATTCACTTGCCACTGTCTCGACGTTAATAGGTTTTTTACCATTGCCACTCGAAAAAGTGCGTTTAATTCAACGATAAGAGTGAATAAAACGCTGTTTTAATCACCGAGTGAATAAAAATATTTTGAATTTGGAACAAGCGCGCATCGTATGAATTATGTACAAAAAAAAAACGTGCTGAAAGTATGGAGCTATTCCATAGATAAAGCCATAGTTATACAATTAAATAAAAAAAAATATCCCGCCAATTTTATTTTAATTTTAATTCCATTTATGTTAATTTTATACAAACACACCCTCTCTACACACACTCACTCACTTTCACTTCACACACCATGAGAGGATTCACTTAACACTTACTTGTAATTTTTGGCAAAATTTCATTATTATAGTTTTGCGTTGAACTATTGCATTAACATGGTTCCAATTTAGAGCGCTGCACCTGAGATACAGTTTTCACTAGTTTGGGTGCAGATGTCATTTTATAGTACTATGATGTATAGTTTAATAAGTAACATGTAATATAAAATTGTAATTTTTGTTGCCAATAAATTATTATTATTATTATTATTATTATTTAGGTTCTTTTTAGTGTCTTATCTTTGGGTTCTTTTCTAAAAAAATATCTCGCCAAACTAATTAGTTTCTTTTTAGTGTCTTATCTTTGGGTTCTTTTCTTTATATTAGAGGGAGATTAGATGTTCAGTCTTGCATCAGTCCATTCCATCAGTCTGGTACGATCTTCAGTCTGTAAAAATTCAAAGTCTATACAAACTGATGAAATGGACTGATGTCAGACTGATCATGTAATTTCCCTCATAGCATGGTTGTTTTATGTCATTGGAAAACTTATAGTTTCACTATTTTCTAACGGTTAAATTACCGATTTCCTATCTAAATAATAAAATTTGATAACTATAAATAGGTACTATAGGTGTAAGTACTGCTATTATGTTTTCTTGCAGTCAATGGTAAAAAGTAGATTACACAACTCGTGAAAAAAAATTTCATCTCGGTCCTTTGTATCCCTCCAACATAGTCATCATCATCATCATATCAGCCACACGACACCCACTGCTGGGTATAGGCCTCCCCTAAGGATCTCCACAACGATCGGTCCTGCGCTGCCTGCGTCCACTGGCTTTCCGCAACCTCCACCAGATCGTCGGTCCACCTTGTCGGGGGCCTACCCACGGAGCGTCGTCCGGTGCGCGGTCGCCATTCCAGAACCTTTCTGCCCCAACGGCCATCGGTTCTTCTCGCTATGTGTCCCGCCCATTGCCACTTCAGCTGAGCAATCCTTCGAGCGATGTCGGTTACTTTAGTTCTCCTGCGGATCTCCTCGTTTCTGATTTGATCACGTAGGGAAACGCCGAGCATGGCTCTCTCCATTGCACGCTGAGTGACCTTGAGCCTCCTTATGAGACCCATAGTTAGCGGCCACGTTTCACTGCCGTAAGTCATCACTGGCAACACACACTGTTCATAGACTTTCGTCTTGAGACACTGAGGTAAGTCGGACGCGAAGATTTTTCGAAGCTTCCCGAATGCAGCCCACCCGAGTTGGATTCGGCGAGAGATCTCTTTTTCGAAGTTGGACCTACCTAACTGGACTGCCTGTCCTAGGTATACGTAATGGTCAACAACTTCAAGTGTAGTGTTCCCAACATGAACTGGAGAGGGTACAACATGGGCATTTGACATAATTTTCGTCTTTTCCATGTTCATCCTAAGACCCACTCTTTGGGAAGCACTACGGAGATCTTCGAGCATTGTGTTCAGGTCTTCCATGGTCTCAGCCATAAGGACTATATCATCGGCAAAACGAAGGTGTGTTAGGTACTGGCCATTAATGTTGATGCCGAGTCCTTTCCAGTCCAAGAGCTTAAAGATGTCCTCCAACGCAGCTGTGAACAGTTTCGGAGAAATAACGTCTCCCTGTCTCAAACCACGCTGCAGTTGGATAGGATTTGTGTTCTGGTTCTGTACTCGGATCGTCATGGTGGCATTTTGGTATAGGTACCTCGATATACCTATAGTCCACTTGGCACCTTTGGAGAGACTGCAGCACCGCCCAGGTTTCAATCGAATCAAAGGCTTTCTCATAGTCCACGAACGCCAAGCAAAGTGGCTCATTATACTCCTCAGTCTTCTGTATAACCTGCCGCAGCGTATGGATGTGGTCTATGGTGCTAAAGCCTTTTCAGAACCCGGCTTGTTCGGGAGGTTGGAAGTCGTCGAACTTGCAAGCGAGACGATTCGTAAGGACTCTCGAAAACAACTTATAGACATGACTCAGAAGCGAGATGGGTCTATAGTTCTTTAAGAGGGACTTGTCACCCTTTTTAAAGAACAAGATCACCTCACTTATGTTCCATGTCTTTGGCGTTCTGCCCTGGACGATGACGGAATTAAAGAGCTTCTGGAGGACTTTGAGTATCGGCTTACCGCCCGCTCTCAGAAGTTCTGTAGTGATTCCATCGTCACCCGCCGCCTTGTTGTTTTTCAGCTGTTTGAGAGCCATACTAATCTCGCACAGGCTGACGTCCGGGATATCTTCGGTATAGTGTCGGGTAAGCTTGGCTCTGGGGTCTTTAGCCTTGCTTTCAACAGGTGTCTGCGTGGAATATAACTGCCCATAGAAGCTCTCGATCTCCCTCAGGATTTCAGGCTTTGATGAAATGATGCGTCCGTCGTCAGTTTTCAGCTTCGTCATCTGGCTTTGCCCAATAGACAGATCTCTCGCGAACACTTTGGAGCCTTTATTCCGCTCGATGGCCTCTTTAATACGATTCGTATTAAATTGGCGAAGGTCGCTCGTCAAAGACTTAGATATCTGTCTATTAAGCTGCCGATAACGATTAGCATCTACTGAACTCTGGAGCCTCATTTCACGTCTCTGATCCATGAGTAGGAGTGTGTGGTCGGAGAGTTTCTTTATCTTGGGACGGCGGGTCTTAAAGAGCTTGGACCCTACCGTACGGACAGCATCCACCACCATGTTGTTTAGATCGTCCACATCTATGCTGTTCTCAAGGGCTTCGAAGCGGTTTTGGAGTTCGAGTTGAAAGCTCTCGGGGTTTTGAATATGGGCCGGCAATGGTCGAATTGTTGATTTTATCAGTCGAGATCTTTCCAGCTTTGGGTTGATATTCAATGTGCCACGTACCAATCGGTGATCGCTCCCCGTCTTAACAGCGTTGATCACAGTGACATCATTGAATATTTGCTTTTTCGTCGACATGATAAAATCTATCTCATTTCTGACTTTACCGTCCGGACTGACCCAGGTCCACTTCCGGCATTCCGGCTTTCTGAAGAAGGAGTTCATCATAAAGAGGTTCTCCTTCTCCATAAAGTCAGCCAGCATCTGGCCTCTGTCATTCCGTTGCCCAACTCCAAATTGCCCCACTCTCAGATCATCACCGCATCGTTTCCCCAACTTTGCATTGAAGTCCCCCATCACAACAGTGTAGTGGGTTTTGAAGCTATGCATGGCTTTAGAGATCTCCTCATACATAGCCTCCACTTCGTCATCTTGGTGTGTCGAGGTCGGTGCGTAAACCTGTATAACATTCAGCGAACACCGTTTGGATATTCTGAGTATAAGGTACGCCACCCTGGTCGACACACTTCCGATGGTAGTTACGTTGTTGACAAGGGACTTGTGGACGATAAACCCGATACCACCTTGGGACTGTTGGTCGCCCTCCCGGTAGTAAAGCAAGTTACCGGAGTTGAGGATTATCGAGTCCTCTCCCGCTCTTCGGACTTCAGATAAGCCGATAATGTCCCAGTGTACCTTGCTGATAACTTCTTCCAACTCGGTTAACTTCGCGTCGGTCCTTAGTGTGCGCGTGTTATAGGTTGCCAGGTGCAGTTGTCGTCGTTTTTGGTAGCCGAGCCGCACCCGGGGATTCTTAGCACCCCCTGCCCCGCCGTTACCGTAGCCGCTACCGTAGCTAGGAATAGCGGGGCTGCCGGGGACTGGGGGCCAATTTTTTGATCCATTATGCATGAGGGGGGGGGGTTTGCCATAATCGCCACGCTTGGCAGGCGGGTTGGCGATCGCAGTAGGCCAAGGTTTTTTGGAGACGCTGCTGCCCGTCTCTTGAAGGCTATGCTCCCTTAGTCGCCTTTTACGACACCCACGGGATAATAGGGGGTAGTGCTATTCTAGGCCGGCACATACACGGCACCAACATAGTACCTCGAACTAAATTCCTTCTTTTTTCACTTGTTGTATAATCTACTATTTTACCATCGCCACTCTAAAAAGTGCGTTTAATTCAACGATAAGAGTGAATAATAAGCGATTTTATTCACCGAGTGAATAAAAATAATTTGAATTTGGAACAAGCGCGCATCGTATGAATTATGTACAAAAAAAAACGTGCTGAAAGTATGGAGCTATTCCATAGATAAAGCCATAGTAAAATATCCCGCCAATTTTATTTAGGTTCTTTTTAGTGTCTTATCTTAGGGTTCTTTTCTAAAAAAATATCTCGCCAAATTAATTAGGTTCTTTTTAGTGTCTTATCTTTGGGTTCTTTTCTTTATATTAGAGGGAGATTAGATGTTCAGTCTTGCATCAGTCCATTCCATCAGTCTGGTACGATCATCAGTCTGTAAAAATTCAAAGTCTATACAAACTGATGAAATGGACTGATGTCAAACTGATCATGTAATTTCCCTCATAGCATGGTTGTTTTATGTCATTGGAAAACTTATAGTTTCACTATTTTCTAACGGTTAAATTACCTATTACCTATCTAAATAATAAAATTTGATAACTATAAATAGGTACTATAGGTGTGAGTACTGCTATTATGTTTTCTCGCAGTCAATGGTAAAAAGTAGAGTACACAACTCGTGAAAAAAAATTTCATCTCGGTCCTTTGTATCCCTCGTTTCGCTCAGGATTCAACTCTAGAATCCTTCGCTGCTCTCGGGATCCAACATAGTACCTCGAACTAAATTCCTTCTTTTTTCACTTGTTGTATAATCTACTATTTTATAATATTGGCTTTATGTAAAAGGAACCATTTAATATTAACACATATTCTGATAAACAGCTGTCGTAGAGAAGGCAAGTAATTATTAAAGTTATCTATACCTATAATAAAATCGTAAACCCAAAAAAGTCTGTACATTGAATGTATTCGGAAAAAAACCAACCAGGGCGACTTAAAATCATTAACTGAACATGTTCTAAATTTTCTAAATTTCTTGTCTGTCTGTTCACTAATCACGCAAAAACCATGGAACGGATTTTGACGAAACCTTGTATAGTGACAGTGTATATCCTAGGCTGTTAACTTAAAACATAAAATCTGGAAAAGTGGCTGAGAAATCGTAACCAGCAAGAAAAAGTGCAGTACAAAATTAGCATGTTTCAGAGATCCACTAAAACCAGCAAAGTTGATCTTTGTCGCGGTATATTTTTCATACCATAGAGAGCTCAACGTATTTTAGAATTTCAGATATCTATTAAACCAGCAGGGTTGATCTTTGTCGCAGTAAATTTTCCATTTCATAGATGGCTCAACGTATTTTTGTCAATTTGGGTTGTCATTGTCTTCTTCTTCTTCTATTTTTATTTTGGCAATCTACTTTCCTCTTGGAAGTAATTTTTGCCAGTGTCAAGTGTTTAATAGTTCAGTGATAGGTATTGTTTCAGTTTAAGTTTACATTAGAAGGCGGGTGCATTGCATTCCAATGCTGCTTGGAGCATTTGACAACAAGTATATCAAGACAGTTTACTTGGTAATTTCTGCCGAGGTAGCTACCACTACAATAAAAGTCTCAGCTTCACACAACCAAGATTACGCCTATTTCAATTATCCCACATATTGTTCAGTTGCGTAGACACTTGTACCACAAAACTGCACCAATTTTAAGACACAATATCCACTATGAATCAATTTTCAAATAATTAAAATAGACACCGAACCGTACTAGACAAAATGGCGCCAAAAACTCAGGGTTGTCATTGTCATCATTCTTCAAAGTAATAAAAAAGTATAAAGTATTGTATAAAAAGTATCAGTTGAGAAAAGAGGATTTATTTATTGAGAAGATCATAACTTCTTGAAGGGCTGAAACATTAATTATTGTCATAGACTATTTTCACAGGGTTGGAACTACTACACTTGGAATAATTGGTTAGTGCATAATATGAATGGTTAGTGCATTGGTTTTTTTTTTTGCTACTGCTCCCCAGACATGAGGTCCGCACCCTGATTATCTAAAAAGAAACTATTTAGCGACCGGTTGCATTTGACATACATTGCCACTTTTCTTTGGTATGTTTTTTTTTAACCCAAAAAGAAGTAGCAATGGATCACGATCATCTGTGAACTGCGACCAGTCGCTAGGTGGTTTTTAATTAGATAATCAGCCCGCCGGGCCTTTTTATTTCTAATTTTTCATTCACTCCAGTTCGCGTGTATTTCATGCTTCATAGGCGGCCATTACACACGTCAGTCTGGTGTGATCTGATCAAAACCACAAATTGATGGAATTTGATGCGGTTGGTTTGCGACGTTACACGGTAAATCCAGCGAGATCTGAAGGCCTAGCCAAAGTAAGATTCGCTAATCTTCGTTATCGCTTCGCTTTCGAGATTGACATAAGGTTTCGTTAACTACCTATCGAATTTTAAAACGTCAAATCCATACATGTTTCGAAGCGAAGCGATAGCGAAAATTTGCAAATGTTACTTTGGCTAGGGGGGCTGGATCGCAGTAGATCTTGGTAGATCACGATCCACGGTGGCCTTTGGTAGGGTTGCCAACTTTTTGCATTAATTTTCGCGTGATATCGATCGATGAACTGAGTGGTGCAGTATTCAACATGCCAGTCTACCACGCAAGAGGTCCCGGGTTTGATGCCCGGACAAAATTGAAATGATATATTTTAATTTCTGTGACGGGTCTGCGTACAAGAAGTACCTATCTATTTCGAAAAGTAAGTACCTAGTAAAATCAGTTGTCTAGGGTTAGATGGCGCTGTGTGTGTAAAATCAAATATCGATATTTATAATACTAAAATACCAAGCTTTCAACTATCTGGGGGCCTATTACGAAAATAACATACGCAATTGCGTACGCAGTCACTTGGTCACGATAGTCGTCCGCAGTTCCTGGATTGTGGCTATGAAACACATTTTCAATTTGGCTATCGTAGTCCAAAGACTATTGAACGAATGATGTCGGATACGCTAGAAAAAAACTTACGCAATCACTTTGCGATATCGCATACGCAAGTGCTTTGTAATAGGAAACAATCATAACGAAGCACAGACGCAGTTGCGTGTATCGCGTGAAACTTTTCGTAATAGACCCCCTGAGTGCCAAATTTCATCCAAATCAGTTCAGATTCAGAAGGCTGAACTGATTTTGATGAACTTTGAGACACATACATGTATAGTTTAGTTTATAGCCTGGTATAGTAATATAATATAGAGGTAAAAAGTATTTTTCAATAATTGCAAAAAATATAGTAGGTAGCTTTTGAGAAATTTATTAAAAAATAAAGTGCACATTTATTTTTAACTAGCTTCCTCTAAAAAATAAAAATAGGGTAAGTACATAGGCTAGGTACTTCCTAGGATATCAAACTAACTGAGTGCCAAATTTCATCATCTTTCAGGCAATCCAATTTATTTTAACCGACTTAAAAAAATGAAGAGGTTCTCTGTCCATCTGTATATTTTTTCGCATGTAGTCATTGGCGGAAGCTAGTTAAAAATAAATGTGGGCTATATTTTTTATAAATATCTCAAAAGTACTTACTAAAGTATTTTACCCTAGGGTACCTTTGACCAGGATAAAAAGTATCTTATAATTTAATCCAGGCTATAAACTGTGTGTCAAACTCCATTCAAATCAGCCTTTCTATTGTCTAATTTCAAAATCTATCGCAATCGCTTTCAGGATGTAACACATTGATGCTTCTTTTTGGTACGAATAAAAACTTAGCAAAGAAATGCAGCAATGTTGTAACATATCATTTTTGATAGGTTACATTCATATTATACTTGAATCATACCAACCTTTATTTATGTTTTCTTTATACACTATTTCACATCATTACACAACATTTTTCATACATCCCATATTGCAAGGTACATACAACTTCATTAACCCTATTCCACGCAATAATTTCTAGTTTCTTTTTACACTTTATGTAGATTTAAATTCATCAACAAACAATACTTCGATCTGATGATTGACATTTTAATTTTATTAACATAAAAATCATAATTCTCTGACCATTGGCTCAATCTTGCGAGGAATAGCGGAACTAATGCCACGAGCAAACATCCAAATAAATATTTTCCTTTTCATTCTAGCAGGGATGTCTAGCTATTTGCATCTCTTCTTTTCATAAAGCCACCTAGTGTTGGGATTCCACACTTCATCATAACTTTAGCGCTATCTAGTGTCAAGGAGTGGCAGTCTTTCGCATGTATAGTACCGTCCCTCTCACACCTAAGTGCATAGCCGCCCTGTCGTCTCATTCATTCAATAGCACTCAAAACTGACATCTAGCGTGAAGTAGCTTCCTGCTTTCACAATCTGTTCCAAATAAAAACAATCTCAATTGTCTATGATTCCTAAAAACTTTTATCAATAACTAAATAAATATCTGTCGCACAGTGGAAGTAATTAGTTATTAATAATCTACGAACCTTCCTTTATTTTATTTCATATAATTCTTTATTTTTCTTTAACCAATCTTTTTAACCATAGACAAAAATCTGCTCATTCTAGAAGTATGCCAGTCTTTGTGATTTTTTCTCACTGTCTCTGGAATGTGGTAGATGATTCGCGAAATAGCACGGCTAAAACGTAAAAGATATAAATAGAACCCGATTTCTTTGAGTGGGGACATTCGCTCTCTCTGAATTTTTACCTAACTTGCTGCGTGTGCGCCCAAGTGTATTGTGATTGAGAATACTTCTCATACGCTGTGTGTGTGTCATTTATCCAGCCGCATCACCGCAACTTATTACATTTGTCCTCAAATCATCAGTGTCCGGGTAAGCTTATCTGCTAAACGGGAATCAGGTCTACTGACATTTATTTTATGTCACTGTTTTGTCATAACGCTGTGTTTTCTATTTCCTCTACAGTTCTTTTAAATTCTGACGGAATCACCCATCCGAGACGAGTGCTGCTAAGCAGACGGCAACATATCCATATCCCTCCTCCTTATCCTTCTCACTCCTCTCCCAGAAATTCTCCAATATTAAAATGGGGTGTAATTTTTGACGGACACACCTGTGTCTTAGAATTTATAACTAAAATTAAAGAATTAGCTGCCTCCTGCTCTGCCCAAGACCATGAACTGCTCTCAAACTTCTCACATCTGCTTACTGGCGATGCATTGATTTGGTTCCGCGGTTACAGGGACAATATAACTTCTATTTCTCAACTTTTTGATTATTTATTGACAGACGACTTCTACTGCAAATAAAAGGCAGATTACAAGAAAAATCTGAAGACATAAAAATTTATATTAATCTCATGCTCTATGAGTTCTCTAAATTATCAAAACCACTCTCGGAAGCTGAGAAGTTGGAAATAATATTATCAAATATGAACACTTTCTATATTGCAAAATTAGCTCTTCATGATTTTTCTTCGATTGCGGAACTCAAATCAGTGTGCTCCAGGCTAGACATAGCAAAGTACAGATGTGAGAATAGAGGTGCTTTAAATTCTGGCAATACTGCTATTGTTCCCGGTTTCACAGTGAAATCTAATCTTACTAAATCGGTAAATCAACCGTTTATTAAACAAAAATCTTTATCGGGAAATGTTGCTACCATCTCCCACAATGCTAACGATTCCGCTATGCTACAAAAAGATGGTGTCACTTGTTTAAAATGTAGTGGCAAACATCACTATTCAAAATGTAATGTATACAATACACCAATATGTTTTAGATGTAAAAAACCTAACGTGCTTACTCACGACTGTACTTGTTCAAAAAAACTGAATAAGCGGTCAGTAGCATGCTCTCTCTCTCTTAAACCTAAACCTTCTAAACAAACTAAACATACTACTGACCAGGAATGGCAAGAATATCTAATTTTTTTAAAAAACTTTTTCTCCTCTCAGAAGATAGCTCCGCTTTTTGAGTCAAACTTGCCTGACAACCGAGCGTTTATCAAAGTCAACATTTTGGGAACAGAGTGCTTGGCCTTGGCCGATTCTGGTGCATCAACTTCGATACTCAGCGGTGATGCGCTAGGGACGCTTAGGGAATTAGGTCTACAGACTCATCTTCAGCCATCTTCTAAAACTCTTAGAGTTGGCAATAACGCCAATCTTAATATTTTAGGATCCATTACGATACCTATTACTTACAAGTCGAATCTAAGACTAATTACTCTCAATGTGTGCACAGATATTAACAGTCCTCTTATTTTAGGTGTAGATTTTCTTAGGGCATTTAACCTATGTCAGGATATTCTGGAGTATACGACTGACTCACAATGTCCTTCTGATTTTAACTCTTTAATTGACACAAACACACACTTACATGCTTATGAGGATCTGTCGGTTGAACAGAAATCTCAGATTGATAACATTATCGCTGATTTTAAAAGTATTTCTGCTGATTCTAACAACTTAGGTCTCACTGATCTTGAAGAACATGTCATTGATACTGGTGATCACTCCCCAGTGAAACAAAAATACTACCCTATACCATTTCACTATAAACAGCGAGTCGAGGCTGAAATTAATGATATGTTGAAAATGGGTGTTATTGAAAAAAGTAATTCACCTTGGAATTCCCCTCTCTTAGTAGTACCCAAACCTAACGGAGACTTAAGGATCTGCCTAGACAGTAGAAAGCTGAATAGTGTTACCAAAATAGATTCATATCCTATGCCACGTATCCAAGACATACTTGATTCTCTTAATAATGCTAAATTTCTAAGCTCTATTGACCTGAAAAGCGCATTTTTTCAGATTAATTTACACCCAGACTCCCGGGAAAAGACTAGTTTCTCTATTCCTGGAGTTGGGGCTTTCCAATTTTGCCGCATGCCTTTCGGACTTGTAAATGCATCTGCTAGAATGATGAGACTTATGGATAAAGTATTTGGACCTGAGTTTGCTGGTCGTCTATTCACCTATATTGATGACATAATCCTAGTTAGTAATTCATATGACGAACACGTCGATTTATTGAAGCGCGTCTATCAACGTTTAAAAGAAGTAGGTCTCATCATCAATTTTGAAAAGTCAGTTTTCTGCAGATCTTCCCTTAAGTTTCTAGGGTTCATCGTCGACCGACACGGACTACGCACTGACAGTGACAAGGTTAAGGCCATTTTAGAATACCCTGTACCGACTAACCAAAAAGAAGTCAGACGTTTCCTAGGCATGGCATCATGGTATAGGCGCTTTATCCATAATTTCTCATTAGTAACTTCTCCTATAAATAACCTAATTAAAAAACAGCCTAAAGGCAAAGCTTTTAGTTTTCCGCAAGAAGCTCTCCTTGCCTTCAACGAGATTAAGCAACGTTTGGTATCTGCACCCATCCTCTCTATACCTAATTTTGATAAACCTTTTATCATCTCTACCGACGCCTCTGATTTAGGTCTTGGTTGTGTCCTCTCCCAAAAGGATGACGAGGATAAGGAACATCCTGTCGCCTTCGCTAGCCGTTCTCTTACTAAACCAGAAAGAAACCATGCCACAACTGAAAAGGAACTCAATGCTTTAATCTTTGCTCTAGAAAAATTTAGGGGTTATATTGAAGGCTCTCCCTTCCCCACTACGGTCTATACTGATCATAGTAGTCTGAAATGGCTTGTTAGTCTTAAATCTCCTACGGGAAAATTGGCGAGATGGGCGGTCCGGCTCTCTCAATTTAATCTTAAAATTGAGTATCGTAGGGGCTCTGATAATGCCTTGGCCGACGCTCTTTCTCGTTCATTTCCCGTAAATGTCACTTCTGATGACGATCCGTCTCAAAACTCCCTTACTTCTTCTTCTACTACTAAAGACTCTTGGTACCTCAAGAAAGTACAAGACGTCAAATCTTCACCCCACAAGTTCTCTGATTGGAAACTGATTTCTGATCGTCTTTATAAAAGGATGAAAAATTCCAACCCTCTCTCTGCTGACTGTGAGTGGAAACTCGTGGTTCCTTTCGAATCGCGGCATGACGTCATAGCTAAATGTCATGACCACCCGAGTGCAGCACATTTAGGTATCTTTAAGACTTTGAAACGTCTTACTCAATCTTACTATTGGCCATCGCTACATAGAGATGTCAAGAAATATATCAAAAATTGTCAAGTTTGCTTGGCTTATAAAAGCACGAATGAAGGTCCCCCAGGCATCATGAAAAATCCCAAACAGGTCCAACGTCCCTGGCAAATAATCTCGAGCGACATAATGGGTCCCTTACCACGATCTTATCAGGGCTACAAATTCATCTTAGTAGTCACCGACGTTTTCACTAAGTATACATGCATATTTCCGATGAGGAACTCACTTGCCAAGACAGTAGTTTCTATTATTGAAAACAATATATTTATGAAGCATGGGATTCCTCAAACAATTGTCATGGACAACGGACCCCAATATATCTCTAATGCCATGAAAGATTTGGTTGCGAAATATAAAGTTCCCAATTCTTTTTATAACTGTAGGTTCCTGCCACAAAACAACCCTTCTGAAAGGACTAATCGTGTCATTGTCACGGCCATATCTTCCTATGTAGGTACAGACCACAGAAAATGGGCTGAAGAATTACCAAAAATTGAATTTGCTATCAACACAGCCGTTAGTGAATCCACTGGTTTTAGCCCGTACTTTCTAAATCATGGCCGCGAAGCTGTACTCTCTGGTGACTGGTACCCTAACTCTCCACTTAAAGAAGAAGATATTTTGTTTACCGATAGGACTTCATACGCATCTACTCTGCCTCATCTTAAAGACATTTTTAATAAAGTAAACTCCAACATGTCCAAAGCCTACTCCAAATATAAAATTAATTACAACAAAAATAGGCGTGATATTCAATATCAGGAGGGCCAGACTGTATGGAAGAAAGAGTATCCACTCTCTGATGCTAATAAATTTTTCACTGCAAAGCTTGCTCCTAAATTCATTAAATGTATTGTAAAAAAGAAGATCTCTCCTCTTACATACATTCTGAAGGACTTTCACACATCCAAGGATTTAGGCACTTGGCACATTAAGGACATTTTAAAATCCGTACCTATATAACTACACATGTTTCTTCTTATTTCATTTCATTTATGTATTAATTCATATACGAGTACTTTTCTCTTTTCTATCTCTAGCTCTGCCTCTACACACCATCACTATCCTTATCCGTATGGTTGCCGGAGAAAGAATAGTACCATCGTTATCCCCTTGCGTGTCGTAAGAGCCGACTAAAAGTCCCATCTCCATATCCCACATTTTCCCTCATCATCCCCTCGCCATCACCTTACCCAACCCTATCATATATCCTTATCCGTATGGTTGCCGGAGAAAGAATAGTACCATCGTTATCCCCTTGCGTGTCGTAAGAGCCGACTAAAAGTCCCATCTCCATATCCCACATTTTCCCTCATCATCCCCTCGCCATTACCATACCCATTACCTAACCCTATTATATATTCTTTTATGTACTCTATTTTTCTGTATGTTTTTATTATATATATATTAAGTTTATAGTATCTAGTTTATTCTATGGGACGGCTGGTAATCCCATAAATGAAAAATCAAAAGCCTTACTGCTCAGAGCGGATTGTAACTCTGTAAAAATAAGCCTTAACGACAACAGATTATTTTTATCACACTAGTATATTATACTCATCTATATATCAGAGCGGCTGCGACTCTTAAAATAGGCCATCGGCACTCCATTTATTTATGCATATCCATATTTATCTAGTATACGCACACTTTAAAATTTTCGGCAAGGGCGCATGGCATATAGGCCAGAAGTAAGACCCACCGTCGATATCAATTATCTATATTGTTTATGTATTCCGTTTATTTAAATAACTTATTTGTTTACGCCAACAGCTGGAATGTAGTCTATGTATTTTTTGTTTTTGTTTCCTTTTGCCCTTTCCTTTCCTTACTTGATTCCCAACCCACAACTTTCTTTACTTTCCTACTCTACTATACCGTGCTATCCATCTTCTTTCTCTACAAAACCTTTTCTTGCTCTACACAACTTTCCTTTCTCTACAATTTTTTTTCTCCTCTTGCTCCTTTCCTGTTCTATCCATTCACTTCATGTTTCCTCACGCTTTCGCTTTCTTTTCTTTGCTGTGTGGGGATAGTGAACTGTCCTTCACTCACCTCATCCCAGTTTCCTTTTTTTTTTATTTTTTTTCTCTCAACTAATGAGGTATTGTAACATATCATTTTTGATAGGTTACATTCATATTATACTTGAATCATACCAACCTTTATTTATGTTTTCTTTATACACTATTTCACATCATTACACAACATTTTTCATACATCCCATATTGCAAGGTACATACAACTTCATTAACCCTATTCCACGCAATAATTTCTAGTTTCTTTTTACACTTTATGTAGATTTAAATTCATCAACAAACAATACTTCGATCTGATGATTGACATTTTAATTTTATTAACATAAAAATCATAATTCTCTGACCATTGGCTCAATCTTGCGAGGAATAGCGGAACTAATGCCACGAGCAAACATCCAAATAAATATTTTCCTTTTCATTCTAGCAGGGATGTCTAGCTATTTGCATCTCTTCTTTTCATAAAGCCACCTAGTGTTGGGATTCCACACTTCATCATAACTTTAGCGCTATCTAGTGTCAAGGAGTGGCAGTCTTTCGCATGTATAGTACCGTCCCTCTCACACCTAAGTGCATAGCCGCCCTGTCGTCTCATTCATTCAATAGCACTCAAAACTGACATCTAGCGTGAAGTAGCTTCCTGCTTTCACAATCTGTTCCAAATAAAAACAATCTCAATTGTCTATGATTCCTAAAAACTTTTATCAATAACTAAATAAATATCTGTCGCACAGTGGAAGTAATTAGTTATTAATAATCTACGAACCTTCCTTTATTTTATTTCATATAATTCTTTATTTTTCTTTAACCAATCTTTTTAACCATAGACAAAAATCTGCTCATTCTAGAAGTATGCCAGTCTTTGTGATTTTTTCTCACTGTCTCTGGAATGTGGTAGATGATTCGCGAAATAGCACGGCTAAAACGTAAAAGATATAAATAGAACCCGATTTCTTTGAGTGGGGACATTCGCTCTCTCTGAATTTTTACCTAACTTGCTGCGTGTGCGCCCAAGTGTATTGTGATTGAGAATACTTCTCATACGCTGTGTGTGTGTCATTTATCCAGCCGCATCACCGCAACTTATTACATTTGTCCTCAAATCATCAGTGTCCGGGTAAGCTTATCTGCTAAACGGGAATCAGGTCTACTGACATTTATTTTATGTCACTGTTTTGTCATAACGCTGTGTTTTCTATTTCCTCTACAGTTCTTTTAAATTCTGACGGAATCACCCATCCGAGACGAGTGCTGCTAAGCAGACGGCAACATCGCCAAGCCCTCATTATCTGACCCTCGACCTTGAGTGACCGGTGATCGTGAGACCCCATCAGAAGACGAACATCAGGTGTAAACGTTCTCATACTTCTATTTTTACTATACCCTTTACTACTATTCACGTTTGTGAGCCATCCACAAGCGTGTGGCGCCCATACTCATCTCTTCTCTTCTCTTCTATCATCTGTCCAACCTAGTCATATTTAATTTGTAATTTATTGCCTTAATCTAGGGAGCGTTTCTCTTTTAATCATAAGATTTCCTGTTGTTTAATGATCTATGACTGTTCTAATATATTGTAAATCCATTTTGAAAGATAGCAATATTCAGATCTCTTTTAAATACCTTGTTTTGTTTGACTTCTGTTTTATAACTTATGTATGTAAAGTCTCAACTCAGTGAGAATACTGTGATTTAAGGCCTTCTGCCAGTGCAACAAGTGAGCTGCAAGAATATTATACCCACGCCCTATATTTTAAAACTCTCTCAATACTATTTTCTCATTTTATTTTAATAAAAGTTTTCATTTAAACGTTTATTTTCTTTTATTTAATCATTACCCGTTAGCCAGAAATTTTAATTGTTACAATGTGTCACATCCATCTGTCAAATGAAAGCGATTGCGATAGATTTTTATATTAGACAATTAGCCCCCAGTTCAGCCTTGAAAACTAACATACAGACGAACAGAGAAACAAGCTCCTGCTTTTTTGAAGTCGGTTAAAAGTATTGGATCGCAGTATATTGTGCTAGATTATCGATATATTAAAGTTTGTAAATATCGTTACTTATGGCTGTAACAGCTGATAAGTTTCTTGCGCCCGTTCTTCTTGTCAGCTAAAAAAGTCTGGAACGGGTGGTAGGAAAATATAGACGATTCAAAAGTACTTAATAATTAAGTTTATTTGAATAAAGCTTATTTGACTTTGACTTTGACTTTGATTGTCAATCTACCACAATATTTGTACGAGATTATTTGTGGTAGATTGTCAATCTACTACAATATTTGTGCGAGATTGTCAATCTACCACAATATTTGTGGTAGATTGACAATCTACCACAATAAACAGCGATCCAATATTTTTAACCGACTTCAAAAAAGCAGGAGATAGTCCTTCTTTTCGTTTGTATGTTTTTAACACGTTTTTATTAGGTTACTTTCTCGTTTGTTTGTTTGGTTTTTTGTCCGCAAAGTTTGCGAACCATTTCATACTAGCTTCCCTATGAGCTAGAGACTTGAAACGTTAAACATAGGTCAGAACTTGAAAGCAATGCAATATTATGGTGTCATTGAGCTGATCTGATGATGAATCCGGAAGAAGGCCACAGGAACTCTATGATGAAACATTACAACCCCATCGTGTTTAGGCTCGTTAGAATAGTCTTGACGAATACTCCAATGGGAGACGAAGTTCAGGATCTGATGATGAAACTGGAAGGCCATGCCATAGGAACTCAATATTGAAACCGTGCAACCCCATCGAGTTTGGGCTCATTTGAATCGTCTTGACGAGTACTTTGTTGGAAAAAAGTTTCCAGGGATGATGGAGCGGGACAAAGGACACAGGAACTCATTCATAAAACCATGCTATCCCATCGAGTTTGAGCTTGTTTGACGAGAGCTCTGATAGGAGATGGTGTATTTTTAGTCTCAGCTCGTTAACTAAAAAGCAGAAAATATATTTATAAAAAAAACCTTTATAAAAACACGTTTTTAAAACGGACTAGTAAAAACAGACTTCAAAGTAAAAAATAAACTCTTCTGTAAATATTTATAACCAACAGTAATTTTAAACCTAATCTGTTTCACTAGTCCGTTTTAATGTTTTAGTCCGATTTTTTTGTAATAATTTGGTCCGTTTTAAAAACGTATTTTAAAAAAGTTTTTTAGTGTATTTTTTAAATGTCCACCCGGATGTACCTACTCGCGGGCGGAAGCTAGTTAAAAATAAATTTGGGCTATATTTTTTATAAATTTCTCAAAAGTACTTACTAAAGTATTTTACCCTAGGGAACCCTTGACCAGGTTAAAAAGTATCCTTTAATTTAATCCAGGCTATAAACTGTGTGTCAAACTTCATTCAAATCTGTTCAGCCTTAAAAAATAATATACAGACGAACAGAGAAACAAGCTCCTGCTTTTTTGAAGTCGGTTAAAAATATTGGATCGGGTTTATTGTGTTAGATTGTCAATCTACCGTGGTAGATTGTCAATCTACCACAATCTACCGCGATCCGATACAAGCAGATTGTAGTAGATTGACAATCAACCACAATATACGCGATCCAATATTTTAACCGACCTCAAAAAAGAAGGAGATTGTTTTTCTGTATGTTTTTTTAGCGTATTTTTCAAATGTCCACCCGGATGTAGTCGCGGGCGGAAGCTAGTTAAAAATAAATATGGGCTATATTTTTATAAATTTCCCAAAAGTGCTACAAATTAATTTCAATGTTTAAAAAAATAAAAATCCCTAGGGTGCCTTTGACCGAGATCAAAAGTATCATAAGTTTTAATCCAGACTATAAACTGTTTGCCAAATTTTTGTCAAATGAATAAATTTTTTTTTTAATGAGATTTTTCAAATGTCCACGTAGATGTAGTCGCGGGCGGAAGCTAGGTAAAAATAAATGTAGACTTATATTTTTTTTATAAATTTCCTGAAAGTAAGTACTTAAATACTACATATTAATTACAATGTTTAAAAAAAACTAAAAATACCTAGGATACCTTTGACCGAGATAAAAAGTAGGTATCCTATGTTTTAATCTAGGCTAATAAACTGTGCCCTAAATTTCATCTTAATCAGTTCAGCCTTAAAAAAAACATGTATCGGATAGCAGAGTAGATTGCGATGAGCAGACTACAAGTTCTCTATTCGTTTGTATGTTTGTTTTTTAACAATTTTTCGAATGTCCACCCACGCGGATGTAGTAGCGGGCGGAAGCTAGTTAAAAATAAATATGTACTGAGTACATTTTTATAAATATGCCAAAAGTAAGTACTTTAATGTTTAAATGTTTTGAAAATAATACTATTACCTCGAAAAAAAGGTGCCAACCCTAAGCCAGACCACGCCAGATTGACGTAGATCGCGCCAGATCGCGCCAGATTGAAACAGATCACGAACAACGTTACACAATCAATCTCTGTCAATCTGGGGCGGTCTGGCGCGATCTGGCATGATCAGATTGTGGGTGTAATGGGTGCCATACGGTATCTGGCACCCATTACACACACAATCTGATCACGCCAGACCGCGCCAGACTGACAAAGATTGACAGAGATTGATTGTGTAACGTTGTTCGCGATCTATTTCAATCTGGCGCGGTCTGGCGTGATCTGGCGTGATCAGATTGTGCTGGATTGTCAATCTACGTCAATCTGGCTTGGTCTGGCTTAGGGTTGGCACCTTTTTTTCGGGGTAATAGTATTATTTTCAAAACATTTAAACATTATAGTACTTACTTTTGGGATATTTATAAAAATGTAGTACACATTTATTTTTAACTAGCTTCCGCCCGCGACTACATCCGCGTGGGTGGACATTCGAAAAATCATTAAAAAACAAACATACAAACGAACAGAGAACTTGCAGTAGTCTGCTCATCGCAATCTACTGCTATCCGATACATGTTTTTATAAGGCTGAACTGATTTAGATGAAATTTAAGGCACAGTTTATTAGCCTAGATTAAACATAGGATAATAAAACATAGGATACTTTTTATCTCGGTCAAAGGTATCCTAGGTATTTTTTTAAACATTGTAATTAATATGTCGTAAGTACTTAAAATTAGCGGCCGCCCGCGACTTTGTCTGCGTGGAAAGGTTTTTTGCTATCCCTCGGGAACAATACTTTTTTTCGGGATAAAAGGTACCCTATGTCCTTCTCTTTACCTCTGACAACGTGTATGCAAAATTTCATGATGATCGGTTCAGTAGTTAAGACGTCAAGGCGTAACAAACAAACAAACAAACGGACTTTCGCATTTATAAAAATACCCTAAAAAAAACATACAGACGAACAGAAAAACAACCTCCTGCTTTTTTGAAGTCGGTTAAAATATCGGATCGCAGTAGATCTTGGTAGATTGTCAATCTACCACAATCTACCGCGATCCGATGCAAGTAGATTGTGGTAGATTGTCAATCTACCATGGTAGACTGACAATCTAGCACAATCTACTGCGATCCGATGTTTTTAACCGACTTCAAAAAAGGAGGAGGTTCTCTGTTCGTATGTATATTTGTTTTTTATGAAGGCTGCACTGATTTGGATAAAATTTGGCAAACAGTTTATAGTTTGGATTAAAACTTATGATATTTTTGATCTCGGTCAAAGGTACCTTAGGGATTTTTATTTTTTTAAACATTGAAATTAATTTGCAGTGCTTTTGGGAAATTTATAAAAATATAGCCCATAATTATTTTTAACTAGCTTCCGCCCGCGACTACATCCGGGTGGACATTTGAAAAATACCCTAAAAAACATACAGACGAACAGAAAAACAACCTCCTGCTTTTTTGAAGTCGGTTAAAATATCGGATCGCAGTAGATCTTGGTAGATTGTCAATCTACCACAATCTACCGCGATCCGATGCAAGTAGATTGTGGTAGATTGTCAATCTACCATGGTAGACTGACAATCTAAAACATCGATTTTACACCGACTTCAAAAAAGGAGGAGGTTCTCTGTTCGTATGTATATTTGTTTTTTATGAAGGCTGCACTGATTTGGATAAAATTTGGCAAACAGTTTATAGTCTGGATTAAAACTTATGATATTTTTGATCTCGGTCAAAGATACCTTAGGGATTTTTATTTTTTTAAACATTGAAATTAATTTGTAGTACTTTTGGGAAATTTATAAAAATATAGCCCATAATTATTTTTAACTAGCTTCCGCCCGTGACTACATCCGGGTGGACATTTGAAAAATACCCTAAAAAAACATACAGACGAACAGAAAAACAACCTCCTGCTTTTTTGAAGTCGGTTAAAATATCGGATCGCAGTAGATCTTGGTAGATTGTCAATCTACCACAATCTACCGTAGTTAAAAATAAATGAGGACTATATTTTTTCATAAATTTCCCATAAACCTACCTACTATATTTTTGGCAATGTTTTGAAAAATACTATTTTACCTTGATGTTATTACTATACCAGGCTATAAACTATACAAGGTGTTAGGTAAAAGCCTTATAAAGCCGAATATGGTAGATAGGGACCATCAAACTGAACAACTTTTACTATGGGACCAATTCTGAAATCGCGAAAAAAAATCTGCTGTTTCATACAAAAATTAATAACGAAAATATCAAAATGTAAGGAACAGCAGATTTTTTTTCGCGATTTCAGAGTTAGTCCCATAGTAAAAGTTGTTCAGTTTGATGGTCCCTTTACCATATTCGGCTTTATAAGGCTTTTACCAAACACCTTGTATATGATGTGTGTAAAATTGCATCAAAATCAGTTCAGTCTTCTGAAGCTGAACTGATTTGGATGAAATTTGGCACTCAGTTCATAGCTTGGTAATATCGTATTAAAATTTATAAAAAATCGTATTAAAATTTATATTACGATATTACTAAGCTATGAACTGAGTGGCAAATTTCATCCAAATCAGTTCAGCTTCAGAAGGCTGAACTGATTTTGATGAAATTTTTCACACCTGTGTGTGTAAAATTAAATATCGATATTCATCTAACCCTTACTAATCAAGGCATAAAATGGGTGCTAGACAACAGATTTTACTAGGTACTTACTTACTTTTCGAAATAGTTAGGTACTTATTATACGCAGACCGTCACAGAAATTAAAATTCATCATTTCAATTACGTCCGGGAATCGAACCCGGGATCTCTTGCGTGGTAGACTGGCATGTTGAATACTGCACCACTCAGGTCATCGATCGATATCACGCGAAAATTAATGCAAAAAGTTGGCAACCCTGCCAAAGACCACCGTGGATCGTGGTAGATTGTCAATCTACCAAGATCTACTGCGATCCAGATCTCGCTGGATTGACCGTGTAACGTCGCAAACCAACCGCATCAAATTCCATCAATCTGTGGTTTTGATCAGATTGCACCAGATTGACGTGTGTAATGGCCGCCTTTCTAGCATTCATCACCATTTATTATCCCGTCTTCCTCTCCGAGATTTAATTTGTTACAAAGTAGTAGCTCTGCTATACGCTCGCACTCTATCGCACGTCTTCAGCGCTATAGAGAGAGAAAGAGATAGCAATAGCCAACCCCTCTCTGCCTCCGACCAGCGCTGCCCGCCGCCGCTTCAACCTCATTCTTTGTTGCGCGCGCGCTCAAGACGCACGTCGTTCGTCACAAAAATATTACTTTTTTGTTTAACTAAAGTCTTAAAATCAGTGAAATTATAAACGTGAATTAATTCGTGAAAAACGGTAAAATACCGTCACTATATGCAAGTGATACGAATGTTGAAGGTAGACTCACAATTTATCTTTTCTCTTAGTGATGAAAAGTATGCAAGTTATTCACAAAGGCAAACTGCCTTATATTTGCCTCGAGTCAATACGAGTTATTGACCAATGGTACATTTTTCCCGAGCCAATACGTGATATTGGCCAGTGAATTTTTTTTCCCGAGTCAATACGAGATATTGACCAGTGATACTTTTATGTGTTAATACGAGATATTAACCATCATTTTACAATAAACTTCCGAATACTTGCCTCGAGTCGATACGACCTGCTTTTGTGAGTTAATGTCTTCGGACGAATCCTTCGTATATTATGATTGAACTCAACTTACAGGTAAGTTTGTTTAATCATTATTAACCGCTTCATATTTTACAAAATATGAATAGATTTGCTGGTGTTAACTGCAAAATATTTGCTTTGAGTCAATACGACATACTTGCTTTTATGAGATATTTTTTCCCGAGTCAATACGTGATATTGACCAGTACTATTATGAGCTAATACGAGATATTAGCCGTAATTTTATAAAACATATATACCTAGATTTGCTGACTTAAACTGCAGATTATTTACTTTAAGTCAATACGAGATACTTCTATATGTTAATACGAGATATTAACCGTTATTTCACAAATATTAATAAGATATTTGCTATCAAAACTGAAGGCCTAATAATCTTTTTCGTGAAACATCAAATTTTTTGTCACTGATACAGGTATGTACAAGTACTTTTAAATGTTTCGGTTTTCTCGAACAACATTATAAAACAAAATTCTGATTCCTTCTTATTTTTTCTTCGTGAAAAATCAGCAACGATGTTGAACATCAAAATACACTCCCACAAGTGTTAAAGGTGCCCTTATGGTCAGTAAAATAAAAAAAAACAATACCGGCAAATTCATCTCCCATTAGTTGAAAATGAATCATGCTATTATCATGTATTATGCCACTACTGAAAATCGTTCGAATAGTGTCTTTAAAGACCGTCAGCGCGACGACACCTACTGCTCAGTTCTCTCTAAACTTGGGGTCTGCCACAACAACCACAACCATATCTTGGAACACAAGCAGTTGAGCCGAGGTGACGGACAGCAACCAGCAGGGCCAGTTTAACGTGTTTCATCAGCCTTGCGGCACCTACCTGCAGCTTCCAGCTCCAAGGGCTACCCGTGATCACCACCGTCGGCACCGTCGCGCTACCGTATCAGAACAAAAGGTCTGTACCTTGTCTGTATTTTTAGCTAGTCAGCTAAAATACGTTCTCGATTCGAGTAAAAACTATCAAACGACCGTTATGTGCTTTCGGGATTAAAGGTACCGTATGTCCTTCTCTGTAACCCAGACAACGTGTATAAAAATTTCATGATGATCTGTTCAGTGGTTGAGACGTAAGGGTGTAACAAACAAACAAAAGGACTTTTGCATTTTTATTATTAGTAAGGATGTTATTAAAACAATAAACTTCATGAGTTTTGGGTCTTATTCTTTGGATTTTGCACAGCACTACACAGAATCATCATCTTTACTAAATTTTTAAACCAATAATTTTAACCCATTAATTACAGGCTTCAATGCCCTATTAAGATGAAACTTATGTCTGGGTATTAATTACCAAAATTTCTCAAATTTTCAAGTATTAGAAACTATAAAAACAATGATTCTAATATTTAAGATCCTCATTAACTATCAAGAAAGTCCCATTACTCCCAGCCAAACATGTAAATTCTTTGGCCTTGTATTGAATTCCTAAAATTAGTAGTATATTGACAAATAAGTACAAACAAAATATTTTAAGAAGTTATTAAAATCAAATAAAATACATTTTAGTGACTTTGTCAGATACTTGGGAACTATTACAGCAGTTTGTACTGCGGTAGCATTACTATTTTAACACTTAAAATTTCAATATTGGACAAGCTTAAGGCTTGTACATATTGAGCATTAATGTTTTACTATTTAAAATAATTAATATAATAATTACGTATTATATCGTACTTACCTTGTCAACTTTGTATTGTATGGTGGAAAAATAATATTTGTTTTCCTGATACGCTTAAATCAATATGATAAACGAATAGTTTTCAATACTTTCTCCGTTGCTTTGACAATGGACTGCGCAGCAGCCGGTCAAAGTGAGACAATATAAGATTTTGCACAAACGAGGAATAATTGCTGCTCATTAAAGACCTGGATCTGCTTTTTTGTTATAAAATTCTTCACATGCCGTGCGTATACTAGCACCGATGGGCTGCTACCCGATGGACGGCGCCTACCACTGCGGCTGCGCTGGATATAGCTGGGACGCGCACCACGCCGTCTGTCTACAGGTGCCCATACTGAAGTTTTTAGTTGTATATTAATAACACCACTGCCATTTCATAAATGAATCGAATTAGTGGTGTTCATTGCTTGCAATTAAATCAAATTGCTAAATTGCTCGCGAGAAATGGCAGTGTTATGATTAACAATATGCGTAATAACGCCTCCCCAGTTTTCTTTTTCCTTACTTATTTTAAAAAAAAAAAATTGTACATGACGAAGCCAAATGACATAATAGCTATCACAGCCATGGTTTCTCAATGAAATAAAATAAAAAATAAAAGTTTTTTATTTTCTGCAATTACACAATACATTAAATAAACTTATATTATTAAAGCTACCTAGTAAACATAATAATATACTTGTGACAGGCAACTCCACTCCCTCGTTGAAACCTTAATCAACTTGCTGTTAAAGAAATAGCGATAGTAATAGTCACAACAGACGTTAATTTATTTTTATCTGTTCGCAGAAAGAAACATCATCCTCGCTGTCAGTTTTCTCTGGCTGCATATTATAAGGCAAACGTTCCTTAGAAAACAAGTTCCTTAGTCAAGCGTTAGAAGTGTTTATTGATACCTTGCCTCAGTATTTGAATATTACTGCAAGCAAATCTATATTTTTATTGGAAATAGTTCCAAGAAGGAATATCTTATTTTATATAAATTAATGATTTAATAGGTTTTCTAAATAACTGCTTTCTAAACGAATCCCACTAAACAATCATTGCTCAGATATCTCCTAATTATTTTAAATCTATTTCAGCGGCAATGGTAACCTAAAAAAATATATTTTGTTTTATATATGTTTGTTACACTACCGTTACATTACCGTTACATTACATTACCGTTAGATACCGTTGGATCTTACAATAGTTTAAGATTACCTGTTGAACTTACTCCCAAATAACTTACATTTTGAACAATTAAGCACACATTGGTCACTGTAGCGGCATCTACCGTACCGCCGCACATACCACACATGGTTGCAACATGATTCATCACCATGTGACTAGATGGCGCTAGTGTCGTATAAACAGAAGAGATCAGTATGAATATCACCTTGTAGTATGGAAAATATATGGAGCAACCTACATCTCGCTGACGAAGTTTTCTCAGCGAAGCAGCATATATACAACTGCCAACCATCATCGGTTGGACCGCGGTCCCCGGGCAAATACCACCTAGCCCGGAGGAAGATCTTCCACTTTGGCCTTCCTATCAGTGGCTACCTCTCCATATTACCCATATTATTTATTCTCCATATCTCCATATACATCATTCCTACACTGGTGACCCCCGACGGAGCACATCAAGCACCTTCAGCAACGCAGCGCAGCCATCACTCCTCATACCTTATCCAGCATCCGCAGCAGTCACACCGCAAGCAGAAGCACAGCAGCCAAGCAGCCTTCAAGGTTCCATCGCAGCATCATTGACGACGCTTCCTGGACCTTCGGCAACACTCGACGGCATTATCCCGACCTGGTCTTCGCAGCCCACGACTGGAGCATCACTGGGCCCTTACTCCGGCGTGGCAGTTCTGCGCACCTCTCCAGCAGCTCGGACCTACCGTCACCTTCCACTGTCCCGACTCACCGTGGACAGGTCCCGACTCACCGTGGACACGGATCTACCTGCAGCACTGGCGGACGCGCCTTACTTCACCCCACAACGTCTCGACTCACCGTAGACTGTCTCGACTCACCGCAGACTGGGGCATCTCCTGCAGTACTCTACTCTGGCACTTGCATAGCTCTGACGCACTGACAGCTGAGCTTGGACTACCCTTGGACTATCGACCTCCGGTCTCAGGGGGGGAGTGATGTAGCGGCATCTACCGTACCGCCGCACATACCACACATGGTTGCAACATGATTCATCACCATGTGACTAGATGGCGCTAGTGTCGTATAAACAGAAGAGATCAGTATGAATATCACCTTGTAGTATGGAAAATATATGGAGCAACCTACATCTCGCTGACGAAGTTTTCTCAGCGAAGCAGCATATATACAACTGCCAACCATCATCGGTTGGACCGCGGTCCCCGGGCAAATACCACCTAGCCCGGAGGAAGATCTTCCACTTTGGCCTTCCTACAAGTGGCTATTCTCCATACTACCATACCATACTTCATTCCTACAGTCACCTTGTTAGCCTTGGCTACAAGTGAATGAATACAGATCATGTACTTAATTCAATTAAGCAACTCAGTATTGTATTATATTATCTGAGGTAACACAGTAAGATTTGGCGAAATAATTTTTTATTTAAAATTTAAATGACAGATGTTTAATCACATCTTCTGTAAGTCTCAACTTGTTGAACTTTCCATTCTTTGAGTTTTTATTTCTGTAATAAAATTATTTGTGTTTATTTATATAAATATCTTAAATATTATCGCCCTTATGAACTAATACAAACCCCAAAAAAAAACTTATCAATGCTGCCTCGTCACAAACATTCGGCCGATTGATAAAATTTATAATCGAGGAATGTTACACCGATTTTTTTTTTAATCTCATTACCTGTTTATCATGTTGTGTAACATGTGGTTACATCGGCGCGGCGGCCAAGTTGCTGCCATTCGTGACAAAAAATTTGTTCACTTACTAGTCTGTGTGTCGAATTTTCTGTGGATGCTATTCGCAATCTGCTGTTTGGACTGGACAATCGACAATATTTGCGAGTTTCCAGGCATCGGGCTCTAATTTTGCAGAACCGACATTGTAATAAAACAATTTTTTATTATGTTGCAGTTGCAGTGCAGGAGCACTGACTTATTTTTATCTTATTTAACTAATCGTTAAAATGATTTAATGTGTGTTCACTTAACCCTTGTTTATTTATATAAACAAACAAGGGTTCCTCTAATAACATTGATATCTTCTCTAAACATCCTACTTTGTAACAAATTAAATCTCGGAGAGGAAGACGGGATAATTTAATGATCAAACGAACTTACCCTAAGTGAAGTTCGATCTTAATTATCCCGTCTTCATCGAAGAGATTTAAAGTCCCAACCCTCCCTTGCTAGTTGTTTGTTCAACAATCGTATCCCTATAATAGATGGAGATATCAATGTATTTACTTACTACTCCAAACTGAATGAGGTTGAAGCGGCGGCGGGCAGCGCTGGTCGGAGGCAGAGAGGGGTTGGCTATTGCTATCTCTTTCTCTCTCTATAGCGCTGAAGACGTGCGATAGAGTGCGAGCGTATAGCAGAGCTACTACTTTGTAATAAATTAAATCTCTTCGATGAAGACGGGATAATTAAGATCGAACTTCACTTAGGGTAAGTTCGTTTGATCATTAAATTATTTAGCGGGTGAAATGCTCGTCTAGCTGTTAACCTATTTTTTTCTTTATTATTTCCAACACAGGGGTAAATAAGATCGCAAAAATTTTTTCTTATTTTTTTCAGTTCTCTTGTATCAATTTTTTTAACTACTTCATAAGTATTTTCTTTCTTTATTAATATTAAGTACATGTTTAATTCTTTTTTTCATCTTTTCTTTTTTTCACAATATCTAAATTCTAATAACTACTAAATTTAATTTCTAGTTGTTTCCATTCCAATATTGCATGTTTTATAATGTCTGTTTTCATTATTTTCCTTAATACACATTTGTACATTTACAATATTTTCTGTCCTGCCTTATGTCTTGTTTCTTTCATTTTCAATTTTTATAATTTTCTATTAATTTGTCTCTTTCTTTGCTGTCTCTTATTATATCTAGTGCACACGGTTAGTGCATAGTGTGAATAATTGGTTAGTGCATTGGGCCGGAATCCCAAGGGTGAGGGTTTGAATCCTGTCTGAGCTGCTAAGGGTGAGTCGATTTTTTCTAGTATTTTTAAATTATGTAAGTCATGATTTATTTATTTCTTGAGAAACTCTTCACCAGTCCAGAAATCCATGCTGTAACATATATCTTGACTGATAAATAGGTATCTCTAAAGGAGAGAATTGACCGGTTCCGCGGTATTGTCAGCCGTTGCCTATGGTGGTAAACATGCTGCAGTTTGTCATCGATCACCTCTGGTTTTTATACGGCCACTGGATCGACCACCACGAGCTCGGGGCCGACTTCTGGTTCTGGCACTAACTGCGGTAACTTAAAATAATAACTGCGGGTAGCAGCAATAGAAGAGGACCAAGATAGTTCAGATTCCGGACGGTTTCATTTTTAACCGACTTCAAAAATTTGAAAAGGAGGAGGTTATCTATTCGTCGCGTATATTTTTTATTTATTTATATGTATGTACACCGATTACTCGAAGACGGCTGAACCGATTGAAATGATTCAAACGTTATAACATGACGTTTGTTTCCAAGTTGGTCCCATTTTTTGAAATTTTGAAATCGGTTTAGCAGTTTTCAAGTGATCTTGAAAAAACTGTCGTTTTCGTTACCATTTTATATGAATTCAGGCGGATTTTCAACCATTACTTTTTTTTTATGCACCGATTTAGATGATTCTTTTTTTGTTCGAAAGAAGACACCTTAAGAATGATACCATATTAATTTCATTGGTATTGGACTTTGGATTTTGAAGATACACAAGGGAACTCCTTAAAATCAAATAGGAACTGTACAGTGATTGAAATATTGGCAGGTTTATGACAATCAAAAACAAGTTAAGAACCTATTTATTGTCAAGGACCTGCTGGACTATGGTTGAACTGCGAAGGCCCAACGGAACTCTTGCGGAAATTGAGTTACTCGGGGTATACCATTGAAAAATGTGAAACATTATAACGTTTTATTTTATAAAATCATCACTTACATACCTACCACAAAAAAGTTTAAAATAAAAAAGCTTTTTAAAAAAAAGCACAACCTCCTTCAAAAATCTTAAAAAACAGCTCCATAAAAAGCAAGAAATAATCTTCAAATCGATTGATTAAAACACGGCTATTGAAGTCGGGTGGAGCTTTGAGAATATAAACAATACCTACAATAAATAAAAAAAATACTTCCAGCTCCACCCGACTTCAATAGACGTGTTTTAATCAATCGATTTGAAATAATTCTTGCTTTTTATAGAGCTGTTTTTTAAGATTTTTGAAGGAGGTTGTGCTTTTTTTTAAAAAGCTTTTTTTTTTAAAAAAAAAAGCTTTTTCTGTGTTTGAAGAATGCAGTGAATCAGAGTCTGAATCATTATTCATAATAATGAATGGATGACTTCTGTCGGGTTCTCTTCAACAGACGAGTCAATATCTGATTCGTCTAGATGTCTCTAATTTGATTATTATGCAAACATATCAAATAATAAAGAAAGATATATAACAAATGTGTCTTATGTTGTACATTTACTACAGTGGGCATGCTTTGCACACACACGTCGTTGAGACCAATGTAAGTATTACTAGTACCTACAACATTAAACTTTTATTGTTAATTTTTTAGTTTTTTTTATGAGTTGAAACACAAGAACATTGTATAATTAGCATAAATACATCAAAACAAAAAATCTAGGGAGGGGGGTTTGAGTTACCCATTTTTGGTTTTTCCTAATATTTTGGAAACTATGCGTTTTGGTGAGATGAGAATTTACACAAAATGAAAGCTGATTAAAGCTACAAGTTTTATTCGGTCAGGTTTTCCGATATCTTGTATAATTTACGACTCTTGAATGTCTGACAACATGGGTGAAGCTTGAGGACAATGGGATCAGGACCCTTCAAGCAGAAAATAATGCGGACATTCTGATTGTGGATACGGCTGTGGAAATGTCGGAAACAACAGCTGTCGGCATTGTGGGTGAAGATATCGACTCCTCTTGATATCATCGTCTTGATGGCTAAAGCTGATGCGCATAAGGACACTTTTTTCATCAAGCCTGGGCGTGGGAAGTTTCACCTGTCCTTTGTACCTGGGTAGTGGTAGAGGAAGGGTCCGAAAAGACACCATGAAAGGTATCTACCCTCCAAAAATGGTTCTACCTTCAGCCCTATAAAAATCTCCATACAAACTGGAACACCCGCTCTAACACCCTGTGTAACGGGAATTTTTCAAAACCCTTTCTTAGTGCTCACACACATTATAAAAGGAATCTACTCTCCAAAAATGGTGTCTCTACCTTCAGCCGTTAGGGCTCTACGCCTATCCCAACAATGAATCAGTCAATCAATTGAGTTAATTCTACTTGATAACCATAGAAATGTAATGTTGATAACAGCCTAAATTGTCAAAAATACGTTGAGCTTCTATGATATGAATAATTTACTACGACAAAGATCAATCCTGCTGGTTTTTGTTAATGACATATGGATGCATTTTTACTCTGAGCATTTGCACTGTACCAAAGGTTTATGTTGCTGGTTTTTATTTCTCGGCCACTTTTCGAGATATTTTTTTTATATTATCATAGTCTGGCATATACTATACCTACAATGTCTCTATACAAAGTTTCGTCAAAATCCTTTCGGTGATTTTACGTGATGTGCGTTCAGACAAAATTATGAGAATTTCAAAATGACGCAAGAACCATTTTATTATATGTATGTATAGATGGATATAGATAACGGCACTTCCTTTTCGTTCAGATCATTATCCTTAAAAAATAAAGGTTCATTAAAATAAATATTTTTGTAACAAAATTTGTAGGTATAACAGTTTTCAGTGGTGCTCGGTATTTTAAAAAGGGAGGACACAAGGTTCATAATAACTTTGATTTTAATTAAAACATTGAACGAGACATCTCATTACAATTTTATTCAGCTCTGTTGATTAGGTCTTCACGATCATAACAAGGCCACAGTATTCAAATAGTTTTAACTTTTCTAGGAATGTACACAACGTCGACGTTCTTCATTTTGACCTGGAATTGGTGCTTGTCAAACTTTATTCCGCCATCACCAACACGAGTCTCAAGATCAAAATGACGAAGAATGTGAGCTAAGGCACTTTTAATCTGCAGTCTCGCGTATCGCATCCCAAAGCAAATTCTACTCCCAAGGCCAAAAGGCTGGTAAGTAACACCCAAATTTTGCTTTGATTCGTCAGAGAATCTGTCAGGGTTGAATACTTGAGGATCTTTAAAGTATTGAGGATCATGGTGGTAATCGTAAATAGACGTGTATACTCTCGTACCTTTATCAATTTTAACATTTCCCTCAGGCAGGACCGTCGCCTCTGTGCATCGTTTTATCATGACACCAATAGGAGGGTACATTCGCATGGATTCACATAATATTCTGTCCAGGTACTCCATTTCTGCTATGGCATCATAAGAAAGTTGACCATTATACCTCTCAAAAACAGCATCGATTTCTTCCTGAAGCCGCTTCTGTATTACAGGGTGTCTACCAATTTCAATAATGGCGCCAAATATACCAGTCGCTGTGGGTTCCACTCCTGCCGTGTAGAAGAAGAATCCCTGGGCAGCCAGTAACTCATCAGAGGGCTCCAACTGCAAGCCTGTTTCTTCATGCTTCATCACACCACCCTTTTGTATACTCAAGCATATATCAACGAAATCATGTTTCTTTACACCTTCTTGTTTCCGATGGTCAAAAACTTGTTTCATTGCGCCTATGAAGAATGGCTCGAAGTCTTTAAATAACTTCAATTGTAAAGCCTTAAATACTGTAGAAGATACGTTTGAAATAAAAAATCTAATATTATTCCAAAAACTCGGAACAAATGCTCTTCTGGCCATATCCAAGAACGGCGAATCAAATGTGGAGATATCTGTTACCCCAAAAACTGCTCCCCCGACTGCGGCACAGCAGTAAGTGGTCAACGTATTAAATGTATCACTTTTTAACTTCTCAGGATTCTTTTGTAAGTAATCTATGAAATCCTGAGCGCTCTTGTCAATAATGTAGTACATGTTCTTCAACTTGACCGACGTAAAGAGAGGAGTTAGTTTTTGTCTCATGAGCTTCCACCGGGCACCGTTCATGAAGAGGACGTTGTCCGCCAAATAGTCTTCTTTATGGTAATCTAGTCCTCTATCATTGAACTTGTTTACCTGCGCCATGTACTGGACATTTCTCACATTACTGATGAATACTGACGGTGACGTAAATGTTCCGAATCCAACAGCCGGTTCGTTGGGATATAACTTGTATATATCCCCGAAAACTTGAAACATTGCCCGATTTCCGGTAAGGTAATCCCAGAAAGGTCCCATAACTTTATTTCGGTTGTAAAATCTCACTCCGCGCTTTACCCAATATCTCTCATTGTAGAGTCCATTGAAATAAACAAATATCAAAACGAAGACAAGTACTAACGATAATAACAGTAGTAACATGGTTACAGTTCAAAGTCGGACTTAACTCTACCGATTTAATTCTCAGTCTGTTGTATTATATATTTTGTATTTTTCCAATAAAGGAACGTTTTCATTAGGGCGCGCGGCCGCTGCCGCATGCCGCACCGCCAGCACCAGGACGGAGCAGGGAAGCGAGATTTGTTGATGAAATCTATTCTCGTACCTACTCATACCATTTTCTTAAAAAAATACCAATACCATACATATCAAATTTTTTTCATTAAATAGGGTTCAATGGTTAAATAGGCTCCATGGGCAATAGCGTCGTTAAACACTTCTAAGGCGACGGCTACGTGCATGGTAAATATTGTGATCCATCGCCACAGAGTACATTTTAACCATGGAAAGTAAAATATTGAACATTCCATACAAATTACTATAAGCAAGCACCGCGCACCCCACAAAAAAAAGCGCTGCGCGGCCCAATTTTTTTACTATAAACAAGCACCGCGCACCCTGCAAAAAATCGCGCTGCGCGGCCCATTCTTTTACTATAAACAAGCACCGCGCACCCCGCAAATAAAATCGCGCCGTGCGGCCCATCTTTTTTTCACTATAAACAAGCACCGTGCACCCCACAAAAAATTGCGCTGCGCGGCCCATTTTTATTTATTATAAACACAAGATTACAAGGTTAGTTATGTAACTGACTAAAAATCGCGCTGCGCGGCCTTTTTTTTTGTACGGGCCGCCCCTGGCTGTTTGGGCATTTATCTTGACCCATTACGGTTGCAAAACTACTCAACATGGACCCTGGCCCTCGTCAAAATTGTGTTGGACATCCTGGCTCTACATGATAACTAGTAAAGCACACTATTTAATGTGAAAAAAGTCTTAAAATTCTATTTTTTTTTCAGTCAAGTATTGGGTAAAGCGCATTCGCTTAGATAGTGTCGCCCTTTCATCGCGCCGCCTTTGCACGTGCCGCTTCTTGTCAAAGGATGCCGCCGCATAAACAAAGGATACCGCGTGCGGCGTACACCCGCAAGTCAATTTGGATTTTGGCAGTTTACATCGAAGCGCCGCGCCGTAGTAAAAAGTTGTGTTTGTTGACTCTGCTACGTATACTAAAAATGTTTTTCATCCTTGGGAGGACAGTGAAGTACCTCAAGATGAAACTTTAAGTGAACCAACAAAAAAAAGACGGGTGTTTTGTAAAACATGTAAACACAAAAAAAGTGTAGATAACGCAATTAAAAAAGAAAATCGATATTTTGGTATGAATTCGGAACGTGATGAAGTTGGATCTATTATTGTAAATACAGCTGATAATGACTCCGACACTTCAAGTGATGAAAAATAGTAGGTAGTCTTATTTTTTTTATTTAATTTTTCATTAAAATTCTCTTTCGACCTCGCTTGTGTGTATTATTTGTATTCGTATTTTTTTTCAATAAACACAAGTAGGGACTGACACCGTAATTTAAAAAAAAACACGACGCCCGCCCCCCCCTCCCGCCGCCCGCACACTATGGTACAACTTAAATAATTATCGACACCGATAACGATATTGTTTACCGTTATCAGTAACATTACCAAAAACTTGACGGTATGCCTGTCTCTGAACACATTTGCTTGCGGGTGTACCGACACTATCTAAACGAACGAGCTTTAAAATGTATTTTTTAACCAAGCTAAAAGTTAATAAGTATTAAAAAAATCAAATGTCCGGGGTCAAGGCTCCAAAGTCCGAGGTTTATTACGCTTCCGGTCCTGGGCGGCAGGTTTTAGAGATGGCAGCCCTATGTGAAAAGAATTGTAATGAAACTAATAAATATTTTTTGAAAACAGCAAACATTGTCATAGGAGTAGACAACAGTCTGTTGTCGTATAAATTTTCTTACCTTGATCCTGTACTGTTTTTTTACTTAGGTAGGTAATAGGTATGCTATTGGTGTACAATTGGTGAACATTATAATCTTTCTACCTCTTTTCGAACATATTGCAAAATTATGAAAAGCATGTCCCGCATCCCACTCTGAACTTATGCCTAAAGACTACAGAAAACAAGAGGCACCAATAATATAAAAAAAAGGTTTGCATCGTATCTTCAAAAGGATATGCCACTCGTGCTGCTAATTCATTATCAAGAAAGCGACGTACTAATTAGTGTCATGTAAGTTGCACTATAACTGCATATAGGTTTCTAGAAATCTAGACCACTTTGTGCCTGTAATTACTTCAGTACTGACGCCGAACCATCGGGATCAACACGTACATACGCCCGTACGCGCTACTTTAAAACAAGGTAAAGATATTTGACAATCGTAAATACGAAATAACATCTAGGTTTATCATTATAATTTAGGTTCATAATTTAATTACCATAACTGTTAATTGAACCCTTTAATATTTGACATAAACAGAATTCAGAAATAGGACATGGTACTGTAATACGTTTATACGTTGGTACGCGAACAATATAAGGAAGCACGCAAAATTCTAGGCTAATGATTTAGAAAAGCAGCACTGTAAAAGTTTTTTTTTAAGTCAATAAAATGGTGGGTTTCTTAGGTATGTATCTACATACGTAAAATATTAATATGCTCAGTGCAACTTCACTTGACATTGCACATCTATTAATAGGTACACACGCATGCAAGTGCATTTCATTGGTGTTTAAATCGATATAGTTTGATAACAAACTAGGCCGTGTTGAGTATCAATGTATACCTACTTAACACTTTTTAATTTGCATATTTTCGGAAAACTTCAAGAAGCTGCGACTTATTTTAAAATTTCTAGAGAAATTTCTCAAATTCTAAAGTACCTAATTTTTTTCTTGGGGTTTCGCATTGCTAAATGTTTAAAGAAAAGACACCACTAAATAACAGGGTTTTGTAAAAGCAGTCCTAACCTAAGTGACTACTGCTAACTTGCAGTAGATTTCAAGAAATACCTAGTTGAAAGAACCTATTAGTTTAGTTAGTGTTTCATAGACTATCAGTATCACCAATGATCGTCTTCTCCAGATCATGGTATTCAACCGTGTTTGGGACTCGTCTTGCCCCCTCGAGTGGGAGCGATGGGAGGCTAATGGGAAGACCTGGATAATACAGGACCTCGCTCCTGAAGATGACGACAGAGCCCTGGATATCATGGTTAAACATTTCCTGCCAGATGAAGTCTTATGCTCCTCTAGTAGTACGTTTCAAATCCACAACATTCGCTCAATCCTGTATTGTATAGCCTATACAATACAGGATTAAGCGTATAGGTAACTTTATGTTTTGGTCGACAACCTCCGGGACAGACAGTTCTTCGAACGGTAAAATCTTTCGAAAACTCTTCTTATGTGGAAGTAGTATAATTGGATTGTTTTAAAACTGACTAGGAAATCAGCACTAAAAGAAACTTCATACCTACATCATTTAGTGACTACGATCTCTATCAAATCCAAAGGAAACGTAAGTACTTATGTCAACATTTTCCGCAATAGTAACTCAAAAATCAAAGATTTTTCTTTTTGCGTCAGCTGTTATACTTTTGCAGTGTGTAACATTTCGCCAACAAAAGATTGGTCCATGAACGTTTCGCCAAGAACGTTTTACCATTGAATGTTTCGCCAGCAGAACGTTTTACCAATGAAAGTTTAGATTAAGTTAATACTTTTATCTACCTATCTATTCTATTATTAAGTGTTACTTTGTTTCTTTTGAGTACTTACCTACCAGGAGCTTCGTGCCGTGACTAGGGTTGCCAGATGGTCGGGATTCGCCTGGATTCTCCCGCAAGCAAATGGACTGTATTAAATGAAAGATTGAAATGGGAATAAATTATATATTACAATATTATGATAATTAAACAAACAATGAACCGAACTACACGCCTCACAGCTTCCTGTCAACCACACCTCCCTGTCCCATTGGTCAAAGAGAGCATCACGTTCGGTTACATTCCCCCCTCCGTGCAACAGAGGCGCACTATCTTCCTTACCGGACGTTTTAAAATACCTCCTGCCGTACGGAGCTCCACCACCCTCACAATGCCGTCTCGGCCTGGGAAAATATTTGTAATAACACCCCGAGGCCAAACTCCTCGAGGTAAATTCCCATCTACCACAAAAACTAATTCTCCAACTTCCAAGTTTTTATGGCTGTCTTTATACATATACCAACAGGCATTTAAGTTACATTTTAAATTTTAAATATTTCTTTCTCCCGAAAACAACCGCAAGATCCCGACATTTTCAAAAATTCTCCAGATATTTTGGAGTTCCAATCTGGCAACCCTAGCCGTGACTTATGAGCGCTCGGCAGTGTGAAGAAGGTATGCGCAGTAGGTACCCTACAATTTTTTTAATTACAAATTACAGGGTACCTACTGCACATACCCCTTCTGCATTCGTAGAGCGGAGCGCTCATAGTCCAACGCGCGAGGTTTACAATACGTTACAATTTTATTGGATGCTCGAAACATTGCGTGAGACGATGCGCAAAACAAGATTCTTGGTAGTTGGACACGGTAGTTATGCGCATAGAGGCTATCACAGCCGCCAATATTGAAACGCATTATACAAGGATTAGAATCATAGACAAGAAATAAACTCTTCCATAATGGAATTCCAGATCTTGCCAACGAACCAGAAAGCGTGAGAAGCATTTGCGTAGTTTGGAGAAACTATTTTAGACAGCGGACGAGCCTCGGTTGCTACACTGAAGTTGATGGAAAGAAGACCCTGGTGGCACTTAACGTTTGCTTCGTCGCTTGCAAAAGGGAGGATGAAAAATTCAAGGTAATGAAGCATTTTAATGTGAAACGCACCGACTAGAGTGAAAAATGTGAAGTAGTAACGCAAACAAAACTAGGTATAATGTGACTTTTTGTATATCTGGACTAGAGCAGCGTAGGTAATATGTATCGAAGGGGGGGGGGGGGGAGAAAGGAAAGGCACAGTTAAAAAACATAAGTAAGTACCTACAGAAAACTGCAAATTACTGCCTATCAACCATACCTATTATATTTAATGTTTGTTATTTATTTACCTATCAGGGTGCCAGTTTATATCAATAGATGTATACCTAGACTTATACAAGTAAGTTTCACAGACAGAATTAGCTTAAGTACCTACTTACTAAAATACTAAGTAGATACCTACTTTACACATCAATTTCCAGATAGAAGGCGAAGGTTGCAAGAATGTTTTCGGTGCGTTAGACTACACCAAGTCCAAATGTGACACCTTTGAACACTTGGGAGTTGATAAGGTTCTCTCCGCGTTGGGGCTGTCCGTGATGAGGGACTACAGAGGTGCCAAACTTGGCGGGAGATTGCTAGCTGCTAGGTGAGACCTGCCCTTTGATTACGTTACTCTGTTGCTAACAAATCTCGAGTGAAATCGATTGAAACTGCTGTTACATTGCTGCTTTCAGTAAGATAGGTGTCACATTGGTTCTTACTCAAGCAGCAATGGAATTTCTGTCAGAGTTGATTGCAACGAAGTTAGAGGATCAGGGGGCGCCTAACCATAGAACCTGTCTCTCTCGTACTTAATATGGTGTTCAGGATGCTTTTAGTTGCAGAACATTGTAGTAGTTACAAGAATTTTGTCTGAAAGAAATACTGATATACATACCTACCTACAGAAATTTGTAGTTTCAAGTCTCTAGCTTATCGGAAAGCTATTATAAAATCGTTCTATCTATCTATTATAAAACTTGGCGGACAAACAAACAAACAAACGAGAAAGCAAACTTATAAAAACGTGTTAAAAAATGAGACAAAAGATGCTTTAAATACTAAATTCGGCGCATCTTTTGTCTCATCTTTGTCTTGCCAAGTTATATATATGCCGACACCATTATTGCCATAAATTACCATTACATAAGTAGTACAAGTTTGCCATTATCACAACACAACATTTCTCACACTTCACATTTCTGTTCTCTCCTAGTAGCAGATTTTAATAAAGAGCGAGTGAGAGAGAACCCCTTCGTCGTCCACCAAGAATTTTTTCTTGCAAAAAAATCCTCAACTTTTATTCGCTAGTGGAAAAGAGTCTTAAAGCCATCTTAGAAGATAAGTTACAAAGTATTAAATTACGATATTTTTTTAATTATTGAGAATACCACAAACTCCATGCTTTGTGGTATTCTCAATAATTAAAAAAAATATATATTAATGCAAATGACACAGGTAGGTACTTATATAAGTATTTTAGGTCGAGTGGGTAAAGGAAACATAATAATTATAAATAAATACAGATATTATGATAAACATACTTAGTAAAATCCTTTTATCTCTTAAGCGTTTTTTTAACATAAAAACTGGCTAAACAGCTATGGCACCCATTACACACACAATCTGATCACGCCAGACCGCGCCAGACTGACAAAGATTGATTGTGTAACGTTGTTCGCGATCTGTTTCAATCTGGCGCGGTCTGGCGCGATCTGGCGTGATCAGATTGTGCTGGATTGTCAATCTACGTCAATCTGGCTTGGTCTGGCTTAGGGTTGGCACCTTTTTTTCGGGGTAATAGTATTATTTTCAAAACATTTAAACATTATAGTACTTACTTTTGGGATATTTATAAAAATGTAGTACGAATTTATTTTTAACTAGCTTCCGCCCGCGACTACATCCGCGTGGGTGGACATTCGAAAAATCATTAAAAAAAAACATACAAACGAACAGAGAACTTGCAGTAGTCTGCTCATCGCAATCTACTGCTATCCGATACATGTTTTTATAAGGCTGAACTGATTTACATGAAAGGATTATGCCGATTTTTCTATACAAGCTAGGCCATGATGCGCTTTGATGAAATTACCAATACACTATAGTAATTTTATACTGATTGCGTGGGAAGAATGTCATTAAAATATAATGCGGGAGAAAAGAGAAATCTCAATCTCAAGGAGCTGTTTACAGTTATAATTGTTTGACATTTTCCTATTATATGACATTTCAAAGTCAATGTCAATGAGATATGTATGGTTAATGCGCATCATGGCCCAGAATCCGGCATGATCCTAGATTAAAACATAGGATACTTTTTATCTCGGTCAAAGGTATCCTAGGTATTTTTTTTTAAACATTGTTATTAATATGTAGTAAGTACTTACTTTCAGGAAATTTATTAAAAAATTAGCGGCCGCCCGCGACTTTGTCTGCGTGGAAAGGTTTTTTGCTATCCCTCGGGAACAATACTTTTTTTCGGGATGAAAGGTACCTTATGTCCTTCTTTGTACCTCTGACAACGTGTATGCAAAATTTCATGATGATCGGTTCAGTAGTTAAGACGTCAAGGCGTAACAAACAAACAAACAAAAGGACTTTCGCATTTATAAAAATACCCTAAAAAAACATACAGACGAACAGAAAAACAACCTCCTGCTTTTTTGAAGTCGGTTAAAATATCGGATCGCAGTAGATCTTGGTAGATTGTCAATCTACCACAATCTACCGCGATCCGATGCAAGTAGATTGTGGTAGATTGTCAATCTACCATGGTAGACTGACAATCTAGCACAATCTACTGCGATCCGATGTTTTTAACCGACTTCAAAAAAGGAGGAGGTTCTCTGTTCGTATGTATATTTGTTTTTTATGAAGGCTGCACTGATTTGGATAAAATTTGACAAACAGTTTATAGTCTGGATTAAAACTTATGATATTTTTGATCTCGGTCAAAGGTACCTTAGGGTTTTTTTTTTAAACATTGAAATTAATTTGTAGTACTTTTGGGAAATTTATAAAAATATAGCCCATAATTATTTTTAACTTTCTTTCCGGCCGTGACTACATGCGCGTGGGCATTTGAAGAATCCCTTAAAAAATATACAGATGAAAAGAGAACCTCCTCCTTCTTTTAAGTCGGTTAAAAATATTGGATTGCAGTAAAAGATGATGAAATTTGGCACACAGTTAGTTTGGTACCCTAGGAAGTACCTACTCTATGTACCCTATTTTTAAAGGAAGCTAGTTAAAAATAAATGAGGACTATATTTTTTCATAAATTTCCCATAAACCTACCTACTATATTTTTGGCAATGTTGTAACATATCATTTTTGATAGGTTACATTCATATTATACTTTAATCATACCAACCTTTATTTATGTTTTCTTTACCCACTATTTCGCATCATTACACAACATTTTTCATACATCCCATATTGCAAGGTACATACATATTCATTAACCTTATTCCACACAATAATTTCTAGTTTCTTTTTACACTTTATGTAGATTTAAATTCATCAACAAACAATACTTCGATCTGATGATTGACATTTTAATTTTATTAACATAAAAATCATAATTCTCGAACCATTGGCTCAATCTCGCGAGGAATAGCGGAACTAATGCCACGAGCAAACATCCAAATAAATATTTTCCTTTTCATTCTAGCAGGGATGTCTAGCTATTTGCATCTTTTCTTTTCATAAAGCCACCTAGTGTTGGGATTCCACACTTCATCATAACTTTAGCGCTATCTAGTGTCAAGGAGTGGCAGTCTTTCGCATGTATAGTACCGTCCCTCTCACACCTAAGTGCATAGCCGCCCTGTTCGTCTCATTCATACATAGCACTCAAAACTGACATCTAGCGTGAAGTAGCTTCCTGCTTTCACAATCTGGTTCCACATAAAAACAATCTCAATTGTCTATGATTCCTAAAAACTTTTATCAATAACTAAATAAATATCTGTCGTACAATGGAAGTAATTAGTTATTAATAATCTACGAACCTTCCTTTATTTGATTTCATATAATTCTTTATTTTTCTTTAACAAATTTTTTAACCATAGACAAAAATCTGCTCTTTCTAGAAGTATGCCAGTCTTTGTGATTTTTTCTCACTGTCTCTGGAATGTGGTAGATGATTCGCGAAATTGTACGGCTAAAACGAAAAAGATATAAATAGAACCCGATTTCTTTGAGTGGGGACATTCGCTCTCTCTGAATTTCTACCTAACTTGCTGTGTGTGCGCCCGAGTGTATTGTGAATTTGTGATTGAGAATACCTACTTCTCATACGCTGTGTGTGTGCCATCTATCCCTCGCAAACCACAAAATTGCGTCCTAGCTGCATCACCGCAACTTATTACATTTGTCCTCAAATCATCAGTGTCCGGGTAAGCTTATCTGCTAAACGGCAATCATGTCTACTGACATTTATTTTATGTCACTGTTTTGTCATAACGCTGTGTTTTCTATTTCCTCTACAGTTCTTTTAAATTCTGTCGGAATCACCCATCCGAGACGAGTGCTGCTGAGCAGACGGCAACATCGCCAAGCCCTCATTATCTGACCTTCGACCTTGAGTGACCGGTGATCGAGAAACCCCATCAGAAGACGAACATCAGGTGTAAACGCTCCTATACTTCTATTTTTACTATACCCTTTACTATTATTCACGTTTGTGAGCCATCCACAAGCGTGTGGCGCCCATACTCATCTCTTCTCTTCTCTTCTGTCATCTGTCCAACCTAGTCATATTTGATTTGTGATTTATTACCTTAATCTAGGGAGCGTTTGTCTATTTATCATATGATTTCCTATTGTTTAATGATCTATGACTGTTCTAATATATTGTAAAATCCATTTTGAAAGATAGCAATATTCAGATCTCTTTTAAATACCTTGTTTTGTTTGACTTCTGTTTTATAACTTATGTATGTAAACTCTCAACTCAGTGAGAATACTGTGATTTAAGGCCTTCCGCCAGTGCAACAAGTGAGCTGCAAGAATATTATACCCACGCCCTACATTTTAAAACTCTCTTAACACTATTTTCTCATTTTATTTTAATAAAAGTTTTCATTTAAACGTTTATTTTCTTTTATTTTCACAGTTACCTATTAGCTAGAAAAAACTAATGTCACAATGTTTTGAAAAATACTATTTTACCTTGATGTTATTACTATACCAGGCTATAAACTATACAAGGTGTTAGGTAAAAAAAGCCTTATAAAGCCGAATATGGTAGATAGGGACCATCAAACTGAACAACTTTTACTATGGGACCAATTCTGAAATCGCGAAAAAAAATCTGCTGTTTCATACAAAAATTAATAACGCAAATATCAAAATGAAACGTGATTACTTTTAACACGACTGCCCAAAGCAAAAAGAGTGTTATGTGTTCAGGGTTCATGTATGTTTGTTTGTGGGATTGTGAGTTTCTTTATTCCACCATAACTTCTAAATGCCTGAACTGATTTGAATAAATGGGGTATCGTTAGAATTCTTACAGCATCATGAGTGACACTGGCTATATTTTTTTTAGAAAAAAGCTATATTGCGACTGTACCTACGACGCCATTTTCAAATGTGAAAGAAAATTTTTTTTCTTCTATTATTACAATATGGGCATCAAATGAAAGGCCTTGATGAGCACATTCCAAAACTATATAATATGTCACTAAAATGTGTAAAATAAAAATAAATAAATTAATCAAAACCTCTTTGATCAAAAATTGTTCCATAATAAGGTTCCCCGACTGCAATGACACTTGTTGTTTAACTTTTTAGATCGTTTTTGGCAGGGAAGTCGTGTTTTTAATATTTTTTTAATTTATTTATTTTTTATCATACGTTTGTTGAGTATGTGGTTTGTTGCGTTGTGCGTTGGTTGTCCTTTGGCGTGTTCTGTCGAACTTTTCTCTGACCCTTAGCGCGAATAATTTTTAAAAATCTACCTAGTTGAAGTAGTGCCATCTATCGACAAAATCTTACTAAAATTATCAGCTGTCAGAAAACCGCTCATTAGATATACAGAGGTACTTAAAATCTTAAGTCGGTTTAGAAAAATACTTAAATCGGATTAGAAAAAGAAACTCACATACCCACAGGCCACAAACATACATGAACCCTGAACACATATACACTCTTTTTGCTTTGGGCAGTCGTGTAAAAAGTGGTATTGTATCAATCAATTGAGATTGAAAATATAAAATTAGTCGCAAAAATAGTGTTTTAATAAAGTTGTTTTCACAACACTAGCACGTTACTACCACGTCAACTGTCGCGACTAGCACGTTGCGTATGCATTAAACTCCCCGTCAGGATCACCTTCCGTCCCCGCCCCTTGCCCGTTCCGTCCCCGTTCCGTCCGGGGTTTTTCCCGTCCCGTATACAGCGGCCGTTAACCGGGTAATATAGTTATTTTTTTAGCTACAACCATAGATGTAGCAAATACCTTCGGTATAAACCAGATTGAGCTCTTCGCCCCAAAACGAGCCGACAGAGAGGTCAAGTAGATAATTGTATCTCTTTCTTCATTCGGGTGACCAAACTGTATGGTTGGTCGGAGACATACTTTAATGATCAAACGAACTTACCCTAAGTGAAGTTCGATCCTAATTATCCCTTCTTCGTCGAAGAGATTTAATTTGTTACAAAGTAGTAGCTCTGCTAATCGCTCGCACTCTGTCGCACGTAGTTCAGCGCCCAAGCGGGAAAGAGAAAGCAATAGCCTTCCCCTCCCCGGCTCCGACCATCGCTACCCGCCGCCGCGTCAACCTCATTCAGTTTGGAGTAGTAAGGAAATACATTGATATCCCCATCTATTATAGGGATAAGGTTGTTGAACAAACAACTAGCAAGGGAGGGCTGGGACTTTAAATCTCTTCGACGAAGAAGGGATAATTAGGATCGAACTTCACTTAGGGTAAGTTCGTTTGATCATTAAATTATCCCTTCTTCGTCTCTGAGATTTAATTTGTTACAAAGTAGGATGTTTAGAGAAGATATCAATGTTATTAGAGGAAATCCTTGTTTGTTTATATAAATAAACAAGGGTTAAGTGAACACACATTAAATTATTTTTTATAGTTATCTAAGATGATCTTATAGTTATCTAAGATATCTTTTTTGGGGGTAGGCGGTGAAAATAGCAAGACGTTTTTTCAAATTTGCTCTGCATTTTATTTGTTTTAAAATTAATAACACAGTTTTTTATTAAATTTAAGTGTAATATATCATGTACTAAACACTGTACAGTACCTGCAGCTGCTATATCCTCTCCATACCATTGTCACTTTTAACTAAGCACCGCACAACATCCACCTCACAAAATGGAAGAGATCAAGGGCACAATTGAGTCTTTGTCGCAGTCCTTCTCACAGCAGATGGCAAAGTTTGAGAATGATCTCAAAAAATCCAGCACTTCACAGCAGCCATCGCTACCATCATTGTCTGCGGAGTTCGAGGCCTTCCGTGACTTCGTCATGGCTACGCTGAAAAACCTTGAACGGCAAGTCACAGTGTTATCCTCCGAGTGTGACAATGTCGAGATGAGGAGTCGGCGAGCTATGCTGCTACTCCATGGTGTCCCGGAAGTCAAGGAGGAAAACCCAACTGATACTGTGCTGAAGGTGGCCTCACAACATCTAGGCACCATTAAGGTATGCGGAGCGGACATCAGCCGGGTCAGCCGTCTGGGCAAAGCACGGCCAGATAAGCCTCGACCGCTACTAGTGAAGTTTCAGTCGGAGTCACTGCGGGATAGTTTGTGGGCGGCGAAATCCAGTCTCAAGGGCACCGGTATCACTCTGTCGGAGTTCTTGACTAAACTCCGCCACAAAGTGTTCCTTGCTGCGCGCGAAAAGCTTGGTGTCTCTAAATGTTGGACCAGTGCCGGACGCATTATTGCAGTGGGTGGCGATGGCAAGCGGCACCGCATTATGTCGTTAGCAGACATCGGTAGGCTGTCACCCGAAGAAGCCGGTTCCTCTGCCACGACGGCATCAGGAGATGTGCGCCCTCCACCTTCGGCTCCTGTCCCCAGGAGCAAGAGGGCTATCTCCGCCAAGAATAAGTAGGTGTAAGTCTATTTTATTTTAGTTTCTGTTATTTGTTCTAAATGTTGTAATGTAATGCTTTAGATACACACTTTATGTTTGTCAGCCCCTTCTGTCCTTTTTGCTTTTGTATTGCAACTTTAATGTTTGTTGTTCCCTTACTGTTTTTAGTTGAATTAAGTAGTTCGCTGTTCGCCATTTGTTTCTCTTGTTTAGTTTATCTATATATATAAAATTCAAAGTCCTGACTGAGTGAGATATCAACGCACAGCCCAAACCGTCGAACCTAGAGACTTCAAATTTTGCACATAGATACCTTATATAGTGTAGGCATCCACTAAGAAAGGATTTTTGAAAATTCCATCCCTAAGGGGATGAAATAAGGGATGAAAGTTTGTATGAAAGTCCCTCAGATTTGAAGCTAGGATCTTCAAATTTTGTGGTGAGGCTGATGATTGAAAATTAATAAATACGTGTCTCAGCGTTTTTCAAAATTCTACCCCCGAAGGGGTGAAAAGTAGTAAAGAATAAAATCCTTAATTTTCGGAGTAAAAATCGCTAAATTTATAATTTAAGCTTAAGGATGGAAATATAACACAACGTATATTGTTATTGGTAGTATTTTTCAACCCCTATGGGAATGAAATGTGGTAAATAAACCTAAAACAGATATGGATGTCGTTATTGGGGTTTTCTGGGATGATGATTGCGAAAATAACATTTATTTTGAAGTCCAACACTGTCGACATGATTTAACCACTAAAGGGGTGAAAATGGGGTTCAAATTTGTTACGGAAAAGAATATAAAATAGACATTACAACTTTAAACTTCGTAGGAGCATGTCTAAAAATAAATAGGCGAACATGTATTTTGTGATTTTGAAAATCAACCCCTTAGGGGGTAAATGGGTTAAGTAAACTTAAAAATTTATATGGATGTCGTTCTTGAGGTTTTATGGGATGGTGATTGCGAAAATGACATTTATTTTGAAGTCCAACACAGTGGACATGAATTAACCGCTAATAGGGTGAAATGGGTTTCAAATTATGTATGAAAAAAGAATATTAAATAGACATTACAACTTGAATATTCGTAAGAGCATGTCTAAAAATAAAAAAGGCAAACACAGATTTTGTTATTTTGAAAATCATCCAATAGGGGGTAAATGGTAGGTAAGTAAACATGAAAATCGATGCGGACTGGGAACGGGAACGCGAACGCGAACGCGAACGCAAACGGGAACGGAAACCGGGAACAGCAACGGGACCAAACGGGAATGGGAACGGGAAAGGGTAAAGAAACGGAAATGGAATACTGCTAATATCTCTGGACCCAATTCTGATTTTTGTAATAAACTAGCTTCCGCCCGCGACTTCGTCCGCGTGGGTATTAGAGAAAATCCTTAGGGATCCTTCAACCAGGATCCGACCAGGCGATTTTACGCGATTAGGCGGGTCCCCACCAAGCGCGCAGCCTCGTGCAAGGCCCACCACATGCGGCAAACCTTTTGCCTCGCGAGGCAGCGCGCTTGGTGGGGACCCGCCTAATCGCGTAAAATCGCCTGGTCGGATCCTGGTTGAAGGATCCCTAAGGATTTTCTCTAATACCCACGCGGACGAAGTCGCGGGCGGAAGCTAGTTAAATATAAAGTAGGTAATCACATTTTCTTTCGTTGCTATTTAATTTATTTGCCAATTTCTGTATGTCAACATTGTCAATGTCAACTGTCAACTTCTTTCTTACCCCGCGTTCCGAATCACGCTCACAGCGCTGTTAGCGCGTATCCGACCAAATTAAATAGTCACAAAATATTACACAAATAGGGTTATTGTGTACCTACTTTATTTAATGGATTATACGCTAACAGTGCTGTTGGCGTGATTCGGAACGCGGCCTTATTTTTTCACGTCACATGACAGACCCAGACCACAGACCGATCAAACCACAGTAATCACAGACTAATAAGTGAACAAGTACGGAACAGGTACAAGTATAAGGAACAAGTTTTTCGTCATATGATATTTTTACTGTACTGGGTCTGTCATGTGATACTTTCAATGAAATTAAAATGCTTTTTGTGCTTCTATCATGTTTGTGTTGTACCATAGTTGTTGTTAGCTTCTGTTCTGTTCTTTTTCTTCTTTCATATTCGTTTTCTTTCAGACAACCTGTGGGTACTGTATTTAAGTAAGTATATTTTTATTTTTATTTTATTTGTATTGTTATTAGTGTATTTAGTAGTTATATGAGTATATCTTTAGATAACAGCAATGACCTATTTCTATCCTGTTCTTCTTCTGTGACTTCTAACTCGAGCTTTCAAAGCTTAGACACCCCGCTGGGTGAGTTCCTGGATGAAACCTTCCGTGATGTTCCTAAAAACTTTAACGTTGTGCATATCAATGCTCAAAGCATCCCGGCCCACTTTCCTGATATGCTTGCGACATTTGATTGCAAGCATATACACGCTATTCTTGTCTCTGAAACTTTCCTTCATCCTTGTCTTTCTTCTAACTCCTACTCTCTACCAGGTTTCCAATTAATTCGTAACGACCGTGTAAGTTCCTCACATGGAGGTGTGGCAATATATCTTCGCTCTCATATCCCTTTTACTATACTTAGTCACTCTCCTCAGCCGCCACCTTCCAATACCGCCGAGCATCTCTTTCTTGAATTATCTCTGTCCCACTCAAAAGTTCTTTTAGGTGTCTTTTATAGCCCTTCGCTCCGAGTTGACTACTTTGAGTCATTCGAGCAACTCCTAGAAAATTTCGTTCCCCTATATTCTCACACCATCATTATGGGTGACTTCAATACATGTCTAATGAAAGACGACGTCCGTGCCAACAAGTTATTATCTTTAGTGAATTCTTCCAACTTGCACATTCTACCTTCGAAGGAAACCCATTACTTTCCTAATTGTTCTCCCTCCCTTCTAGACCTCATGATTGTCTCTTCGCCAACCCTAACTGTTAAGCATGGTCAACATTCTGCAGACGCATTCTCTTACCATGATTTGGTTTTTCTATCTTACCGGATTCGACCTCCTAAATTAAAACCAACTGTGCAGCTTCAGCGTAGCTTTAATAGTATCGATCAAGACCGTTTACAGGAAGATGCTGCCAACATTGACTGGTCGGCAATTTTCTCCTCTAATTCAGTGGACGAGCAAATTGAGTTCTTCAACAAATCCCTGACGGAATTATATGATGTACACGCTCCTGTCCGTCCGGTGAAAATTAAGCATCTCCCGGCACCGTGGTTGTCAGACGAAATACGTACGTTAATGGCTAAAAAGAATAGTACCAAGGCAAAATACAAACTCGATTCTTCGGAACGTAATGAGTCACGATACCATCGCGCCAGAAATCGGTGTAACACTGTGGTTAGGGACGCCATAAGACGCCATATACACAAATCCATTGAAGGTGAAGATCCTGCCAAAGTTTGGAAGTTTTTGAAAACTCTTGGTGTTGGCAAATCTCAGTCAAGTAGTCCTAATAACAATATCGATTTCAACCAACTAAACAGTCATTTTACTGCGGCAATTCCTATTGATGGCAATTTAAAAGCCAATACTTTGCAATATCTTTCAACTTTGCCAACACAAGATTCAGCTCCTTTTATTTTTAATCAAGTTGCAGACTGTGATGTAAAGAGAACGATACTGTCCATTCAATCCACTGCTGTTGGTACTGATTCCGTAAGCCGCAAAATGATCCTACCCATCCTTGACATCCTCATTCCTATTATAACCCATGTCCTTAATACCTCAATTTCAACTGGAACCTTTCCCGATACCTGGAAAGACGCGAATGTCATTCCCCTCCCTAAAAAGGCGAAACCCACCATGTTTTCTGATTTTCGTCCCATTTCTATCCTTCCGTTCCTTTCCAAAGTCCTGGAAAAACTTATTCATCGCCAGCTTACGGACTACCTCAATTCAAACCATCTCCTTAACCCTTTACAATCTGGTTTCCGCAAAGGACACAGCACTTCTACAGCCTTAATTAAGGTAGCGGATGACATACGCCAAGGGATGGATAACCGACAGCTTACAGTACTGACATTACTAGATTTTAGTAATGCATTTAACTCTGTGGATTTTGACATCCTTCTTGGTGTTTTACGTTCTCTTAACATATCTCCGGCTGCAATTGATTGGTTTCGAAGTTACCTGCTAGGGCGACGGCAGCGCATCCGCATTGGAGATTCTTTCTCTGAGTGGAGCGATATTGGTGCCGGCGTTCCTCAGGGTGGCGTCTTATCTCCACTTCTTTTCACAATCTTCATCAATTCGATCACAAATTCTATTTCTAGTTCCTACCACCTCTACGCAGACGATTTGCAAATATACACACAAGCTCCACTATCAGAACTCTCTCGTGCAGTAGCTGTTACCAATTCGGATCTCGCACTTATCAGTAGCTGGACTAAATCCTTTGGTCTGATCGTTAATCCTGCTAAGACTCAGTGTATAATTATTGGCAATGCTCATTACGTTTCGAGAATAGATTTTGAACAGCTTCCTTTGGTAACCTTTGAAGGCACTACAATCCCTTATTCAAAAACTGTTAAAAATCTAGGTATTATCTTTGACCAACATATGACATGGAGACCACAAGTGGAAGTAGTAAGAAAAAAGATATTTGCAGCGTACGGATCGCTTAACCGTCTTCGAAATTTTTTGCCGATCAGCACCAAAATCACTCTGGCCCAATCTCTCCTCCTGTCTATTATCGAATACGCTGATGTCTGTTACACTGATCTGTCTGAGGAACTTCTTAACAAACTAGAGCGTCTGCAGAATGTCTGTATCCGGTTTATTTTCAACCTTCGCAAATATGACCACGTGTCGCACTTCCGTTCCAAATTGAATTGGCTCCCCATTCGCCGGCGCAGGGACTTGCATACTCTTACGCTCCTTTACAACTTACTTTTCCTTCCAACCTCACCTCCTTACCTTAAAGCTTGTTTCTCTTTTCTCTCCTCTTCTTCGCAGTCTAGATTGCGATCTTCGACTAACCTCACCTTAGAAATCCCACAGCACTCCACCGACTTCTTTTCATATTCGTTTTCTGTCCAAGCTGCTCGTCTATGGAACTCACTTCCAGAGGACATCAGAAAATCTCAGACTCTCAAGTCCTTTAGAGATAGAGTTCGAAGTCATTTCCTTTCCTCTTCTTCTGATTGACTTTATTTATTTTCTCTTTAATCTTATTTGTATTTTTATCTTTATATACACTTATTCTTCCCTCTTTAAAATTGCACCCACTCCCCTATTATTATTTTTCCTTTTTTTCTATTTATTTTACACCCAAAGGTTGCCTGGAAGAGATTGCTGCTTAGCAATAAGGCCGCCTCTTGTATACTTTCTTCTTTGTATTTTTGTCCTCTTTTCTGTAATATTTTGTTTTGTGTGCAATAAAGCGTAATTTATTATTATTATTATTATTATGAAAATAAGTCAGTGCTCCTGCAACTGCAACACAATAAAAAGTAGTTTTATTATAATGTTGGTTCTGTGACATTAGAGCCCCATGCCTGGAAACTCGCAAATATTGTCAATTGTCCAGTCCAAACAGCACATTGCGAAAAGCGTCCACAGAAAATCCGGCACACAGACTAGTAAGTGAACAAATTTTTCCTCACGAATGGCAGCAACTTGGCCGCCGCGTCGATGTGACCATGACCACATGTTACACAACATGATAAACAGGTAATGAGGTAAAAAAAAAATGGTGTAACATTCCTCCCTTATAAATTTTGCCGAATGTTTGTGACGAGGCAGCATTGATATGTTTTTTTTTTGGGTTTGTATTAGTTCATAAGGGCGACAATATTTAAGATATTTATATAAATAAACACAAATACTTTTATTACAGAAATACAAACTTAAAGAATGGAAAGTTCAACAAGTTGTGACTTACAGAAGATGTGATTGAACATCTGTCATTTAAATTTTAAATAATAAATTATTTCGTCAAATCTTACTGTGTTGCCTCAGATAATATAATACAATACTGAGTTACTTAATTGAATTATGCACATGATCTGTATTCATTTACTTGTAGCCAAGGCTAACAAGGTGACCAATGGGTGCTTAATTGTTCAAAATGTAAGTTATTTGGGAGTAAGTTCAACAGGTAATCTTAAACTATTGTGAGATCCAATCCAACGTTATAGTGTAACAAACATATCTATAATTATTTTTTTAAGGTTCTCATTGCTGGTGATATAGATTTAAAAAATTTGGGAGATATCTGAGCAATGATTGTTTAGTGGCATTCGTTTAGAAAACAGTTGTTTAGAAAACCTATTAAATCATTAATTTATATAAAATAAGATATTATTTCTTGGCAATAGTTCCAATAAAAAATATAGATTTGCTTGCAGTATTATTCAAATACTAAGGAACGTTTGCCTTATAATATGCAGCCAGAGAAAACTGACAGCGAGGATGATATTTTTTTCTGCGAACAGATGAAAATAAATTAAAGTCACGATGTGACTAGAACCATCACTATTTCTTTAACAGCAAGTTAAGGTTTCAACGAGGGAATGGAGTTGCCTGCCACAAGTATATTATTATGTTTACTAGGTAGCTTCAGTAATATAAGTGTATTTAATGTATTGTGTAATTGCAGAAAATAAAAAACCTTTTTTTATTTCATTGAGAAACCATGACCGTTATAGCTATTAAGTCATTTGGCTTTGTCATGTACAATAAAGTTTTTTTTTTTAAATAAGTGAGGAAAAAGAAAGCTGGGGAGGCGTTAATACACCTATTGTTGATCATACCACTGCCATTTCTCGCGAGCAATTTAGCAATTTGATTTAATTGCAAGCAATGAACACCACTAATTCGATTCATTTATGAAATGGAAGTGGTATTATTAATATACAACGTAGTGCGCGTCCCAGCTGTAGCCAGCGCAGCCGCAGTGGTAGGTGCCGCCCATCGGGTAGTAGAACATCAGTGCTAGTATACGCACGGTATGCGAAGGATTTTATACCAAAAAAGCAAATCCAGGTCATTAATGAGCAGCAATTTTTCCTCGTTTGTGCAAAATCTTATATTGTCTCACTTTGACCGGCTGCTGCGCAGTCCATTGTCAAAGCAACGGAGAAAGTATTGAAAACTATTCGTTTATCATATTGGTCTAAGTATCAGGAAAAGAAATATATTCTTTTTTCACCATACAATACAAAGTTGACAAGGTCCATAGTACGATACAAAACGTAATTATTATGTTAATCATTTTAATATAGTTAAACATTTATGCTCAATATGTACAAGCCTTAAGCTTGTCCAATATTACAATTTTAAGTGTTAAAATAGTAATGCTACCGCAGTACAAACTGCTGTAATAGTTCCTAAGTATCTAACAAAGTCACTAAAATGTATTCTATTTGATTTTAATAGCTTCTTCTAGAAATATTTTGTTTGTCCTTATTTGTCAATATACTACTAATTTTAGAAATTAAATACAAGGCCAAAGAATTTACATGTTTGGCTGGGAGTAATAGTACTTTCTTGATAGTTAATGAGGATCTAAATATTTTAATCATTGTTTTTATAGTTTCTAATACTTGTGAGAAATTTTGGTACTTAATACCCAGACATAAGTGTCATCTTAATAGGTCATTGAAGCCTGAAAATTAATGGTTAAAATTATTGGTTTAAAACATTTAGTAAAGATGATGATTATGTGTAGTGCCATGCAAAAGCCAAAGAATAAGACCCAAAACTCATGAAGTTTATTGTCTAAATAACATTCTTACTAATATTAAAAATTGCAAAAGTCCTTTTGTTTGTTTGTTTGATACACTTTCACTACTGAATAGATCATCGTGAAATTTTTATACACGTTGTCTGGGTTACAGAGAAGGACATACGGTACCTTTAATCCCGAAAGGAAAATATTGTTCCCGAGGGATAGCAAGAAACATTTCCATGCAGGCCAAGCCGCGGGCGGCCGCTAGTCTTAAATGCTTTTTGCACTGTGTGCAAAAGCAACTGTTCTCAAGGACTAATAGTTGTGCCATGACATTATCAGGGCATATGTTATGAGTTTATAGTCGTTCTAGCATCCTCCATAAAAAGTTCAGAAAGTACCCACATGTTCTATTTTCTTTTGTAAAGAAAATAAAATATGTATATTTGTTTATTTTCTAATTTAACTAACTGAATACTTAGGATTAGTATTGGAAAGCACATAACGGTCGTTTGTGATAGTTTTTACTCGAATCGAGAACGTATTTTAGCTGACCAGCTAAAAATACAGACAAGGTACAGACCTTTTGTTCTGATCCAGTAGCGTGACGGTGCCGATGGTGGTGATTACAGGTAGACCTTGGAGCTGGAAGCTGCAGATAGGTGCCGCAAGGCTGATGAAACACGTTAAACTGGCCCTGCTGGTTGCTGTCCGTCACCTCGGCCCAATTACTTGTGTTTCAAGATATGGTTGTGGTTGTTGTGGTAGACCCCAAGTTTAGAGAAGACTGAGCAGTAGGTGTCGTCGCGCTGACGGTCTTTAAAGACAATATACGAACGATTTTCAGTAGTGGCATAATACATGATAATCGCATGATTCATTTTCAACGAATCGGCGATGAGTTAATAATGTTTTTTTTAATTTTACTGATCTCAAGGGCCCCTTTAACACTTGTGGGAGTGTATTTTGATGTTCAACATCACTGCTGATTTTTTCACGAAGGAAAAAAATTAATAATAAAGAATCAGAATTTTGTTTTATAATGTTGTTCGAGAAAACCGAAAACATATAAAAGTACTTGTACATAGCTGTATCAGTGACAACAATTTTGATGTTTTATTAAAAAGGTTATTAGGCCTTCAACTTTGATAGCAAATATTTTATTAATATTTGTAAAATAACGGTTAATATCTCGTATTAACACATAAAAGTATCTAGTGACTTTAAGTAAATAATCTGCAGTTTACGTCAGCAAATCTATGTATATATATTTTTATAAAATTACGGCAAATATCTCATATTAGCTCATAATAGTATCACTGGTCAATATCACGTATTGACTCGGGAAAAAATATCTTATAATAAAAGCAAGTATGTCGTATTGACTCAAAGCAAATATTTTTCAGTTAACACCAGCAAATCTATTCGTATTTTGTTAAATATGAAGCGGTTAATAATGATTAAACGATCTTACCTGTAAGTTGAATTCAATCATAATATATGAAGGATTCGTCCGAAGACATTAACTCACAAAAGCATGTCGTATCGACTCGAGGCAAGTATTCGGCAGTTTATTGTAAAATGATGGTTAATATCTCGTATTAACTCATAAAAGTATCACTGGTCAATATCTCGTATTGACTCGGGGAAAAAAATTCACTGGTCAATATCTCGTATTGACTCGGGAAAAAAGTACCATTGGTCAATATCTCGTATTGACTCGAGGCAAATATGAGGCAGTTTGCCTTTGTGAATAACTTGCATACTTTTCATCACTAAGAGAAAAGATAATTGTGAGTCTACCTTCAACATTCGTATCACTTGCATAGTGACGGTATTTTAACGTTCCTCACGAATTAATTCACGTCTGTAATTTCACTGATTTTAAGACTTAAACAAAAAAGTAATATTTTTGTGACTACGTGCGTCTTGCGCGCGCGCGCAACAAAGAATGAGGTTGACGCGGCAGCGGGCAGCGATGGTCGGAGGCGGGGAGGGGAAGGCTATTGCTTTCTCTTTCCCGCTTGGGCGCTGAACTACGTGCGACAGAGTGCGAGCGATTAGCAGAGCTACTACTTTGTAACAAATTAAATCTCAGAGACGAAGAAGGGATAATGATTACTTTAAACTGTTTAATATAAACTTAAGTACTTAGGTATTTCTGTATTTACAATTAATACTTTTGCCACGTTTTTATAAGGTTGCTTGCTCGTTTGTTTGTGTTTTCATTTGTTTGTTTGAGCACAAATTTTGCAAACGATTTTACACTAACTTCCCGATGAACTAGAGACTTGAAACTTTGAACACAGGTCAGAACTAGAAGGTAATGTAATATTATGGTATCATTGAGCTGATCTGCTAATGGAGCCGGAAGAACGCCACAGTAACACTATGATGAAACCAACCCCATCGTGTTTGGGCTCGTTAGAATCATCTTGGCAAGTATTCTGTTGGGGAATAATATCCAAGGGGCTGATGAAGGAGCCGGAAGAAGGCCATTGGAACTTTGTGATAAAATCATGCAACCCCATCGAGTTTGAGCTCGATTGATTCGTCTTGACGAGTGCTCCGATAGGAGGCGGTATACTTTTAGTTTTAACTCGTTAACTGAAAAGCAGAAAATAATAATTTACTAAAAATAAAAAGTCGTGTCGTTTTTTTATCACGTTTTATTACATTGCTTTCTTGTTTTATTTATAAAATATGGTTAATCACCAATATCTACAAAAATTCAAATGTAAATAATGTCATAACTATAAAGTTTATTCCAATTTTGATAAAAATACAATGTGCGTGTATTTCGGAAATCAAATTAATGTTGGAAAAACAAGTGAAGGTAGGAAAAAATTGTCTAGTGATCTGTAAAAAAACAGCAAGCAGCAAACGATTTTTGACTTTATTGAAGTTTAAAATTCGGTTGCTTTCTACCATAATTATTCTCTTTCATTAAAAATTGTTATTTTGGTAAATATATCAACACGATCTAAAATACTTGCACCAATTTTTTACTAGTGAAATTAAAAAATGGGGGCAAGCATTTTTCAACGACACAATGTTAAAAATAAAAAAACAAGATGGCGGCCAACCTTTTTTTTTGTTTTTGGCTTGATTTCAATGAAAATCGGTTTTTAGTAAATTTTGACAAAAAATAACAATGAAATTTTGAAAATATAAAAAAAACAAAACGGCGGCCTTCTTTTTTGTTTGTAGGCCGATTTCGATGAAACTCGGTTTTTGGTTCTATCTAGGCAAGAAAACAATAATGCAATGTAAACAATGTCAAAAGGTCAAAATGGCTGCCAATTTTGTTTTTGGGTTGATTTTAATATAACTGGGTTGAAAAAAAGAAGAACAAGAAAAGAATTGCCGCCACCTTGGATTTTTAATACTTTTGAAAATTGCGTTGTTATTTTCTTATCAAAATAGTACCAAAAACCGAGTTTTATCGAAATCAGCCCACAAACAAAAAAGTCGGCTGCCATCTTGAATTTTTTAATATTTAAAAAATTGCGTTGTTATTTTCTTCTCAAAATAGTACCAAAATCCGAATGTCATCTAAAACGGCCCACAAACAAAAAAGTTGGCCATCTTGGATTTTTTGTACTTTAAAAATTGCTTTGTTAAATTTTCTTGTCAAAATTGTACCAAAAACCGAGTTTCATCTAAATCGGCGCAACTTTACCCCTCGCCTCGCCTGCGACTTTCAGTTATTTCTTTCAATAGAACAATTTCATTTTTTGAAAATCTGAAATGGTGTAGTATTTATGGTCACTAGGGCATACATACCGGTTAACCGGATAACCGAAAAAACCGGATAACCGACAGAGTTTGGAACCCGGTTTTTTCTAGGCAAAAAACCGTGTTTTTCGGTTTTTTCGGCTAATTCACTTAACATACAATTTACATTAAATCGTTTTTTTTATTCAAATATGAAAGAAAGTACGTTCAACAAAATACATTTCAGTCAAGTAAATAGTCAATGATATTTAAGGAAAGCGTTAAGCGTGTAATAAATCAATGCCGACTTTATATGCAACACTTGCGCCACTCCTGCAAAAAAATAATTAAGTACCGTGTAAATACACAATTTATAAAAAATCCAAGCTGATTCGAAAAATCCAAGTAGATAGGAACCATCAAACTGAACAACTTCTACTATGGGACCAGCTTAGGCCAGTAAAATTCTACATCAAAAATGCTATGTAAAGCTGCATTTTTGGTATCAAATGTTATTTGAACTCCCTTAGGGGGGTGTAAAATTACGTTTGCAAGCAAAAAAGTTGTGCTACCTGCGTAATACGTACGAAAAACTGCAAAAACTATGGGCTATTGATATTAGTTGCTTTCTATCATTATAAAAGTATAGGTATATTAAATCTGAAAAAATAAAGCCAACCAGTGACTCCGTATGTCTAATAGTTTTTGAGATAAATTTTTCAAGCATCATGCTTGAAAAATTTACACTCACCGGCACATCAAACCACCCACACCGATATTTTCATACAAACATGCTCACTTCACAATCTCATAAATTAAAAAGGACCAACGGCATGCACGGAGAAGGAATAGGAAGCAAAGCCGGAGTTATGGGATGGGAATTTTAGAACGGATTTGAGATGAGATCTACATAGATCTCACCGATGATAGCTGATAAGCATTATTGTGAAAAACTTATTAAATCAAAAAAGTAAGTTCCGTTTTATTTCACAATAACTATGTGTTATTCTAAATTAATATTTAAGTAGTATATTTTCAATATTCCACTTCGAATCCTTAACTTTGATACACTACGTGATTGGTAACGTACCATGGGCAACAGCGACGCTTAACCACTGCTAAGGTCAAAATCGCTTGCACGCCGCGCCGTCACAACCATACGTTTAGTTCGTGTAGGGGCGATACGCGCGCACACGAATTTTGTTGCAAACTGGTTAAGCGTCGCTGTTGCCCATAGTACATTTTTTTTTGGTACCTACCACATCGTGGTATTATTGTTTAGTAATGGCAATTGTGCGAACGAGACATCCTCATCTACTTGGTGATGTTTCATTAACACAGTAGAGTCTTCAGTAAATGTCGTCGATAGAATTTCAACTCTATGACAAAGAGTATAAAGTTGAATTTCTTTTAAACGCATAGTGAGAATTTTTGTAGAGTACTTAGGTACTCCTTATATGAACCTCCTTGGCTACAACAAAGAGGTTTTATGCCGCTGAAAATTCATATACATTTTTGGAATAAATAAATGTGTAAAGTCCTTAATTAAGTCAAACAAATATTGATTATTATCAAATTATTCATAATTCATAATAGGTATTTTGTTATAAAATATTAAAATATTTGCAGTTTATCACTTAAAATTATAATTTTGAAGTGGCTGTATGCTCACTTACCCCTTTGTTCAAAAAATATTCTTGCATTGGGCGTGTGAAAAAAACAAAAAAAACCTGCGCGCATTTCCCGTCATAATTATCATAATTATTTTGTTTTTGTCGTATTTGTTGCTGTGTGGTAAATTACTTTTACATCATACTGCTCGGCAACTAGGATTTACTAGTAAGTATAGTAAGAGGCCGTGTAAGTTGGCATGTGCAACACAGTGCATTGTTTAGATAGAACGTTCCATTTTCAAATCACTTTACAATTCAAGCATGGTGAATGCTTTAACTGTAAAGTACACTTTACAATTCAAGCATTTAAAACTCCTTAGTGAACCAATCTCTTTTCTTATATTATAAACGTGGAAACTTTTTACTGAAAAAAAAACAATAAATATGGCGGCATTTCATTTCCGTTCAAGCTATGCAAAACTCCTTGGATTTTGATTTTGATGTTGATTTTGATTTCGATTTCGATTTCTATTTCTATTTCTATTTCTATTTCTATTTCTATTTCTATTTCTATTTTTATTTTTATTTTCATTTTCATTTTTATTTTTATTAAATTTACCTCGCATGAATGATGTAAAGTAGTATGCTTACCTCGGTTGTAAGTAGCTATTACACCCTCGAACTATATTCGCCCTCGCTCGCTTCTCTCGCTCGGGCGTCTAAATATCTCGGGTGCACTCGATCCATTAGCGCCCTTTGCGAGCTGCGCTCGCACGGGCGCCAAATTGGATCTTGTTCTGTAATAGCTCACTTACGTCCCTTGTGTAACAAACTACTATAATATTTTCCTCGCAAGTATGTTGAAAAACGTCGTATGAAACTCGTAAGCTCTTGCTTATTGCACACTCGGCTGAGTTACGCCCTCGCCTGCAGCTCGGGCTGCAACCCACAGCCTTGTGTGCAATGAGCAACCTAAGCTAACTTGTCTCATATGTAGGTACTCTAGTACGAGTACATTTTCTTATAAAGAAAATTTTATTTCTCTGATAACTTTAACATAAAGTTATAAGAGAAATAAAATTTTCTTACTCAAGTCAGATTCAGGGGCGTAGCTACCGCCGTATCAGCCGTATCAATTATACGGGGCCCCCGGCCTACGGGGGCCCCCAAAGTGCGTAAGGAAAAATTAATAAAACCTTTTTTTTAATGGAAAAGGTAAAAGAAACATTTTTTTCCCGCGTAAAGCGTGCGCATAAATCAGTTGGCCGAAAAATAGGCATGGAGAATATACAACGTGTAACAGAAAGGGGTATCAACCCGCAAGGAGGCAGGGTTGCCACCCGTCTCGATTTCGATCATATTGTCCCGCGTCCCGACGATCCATCAGTTTTGTCCCGATTTTTGACGTAACACGCGATCAAAATCAAAGTGTTAATAAAAAATGGGTCCAAATGTTTAAAAGATTAAAGGACAACAAGTTAAATGCCTTATTTTGTGTTGTACCATGGGCAACAGCGACGCTTAACCACTGCTAAGGTCAAAATCGCTTGCACGCCGCGCCGTCACAACCATACGTTTAGTTCGTGTAGGGGCGATACGGGCGCACACGAATTTTGTTGCAAACTGGTTAAGCGTCGCTGTTGCCCATAGTACCTATCCCTTCAAATTCTTATGGTGAACGAGTATTTTCCCATATGACGCTTAAATGATCTGATCTAATGATCTAATGTTAGAAATCGTTGCTCTGCAGATTAAGATTAAATGGAAGCAGAATTCAAAAGACATGTCTTGTCCGGAATTCCCGTAGTAACTAGTAATACAAATATAGGCATGGAAACATATTCAAATAAAAAATAAAACATTAAATCAAATGGGTCTTCTTTCCCTACAGCTAGGTAAGTTCTCATTTTTTTACTTCTTACTTTGCTGAGCCGCCCGTTTGCTTCCATTGATTTTGAGTATTTTAATTACAAACAGCCACATACATTCAATATGTCCTTCATTTATCAGTTACCAGTCTCTACAGTAGTTTTACTACCAGTAAACATTTAGAAAATAGACAAAAAAATTTCGCGGCTCGCGCTTCGCGCTCGCCACCGACCTTATCCTGACTTTTTTGTTCCTAAAGGTGGCAACCCTACAAGGAGGTCAATGTACTCGTGAAACTGATCACCTAACAACAGAAAAAAATTCTTGAACTTTCCATACAAAATGTTGGCGGCAAATTCAAATTTTCTATGGAGATTCCAAATTTCTTTTTCAATTTGATTTTTTTTTCTTTTGGAAGGTGTTCAGATTCACGAGTACATTGATTCTCCTTTCGGGTTGATACCCCCTTTCTGTTACACGATGTATACAGCGTGAAATTTTAATCATTTGGTTCCCGGCGTGGGGTGGTTCCACTCATGATTACAAGCAACTTTTACTATGGGACCAACTCTCCTACTCGCAAAAAAAAATCAGCTGTTCCATACAAAAGTGCAGTACCTACTCGACCTTAATGTGTGGAACAGCTGATTATTTTTTGCGAGCAGGAGAGTTGGCCCCATAGTAAAACTTGCTGGTAATCATGAGTGGAACCACCCCACGGCGGGAACCAAATGATTAAAATTTCAGCGTGTATTTGTAAAAAATTTGGAAAAAGTGACAGTTAATAAAATTATTATGATGAATAATATTTCTTTTAATTTTATGCAAACTTTTTTTTTCTCTTGTGAGAAATCTTTACCCTTCCTAAGGGCCCCCAAACAAATTTTTATATGGGGCCCCGCCAAGGCACGCTACGCCCCTGGTCAGATTATAAAAACGTGCATGTAAAAAGCACGTTTCTATAATCTGACTTGAGTAAGAAAATTTTATCATCACACGCAGCGATATTATTTTCATGACTAGATAGTATGTATGTAGGTATCTACTGCTTACTACCTACTTATTTTTTTCTGTACTATTTAACCCTCTCCAGTAGGGATGAACCAAAAAGTCAAAGGAGGTTGAGTTATCAAAATATGTCACGATCACTAGTAAAAGCTGGTACTATCCCCGTCAATAGGTAATGCGCCTGGCGGCCATGATTTTAACCTCAAAAACGAAAAACAATTGTATTTTTTTATATACCTACCTAGACACTATCTTATTGAAAATAAATAATTAATATATTAGATTAGATTACCAATTAGAATTTTATTGTTTCATTAAATTTTTAGGCGCGGATCACGTCAACGTGGATCACGTGGATGTTAATGTGACAAGGTTCCAGCGCATTACCAATTGACGGGGATTATACCTAGGTAGGTACATCGAAATGTATTAATACATTTCGGTGGGTAGGTACTCCAAAACCAATTCCATTATTTACCTGTCACAGGGACTTATGTTTGTCTGCTTCATCTCTGAAAGTAATGGACCATTCTAGATAGATAGAGATAGTACCTGCTATACTCACTGACACTTATTTAGATTTTCATAAACTCCTAAATAGGAAATGCTATTTTACGATGCCATGATCGCCGCCGCCATTGGAAAAAAACCGGCCAAGTGCGTGTCGGGCCACGCGCTATAGGGTTCCGTAGTTACCTCTTATACCATACTATATTTAATATCACTATAATTTTTCGTCTGTAAAAATTACTTTGTTTTTCACAGTGTTGGTATGAATGACAAAGTTATATATTTTGCGGTTTTGGAAAATATGATATATCTTAAAAACTAATTACTATATCTCGTTCAAACCAATTTTCGTTGAAAGTTTTTATTAAGATCTATAGCATATTTTTTTTTTAGATTTTTCACTCTCTTATTTCAAAAGTTAGAGGGGGGGGACACACATTTTACCACTTTGGCAGTGTTTATCTTTCAAACGGTTGACTTTTAGAAAAGAAATGTCTTAGAAACCTCAATGTCATTTTACAGACCTATCTATAGACACCCCGCACGTATTGTTATGAAGGAAAAATTTTTTTCAGTTTCAGTTCCATGTATGGAGAGCCCCCTTTAATGTTATTTTTTTTTTACTTTTGTGTTAAAATCGTTAAGCGGTTAACAGATTACATCTACTTACTAAGTTTCAACTTTGTAATCCTAATACTTTCGGAATAAAATGGCTGTGACATACGGACGGACAGACAGACATGACGAATCTATAAGGGTTCCGTTTTTTGCCATTTTGGCTACGGAACCCTAAAAAATAGCTAAAAGTGGTCACTTTGCGCAAAAAACTCAAACTAAACGACACAGCGATTAAAAGTACCACAAAGCTTCTTCGGAGTGCACTACAAAGAGATAATTTACAATTTCGTCTTCATTTAAGGCCTACACAAACCTGACCGGTATCCTGTACCGGTGGCGGTAACGGCGGTATACCCGGGGGGTAATTACGTAACTTTGTTGCAATCAACTCTGACAGAAATCGCAGTTACATCGCTGCTTTAGTAAGAACCAATGTGACAACTATCTTAACTAAAGCAGCAATGCAACCGCGCTTTCAATCGATTTCAATCGAGAATTGTTAGCAACAGCTTTACGTAATCAAGGTACCGACCGATATTCCGACCGCTATTTTGTATGGCATTACCGGCAGCAGTTGCGGAACACCTTTGATTAGCGCGTTACTGCATAGGTAATCGGGATATCGTTACCGCCACCGGTACAGGATGCATATTCGTAAATACCCGACGCGTTATCCACCCGAAGTAGCTTCGTAAATAGCAGACGTGTCGGAGTAAATACCTGACGCGTAGCATAGTAAAATTTGATTTTTCTATGCGCGTAGCCACCCGAAATTGCTGCATAAATAGCAGACGTGTCGAGATAATGCGTCTGCTATTAGCAAGAGCCAGAATTGCTTTGTAAACAGCAAACGTACCGCGTCAGTTATTATAATAAAAGAAAATATTTCTGTTGTCTGTTATAAAAAAATAACCTTGAAATTTAAGGCTCACGCTCCGCTGCGCTTCGCGCTCGCCTTAAATTTCTAGCCTAACCCAGGACCTACAGGACATACAGCAGTTTGATACGATCGATTGTCGACACGTCAGGTCAAATACGATTATAAAGGTATAACAGCTAAAATAGAATTATGGAATATGTAAATAAACCTTTTATAAAAATTATATATAAGCATTGTAAACATTTTAACTTTTAGATTTTTGCATTCACAATGCTATTTTTATATTAAGATGAATAAATAATGAAAAATATTAGAAAAAATCGGCTCACCCGTCGGCGTCGGGTATTTACGAATATGCGTACAGGATACCGGTCAGATTTATAATGATGTTTTTCTATTGGCGGTGCTAGTGTACAGACTGTGCGCTCTTAAACAATAATAAAAATAATTAAATAAAAATTAATAATACGTAGGTAGGACGTACACTTATGATTCAAAACCCGTTGTACCTATTCCAGGGAGCCTTTATGCCGATTCCTCGGCGTGAAAGCCACCGAGACAATGTTCACAGGACCCGCCTCGCAGAAGCTCGCCGCTCGGTGCGGATTCCACACCCTGTTGCAGGTCACCCTCAAGGAATTGGCCGAAGCAGGCCTCAAGTACCCCAAAGAAGACAGGTTGATCAAAGTTATGGTCAAAAAATATTAAAATTCCACGCCATGAGCGTGGCGGCCGTTTTAAAATAACGGTCGACTCACAGAACAGTTTTTTTACGTGGATTGATTGTGATAATAATTATCTTATTATTCATAAACTTATGATATTGTACAGAACTTTTTTATTTTGATACTAGCTTCTGCCCGCGACTTCGTCGATATTAGAGCAAATCCTTTTTTATGGAACCTTCAACCAGGATCCGACCAGCCATTTTTACGCGATTAGGCGGGTTCCCATCAAGCGCGCTGCCTCGCGAGGCGATACATTTGCCGTGTGGCGGGCCTCGCACGAGGCTTTCAGTTCCCATTTCGGTTCCCATTCCGTTCCCGTTCCCGTCCCGTACCCGTTCTGTTCCCTTCCCATCCCGTTCCGTTCCCGTCCCGTAACCGTTCCGTTCCCGTCCCGTTACCGTTCCATTCCCGTCCCGTCCCGTTCCCGTCCCGTTCCGTTCCCGTCCCGTTCCTGTCCCGTTCTCGTTCCCGTCCCGTTCCCATTCTCGTTCCCGTCCCGTACCCGTCACGTTCCCGTTCCGTTCCGTTCCTGTACCGTTCCAATCCCGTTGCCGTCCCATTCCTGTTCCTTTCCCGTTCGGTTCCCGTTCCGTTCCTGTGCCGTTCCCGTCCCGTTTCCGTTCCCATTTCTGTTCCCGTTCCTTTCCCGTTCCGTTTCCGATCCGTTCCCGTCCCGTTCCCGACCCGTTCCCGACCCGTTCCCGTCCCGTTCCGTTCCCGTCCCGTCCCCTGAATGTGCATGTCCAGGGGCCGTACCGGCTAACGCATCGATTATCGAAAAGTCTGCCGAGTTTCTACTTAAAACAGAAAAATCAAAGTAAGGAATTTCGTTTTGTACTTTCTGTTGACGTAATTTGGAAGATATCGATGTTCGTGTGATATCATGAATTGGGGTTCACCATTTTGGCCCAATTGGAGCTCGATTTATCTGTTTTAATTTGAAACCCGGCAGACTTTTCGATAATCGATTCGTTAGCCGGTACGGCCCCTGGTCCAATCATGTCCACCGTGAAGGACTTCAAAATAAATGTCATTTTCGCAATCACCATCCCATGAAACCTCAAGAACGACAGCCACATCAATTTATATCTTTACTTACCCCATCCCTAGGGGATGATTTTCAAAATAACAAAATCTGTGTTCGCCTATTTATTTTTAGACATGCTCCTACGAATTTTAAAGTTGTAATGTGAACCCCATTTTCACCCTTTTAGGGGTTAAATCATGTCCACCGTGTTGAACTTCAAAATAAAACTCATTTTCGCAATCACCATCCCATAAAACCTCAAGAACGACATTCCATATCGATTTTTATGATTACTCACCCCATTAATTTACCCCATAAGGGGTTGATTTTCAAAATCATAAAATATATGTTTGCCTATTTATTTTTAGACGTGCTCTTACGAAGTTTTAAGTTGTAATGTCTATTTTATATTATTTTCCATACAAAATTTGAACCCCATTTTCACCCCTTTAGGGGTTAAATTATGTCCACCGTGTTGGACTTCAAAATAAACGACATTTTTGCAATCATCATCTCAGAAAACCCCGATAACGACATCCATATCTATTTTTAGGTTTTTTATCCCTTTTCACCCCCATTTTCATCCTTATAGGGGTTGAAATACTAAAAGTTCCCATGAGCCTAAATTATAAATATAGCGATTTTTACTTCGAAAATAAAGGATTTTCTTCAATACACAACTTCATTCCCCTTTTGACCCCTTCGGGGGTAGAATTTTGAAAAACGCTGAGACCCGTATTTATTAATTTTCAATCGTCAGCCTAAACACAAAATTCAAAGATTCTAGCTTCAAAACTGAGGGACTTTCATACAAACTTTCATCCCTTATTTCATCCCCTTAGGAATGGAATTTTCAAACATCCTTCTTTAGTGGATGTCTACACTGTATAAAGTCTCTGTGTGCAAAATTTCAAGTCTCTGGGTCCAGCGGTTTGGGCTGTGCGTTGATAGATCAGTCAGTCAGTCAGTCATTCAGTTTACGATTTTATATATTTACGTTGGGTTAGATGTTCATCCATGAGCCTAAATTATTAATTTAGCGATTTTTACTTCGAAAATAAAGGATTTTCTTCAATACACAACTTCATCCCCCTCTTTACCCCTTCGGGGGTAGAATTTTGAAAAACGCTGAAACCAGTATTTATTAATTTTCTATCGTCAGCCTAAACACAAAATTCAAAGATTCTAGCTTCAAAACTGAGGGACTTTCATACAAACTTTCATCCCTTATTTCATCCCCTTAGGGATGGAATTTTCAAAAATCCTTCCTTAGTGGATGCCTACACTGTATAAAGTCTCTGTGTGCAAAATTTCAAGTCTCTAGGTCCAGCGGTTTGGGCTGTGCGTTGATAGATCAGTCAGTCAGTCATTCAGTTTACGATTTTATATATTTATAGATAAACGTAACGCTCTATAGTGTGGTAAGTCCGTGTTTTATTAGCCTGAAATAATTTAATTATGCTCTTTGGTTTGTAAAAGTCACTACTAGGTACTACTACTAGTGACTACAAACGCTCGAACCTGGGACGCAAGCCTCATAACCACTCTGAGGCGCCCGCAATGTGGCCAAGGCATAAGAATAAATAAAACTGTGCGAATGGAAAAGAGATGTTTGTATGTTGGGTGTGTTAGGTAAGTATAACTTAAATTAAATCACAGAACAAATTGGGTACCTAGTTCCCATTTGTTCTATAGAACTGACGTCACCGGGACAAAAGACGATCCTGTCCTTTTTTTCTATAGAACTATCTACATACCTGCGTTTCCACCCTGATTTACTCATTGGTGTAAATTGGGAATAGTTTTTTCCAAAACAATTCCATGTAAGTAATGTTTGTAAGTTTGGTTGGTAGATAATGTTTCTAGGTGATTAATTCAAGTGACCAGTTGGATAATCATCAAGGGGTCCTGTTATCTGATCTATAGTTTTTGTCCCGGTGACGTCAGTTTCTACATATAAGGTACTTGGGTCAAATATGGCCACCTTAAGCTTTGACGATTATTTTTTCATACTTGCCTACGACTTAAGTCTGCTAACCCTCATATCGTTTGTAAAGAATCAATTTAACTAACATATTTACATGTAAAATAGGATCTATTTAAAATAGATTTTGAGATTTTGTCATTTTAAAAAAAATGGGAAATTGGCCATATTTCCGATAGTGTAGGTAATAAGCCCATAGTTTGGCCATATTAATTGTATGAAATAAAACAATAAAATGTTTGGTTTTTGGGACTTATTACTCAGTAAAATAAAAAGAAATAAGCTTGTTATAAGTTTTTTTATTGTTTAATAAAGTTTTAAAGAAATCAACATAAAAAAGAAAGTAAAAGGAAATAGTACATTATGAGACAAGTTAGCTTAGGTTGCTCATTGCACACAAGGCTGCGGGTTGCAGCCCGAGCCGCAGGCGAGGACGTAACTCAGCCGAGTGTGCAATAAGCAAGAGCTCACGAGTTTCATACGACGTTTTTTAACACACTTGCGAGGAAAAAACAAAGTAATTTACCACACAGCAATAAATACGACAAAAACAAAATATGATAATTATGATGGGAAATGGCGCGCAGGTTTTTTTTTTGTTTTTTTCACACGCCCAATGCAAGAATATTTTGCGAACAACAGGGTTAGTAAGCATACATACATACTTCAAAATTATAATTTTAAGTGATAAAATGCAAATATTTTAATATTTTATAACAAAATATTATGAATTATGAATAATTTGATAATAATAAATATTTGTTTGACTAAATTCAGGACTTACACGTTTATTTATTCCAAAAATTTATATGAATTTTCAGCGGCCTAAAACCTCTTTGTAGTTACTAAAAAAATAACTGTATTACCCGGTTAAATTGGGAATGCTCTGTTTACTCGCATATAACTTGCAGTAAGGTGCCTTTTTAACTTTGTAGGGACAATTCTATAACCAACTAGTGTTTTATATATTATTGCACGCGTTTGTTATAGCTCGGTTTATGGCCCTAAAAGCGATGTATTAGGGCGCACTTTACGAGCAAGTGTGTTGAAAATAATAAAACCGGCCAAGTGCGAGTCGGACTCGCGCACGAACTCCCGTTTTCACCCTTTGGGTACGGAACCCTAAAAAGGAAACATCTGTCTTATAAATTAAAACGAACTTAATGGGAAAACAATGAGATCAATTGGGTAATTTTTTGGTAGGGTACGAACGGACCTTATAATCAACTTTAAACATATTTAGAGTTAAACAAAAACCTCTTTCTTAATAATTTGAACAAACTTAATCGGACATTTAAATCAGTTAATTTTTGGTATGTACCAACTTATAATCAACTCCGTAGGTACAGCTAATACAGCTAATTTCATAATAGCGTCATCCAATTTCCTTGCAAACTCTTTGATATATAACGCGGCGCCATGATCTAAAACAAAATCAATGTATTTAGTTGTACAAGTTTTCATATCGAAAATATGGCCACTCGATGGCCATATTTTACACGACTGCCCAAAGCAAAAAGTGTGTATATGTTTTCAGGGTTCATGTATGTTTGTGAGTTTCTTTATTCCACCATAACTTCTAAATGCCTTAACTGATTTGGATAAATGGGGTATCGTTAGAATCCTTACAGCATCCCGAGTGACACTGGCTATATTTTTTTTAGAAAAAATCAATATGGCAACTGTACTACGCCATTTTCAAATGTGAAAAAAAAAATTTTCTTCTATTATTACAATATGGATATAAAAGAAAAAGCCTTTTTGAGCACATTCCAAAACTATATAATATGTCACTAAAATGTGTGAAATAAAAATAAATAAATTAAAAAAAAAATTAGAAACACGACTGCCCTGCCAAAAACGAACTAAAAATCATCCTCTTTGATCAAAAATTGTTCCATAATAAGGTCCCCCGACTGCAATGACACTTGTTGTTTAACTTTTTAGTTCGTTTTTGGCAGGGCAGTCGTGTTTCTAATATTTTTTTTATTTATTTATTTTTTTGCAGTATGTGTCGATGTTTTTCAATTGTATCTAACCTCAAAATACAACAAAAAATCAATTAAATCTGCACGAACGAACGTATCAACTAGAGACCCCACTATGTGCCGTAAGTCCAAATTCGGGTACTTTATTCCCTATTCACTTTTTCTCACTTCCATTGACAGACAGTGTCTAGAAGACCCAAAAGTGTAGATTTTTGGGATTTGACCCCGTGAACCCACTGGTGACCTAAGTAGGTGACCTCTAGAGTCAGCTTAAACTGAGAGCGGCATTCGACTCCTTTTAACGAGAGTAGTATCTGGTTCGAGTTTCAAGTCGATCGATGCATAAATCACTGAGATATAAGCATCTAAAGTTCCGAAAAACCGCGAAAACAGCCAAAAACTCCTCAAAAGACACCCCTACAATCCGAACTTGGGGCAACTATGGAATTTTTTTTTTCTTTTACTTTAAATTATACATACTGAAGTTATATTTCACCGAGTGCCAACCGGGAACTCGAACGGAAAGTCCCGTCTGAGCTGCTACGGGTGAGTCGATTTTTTCTAATATTTTTCAATTAAGTATATTAATAATCTTAATATAAAAGAAAAACAATTTGCCGAAAGTTGTTTGCCCTCTAGACACTGTCTGTGCCAATGGAAGTGAGAAAAAGTGAATAGGGAATAAAGTACCCGAATTTGGACTTACGGCACATAGTGGACCTCAAAGAATAATACACATAAGTACATAACAGAAAACATTGATAAATAAAGGAATAAACCAAAACTTCCCGAAAGCAATATTTTAAGTAGGTACAACGTGTCCGTTCTTGTGAAGCGGCACTACCGGACAGGCGACGAGGGGTGCGCGGCGGGTAGCGCGTGTTTTGTACTTTACACAAACATAGACCTTCTCGCTCACGCATACGGTGTAGGCTGGATTGCAATAGTTTGGTAGATAATAGCCCTTATTCCATTCGGATCAACTGAACCGACCAACTGGAAACTGAACAACTATTTTAGGTAGGTAGTGGCCATATTAATCCTTCATTCTCAATAGATCCATTGGCCAGATCCACAATGGATCTAGTGAAATTTTTTTTTCTCATAAGATCTATAATGGATCTAGTGAAAGGTTTTTTCTTAGTTGATCCATTGGCCAGATGCATGATAGATAGATCTAGTGAAGTTTTTCTCACGACCGACCCATAGTCACACACACAGTGTCAGGCGATAAAGTTTAACTCCTCTAAATCTATGCTACCCTGAATTTTTAAAGAACATTTTTAAAGAAGATAATGATCAATTGCAGCTTTCAAAAAAGGATTGAAAATGGAGCGATAGCATGTGACCGAGAAGATAATATGTACGACGCCCACAGAACAAAGAGTTTTCCCCCCATAAGTCGCATGTTGGCGGTACCTGTGTAACATCAAGTACCCATAGCTCCTCAATCCCCATACCATTATCTATTCTGTGCCCATACTTTGAATTTAAGTTCTATGAGATTTAAGTTCTCATTAGATCCATTATAGATCTTATGAGAAAAAAATTCTCACTAGATCCATTGTGGATCTGGCCAATGGATCTACTGAGAATGAAGGATATTAATTGGCTGGCCATATTCGACCCAGGTACCTTATGTATAGAACAAAATGGGAACTACCAACCCAAATTCGCTATTCTGTATCATAGTCGATGCCAGTACACATTTGTTCCATTACATACAAGTATTAAGACGTCATTGGACAATAAGAATGTCCGGCGGATGACGTATTGTCGCTAAAAACTGGTGTGGTAAGTTGGTGACTACGGATCGGTTTCGAAGCTACGAAGCTTATAGCGAAGTAATGAGAGCCTAGTGTCTATAGGGGAAGCAAGAGTGAAGCTGTTCTGTAACAAGCTGCCTAAAAATAAAAAAGGTACTTATTTGATTGAAGCGTTTATTGGTGACGCTATAAATTACGACAAAACATTGTAAAACGGTTACACTTAACATTGACACGTGAAAATATAGATACATTGGACAGGACAAACATTGACATCACTCCTCTTCTTCCACTTCCTCGTCGAACTCCCCCTCGTCGTCGGCCGTGGCGTCCTGGTACTGCTGGTACTCCGACACCAGGTCGTTCATGTTGCTCTCCGCTTCAGTGAACTCCATCTCGTCCATGCCCTCGCCGGTGTACCAGTGGAGGAACGCCTTCCGCCTGAACATGGCCGTAAACTGTTCAGAAATCCTCTTGAACAACTCTTGGATCGCCGTAGTGTTTCCTATAAACGTAGCGGACATTTTCAGGCCTCGAGGTGGGATATCGCAAACAGCAGTCTTCACATTATTCGGAATCCATTCAACGAAGTAGCTGCTGTTCTTGTTCTGGATGTTGAGCATTTGCTCGTCCACTTCCTTCATGGACATGCGGCCGCGGAAGACGGCTGCGACGGTCAGGTAGCGGCCGTGGCGCGGGTCGCAAGCGGCCATCATGTTCTTCGCGTCAAACATCTGTTGCGTCAATTCTGGGACAGATAGCGCGCGGTACTGCTGGCTGCCGCGCGATGTCAGCGGCGCGAAACCCGGCATAAAGAAGTGTAGCCGCGGGAACGGAACCATATTGACCGCCAGCTTTCGCAAATCCGCATTCAGTTGCCCAGGGAATCGCAGGCAAGTCGTCACACCAGACATCGTGGCTGACACCAAGTGATTCAAATCTCCATACGTGGGTGTCGTCAATTTCAGCGTTCTAAAGCAGATGTCGTACAACGCTTCGTTATCTATGCAGTAAGTTTCGTCCGTGTTCTCCACGAGTTGGTGCACGGACAACGTCGCATTGTAGGGCTCCACAACAGTGTCAGATACTTTAGGACTAGGTACAACGGAAAAGGTATTCATTATGCGGTCTGGGTATTCTTCTCTTATCTTGGATATGAGTAGCGTGCCCATACCAGATCCAGTGCCGCCGCCCAGCGAATGAGTGAGTTGAAACCCTTGCAGGCAGTCGCAGCCTTCCGCTTCCTTTCTGACCACGTCTAGGACGGAGTCTACCAGTTCAGCTCCCTCAGTGTAGTGTCCCTTGGCCCAGTTGTTGCCGGCTCCCGATTGTCCGAAGACGAAGTTGTCGGGACGGAAGATCTGTCCGAAGGGCCCCGAGCGGACCGAGTCCATGGTGCCGGGCTCGAGGTCCACCAGCACGGCGCGCGGGACGTACTTGCCGCCGGACGCCTCGTTGTAGTAAACGTTGATGCGTTCCAGTTGCAGGTCGGAGTCTCCTTGGTAGGCGCCCGTCGGATCGATGCCATGCTCATCGGAGATCACCTCCCAGAACTGGAAATAAATGAAAACCAAACATTTAGAGAATTCTAGTCGGCGCAAGCAAGCGGATAGGGTCAGAGCGGTCAATTAGTAACAATGTCTAAGGCTTTAAACCTTGCTCTAACTTTCTCGACATTTAAAGAACGAAAAGAAATTGGTTCTTTGTAAAATGCTTGGGAAGATAGATTTAAAATGTGTTTTCGTTTACCTTGGCTCCGATCTGGTTTCCGCATTGCCCCGCCTGGATGTGGACGATTTCCCTCATTTTTGATGTTACACAAATAATTTTGAGCCAAAAATTAAGTTAGTTGGAATTTAAATTACTCTAGTCATATAAAAAAATGTAAAAAAAACTTCTTATTCGAATTTACTGTTTGTGCATCGTACACGAAATTTTCTTTGATACTGAAAAAAATTTCATTCTTTTGTCGTCGTTCCAGATTCTGTGTTCGAATTTCAAAATTGTGCCAAAAGGTTTTATGAAGATTTTATGGTAGTAATATTTTTTACAACGAAACTCTTTTATGTACCTACCTAACTCGCTGGTAGATTAGGGTGCCCAAACACGATGTTTCACGTTAACAGAGTAGATCTAAAAACAGTTTTACACACGTATTCACAAACATTACTACGAGGTCTCATAGTGCGGGTGGAACAGGATTCCATTCAAATCCAAAAACCTATTCATGAACATGTGGAAGTGCAAAAGACATATTTGTGCAAATTGAAAGAACGATTGGGAAATGTGGCTGAAGTGAAAGATGGCAAGCTTGAGGAAGTTTGGGAAAAGTTTAAAAAAGGTGTGACTGAAACAGCTGAGGAAATATGTGGAGTGAGTAAAAGGAAGAATGCTCCCCCAATAAACTGGTGGGATAGTGAGGTAAGACAGATAGTGAATGAAAAGAAAAAAGTATGGCAGGATCTGCTGGCCATTAAAGCCAGTAAAAGAGTGAATGCAAGTGTTACAGAAGAGGATGTTGATACAGTTGCAAGAGAGTTTAAAAGGATTAAGAAAGTAGTGAAAGAAAAAGTAGACGAAAAAAAGAGAAAGATGAAAGAAAAGTGTGACTTCAAACTCTGTGATAACTTTCGAGACAATATAAAATTGTTTTGGAAACAAGTGAAAACGTCTCGAAGTGGATCACATAAGTCTAAAATGAATGTGATAAGAGATGAAAAAGGTGAGCTAGTGACAGATGAAAAAGGTGTACTACAGGAGTGGATGAAATATTTTGAGAGTTTGTTTGAGGCGGATGGCTCTATGCTAGAAGCCTCGGATAAAAGGGTGGAAGACGAGGAAGAGACAGAAGTGGATGAAAGAGATATATATATGGATGAGATTATTAGTGCAATGAAGAGCATGAAAAAAGGGAAAGCAGCAGGATATGACAGAATTACTGTTGAAATGCTGAGAGGTGGGAAAGAGCTGGTTGCGTCCTGGCTGTGCCTGATCTTTAATAAATGTTGGAACAGTGGCAAAGTGCCGGAAGATTGGCGTAAAGCCGTGGTCGTGCCGCTGTACAAAGGGAAAGGGTCACGGCAGGATGCTAAAAACTACCGCGGGATCAGTCTTCTCAGCATTGTCAGTAAATTGTATGCAAAGGTACTGATTGAAAGAGTGATGCAAAAAACTGATCAGAGTATTTGGGATGTGCAAGCGGGATTCAGAAAGGGAATGGGATGCACGGATCAGGTCTTCTCCTTGAGGTGCTTAACCGAAAAACACCTGGCTAAGCACAAAAAGGTTTACTGTGCCTTTGTGGACCTGGAGAAGGCCTACGATCGAGTTGACAGGAATGAGCTATGGAAGGTGTTGTCCGAATACGGATTGGAGAGCAGACTGATTCATGCACTGAAATCTCTCTATGAGGATTCCCGTGCATGCGTCAGGATTGACGGCGTATACACTGACTGGTTTGGCATCTCTAGGGGTGTCAGACAGGGATGTGTTGCGTCACCATGGCTCTTTAATCTGTTTTTGGACAGTTGTATGAAAGGTCTGAAAGAACGTGACTGTGGGGTTGTGATGAATGGGACTCAAATCAAGTGCCTTCTCTACGCTGACGACCAAGTTATACTTGCGTCTTCTGCGCAAGAGTTGCAGGAAATGATGTCGGTTATGAATGAAGATTTTGTGAGAAAAGGGATGAAAGTGAATGTAACTAAGACTAAAGTGATGGTGTTTGAGAGAGATGAAGAAATGACTGACTGTACGGTAATGTTAGGTGGCGAAAAAGTGGAACAAGTCCGTGAGTTTGTATACTTGGGGAGTTTGTTCACAAGGGACGGAAAGAGTGAGGAAGACATAGAAAGACGAGTGAAGAAAGGAAATTCGGTGAGTGGTGCTATACACTCGGTTATGAGTAGCCAAACCGTTTCTGCAAAGGCGCGAATGGCTATTCATAACGGAGTGCTGGTACCGACACTGATGTATGGAAGTGAATCTTGGGTATGGCAGAAGAAGAATGAAAGCAGAATAAATGCGGTAGAGATGCGATCGTTGAGGAAAATATGCGGAGTAAAACTGAGTGATAGAGTGAGCAATGAGGTGATTCGCAAAAGGTGTGGTCTGAAAGATGATATAGTGACAAGAATTGAGAAAGGAATGCTCCAGTGGTTTGGTCACTTAGAGAGGATGAATGAAAGGCGAATCACGAAAGAGATATACTGTGCGAATGTGGAAGGAACGATTGCACGAGGGCGTCCCAGAAAAACCTACGCGGACCAAATAGAGGTTATTATAAAAAAGGCTGGTGTACGCAGTGACAAAAACCGCAGGGCATGTATGAAAAGAGTGATGGATATGAATGAAGCGAAAGAAGTGTGCAAGGATCGTAGCAGGTGGCGATCCATAGTCTCTGCCTACCCCCATGGGAAACAGGCGTGAGTGTATGTATGTATGTATGTATGTATTCATGAACTAACTCGAGTCAGAAGCAACGCTATGCGTTCAAAAAAGGTAGCTGTTACGTCAAAAAATAACACTGACCTTCAAACACTGACGTCCATTATACAAGTCATAGATATATTATATTAAAAAGGGGGATTAGATAATAATCCACAAAACCTTTAATTTGTTTGGCACTTTTGAAATAACCTCACTTGTTTGTTTTGCCTAATTGAACTGTGCCTATAACCCGACCATGAAAAAAAGTTCGGTCGGTGATAGAGATAAAACATGAAATCTTCTCTATTTCCTCCTATAGGAATCTCAATAAGACGATCTCGCTCTATCAAAGCATGTCAGACCCTTGATACAAGTCGAGAAGCTTATACCTCCCTCAAAGGATATAAGCTTCTTGATACAAGTACGCTGGACAGACTATTATGTCATGAAATGACAGCAATTTTTTGTGCCTATTTGAAAATCGCCATATTGGCGCTGAGAGCACTAGATTCTACTATAGCAGTAGTGAGTGTACTTAGAACTAATTAATTCCAAGTACACTCACTCTGCCATAGTATAGAATCTATTGCTCTCAGCGCCAATATGGCGATTTTCAAATCGGAACAAACGATTGGTGACGTTCGCCTGTCCAGCGTACTTGTATAATGGACGTCAGTGCCTTCAAACCAACAAGCAGAGAGAGAATGTTATATCTATGGACGAGAGTATTTTATTTTGTATGCAGGATAGATTTTTAGAATTGTTTATTTGTCATGTTTTTCTACTCTGTACTACCTACTATCGTCTATGGTCTTGGCAATAGTGAACAGAGCAACACAAAATTGGCCAATCATAGGGCCGTATCAAATGTGCAGTGCGATCACTTATCAAAGAGCGCCCTCCATAGAGTCAGATAAAAAAAATGCAACGCATTGAGAAAAACCTTACTTCGCACAGTAAATGCATAGACTTAGAAAATTTTTCGCTATGTGGAATATTAAGTTTATGAGTAAAGTATTGGTGTGAATAGCGATACTACAAAAGCCTGTTGATTTCGGCCAGGTACCTGGACGAAACGCTCTGGCTTTTGTAGTAAAAATGTTTACTACAAAAGCCTGTTGATTTCGGCCAGGTACTGTGAATACGAGCATTATTCATATTGCCCAGTGTGACGGTGTTTTTATAATGCTTAAGGTACTTAAAAAAGCTCTTTTATTTCCTTCGAATCGAAAGTAAACTCGGTTTTATGATTAAAAATAGTTTAATTATTTTAAGAGACCAAACTCAGATTTCACAAAATTTTAATAAACTTAGTAAAACACATTGATAAATAAACATCTTTAAATTACAATAAATAAATGATCAATAGTCTTCAGTCATCATCAGGATTTTGGTTATCTTCTTCCTCGTCTTCTTCTGCCGCCTCGCTTTCATCATCATTCAGCGTGGCATCTTGGTATTGCTGGTATTCGCAAATGAGATCATTCACGTTATTGTCAGCTTCAGCAAATTCGGTCTCATCCATCCCCTCGCCAATGTACCAGTGAAGAAATGCTTTCCTTCTAAACATCGATGAGAACTGACCAGATATTCTTTTAAACACTTCTTGTATCGCCGTCGTATTACCAATAAACGTCGCAGACATCTTGAGCCCCCGAGGAGGTATATCGCAAACCGCTGTTTTAACGTTATTCGGTATCCATTCAACGAAAAAGTCTTTATTCTTGTTCTGAACGTTGAGCATCTGTTCGTCAACTTCTTTCATGGACATACGACCGCGGAAGATGGCAGCCACGGTGAGGTACCGACCACGGCGCGGGTCACACGCCGCCATCATGTTCTTCGCATCGAACATCTGCTGAGTAAGCTCTGGCACCGTCAGCGCTCGGTACATCTGGCTGCCGCGCGAAGTCAACGGCACAAAGCCTGGCATAAAGAAATGTAGGCGTGGAAAAGGTACCATGTTCACTGCCAATTTGCGCAAATCAGCGTTCAACTGCCCAGGAAACCTTAGACACGTCGTAACCCCCGACATACATAATGACACCAGGTGATTCAAATCTCCGTAAGTCGGCGTTTTCAGCTTCAACGTTCTAAAGCAGATATCGTACAAGGCTTCGTTGTCGATGCAATACGTCTGATTAGTATTATCTATCAGCTGGTTAATTGACAGCGTTGAATTATATGGTTCCACGACCGTATCCGATACTTTAGGGCTTGGTACAACAGAGAATGAGGCCAATATCCGGTCGGGATACTCTTCTTCCAAGTTTGACAGCAATAGGGTGCCCAAACCAGAGCCGGTACCTCCACCGAGAGAATGGACGAGTTGGAATCCTTGAAGGCAGTCGCAACCTTCAGCCTCTTTTCTGACAACGTCGAGGATAGCTTCGAGTAAGTCAGCACCTTCGCTGAAGTGTCCTTTAGCCCAGTTGTTGCCAGCGCCGGAGATTCCGAAGACTATATTGTCAGGACGGAAGATCCTCCCGAAGGTGCCAGCTCGGACGCTGTCCATGGTGCTCGGTTCTAGGTCTACGAGCACCGCGCGAGGGACGTACTTGCAATTGGTACCCTCGTTGTAGTACACGTTGATGCGCTCCAGTTGGAGATCGGAGTCACCGTGGTAGCAACCATCTGGGTCGATACCGTGCTCATCAGATATCACTTCCCAGAACTGAAATGAAATATTAGGGTAAGATCTTAGGTAAAATTGGATTGAACTCTAAACTCTGTTTAACCCTACAATCGCATGTGATGTGCTCTATATAGTGTTTGCTATCTTGAGTCTGGTCAACGAAAGATGAGATTGAAATGGCGGCACCACTTTCCCTGTTAAATTAACTTTTGGAGTATAAGTTATTGGAAACTGAACCTTAAGATAAGGCGCAAAATTTGTTCCATTTCTAACCGAGTCTCATCTTTTGTTGACCAAACTGTTGTTATATTGTGTATAGCCACATAAAGTTACACTCATAATTCTTACCTTGCCTCCAATCTGGTTACCACATCTTCCAACTTGTAAGTGAACTATTTCCCTCATAATATTTTAATATTAACAAGGAATTTGTAAAATTATAAATAAAAAATACTGATTGAATATTATAAAAAATTACACTTTAGAGACAAAATTAAAAAATTATTGCCTACATCTACTTACACCTACAAAAAATATAAAAGAATGATAAACAAAAGCTGTTTCATGGCCAGTGAGATTTTTTCTACAAAATTAGTATCGGGTTGGCTTTGATATTAATTTATGATTTTGGAGATGATTATAGACGTTTTGCAAAGGCGTATTTTTGTAACCGTTTTCTTATAGTTTTCTATTTTGAATTATTATGTAGTTCTTTATGGAGCATATTTGAACAAGACAACTTCATATGAAAATTATGGAAGATTTTTTATTATTTATTATTTACATATGAGATAATAATACCTACTTGTAGTTACAACAATTTAAAATTGGTGTGACCTTAATTCTCACTGCTAATATTGATCTCGCTGTTATGCCTCATACATAATGATGTATATTTTTCATAAAATGTTCCTACCTACCCGAATAAAACACTAATTTTGATAAATAAATTTTAATTAAAATTCATTTTTTTTGCCTTACAGTAATTACAACAATTTTACAGTATAAAATGCAAACAGTGATAATTTAATAATAACTAAAATGTATAAAAATGTAGGTAGGTACATACCTAGTAGGTACTTTTCTACTTTTAAAATATTTTGAAAAAGATATAAAAATATGAGAAAATCAGGTTCAATTTTTTTAATATCAATGAACACATCTTTGAAATTCTTACAGCATGATTATAGTAAACCTTTTTTTTTTTACAACACAAGGACGCACTAAATTGTTTCATAAAATAGTGATACTAGTCTTACAGCCGCACTCACAGACGTTAATTAATTCTAATGCTTAATTAAAGTTGGTACTAAGTATCTATTATTTTTTGGAAATTAATTAATTGGGTGACTGGAAATAATTAAAGGCACTAAACCTGGCAGCGTTTTATTTGGGCGAAAAAATAAGTAAACGGGCGACAAACAGTTAAGTTAGCAGTGAAAATTCTAAATGAGTGACAAAAATACTGACTGGGCAACTATTATACCAAGTAGGTTGCTGCTGGTTGCCCAACATGTTTTTTTTTATTTTTGTCTTCTCGATTGTGATAATAGTCACCTTTTTGTTTTGTGTGTGAGGTAAAGGCCCAAATAGTAATTTGGTCGCCCGTTCTGTATAAGTAGTTACTCAATTTGTATTTTAAAGTCACACATTTTCAAAATTTGTAGTCGCCCTCAGTCCGTCGCCCACTTAGTATTTCAGTGCGCTTTATTCAGTATTTTAGATACCCAAAATGGGAATTTATTGTCACCCGATTAAATACTATTCTAATTTTTTTACATAATAATGAAGGATTAAAATTAATTGACGTTCCTGAGTGGTGTTAATCCTTTTTGCTTGAATTCACTAACTATTTCATCTTCATAGACACAATATTAAATCTATTTGTAAAAATGGTTGTAGAAATTGTTTGCACTGAAATTAAGTCTAACTCTAAGTTACATAAGCAACAAATAAGTTGACTAGCTTCTTTTATGGTACGAATTGCCTCCTCCACATTTAGGTATAATTAAAAATAGACCTTATAACTATTTTCACACATAAATACACAACATTAAATAATATATAGTACTCTCGTGATATGTTTTAGGTTTTAGTAATAATTTTGTAGAATTTTGAATATTATTGCCAAAAACTTTAAACAGTACTATGCGGTTTGGTGACACTATATCTATTTGACTAATTTATACCTTAAAAATAAATTTCATATTTATTTAATAACCTGCCCAAACGATGGACTTTTTTTGCTCGAGTCTGGATATTTAGAGAGTAAAGTTGAATTTTTCTGTGTGATTTTTATCAGGAAAAAGTTCAACTTTACAATGCGATTAAACTTCAGAGCGCTTGTTTTCTCTTTTGACGAATGTTTCAAAATGTGAGAAATCGGTCAAAAAAGTTGCTATGACAAAGTAATAAAGTTTTAAGTGACTTTCGTTGCTGACTGTACAACACGGTGTATTTTAATCTGTGCGCATCATACCATCTCGAGTGAAGTTCCCGAGGACCATCGTCATTGTCAAATTAATCGTATTATACGTTCCTACCAAGTAACAAAGTTCATGCGGAAACTCGATCTGATTAAAAACCACAACTTATACAAATATTACACAGATTATTACACGAATGAACAATAGTTATTTGTTCAACAAGTGAGCAAAGTTATTTTTTGTTGCGAGTGCAATCTTTAAATCACGAACTAGCGAAGTAGTTTAGAATTGATTTATGAGCGTAGCTAGTGATTTTAATATAGACTACTAAGCACAGTGAGAGATTTAAAAGCACGAGACATAAAAAAATGCTCTCGTGTGAAACATTCAACTTTTCTCCTCTACATGAGTTTCGAATCATTTCGTCTTACGTACAATCGCTTTTTTGCTGCGAGTTTTTGCGCAACAAACCGCCCATTGCGTGCTGGAGAGGTGAAAATTACATTTCATATTTATATTGTTTTTTGACACCATATTTTCTAAGTAATAGGAGTAATGATTTATGACTTATTTACACATTTTATTAGTGAATGTTTCTGTGCCGTAAAATCAGCAATCAATATTTGATGAATATTAAAAAACTTGTACTAATATTGTCATTATTTTATAAATATTTAGTAATATTGCTGAGACCATAGAACCACAAGTTTATATTTTTTACGTTACAGCCATTATCAAAATGGCTCTAATGCTGGTTGCAGACCAAAAGCTAAGTTAGATTAGCTTAGCTTACATAGCTGGAGAAATTTTTAGACATTATAAAAGATTTTTAAACTCCTGTTTAACTTAGACACTGTTTAAATGTGATGCTGTCACTTTTTTGACAATATTGTTTGAAAGTGACAAAATCACATTCTAACTTTTAATTTTTTTGTAATAACATCGATATCTATATCGATATGTGTAGACTGCAAACTATGCACACAAGTATGAAAAACAACGCCAGCTATAGCCCAGTTCCGTAGCAGAAAGAATTTTGTACAATGATCAATCTATACTTGTTTCTCTCGCTCGTGCTCTAATATTGCCGTTGCGCTCGCACAGACCGAGGTCATAGCATCTGTGTGAATGCGACAACAATATGTTAGAGAGGGTGCAAGCGAAACAAGTGTTGCCGAGTCATTGTACAAAAATCGTTCTGCTTCGCGACCAGACTTTAGGCGGGCTAAGCTAAATTTAGCTTAGTTCTTGGTCTGCAACCGGCTTTATTCAAACTTCTGGTGTTAATTTTAGGTCTATCCCCACATATCCGAGCCGTGCCGTATCCGGGGCCCAAGTTATGTTGGGCGTCTCTATGTTCTTCATAAAGACCAACGTATTTTGGACTCCGTATCCTAAACGAAGCCGCTGATGACGGAGCTCAATGTTTATTTGATACACATACAGAATCTTAGCACAACCAACGTAACTTGGGCCCCTGCCACGTCACGGCCCATAGACCTGCCATACATTCCCTGCTTTTTCTAATTATTATCTCTACATTATAGAGTTATTATATCATATTAAACTGATCATAACGGTTTTATTAACTAAGATACATAATATTTACATAATGTTATTTCATTACTATAAGTACATGATGGTTCTATAATTGATGCATAATTATTATTTTTTCCCTAATAAATCATAAATAACATAAAACACATTTAAATGTAAAAAAATGCATAAATTACACATAACATTAAATAACGAATAGTTTTTCTTACAATAAAAGTGCAAACGGCTAGCCAAATTGTGCAATGTGACTCTATAGTATCAATCACAAATTAATTCGTTACAATTGTACCCTTTGGTTCTTACAAATGAACAATCTCTATTTATATTGCCACTTTTCCAAAGCCTTATAGAATCCAACCCACATAGGTATTTTTTCTTAGAGTCAAGAGTAAATTTTACACTTGCCAAAGTGTGAAATAGTTGGTACCGAATACCAGGTCGAATAATAGGCACTGGCCTATAAGTGCAATAATATTCTCTTTTTCTTAAGGATGATGTGCAAAAATATAAGGGTGCTGGGCCTAAAGTTGTAGCATCAAAAACTATTTACAAGTAACTTAATTTATAAAGTAGTTAATTAAAACTAAGAATGATTTAATTAATCTTTATATCGCAAGTATGACATTTGGTCTCGATTCTGCTAATATTAAAGTAACAATCGTTTCACAATTGTGTTTCAATAGTATTGTGTATTAAATTATATGAAATGCTCTAACTCTAACTTTTTACATTTGATTACGTATAGACATGCGTCTGTACATTTTATTGTCTATACATTTTATTATATGGACGCATGTCTATTATTACTACTTCGCATATTATACTATTTCGCTTTTATAATATTAGTGGAAATTGTAATAGTGCTTATGTATGGTTTACAATTTCCAATAGGTACAGATTCCGGCATACATCTTGACGCTCTTTCGACGGAGTGGGGATAAGTTCACGCATGTGTTCTTGTGAGCGACCAATAGCGCGCGCCCCTCTCCCGCCGCCCGCGTACCTCACCGCTCCGCATTCCCAAAATATTACGTTCTGCGCAATCCCCACCCGATTTCAAGTTCCCCACACGTTTGCTGACTACTGTAGAAAAGAGCTACAATGGCGGGCCAATTTTGCACATCATTCTTTAACGAAAACACAGTTTCTACTAAACAAAACAGGTCTGCACCGAATACCTATGTCAGTCAGAGTTCCGTGGTTGAAGCATTCACTAATCGCTCAACAACTTATTTCTCAACAAATATAAATTAGCGAAAACACAGTTTTTACTAGATAAAACGGGTATATAGAAGGCTCGGAAGATTTTGTGCGATTTCTCCGCGTCTAGTATAGGGACGGAAGAGATTGGGTCCCAGTTGGGATCCTTGTGGTACGCCGGTTGTGCGCGGGTGGGCTTGCCGATGTCGGAATCGACTAAGTAGTGGCATTGTGTCGGTCGGAGGTAGGTTCGATTGTCGCCTTTGTTTACACCGTTGAAGTATGGGTGTACGAGACGTGTTGCTGTTGAAAAAAATTAGAATTATTACTTATTCTAGGGAATTAATTAATTGGGTGACTGGAAATAATTAAAGGCGACTGTTAATGGGATACTTAAATAATAAACCGGGCAGCGATTTATTTTTTGGGCGACAAAATAACTAAACGGGCGACAAACAGTGGATTACAAAAATACTTAAATGTGGGTGATAAATAATTTAAGTTAGCAGTGAAAACTCTAAATGGGTGACAAAAATACTGAGTGAGCAACGATTATACCAAGTAGGGAACTATAATATAGTTACCTACTTGGTATTAAGCTGCCCATTATTGTATTTTTAACACGTTGTTTTTATTAGGTTACTTTCTCTTTTGTTTGTTTATTTTTTGTCATCTCGATTAGGATAATAATCACCTTTTTTAAATAAAATATATGCCAAATTTTAAATGTTTTGCGTGCCCTAAAGTTGTCGCCCAAATAGTGATTTGGTCGCCCGTTCTAAATAACTAGTAACTCAATTTTGTATTTTATAGTCACCCATTTTCAATATCTGTAGTCGCCTTCGGTCCGTTACCCACCTAGAATTTCAGTACGCTATATTCAGTATTTCTGATACCCAAAATGGGAATTTATTCTTACCCAATTTAATACTACCCCTTATTCTATAGTATCAATTTATGGTGTTTAAAGCGCTCATGGCGGAACTTGACAGACTGATCGTACTCGATCACGTTTGTTAAGCAACGCTCAGTCCGGTCAGGTGTCGGATGGGTGACCGTTAAAGTGGTATTTCAACTGAGCGCTTCCGTGCTTCGGAGGGCATGTTAAACCGTCGGTCCCGGCTGTTGTCATCAGATAACAGTCGCTAAGCCAAATTAGAGGCCTTACAGGCGGCTCGATAAACTCTTACACCAGAGGTGGCCACTAATCCTCATTCGATAAGAAAGAAGAAAGATGGTGCTTCGTCTCGTCCAGAACAATCCAATGACGGGTTTTTTAATGTAATGGACGATTTACAGACAGCTTAAATAAAAAAAATCGATAGATTGCGTTTTATCAAAGCCAAGCCGTAAAGTTAAACCCCCTACATCTATGTTTTATTTAATCCAGGTTATAAACTATCTGTGTGCCATATTTCATCCACATCCGTCTAGCCGTTTAGGCGTGACACACACACAAACTTTCGCACTTATAATATTAGTACAATGAGGATCAGTAACAGCTTTGAATCCTATAGTTATATTGATATAATATAAACACATATTGATAGCTATGAATACCTAGTGAAAGAATTTTTGAAATCCGTTTAGAAATGGCTCAACTATTACTAAACGGATTAAAAGGGTTTGAAGGGAATGCCAAGCTCAATGCAATATGTGCTTTATCACGTACGGCATAAGGTTCGCGTACGTCGCGATGACGTCATAAGGACCCCCAAAAACCAGTATTTTCGCTCTTATAACTTCTCGGGTTTAAGAGATATCGTAAAAAAAAAAACAGTTAATCATGTGGTGGCATAAGCTTTCTAATTAGCCACTAAACAAAAATCGTTACTGATCTTCATTTACTTTTATGACTTACCATTTGTAGTAGAAGCATACGGAGCAGGCAATTGTCCCTGGAACTCGCTGGGTATAAACCGGATCTCATATCCCTCAGGCAAATGAAAGCTCGAAGGAGATCTATACCAGTCTTTGCCGAAACACACGATTTGCGGTTCCGCCGCGGGTGGGAGGGATCGAAGCAATTTCATTGGCCCGTTGTAATTGTTGTAGAGGGCGCTGATTCGGGAGATGCCTGTCAAGATAAATTTTAATTCGTTTCAGATTGTTAATTAAACGTTAGTTTAAAAGTGATATTGCAACAGTAAGCGAACCCCATGAATGCGTGTGCAAATAAGCAGTATCAAAAATATTTGCTATAAACCTTTATTATTTATTTATACTTTGATTTTGTACTTATGCCTATATACACTGGCCTGCAAAACTAAGTACTACAGACAGAGGTCTATTTTCATACAAACAAGGTAACTTTGAAGCGTTGGTTCTCCGCCCAGGATTAAACGTGGTGTGATCTGATGATGGCCATCCAGGGAGTGAATGGAGAAGATTCAGATCCCCATACACACCCAATAGATCTGATCAGCATTCTAAGAGCTGTTTGGATATGTTTAAAAAAACCACGAAAATAGCATTAAAATGTATGGAAATGCTGTAACTGATAACTCTTATCCTTACAGCTCTTAGAATGCTGAGCAGATCAATTGGGTGTGTATGGGTATCTGAATCTTCTCCATTCACTCCCTGGATGGCTATCATCAGATCACACCACGTTTAATCCTGGGCGGAGAACCAATGCTTCAAAGTTACCTCGTTTGTATGAAAATAGACCTCTGTAGTACTTAGTTTTGCAGGCCAGTGTATTTTATTTTTGAAGTCGATTTTTAGACTAATCATATTAAATCTCTAGATTTTTTCAAATGATTTCGATCATTTCTTCACAAATAGAAAGCGACACTATTTCTCAGCACCATAGATTATAAACATATTAGAAAACTAAAAATATTATTCCTATGTTCCAATAACGAATATGCATAAGTCACCGATTTTGATAAATTTAAGCTTGATCGCTTCGGACACGTAAAAGTATAAAACATGATGGAAGAATATCGAATAAGAAATAATATTTTGTATGACACATTTGTACTTAAACGCAAAATATAGGGAGATAATTGAAAATTCTTGGCTAACTCCATAATAAACTTGCCTGAAACGTGACATGTGACGTCACAAATCATGACCGTTTTGTATAGAGCGTTTTCGGCGATTGCTGCTTAGAAAAGTTTAATATTACAGTTGATTTTCTCACGCATTATACTTTTGATTATGATACAAAAAAATGATGCATATTTCCTATGAGTAAATCACCTGCAGCTCCCGCCAGCAGCACGCACATGAGCATCAGCGGGCCCGTGTACGCCAGGTAGTGGCGCCTCTCCCTCTCCTTCCGCCACCGGAACAACTCGGTGCCCACCGCGAACGTCATCTTTTGTAAGCAGTCGAGTGCTATGGCGCCCGCGAGCACGATCAGACTGTAGGCGGGGTACAAGAATCTGAAATGTGGGTGAAGGGAATAGGGTTCAATATCTAAAACACAGAATATCATCAAAAGCGCTTGTCGCGGGTCATATTTTTGGCGTAAATAATAGAGGAAACGTATTGAATTCTACATCAAAATACACTAACGTACTGTGCAGTTGCTCCAATAACTTTTTTTCAAGAAAGATAATTGTACTAAAGATTATGATGAGAAAATATCGAAAAAATGCAGAAAAGAGGTTATTTTCCATACTCTTTACACGTAAAGAAAAAGTCAGAGACAAAATAAATGATTTCGCATAACGGAGCCTTAACGCTATAGTTGCCGTAAGAATGATTACACTGTAGGTGGAATAGGGGAATCTGAAATGTGTGTGAAATGAATAGGGTTCGATATCTAAAATAATGAATTAGTGTCACATTTTGTTTGCAAGTCTTAACGCTATAGTCGCCGTAAGAACCGATCAAACTGTAGGTGGAATAGTAATCTGAAATGTGTGTGAATGGAATAAGGTTCAATTCAATATTTAAAATGTCTAGTGCCAACTTTTAACATTCTTCTAACGTAAAATAAGGGATCATAGATCTTCTGTGGTTATAATTAAGGTTCAAATTATTTTTTCCTCCTTGTGTGGTTGTATCATAAACACTGCCAGCCATAATGCCAGTGGCATCAAATCTAGCCAGTACGGTGCGCAGAAAGACGTGCGAGCGGTGAAATATCTTTAAACGTAAAGTGAAGTACACCTTATATACTGTTAAAAGTAATGTTCAAATTACCTTTCCTCCTTGTGTGGTTGTATCATAAACACTGCCAGCCATAATGCCAGTAGCATCAAATCTAGCCAGTACGGTGCGCAGAATGACGCCCGAGCGGTTGAACGAAATATCTTTAACCGTAAAGTGAAACACTTTAGACCTTATACAGTTAAAAGTAAGGTTCAAATTACCTTTCTTCCTTGTGCGGTTGTATAGCCATAATGCCAGTGGCATCAGATCTAGCCAGTACGGGGAGCAGAATGACGCGCGAGCGGTGGAACGAGATGTGATCGCAGTACAAGCCAGGAGTAGATAGGGCTGGATAGAGAAGGACTTTAGACCGTATACTGTTAAAAGTAAGGTTCAAATTACCTTTCCTCCTTGTGTGGTTGTATCATAAACACTGTCAGCCATAATGCCAATGGCATCAAATCTAGCCAGTACGGTGCGCAGAATGACGCCCGAGCGGTCGAACGAGATGTGATCGCGGTACAAGCCAGTAGTAGTATTGGGCTGGATAGGGCTAGCACCTGTTAGAAATTTGTTATTTAATTACAAGAACATTTTCATAACTTTTCTTTTTGAGAACTCCTGGGAGCTTACAATTAATTAATGAACCCAAAATGGGACAACAGTTTCTTCGGACATCAAACTGGACAGCTTTTACTATTGGACCAACTCTGAAATCGCGAAAATAGCTGTTTCATGCAAAATTTAATAACGAAAATATCATCCTACTAATATTATAAATGTGAAAGTTTGTGAGTTTGGATATTTAGATGTTTGGATGTTTGTTCCTCAATCACGCAAAAACTACTGAACGAATTTGGTTGGAATTTGGTGCACAGATAGTAGATAGCCTATATTAAAACACAGAATACTTTTTATCCCGATAATTTTACGGAAATGTGAACCACGCGGGTGAAACCGCGAGCGGCCGCTAGTAAAGTATAAAAGTGCTTTTTTTTCGCGATTTCAGAGTTGGTCTCTTGACTTGCTGTCTTCTCTCTATTTTGTGATTGTATTGACAGTACTCTGATACACATCATACTACAACGAGGGGCAGTAATATTCATTCAAACTTCAATTGTATGTTCAAAGCTCGTCGCTAAAGGCATTTATGCTATAGGTAAGAAAATATAAACACTTTTATAATCAAAAAAAAACTAATAAAATAATTCTCACCCAAACAATATTGAAGTTCAAAAATCCATTAACAAAATAATACGTCCACGGTTCGACCCCATACAAATCAGGGCCATGCTCCGTGAATATATTGTACGCTACAATATTCCATGGAGCTATTACTAGTCTCCCATAATGCCAAGAGTCCAACGCCACTGTTGGTACTAGGATTATGACTAGGGAGACCGCAGACCATTTGAAGAATTCTACGAATTGTCTCTTGAGGAATAGCATGTCGATTGCGATTGGCAACCCCAGGAGAGCTGTGAACGGCCAACCTGGAAAGAAAAGGTGGAATTATATTTGTACTGTAATCATAATAGACTTTAGTAAAAAAATCTTGACATTAACAGTTGGGATATTCTATTGTTAGTTATAATAATAATAATAATAAAGACGTTTATTTCTCACCACAAACCAAATACATAAAATCAGGACAAGCTAATTATATGACAAAATAAGTTTGGTTGTGGATCGCTGGTGCCTGTGTAGGTAACTAAGACCTGTAATACAAGTCAAGTTGCTATGACTGTATTTTTTTTATGTATGGACTGTCTGCGCGTTTGACCTCACTCTCACCTAATGGGAAGTGACAAGGAGGACTAAGATGGAGCATGCACAGTCAGTAAATGCCTATTTACTCTGGCTTTAAAGACGCCCAAGTTATATTGTTCGGGGAATACAGACGCAGGGAGGTCATTCCACATCTTAGCTGTTCGAATTAAAAAGTTGGAACCGAAGCGTTTCGTGCGGGTATGTGGAATGTCAACAACATAGGGATAGAAAGCCGCCCTGCGTCTGGTAGTCAGAAGATGAAACGGGGAAGGAGGTATGAGGTTGTGTAACTCCTGAGCACACTCCCCGAAATGTAACCTATAGAAGACCGATAGGCAGGCTACCCTTCGTCGGTGCTCTAAGCTTTGAAGCCTTCGGTGGACCAGATCATCGTTACCAATCAGCCTCTTTGCTCGACGCTCGATAGAGTCTAAGGCAGCCAACTGGTATTTGGCAGATCCATCCCAGAGGTGAGAACCAGTACTCCATACACGATCGGACCTGAGCTTGATATAGAGTTAAAAGCAATCCCGGCGTGAAATACCGTCTCACCCTGGAGAGAATGCCCAGCTTTTTGGCTGCGGTTTTAGCTCTATGTTCTATGTATGTCGTCTAACAGGCGTAATATGACGAACCCGATAAAAAAGTGTTTACGACGAGATGTAATTTTTGACAGTTCATCCTAGAAAGTGATACAACTAAATGAAACGAATAAAAAAACTGCTTTCAAAACTGATACCTATTTATATAAATTACAAGATTCCATGCTAGGAATAAAATAATCTGTACTTCAAAAGAATAAGATGCAGCCGGCATCTCCACCTTCTGGTGAACAGAAAGGAAACTCTCCGCCCCGCCCCACAAATAATTACCTCACCCCACCCCGTGAGTTCGTGTGCCGAATTGTGTGGTCATTTGGTCGTGTTTGTCAACGTCAACTTATTTTGATATTCAAAGCAATGCGTCGTAACTTTTTAGTCGTGTTTGTTAACTGTCAACTTATTTTGATATTCAAAGCAATGCGTATCTTATTACCCAAAACGTTCGAATGGGGAGGCGAAGGCAAAGTGAATTACAGATGGCGCTTCAGTCTTTGGAACAATTGTCAGTTTGAGCTTATATTGTCTTGACTGTGTATTACGTGATTTTACTTTCTTAGATTGTATTTTTTTCGATTTTGCGGACAAACAATGTATTCTATGCTAACTTTAGCTCAGATAAAAGAAGAATTACGGAAAAGAAAAGCCAAAACAACAGACAAGAAAGTTTATAGCAACTTACAAAAAATTGCTAACAAGCATTACATTTCTTTAAATTTCGTGTAAGATTTACAAGTAATCTTTTTATTTCAGATTAGAAGCATATGATTTAAATTTTAACAAAGCAACTGAGTGTGAATTTCCGTGTTTATAGTTGCCTCATGATACCTTCTGTGCAATAGTAATTTCAGGTTTCTGTATTGGAATTTCTGTACCATCCAAAATTACACGAACCGTTTTATCATATTTATTTTATTATTCTAAGTTTCTTGAATGACTCTGGCATATAAAATTCTATTAATTCTCTGTTTGGCCCCAATATTGGGCTTATTCCATATTTGATATACCTATCAAATTCATCCAAGTTATAAATATGCTAGAAACTGCTGAGGTTGAAATATTAAAGTACAAAGCTGTTATAATTCAAATGTTGTTTTATTTTCGCGAAGCTTCATCAAATTCATGAAACATTCCTTTTGATTTATAATGTTTCTCAGGCTCAGCAAAGGAGAAAATCGAGGGAAAAGCATCTTTTTTTGATATTTTTTTGCCCACTATTTTTTTTGTTACTGGGAAATCGATGAACTCCAATATTTTACAAGTTACATGCATAACAATGCGGCATTTTCTCAGTATAAAATTAAAAAGTGCAATACTTCAAGAGATTCCCATATGTTTTGACACTTTCTTTGAGGCGGCCGGGTACCAATGACCAGACGCCACCTATCGGGATAAAATTGCGCTTTTCCTCCCCATTATGAATTGAACTCCGGCGCCGCTCAAACAGTACAAACTGCACGGTAGCCCTAGACTTACATACAGAGTTGCGCGTGTATAAAAACGTCATCTGACGTCATCTGTTTATAATGGCGCGGTTGTATGGAGTGACCGGGGTGTGACGCCAGCACGTCACCAATCAGTGTGTGACGTCACTCAGCAGCGCGTGGGCAGCAGTGAGCGCCACGCTCCACGCTGACGGCAGCATGGCAGCACTACTAGTTAGGTATGTGACGTCATCGTCACTTATTCAGAGCGCGCCGCCGCACAGCGCCGCGCTCCACGCCGCCGGCAGTGTGACGTCACTCACTCAGCAGCGCGGTGGCGGCGGTGAGCAGCACCGCGGCCACCAGCACGCCAGCGCGCCGCCGCACAGCGCCGCGCTCCACGCCGCCGGCAGTGTGACGTCACTCACTCAGCAGCGCGGTGGCGGCGGTGAGCAGCACCGCGGCCACCAGCACGCCAGCGCGCCGCCGCACAGCGCCGCGCTCCACGCAGCCGGCAGTGTGACGTCACTCACTCAGCAGCGCGGTGGCGGCGGTGAGCAGCACCGCGGCCACCAGCACGCCAGCGCGCCGCCGCACAGCGCCGCGCTCTACGCCGCCGGCAGTGTGACGTCACTCACTCAGCAGCGCGGTGGCGGCGGTGAGCAGCACCGCGGCCACCAGCACGCCAGCGCGCCGCCGCACAGCGCCGCGCTCCACGCCGCCGGCAGTGTGACGTCACTCACTCAGCAGCGCGGTGGCGGCGGTGAGCAGCACCGCGGCCACCAGCACGCCAGCGCGCCGCCGCACAGCGCCGCGCTCCACGCCGCCGGCAGTGTGACGTCACTCACTCAGCAGCGCGGTGGCGGCGGTGAGCAGCACCGCGGCCACCAGCACGCCAGCGCGCCGCCGCACAGCACCGCGCTCCACGCCGCCGGCAGTGTGACGTCACTCACTCAGCAGCGCGGTGGCGGCGGTGAGCAGCACCGCGGGCGCGTGCCGGCGCCGCCACCAGCACGCCAGCGCGCCGCCGCACAGCGCCGCGCTCCACGCCGCCGGCAGTGTGACGTCACTCACTCAGCAGCGCGGTGGCGGCGGTGAGCAGCACCGCGGGCGCGTGCCGGCGCCGCCACCAGCACGCCAGCGCGCCGCCGCACAGCGCCGCGCTCCACGCCGACGGCAGCATGGCGGCGCTGCACGCGAACATGCCCGCTGCCGGGAGAGTGAAGCACAGCCATACGCGCCCGACGTGCACGCCGAATTCGTGACATACCGCCCTGTTGGTAAATAAAAATAAGTTTAACTGAAAATAAAATTAAATAGCCTTGAATATCATGAAAAATGTCCAACGCAACTTCACTAAATTTTAGCATACAAAAGCCGTAATTGTCCAAATCGTGCGAGTTATCGAAAACGTCTTGAGCATTTAAAGATGGAAACTTTAGAGAAACGGAGAAAATGTTCCGACATCTTAATGCTTCATAAGCTTTTGCATGGAAATATAGTAGCATCTGACTTGTTAGCCGAAATTAACTTTAGAGTACCAAGGAGGATCCCACGTCAACCCATTACAATGCCCTTCGCAAAAGCAGTATGTCGTACTAAATTAGTAGCACCCTTAAATCGTCTCATACAAGCCTGTAACGAAGTCTCTGATGACATTGACATCTATCACCATTCATCCAGTGCATTGAAAAACATTTTAAGGTCGAACTAAATCAATGATAGTCCATCCATACTAATTTTTTTTTTTTCATTATTGTTATAAGTTTTCTTTTGTGTATTGTTAGATTTTATGTTCTAATTATTATTTTTTTAATCATTTTTCATTTTTAATGTAGAAGGTTAATATTATTTCATCTTAGCACTTTGCTTGCACCTACCATTGATTAAGTTTTAAGTGTTGTATACGCCTGTAAAAATAATTCACACAGTCTCATAAATTATGTATTTTTTAGTTCGTAAGTTATGTGATATTGTTGATGGTGTATCTAATAAATAAAAAAATATATATATAACAATGGAGAAATTTCATGATGTTAAAACTGCTTTATTTAACTTCATAAAATTAAAATATAGCCTTAATTAATATACTAGTGAAAAAAAATTGAAATCCGTCAGTAAATGGCAGAATAATAAATAATTTAAGTTGACGCATTTTTGCGCGATGCAATTGTAAAGACGTGACGTCATCCGACCTGTTGCTTGTATGGCGGTGGCGCGACCGGCCGCTGGAGATGTTCCGTAGATGACGTCAGGCGACCGGTTACCGATGAGCGAAATTATTTTAAAATCGTAACTTTCACGTCCTGTAACTTTTTCATTTTTAGAGATAATTTGATAATTCTTTCACAGTTGTCTATAATTTGGACTTAATTTTAATAATAGCGAATAAAAAAACTAGGAAACATTGATGGAGCGCGACTAATAGTGGCGAGCAGTTTTGCCAGCATTGCGAACAGCTACAGCGGCGCGTATACAAGTCTTCATTAATCTTTCATTAAAACTATCCTATACTTACTTGTAGAACATAAGTTCGGCGCAGGCAGTGAGCACAGCGAGCAGCGCACGCAGCGTGTAGAACACCGAAACAGGACTCATCATGGTGGCTAGCAGTTTCGCTGGGACTGCGAACAGCCATAGCGGCGTGTACGACCGAATCGCGTACGAGGGACTGTACTCCCATGTTTGGAGACCACTGCCGTACACTGATGACAAGGTTTCTTTTATAAACTAGCTAGACTATTACAGCTTTTGAACTATATGAAATTCAAATAAAATTGAATTGAACACTAAGGTCCTCTTCACGATTTGCTGTTGTTAAATGAGCAGTTACTCGTGCAATCTGAAGCTCACCCAAATAATGCAGAGGTTCCCAGTAGTTGTAGGTCTCGTCGCAGTCGGAAACATGTCCATAGTACGCGGAAAGCAGGCGCGCTGTCAGAAGCAGACCCAAGGCGACGGCGCCACCAGGGTATGCTATACTACGGAGGTCTGAAGGCGCATTGGTAACCAGGAACTCCCTGCAAAAAGGCTTAAGTTATACCAGGGCTCTGTCACTCCGCGTGAGTATGAAGCGTTCGGCGTCCTCAGCGATGATAAATTTCATAGGTACGTTATAAAAGATTAGACCTACGCGATAGAAAGAGAGGCAACTACTAGGTGAATGTCTTGTAGCGAAGGGAGCGCTGTGCGACTTGAATTGCACTGTATTGTGTCGGAGCAAGAGTCGCAATTTATGTAAACGATTTTGCGGAGTGCAACTTCTATACGCTAGTCTAGTACTATTACCAGTATTCTATGGTTAAACTGTCATAGCTTTGCAATGTCCTATGCTCAAGGGTTGGCCTACATCTGTCAGTATCGAATCGCCTTTTTCTGTCGCCCTATCCTTTTGTCGCTCAGAACACGAATCGCTCGGATGGCACGCGAAGGAATCTTCGAGGCAATAGGCAACCCGCTATCTTCCTCTCTCTAGCAAATGGCGGTTCTGAACGACAGAAAAGGATAGGGCGACAGAAAAAGGCGATTCGGTGCTGACAGACCTAATGATGGGTCAGTTAGCCTAGAATCGAGGCAGATCATCTCAGAATGTTCAAGACATTTCACACAAACATCTTAGGCCTCTAGGCCTAGACAGCCTAACAGTCGCCTAGGAAGAAGCAACTAAAACCATGTATTGGTTAAACATAAAAGTTTTAAAAAATAGTATCACTTGTGATTGGTAATCAAAGTTCGTGAGAAATATTCTATTGGGTATGTCTTCTAGAACTTCATGCTAAAGATAATCAATTTTAAGATCTTTAAGCCATAAAAAATATTTTACTGCTATCTGCGTGCTATTAATGTTACAGGCACATTCATAAACAAGCCTTGGTATTGAAAATAGATCAATGCAGACAGTTGCTGGCTGGTTAGGACTCATAAAATTATAGATTTAGTCAGTTTGTACAGCACCAATTCCTCCACTCGTACAAAAAATAAAACATTGAAAAATTTAAGTATTTAAAAATAATAATCTCATCTGAATACTTTGTTTATTATTTTTGTTAAGTACACAATTTTCTTGTTTCAAATATTTCAATATACCTACTTCAATAATAATGTTGAGAAAATCATTATTATTGAAGTAGGTATATTGAAATATTTGAAACAAATATAAATATAATTAAAATTAAAAATTTGGTAAAGAATTTATACATGTTATTTCACAAAAAAAGTTGATTTCAAAATAATGTTAGTAAAAATGTATTTTTATTAACATTCTTTTTTGCTGTGCTGCTTGCATATTTGATACACAACCAAGCAGCACAGCAGAAAAGTAATTAAGAATAAAAAATAAAATGTGAAAAACTATGCAATTTAGAAGCATATCTAGTTATTACAATTAGGATTTCCACTCAAAAGCCCTACAACTGTGGATTACACCACAATAAAGAAATCAATAATGAACACAAAACAAATTAAAACTATATTTATTTAATCCTAATCAATAGGAAGAGCAAAATTTTTTTCAATCAAAGATACCATAAATAACAGATTAACAGCTAGAATTAGGGCCAGAATTAATAATCAATAGGGATAGGCCTGATCCAGATTGGTTAATAATTAATCAATCCACAGATAAAGATAGGCCTCCTGAATAGTCAGGAGGCCAATTTTCATACAAACGAGGTATCTTTGAAGCTTTGGTTCTCCGCTCAGGATTAAACGGGCTGTGATCAGATGTTGGCAATTCAAAGAATGAATGGCAGAGGCCCATAATGCTAAGAAAACCTAACAGATTAGATGAGTCACTCAGGGTTGAATAAAAAATAACTAAATCAAGCTAAAATTACAATCAAAAGTATGGAAAACTAGCGGCCGCCTGTGACTTCATCTGTATGGAAAGTTTTTTTGCTGTCTCTCGGGAACAAAACATTTTTTCGGGATAAAAGGTACCCTATGTCCTTCTCTGTACTCCTGGCAACGTGTATGCAAAATTTCATGATGATTGGTAGAGAAGTTAAGACGTGAAGGCGTAACAAACAAATAAACAAACAAACAAATGGACATTTGCATTTATAATATTAGTAAGGATGTAACACTTTAAACTCCATATGGTCTCTAGTGTAAACAACTTGGGTTTCTTCAGCGATCTGGGCCTCCTCCAATCATTCTTTAAATGGCCATCATTAGATCACACCATTCTATCCTGGGCAGAGAACCAAAGCTTCAAAGTTACCTCGTTTGTATGAAAATAGGCCTATGTTTCCATACTTTTGCTTGTGTGTGTAGTTAACATAGAATTTTTTGTCATAATAATTTCCAGTAGATACCAATGCCAATAAACAAATCGCTTAGCGCCATGCATACATTCTGCTGGCCTACCACCTAACTCAAATTGCTAATGTTTATGATGTCAATAGACTGTCCGTCCTTGTCATTGTGTTATGATACAACTAGGACGAACAGAGCATTACTATAGCATTTAGATAGACGGTAGGGCCTCGGCAGTATGGATTCTATAGAATTGAGTCCACTAGCATCAAGAATAAGACAAATTAAATATTTAGGCGTTTTTCAGGAAAACAAGAGAATATTTTGGCTTATTAACGTCAGCGGTTTTTTTACCTTCGTTCAACCATCTGAGTATCTGGATAAACGCCAAACTGAAGTAATCAAGAATATATTAAAATAACAAGAGCGTAAAAGTCAAGATTAAAAGCGGGCGGCTGAAGCATAGAAGCAGAAGCATAATAATGCAAATTATATGAACAAATATAAATACTGTTTTGTTGGAAAAATCAATCTTTTACCCCTCACTCCCTTTTCTTTTTCCTTTGAAACTTGCCGATCTTTTTGCACCATTTTTGTTATAAATACTTCTCTGCCGAGCAGTTAACGGCATTGGGAATGATTATAATATTTCAATACATGAAAAAGCTATGAATAATTAAATTAGTCAGTCGGCGGCTCGGCGGAAAATCCTGAAACTGAAATGAAAATGAGAATTCTAATCTCTGACTGTCATTGTCAAACTGACATCACTGTGGCCGCGTTCCGAATCACGCTTACAGCACTGTGAGCGCGCTAACGCCCGGTCCAAATCATGCTTACAACGCTCACGTAAGTTGATGTGACGTCACAGATGACGTCATCGTATGTGCTAACGACGCTCAGCGTATTCCACCAAAGCACTGTGAGCGTAGTCGGTGTAGCTGTCAAACTTCCTTCCCCGCGTTCCAAATCACGCCAACAGCGCTGTTAGCGTATAATCCATTAAATTAGGTAGGTACACAAATACCCTATTTGTGTAATATTTTGTGACTTTTTAATTTGGTCGGATTCGCGCTCACAGCGCTGTGAGCGTGATTCGGAACGCGGCCCTTGTCAAAGTTCATTCTTGACAAAAAATACGTGGTAAATTGTGAATCGTTGTGGATGTTGTGGTTATTATTTGTGATTTTTACAAAAGATAGCTGAATTTATTAACCTGCAGGTGTTTTGTAAAGATGCGAAGGAAATAATTATATTAATCTGATGTTGAAAGAGCTAGCAGTGGTAATAAGTATTTTGAAGCTTTAAGAGTTTAAAATTGGTTAGTAAATAATTGGTCTCAGTGAAGAAACTTAATTCGTATTCATTAGTGCCTTTTTATTTACTTCTCCCTTAGAATAAATATTAACTTTACCCTTTTTGAGGTTATGTTGTTCTATAAAATCCAACGTTAGCGGTGTTAGCGCTCTCACAAGCGGTCCGAATCAATAGTATCGTGAGCGTGCTGACAGCGTGCTAATGATTCGGTCCGGCATAGAATGACGTCACACGCTGTGAGCACTGTTGGCGTGATTCGGAACGCAGCCTGTATTGACATGACAATGGATGCATTCCAGCAAACGAATCGCTAGCTTTTGGACGAATATATAAAATTCGTCTATGACTCTAAATTAAAAAGTCTCCCGGGTAAACCGAAATAGGTTTACTTTCTAGATAGTTATCAAAACACTTTATGCATTATGTGGTTTAGTTATTCGGGTAAATCGAGTAAAAACACTTTTAATTTTCAGGAATTTTATTTGCAAATCTACTTACTGGCATACGAACTGAAGGATAGGCCTTAACAATGTTGTTGCTTTGTTTCAATAAAAAAAAACTCTGGATTTAACATTTTTTTTTTAATGAATTTAAGAAAATATTACTAAATTGGCAAATTAGCCTACATACAATGTCTTTCAATAATTAGTTTCTCTCCTGCAGTTAATGCTCTTGCATTTTGTAATTTTCTTCAAATTAATGGTGTTCTTGCAGTCTGGAATCCACTGTTCGAATACTTTAGTTACTTTTTCTACCTTTTGTTTTGTATTTGGACGTGATAATTATTTACCTATTATCTAGTATTACTATACTTACAAAATTATAATCTATAAATGAGGTGAGGACACAATCAATGTTTAAATTTAAATTTCAAAAGTTTAAACAATACTGACAGCAACTCAAGAAAATAAAAAAGTCTTTCAATTTTTGAATCATACAATATAGTTTTTAGGGTTCCGTACCCAAAGGGTAAAAACGGGACCCTATTACTAAGCCTCCGCTGTCCGTCTGTCTGTCTGTCTGTCTGTCACCAGGCTGTATCTCATGAACCGTGATAGCTAGACAGTTGAAATTTTCACAGATGATGTATTTTTGTTGCCGCTATAACAACAAATACTAAAAACAGAATAAAACAAATATTTAAGGGGGGCTCCCATATAACAAACGTGATTTTCTTGCCGTTTTTTGCTCGATATTGAAAACAACTACAGGTAGACAGTTAAACTTTTCTCAGGTCGTGTATTTCTATTGCTGCTAAAACATCATATGCTAAAAACAGAGTAAAATAAATATTTAAGGGGGCTCCCATACAACAAACGTGATTTTTTGCTGTTTTTTGGCACGGAACCCTTCGTGCGCGGTCTGACTCGCACTTGGCCGGTTTTCTTTTTGTTAAATAGGTAACGACTGAGAGCTACTTGCAAATACAATCGCCGTTTCTCATTGAAAATCAAGAGAATGAAAAGAGATAGAATAAAACCGGCCAAGTGCATGTCGGGTCACGCTCCGTAGGGTTCCGTAGTTACCTTCGTTACCGGTCGTTCGTTAATGGTATGGTATAACCATAATATTGTACCTTTGTTAATAAAATAACTTTGTTTTTCACAGTGTTGGTATGAAGGTCCGAACAAATTATCGGACGCGGCTTATGGACGCGGCTTACTGCCGCGGCTGATAAGTGTGCACACTCTCATAACATCCTGCGTGCCAGATAGCTATCGGACGTCCGATGACGTCATATTAGTCTATGGTTACGTCCGCGACCTACTACATCCGATAGTTTGCACACCTCAGATCAGCCGCGGCAGTAAGCCGCGTCCGATAATTTGTTTGGACCTTGAATGACAAAGTTATAAGTATTTGCAGTTTTGAAAAATGAGCTATATCTCAAAAACTAATTACTAATTATCCCGTTCAAACCAATTTTTGGGTTAAGGTCTTTGGACCCTCAATGTAATATTTAAAGACCTAGGTATATATTGTAGCTGCAGCCGCAAAGCTGCAATACATTTCATGAAGATTTCGTTCATACGACGCGCCACGCTTCGCGCGCGTCGTTACGTCCACTCTCTCCGGTGACCGCTGGCTACTAAATCGAGCGTCGCCGCGCGCGCCTGTTTTGTCTGTGCGCGGGGCGCGGGGCGGGCTCCGCCCACGCGCCGCCGCGCGCCGTTGTTGAGAGCTCGCAAGTGCCCTCTACCGTTCATAGATTTAAGTTTTACTTTATCGTTTAATTTTAGATACTAGTTGTAAGTAATCCTTTTGTACATAAGTAGGCTAAGTTTTATCAAAATATACATTCATTTTTACAACTTCATCGGAGTTTTATTTCAAGATAGAAGATAGAAACCTCAGAGCTCCTAAGCCGACAAAGCCAGTAGCCTAACTCTAGATCTTCTAAAGTGGTGACACCCTCGTTCAAGAATAGAACACCAAGCAACCTTCAACAAAGAAAATCATCATGCCAGGAGATACTGAAGACCCTTGTGCTCAAGCAACCGCCAAGCCCACGATGTCAAGCCCCACCGAAGTCGCCGGAATCTCACTTTCCATGCGCGTTCCACCATTTTGGCGCGACAGACCAAGGCTATGGTTCATCACGTTCGAAGCCGCCACCCATGAACTGAAGAAAGGACAAACGCAGCTGGCACAAATGGTCATCGCTCAACTTGAAAAACAAGATATAGAACAAATCAGCGATCTGCTCTACAACCCACCAGCTGAAAAATATTACGACGCTCTGAAGAATCGATTGATTTCCGTCTACGAGGAATCCGAAGGAAGACAGTTCCAGAAACTGCTTTCTGAAATGGAACTCGGAGAGCAAAAACCATCTCAACTACTTCGTCGTATGCGAGACCTTGCTCGCGAAAAAGTGCCCGAGTCAACTCTCCGTCTCATGTGGATGAACCACCTACCTGCCCACGTGAGATCGGTACTCGTCGTCAGCGATAACATCAGCAAGACCGCCGCTCTGGACGAACTCGCACTTCTCGCCGACAAAATGCTGGAACAAACGCAAGAAATCAGCGCGATGTCACAAAAACCATCAAGCCACGCCTCATCACGTCAAGTTCAAGCCCCACTGCAAGCCCAAGCACAAGATACTCAATTCCTGATCGAAGAAATCCAAAGATTGTCACTCGAAGTTGCTTCCCTACGCTCAAGACCGCCTTATCAACACGGACGTTCACGCTACGACCGACGTCCGCAGCGCTCTCGCTCTAACACACGTTCGCCGTCTCGCTCACGTTATCACCGCTCCGAACAGTCGTCGCGCAACTGCTACTATCACAACCGATTTGGAAGAAACGCACGAAAATGCCAACCTCCGTGTTCATTCGACGACTCGCAAGCAAAACAAGAAAACAAGAATAATGAAGGAACGACGCCGTTAAACTAGACCGAACGTTAGATGAGGCGGGATCCGACGTTCTAGGCAAATCATACCGTCTCTTCGTATCCGACAAGAAATCAAGACTGAAGTTTCTCATCGACACTGGTGCCAACGTCTCAGTCATTCCACGGAAGAGAGGGTCAACAATGAAGCCACTACCGTTCAACTTGTATGCTGCTAATAACACCACTATAAGTACTTACGGCGAACAAACACTTGAACTGGATCTGAACCTACGAAGACCGTACAAGTGGAAATTCATCATCGCCGACGTCAGCAAGCCAATCATCGGAGCCGACTTTCTCTGTCATCACGAACTTCTCGTCGACATGAAGAACCGAAGATTGATTGATAATATCACCAAACTATCAATCCACGCTCCCGGCTGCTACACCAACATACCTACAGTACGCAGCATCGACCTAGAACAATCATACCACGACATACTCAACGACTTTCCCGGCATCACACGTCTCACCTCCATGAAGCTCACACCAAAACATCGAGTGGAACATCATATCGAAACAACCGGACCACCGCTGCACAGCCGCGCTCGACCCATTCCACCACACCGCTACGAAGCCGTCAGAAAGGAATTCGAATCGATGATGCAGCAAGGCCTATGCAGACCAAGCAAGAGTCCCTGGTCCAGCCCACTTCACGTCGTACCGAAGAAAAACGGAGACCTGAGAGTCTGTGGAGACTATCGCCGACTGAATACCATAACCAAACCAGACCGATACCCGATACCCAGAATCAAGGACTTCACCTACCAACTGGCTGGCAAGACCATCTTCTCCACCATAGACCTGAATCGAGCCTACTCACAAATACCGAACAAAGAAGCCGACATAGAGAAGACAGCCATCATAACTCCATTTGGGTTATTCGAGTTTCCTCGAATGTGCCCAGGTCTGAAAAATGCAGGTCAAACGTTCCAGCGATTCATCCATGACGTACTTCGAGGACTTGACTTCGTATTCCCTTTTGTGGACGACCTACTCCTAGCTTCAGAATCAGAAGAGCAACACCGAGAACACCTACGCATCGTACTACAACGTTTAGAAGACGCTGGTATCACCATCAACCCGTCAAAATGTGTTTTCGGCAAGAAGTCAGTCAAGTTTCTCGGCTACGAAGTATCATCCACCGGCATCATTCCACCTCAAGAAAAAGTAACCACCATCACTGAATACCCAAGACCGAAAACCATTCAGCAGTTACGTACTTTTCTCGGTATGATCAACTACTATCGAGAACACATACCGAACGCCGCATCACTTCAAGCACCGCTCAACCAATACCTGCACAATTCGAAAAAACGTGACAAGACAGAAATCCAGTGGTCAACCGAAGCAACCGAAGCATTCGAAAAATCCAAGACATGCCTACAAAACGCAGCGCTACTAGCACATCCGCAAAACAACGTACCGCAAGCACTATTCTGCGACGCATCAAACACATGTGCGGGCGCCGTTCTGCAACAATATGTCAACAATGCCTGGCAACCACTTGGATACTACTCAAAGAAATTTTCCGCTACGCAACAAAAGTATAGTACCTACGACAGGGAATTACTTTCCATCTACATGTCAATGAAGCATTTTCGGAAGATGTTCGAAGGAAGAGAACTTATAGTATTCACCGATCACAAGCCATTGACCTACGCACTTCAAAAACCAACATCGGACAGCGAAACTCCACGTCGCGCAAGACAACTTTTATTCATCGCCGAATTCACAACCGACATTCGTCACATCAGCGGGAAAAACAACATCGTCGCCGACGCACTATCACGCATCGAAACCATCACTTGTCCGACATCAATAGACTACGAGCAACTATCAACAACCCAACAACAAGATTCCGAATTACCTACTCTACTTCAACAACTAAACCTGCAAATCAAGAAAATCAGAATACCGAACACCGACTGCGATGTCTACTGCGAAACATCAACATCAAACATACGTCCGTATCTACCTACTGACTTTCGCCGCACCGCTTTCGACGCCGTGCATAAGGTCAGTCACCCCGGAACGCGGACGACACGAAAACTTATTCAAGAACGCTACTTTTGGCCGTCAATGAACGTGGATATCGGCAACTGGGCGAAAACCTGTTTATCCTGTCAACGTGCGAAGATACAGCGTCACACACAATCAAGCTTATCGACATACGCCGCCTGCGACAGATTGCATCATTTGAATGTCGATATCGTCGGCCCGTTAAAAACAAGCGAAAACGGATATCGATACCTACTCACTATGATCGATCGCACTGCGCGCTGGCCCGAAGCAATACCTATCAAGGAAATAACAAGCGAAGTCGTCGCCGCCAACGTCTACAATGCCTGGATAACAAGATTTGGTTGCCCAAAAACGATAACAACCGACCAAGGCCGCCAATTTGAAAGTCAGCTGTTTCGCGCGCTTACACATCTACTTGGCACCGAAAAAACAAGAACAACCGCTTATCACCCGCAGAGCAACGGAATCATCGAACGCTGGCACCGATCACTGAAAGCCGCACTGATGTCTCGTCTCGAACCGAATTCAAAATGGATCGACGAGCTGCCCACCGTGCTCATGGGACTTCGCGCAGCAATCCGCACCGACACCAACACAAGCGCAGCACAGCTAACCTACGGACAAGCTCTACGCCTTCCCGGTGATTTCATCACGCCATCACCGTCACCAAACATCAACATGAATCAAGATTTCGTTCAGCAACTGCATACGTCAATCACCGCACTCACGCCAACATACCTACCGCATAGCAACAAGCGAAATATGTTCGTGCACACCGACCTAGCAACATGTGATTCCGTATTTCTACGAATCGACGCCGTACGAAAACCACTACAACCACCGTACGAAGGCCCGTACCCAGTTTTGAAGCGCAACCACAAGTTCTACGAAATTCAACTACCCGGACGAAAAGCTACAGTATCGATCGACAGATTGAAACCGGCGTACACAACGAATACCGCGCCACTTGACAACAACACCGTCAACACTGCGCCGCATAGAAACACCGCAACCGCAACAAACACAAGTCCTACGCCGAGCCCTCTAACGACGCAAGCTGAAGATCCGACGGAGCGAAGATCACGATCCGGCAGGAGGATCAACCTTCCCGTACGCTTCGCTTGAGGGGGAGTCCTGTAGCTGCAGCCGCAATACATTTCATGAAGATTTCGTTCATACGACGCGCCACGCTTCGCGCGCGTCGTTACGTCCACTCTCTCCGGTGACCGCTGGCTACTAAATCGAGCGTCGCCGCGCGCGCCTGTTTTGTCTGTGCGCGGGGCGCGGGGCGGGCTAGGCTAAGTTTTATCAAAATATACATTCATTTTTACAACTTCATCGGAGTTTTATTTCAAGATAGAAGATAGAAACCTCAGAGCTCCTAAGCCGACAAAGCCAGTAGCCTAACTCTAGATCTTCTAAAATATAAACACGCCGCACGTATTGGTTTAAAAATATTTTTTTCAGTTTTATTTCCATGTATGGGGAGCCCCCATTAATCTTTAATTATTTTTAATCTTGTGTTCATATTGTTAAGCGGTTATCAAAATACATCAACCTACTAAGTTTCAACAGTGTGATCCTTCGAGCAACAAAAGTTTGAGCCCGTCTTACTCTAAGGTGTGATCCTAATACTTTCGGAATAAAGTGGCTGTAACATACGGACGGACAAACAGATAGACAGACAGACAGACATGACAAATCTTAAGATAAGCGTTCCGTTTTTTGCCATTTTGGCTACGGAACTCTAAAAATGGCGACCGATTGCCATCAATCGCTGAAAGTCATTTGATTTTTAAGCATTCGGCAGATAATGGGGAATGTCCGAAAAAAATCAAATTGGCTGAATATTTTTCTATAGGTAGGAATAAGGTCCCTTAGTAATAGAAAAAAGTTTCAGAATTTTCGGTTGGGTAAAAAAGTTTTTAAAAATCAAAGTCTCTTCGACTTCACAAATGTATGAAAGTAACAGCAGAATGGAGATTATACCTTTGCCGCTAACTGGCACAAACGCAACACGTATTTAAAAAAAAAAAGTTTTGACATTTTGTCTTGAAACTTTTTTTTTAATATCATGTTGTGGTTGTGGCAGGTGTTGGCAAAGGTACAATCTCCATTCTGCTGTTACTTTCATACATTAGTGAAGTCGAAGAGACTTTGATTTTTTGAAATTTTTTCACGAAACCGAAAATTATGAAAATTTATTCTATTACTAAGGGACCTTATTCCGACCTATAGAAAAATATTCAGCCAATTTGATTTTTTTCGGACATTCCCCAATATGACTTAGCATTTAGTCTGCGAGAATAAAAAAATTGTCAGCATAACGTTTCATTTTTCAGTAAGAGTCAAGGTCCAAACAAATTATCGGACGCGGCTTATGGACGCGGCTTACTGCCGCGGCTGATAAGTGTGCACGCTCTCATAACATCCTGCGTGCCAGATAGCTATCGGACGTCCGATGACGTCATATTAGTCTATGGTTTCGTCCGCGACCTACTACATCCGATAGTTTGCACACCTCAGATCAGCCGCGGCAGTAAGCCGCGTCCGATAATTTGTTTGGACCTTCAAGGTCCAAACAAATTATCGGACGCGGCTTATGGACGCGGCTTACTGCCGCGGCTGATAAGTGTGCACACTCTCATAGTATCCTGCGTGCCAGATAGCTATCGGACGTCCGATGACGTCATATTAGTCTATGGTTACGTCCGCGACCTACTACATCCGATAGTTTGCACACCTCAGATCAGCCGCGGCAGTAAGCCGCGTCCGATAATTTGTTCGGACCTTTAAGGTCTAAACAAATTATCGGACGCGGCTTACTGCCGCGGCTGATCTGAGGTGTGCAAACTATCGGATGTAGTAGGTCGCGGACGTAACCATAGACTAATATGACGTCATCGGACGTCCGATAGCTATCTGGCACGCAGGATGTTATGAGAGTGTGCACACTTATCAGCCGCGGCAGTAAGCCGCGTCCATAAGCCGCGTCCGATAATTTGTTTGGACCTTCAAAAATGTTCTAAAAATAATATTTTTAAATAGTAATCATTATTAAAATAACAATACTAACAAGCTGATAGCAATGTATTTATAAACTCATAAAAAACCTAAAATCTAGTGATCGATCCAATCTAAAGGAAATTGTTATTTATTTACAGTATCGTCGCGACGTGAAAGAAAAGACGTGAAATGAAAAAAATATTGATAAGTTTGATCACAAGTTTGACTGACACTTTTGATTGAATAATGCAGATATTAGACGGTCATCAAAAGTGCTTCATTTTCGATGAAAAAGGCAGTGACTAGTGACCAGTGAACGACTTTTGGTATTTAGACACTAAATGTAAAATGAATGTAGTATTTCTCATTTCTCACAAAATTTCGCGGCAACAAGTTGTGCGTGATAATTTTTATTAAAGAATTAAAAGTTAATTAAAGAGAAAAAAATGCTTGCATGCATAGCTTGTATGCATGTTGCATGATGCGGGTTGAAAAAAGTCTAAAAACGAAAAATAAAGGCATTTTAAAATAAACATAAATAAGTTAGTGACGACATGCCGTTCACTGCAGTGAATGGCACTGTTTACACGCGCATTTATTGTTCATTTCCGATGCCGATGACTGATGAAATGCCGATGCCCGATGAAACTTCACTGCCGTCTAGTGACTTTCATCGAAAAGGCGCATCGCGATGAAAGATGACTCTACATAAATTGGACACGTCATTTTCGATGCTTCACTGCGATGAAGCATCGAAAATGAACGAAAAAAGGCCCGTCTAATATCTGCAACATATCGCCAATTGGGCTATCTTTGGGACCGTCGTGGCTACTAAAAATTCTGGAATGGCGACTTAGAGCCAAACCGCACTGTCGACTAGTCGCCGAACGACTGTCGACAGCGACTGTAATTTCTACTAGTTTATATGGACGCGTACGCACTTGGTCGCCCGGTCGCTGGACGACTCTGAGTCGTCGGGAGACTAGCCACGCCCCCGAGTCGTTCGGCGACCGAGAGATACACGGGTTCATATGGAAGAGCACGCACTGCGAGCGACTGTCGCGTCGACCGGGCATCATCGCGCACAAAATGACTTTCGATACTAAAGATTTTATATTATAAACAACAGTAGTTAGGAGGAAATAGTGGAATTATTTGAAGGTGAAGGATTAACAAGAGTTAGTTCTTTTGGGTCGGGTTTTTTTTTATTTTATTATTATTTATGAATTCTGCCCATGCTATCTGCTATGGCAATTGGGTCAATTCTCAGTGCTAAAATAATCAGCAAACATAGGTATATGTATAGTCATCATCATATCACTGTATGATATACCACGTATATCTAAAAATCCTGACAAAGAGCCTGATTTCTACTAAAAAGTCCTGACATTTTGCTAAAACGCCCACACCGCTTACGATAACACATTGTAGATCAGCGAACTTGTAGATAAACCTACCTAATAAATTAATACTTTTTCTTGTTTCAATGACGTAAAAAATCTTATTTTAAGTACTTAGACGAAAAGTATTCGTTGTTGAGTTTTAGTTTTTGATTGTTAATAATTTTAAATGTGATTATTTTTAAATTGATTATTTATTGCAAAGTTAGTTGATTCTGTACGACTGTACCAAAAACACTACAGGCACAGTTTAACAATTCATACAGTTGTTAAACGAATGTACTTGTGCAGAGGCAAGATTACAAAAGCCTGTTGATTTCGGCCAAGTACTTACCGGACCGAAATCAACAGGTTATTAGGGTAACGTTTTTGAAAAAGCGAGACTACAAAAGCCTGTTGAACTCGGCCAGGTACTTGAACGAAATCAACTATTTATTAAATATTACCAAAACCTATAGCTTTTAAAGGTATTTTTTTGGTTGAATAAATAAATTTAACTTTTTTTCCATTCTACAATGTACTTTTTCGTCTACCTAATTATAGCAACCAATACTTTATTTAAAACAAAAAAGTAGCAACCCTGTTTGCGACCGTGTAAAACGCCAACGTGCATTAATACATTATTATTCCCGTCAATTGGTAATGCGCTGGAATCTTGTCACATTAACATCCACGTTGACGTGATTCGCAACTAAAAATGTCATGAAACAAGAAAATTCTAATAAGTAATCTAATAATATTAATTATTAAATTATTATTTTCAATAAGATAGGGTCTAGGTAAGTATATAAAAATTTAACAATTGTTTTTCGTTTTTGAGGTTTTAATCATGGCCACCAAGAGTATTACCATTTGACGGGGATAGTACCTCTGCGCGTGATTTTTTTGCGGGCTACATACAGGGTGTCCGGAAGTCAGTTAATTTAATCTTGGATCATCCTGCTATCTGGATACAAGAAAGTTACAGATATCCTCTATTAAAGACCTACAATTTAGGTCCAGACTTAAAATTTTCACTTACAATTTTTTTTACCTTACTTTTGATCGGCCCTGGTAAAAAAAAACTACATGGAGTGTGCAAATTATTTTAAAAACTACTTGATTTCATAAGGATTTTAAAATGGTTATTAATCACTTTTTCTTTTAGACTTTTTTTTTACAATTTTAATCTAAAAGGGTAATTTTTGGCAAGAGTTTGAAATAAAGTTGTAATAGCAAAACATGTTTATTTTTAGGTGTGTGGACGTAAATAACAACAAAATAACATGTAAATAAAATTATTTCTTTGTTTTTCATTACAGCAGGTGCTAATGCACATTCGGCACCTTCTGATAATAATTTTATTTACATGTTATTTTGGTTATTTACGTCCACACACCTAAAAATAAACATGTTTTGCTATTACAACTTTACTTCAAACACTTGCCAAAAATTACCCTTTTGGCTTAAAATTGTAAAAACAAGAGTTTAAAAGAAAAAGTTATTAAGTATTATACCATTTTAAAATCCTTGTGAAATGAAGTAGTTTTTAAAATAATTTGCACACTCTATTTAGTATTTTTTTTTTCACCAGGGCCGATCAAAAGTAAGGTAAAAAAATTGTAGGTGAAAATTTTAAGTCTGGACCTAAATTTTAGGTCTTTAATAGAGGATATCTGTAACTTTCTTGTATCCAATCAATAGCAGTATGATCCAAAATAAAAATAAAAAACCGTTATCGAATAAAAATCAATTATAGAAATGACATGAAAAAAACCGATCAAAGGTAGAAATTTTCCAAAATTGCATAAAACATCAAAAAACTCGGAAACCATAAGACTTTTACTAAAGTTATAATTTTTTTATTTGTAGATCTCAATGTGGCTTATCGGCAGATAAAAGGTTATCCATGACTTCCCGGACACCCTGTTTACCTCTTGCTGATTTTATTGATTACTCTAATAAACTAGAAAACCATTTAAGGTTTAAATTTAATTAAAACCCTTGCAAATTTGCAAGTAAAGTCTATAAAATACAACAAAGGTTTTTCACACATAGATTACGAAATAAACTGTTAATAATAAATGATAATTTCATAAAGTTATTAACATATTTTTAATTAACGATTTAAGTAAGTATAAAAGACGTATGACAAACTGTCAAAAACTGTTTACATAGGTACTTAATAAGACAAGTAAGGATAGATAGACTTTAGGCACCATCGTCCCCATATCAAAGGCGCTTAACAACTGTATGGATTGTAAAACTGTATCGAGTCGCTGGCTTAGTCGTCGGCAAGGTGTTCTCTAGTCAGCGTTGCCATAATGTTACTTTTGTAACATTTTGTGTTACTTTTGACACTCTCATGTTACCACCATGTTACACGACTCAAAATGTTACTTTTACGTTACTTTTGATACTTGATCAAAAATACTCAAATATTTTCCAGCAAACAAAAAATAATCGTGAGAGAGAACGCACCAAAGGAAGTTTTTGTTCGTCGATATTACATTGCTAAAATATCCTTTAAATGTTGTCCTTTAATTATTTATATTATATGGATGAATGAAACTGACACAAAAAAAACAAGGATGAAACTGATTTAAAATCGCACTGCGCGGCCGTTATATTACTATAAACAGGCAAGATTACAAGGTTATCTGGATGAAACTGACCAAAAATCGCGCTGCGTAGCCATTTTCTTTGCTATAAAATATGCAAAATTACAAGATTAGTAGATAAAACTGACTAAAAATCACGATGTGTGGCCGTTTGTTTTTTCTTGTAAACATGCAAGATAACAAGGTTACTGCATGAAACTAACTAAAAATCGCGCTTCGCGGCCGTTTCCTTTACTATAGATTTGCCTCGGGCCACCCCTGACTATTGAGCATTTATTTTGGCTCAAAAGTACTAAACCTTGCCCTCCAAAAAATTGTGTTGAAGACCCCTGCTCTAAGGTACCGCAGTTACAGAAGTTCGCACAGGGCGCTGAAAAAGCAATTTACGGTCGGCAACACACAAACCAACCTGTTGGTTTGTTTGTTGTCGACTTGTGTTGTGTGTGCTATCAATACAATAATTAAAGTGCCATACAGTAACCCCCGGTCACTCACATGTGCGCAAAGGTTCGCGAATACATGTGTAGGACGACCTTCGCGAATGACTTCGCGAATGCTTTTCCATACAAAATTGAAAACATTCGTACAATGTACGAATACGAACCTTTGCGCGCATGTGAGTGGCTGTCAGAAATTCATTCGCAAAGTCAGCAACTTCGCGAATAGGTTCGCATATGAGTGTGCGAACCCATTTGCACTTCCTCCTACACTTGTTCACGAATGTTTATTTTTACTTGAGATTTTGTGAACAATGAACGGTGAAGATGATTTTAATAGAGCTGCTGGACTGTTGCATGTGAGTGACCGGGGTAACCCCGGTCACTCACATGCGCGCAAAGGTTCGCGAATACGTCAAACCCACATGTGTAGGACGACCTTCGCGAATGACTTCGCGAAGTTTTCGAGACATTCGTACTTTTCCAAGCTGTGTCGGTTTTTTGATGCACATCAAAGCGCGCGAACCTCGAACCTTCGCTTAGCCTCCCACACATTCGTGCCACAGACGAAAGCATTCGTACGACCATTAGTAATCTGTGGTTACGCGTATTTTTCGTAGTTGTGGCGACTTTTATTTATAGCCTTTATTTTCTATATTGAAAATAGTAAATGAGCACACATAAAGCAGTCCAACAGCTCTATTAAAATCATCTTCACCGTTCATTGTTTACAAAATCTCAAGTAAAAATAAACATTCGTGAACAAGTGTAGGAGGAAGTGCAAATGGGTTCGCACACTCATATGCGAACCTATTCGCGAAGTTGCTGACTTTGCGAATGAATTTCTGACAGCCACTCACATGCGCGCAAAGGTTCGTACATTGTACGAACGTACGTACGTACGTACAATGTACGAACCTTTGCGCGCATGTGAGTGACCGGGGTAAGAGTCGTTTTCTACACAAAATAAGAAAATGTTACTATTTTCGTGAAAATGTTACTTTTTGAACTGTCTTGTGTTACTTTTGACTATCGGCCACTGGCAACACTGTCTCTAGTCTAGTTTTCTATGCGCACGGGGTGGGTAAGTAAGTGAACAAACAATCAAACAAAAAGTGAAAATGGGGTAAATAATAATATAAATAATCGTAATTCCAGTGTAATAAAACAGTAGCATGACAAGTTTAAACGTTTTTTTTGTTTTTTTTTTAAATTGGGCTACTTTGGGCTATCTTTTCATCGCAAGTGGCGACTTGACTAGTTAGCACAATGTACTCTATGTTAGGCATCTGGCAACCCTGCTGGTGGGTGGATTTCATTCATTTTTTTTATCTTACTCTATGATTTCATTCATCAAATCATCACTCATCACATGTGTTTTTTTGTATTATAGTTTAGACTTTAATTAAATTACAAATGATTATTCGACGAATACATGGTTTTTATATAATTCACTAATTGCATAAAATCTACTGAGGATTCATTCATAAACAATGCTTTACGACGAGTTCAAACCCATCGTGGATTTGGTCCTGAATAATTGGACAGCGTTACAACTTGCTGTTGAACATGGCATGGGTGCTCCAGGCGGTGAGAAGGTAAATGGCAAAATATACCTAAAGGTCAACTTAACTCGGCACTTGAGTCGAAAGCGACGTTTTCTTATAATCGTTCACATATTGTGCTGCTAGTGATGTTACCATATTCCATCATGCCACTATCATAATAATATTGCCTATTTAATGTAAACCATGGGTCTCCAATCTTTTTAACATAAGGGCCAGACTTACTTGTCCACGAAGTCTAAGGGCCAGAATCTAGCTAGCTCATCGTACCAACATACTGTAAAGTAAATTACAGTATTGTTGATACGATCCGGCCTGCTTTCGCTGGCCAGATTTTGGAGTGATAAAACTTCTTGGTTATAAATCCAAAAAACACATTTTGGCTCCCCATGCTTGCTTGGATTTTTGGTTTTTTGGTTGTCTGCGTGCAATTTATTGAATACCTTTTTAATTAGATGTCCAAATTCCTATGTTATCCATTTAATAAAGGTAATTAGTGCTCTTTTTCTTTTTGTAGACAGCCCAGCTGATGTCAGTCTACATAGCAAGATATTGTGTGGAGAATATAGCAGATGTGCCAGAACTAACCGAGGTGATTGAAGACCTAATGGATGAGGAGTTTGACACTGTCTGCCATGACAATTCACCTAAAGGTACATGATGGAATAAAGGATTTGTCACTCTGGATGCGTTCTGCGGTCCAGTCAACTCATAGGGTGAACATAGGGCCGTCATCTGTCCAGGTTTCCCTGGATTTGTCTATTAGTTTGTAGTGCGTCCGAGGAGCGTCCGGGTGGGGTTCTTAAATAGTGTCCTGGTAAAACCTGAAGACACGTGTTACGTTGAAAGGATGTTAGGTTTTTATAACCTGTTTATTCAAGTGTGTCCAGGTAAAATTCTTTATTTCACTCAAATTTATTTGAAATTTTTGTCAGGCTTCCGTAATTTAGGAGATGGCAGGCCTAGGTGAATGTCATGTTTGAGTTGACTGGTCTGCACATAGACTTAGAAAATTTTTCGCTATGCTCAAGTAGACGGACAAAGGTGCGAGTGAGAAACCGATTCTTACGGCTTATGCGATGTGCGAGAAAGAGTAAAATAAAACTGACAGCTGAACCTGGTTTGACTTCATTTATCATCGTTTATCACCTTGGTGAAAAGCGTCAACAAGATTATTTTGTAATTTTGATCGCGATCGGGTCGGTTTAGCTCTTAAAGCTATATAAATCAATAATGGTGTCGTGTTCTGTACTGGATTGTAATGTTACTTACGACAATAACCAAAATAAACACTCATTTCACAGGTAAATATGATTGTACACTTACCATTTTCATAATTCATATTTTAGTTGAATATATTCCCAAACACACCTAAGTTATATACTAATATGATGCTATTAAACGCCTATTTCCTAAATAAAGGCTGATTTCTAAACATTATGTGTTAGATAAAAAGATATTATGTCCGTGAACTTGAGAAAATAAGGCGTAGATATTGATCAAAAATTATCGATATCGATACTCATGTCGATGATTTCCAATATAACTTTGTTTGTCTTTGTGAACACTGATAGTTTTATTTAAAGCTGCTTGTAACCGACATTTTCAAATGGTAAATTATACCAACTTAAGTACTAATTTAACAATTATTTCCAGGTTTTCTGTAAATCCAGTGATTAAATTAAACTGGATAAATGTCATAAATAAATAAGCAGGGAGCCTCAAAGGAGACCTTAAGAAATTATTTAAATAAAATTGTTCAAAATCTTGTTTGTGTTTTATTTATTAGAGCAATAATACATTATGGTTATCGACAACCTAAAATAGACTTCAGTGCATCTCTAAATTCACGCACACGTTTACATATTTACAAACACTGGCTCATCCTCACTTTTGGTTTCGCAGCCAAGTGAACTCTGTTCGTCTATTCCAGTGGATATTAAGTTTATGGGTCTGCAGAATGCAAAACGCATCCTGTATGACAAATCCTCAATGCTTTAATTCAATACTATGCTATTAGGTTTCTGATTAGATTTGATCAGATAGCTAATGGCTCTGTGTTTGTTCTGTTTTAGAAATAGCGAATGTGCTGTTAATGTTCCTGAGCCTTCTAAAGGAAGGTCAGCATGACGAAGTGAGAGCGAGATTGGAAGCAATGCCTAAATGTCAAAAGTGGCTGAGTCAACCAATACATGAATCTGTGCCTCCTCAAGTGAGTTACTTGTTACTAGTAGTTTACTAGTTATTGGTCATTCATATGTCAGTAAAACAGTTATGAAAGACAGAAGGATAATATTTGATACAGATTCCTGCGATCAGACAGGTATAGATGATCGAAGACAGATTCCGATAAACATCTTGCCGCTCTTTCGACAGAGTGGGGATAAGTTCGCGCATGTGCACTTGCGAGCGACCAATAGCACGCGCCCCTCCCGCCGCCGCCCGCGTTACGCATACCTAAAATACGCATTCTGCACAATCCCCACCCGATTTCAAGATGTTTGCCGGCTACTGTACTGAATGTTTAGTTAAATTGTTATCCTTAAGTATATTGCATAGGCTCATACTAAGCCCTCTTATGCACTCGCGGTTGACTGCAGGGGCGCTTTTTCCAATTTAATATTTTTTTCATTTGAGTTACCGTCCCGAAGTTTCATATTATAAAAATGAAGCCATACAGTTGACCGCTAGTGTGTAAGAGGGTTATGGGTGTAGTTATGCTTGTCTAATTAAATAAAAGCCACATGTACCATGGGCAACAGCGACGCTTAACCACTGCTAAGGTCAAAATCGCTTGCACGCCGCGCGGTCACAACCATAAGTTTAGTTCGTGTAGGGGCGATACGCGCGCACACGAATTTGTTTGCAAACTGGTTAAGCGTCGCTGTTGCCCATAGTACGTAATGTTATAGAGAAGTAAAAAAGTGTCTCTAGATGTAATCTATTTGAATAATCTCAGTTCTCCTACGTTAGTAAAATAGTTAAAATTATAAGATTATTGATCAAAAGATAAAGCAGTATTATTCAATATATTTTTTATTTTCCAATATTTCTTATAGCACTAATTATAAACCAAAATAAAAACTATCCAACAATCCATATCTCTTAAAGTATTTTATTTTTCATTAGTGCCATGGAAATCCTGATGATGACACGACAAGTAGCAGTGGAGAGGAAGATGAACCTGAGAATGAACCGATGGACGGAACCGTTGCCTCCTCCAGCAATAACCATGAACCTGAACCCATGGATGAGGACGTAGAACCCGGCTGGACAGTCATTAAAAGTAGAAGGAGAAAATAATAAAATGTTATAGGAATTTGTAATCTTTAAGACATGCGTTTAAGCAGTGATCCTTCTAGTCAAATTTCGCTGCTGGATTGTATAAGGGCCCTATCTCACTAGGACACAAGTGATTCGGTTGCCGCCTCCAAAGTGGTTGCACAACCAAGCGGACCCCTCCCCCTAGCATGACTACCAAGAAACACGATATTATCGCGTGACGCGTGATATAGCGTTTTATCGACACTCAACTTTCAAATTCCTTTGTCTTTTGACAGTAAACGTGATAAATCTCACCGCTTTTCAGTGGTGGGCCAGGGGCCCAATCGAATCGCGCTAATTTTCAACAATAAAACTAAAATAATATACCGTTTCGCCGTAGTCGGGTAACTAAATCATTAGGTACAGTGCGAGGCATGTATCTTGAATATTTTTCGACTGAGAGGGGATAAGTTCGCGCATGTGCTCTTGTGAGCGACCAATAGTGCGCGCCCCTCTCCCGCCGCCCGCGCCCCTCACCGCAACGCATACCCAAAATACGCGTTCCGCGCAATCCCCACCCGATTTCATGATTCGTGCCACTGACTGTACCTTTTCAGTTTCGTACAGAAAAATATTCGCTTTAGCTTTGTTTCAATTATTGGGAGCTAAGCCTTGGATGCCAATCTTGGACAACTTAAATGAGAATTCTAAAGTAAAAGCAAGGATTTTATGTAAATACTAGCGACCGCCCGCGACTTCGTCTGTGTAGAAAGTACTTTTGCTATCCTTCGGGAACAGTACGTTATTTCTGGATGAATGGTCTTTTCTGTATCCCTGACAGCGTGTATGCAAAATTTCATGATTGTTACATTATCATTGTGTCTACAATGCAATATAATCTGTGGAAATAGTCTATAAGGGATTGTCATGTAATAAATGGAGTCTCAATATATCAATGAATTTCAAAAAATGAATTTTCTTTAATCCCTATCTTGATCTTGAATGATATCCTTTATTGTAATTTCTTGTCTTTCTCCTTGATCTATTTCTATTTTTGTATGGAATCATGTTCATTTGGCTTTGATTATTACTTTCTTCATTTAATTTATTTATTTTTTGGAAGGAGGGTAGATCTTTCTTGCGAAAGTTCCAGTTTTTTCGCGAATTGTATGGCTTCATCTAATATGTTATTATGATTTTTTTGAAGAAGTCTTTCCTTGATGTATTGGTTTGCAATACCAATAACAAACATATCTTTGACTAAGGATTCCTTTAGTTGTCCTAGTTCACATCATGACCTTGACAAATTATTCAACACTGTACAATATTCATCTAATGACTCTTGAGGTATCTCGTAAAGAATTGGTATCTCTCTACAGTTGTGTTTTTGTAGGGATTAAATTTATTATCAAACTTGGCTAAGACGTCTTCTAATTTCATGTTTGTTCGTTCCAAGTTGAAACTGTTAAAAATGTCAATTCCTTGGTCGCCCACTGAGTTAAGGAATATAGCGACTTTTTTCTTTTCAGGCAAGGTTTCAATGTCGTTGGCATCGATCCTACTAATATTATAAATGTGAAAGTTTGTGGGTTTGGATGTTTAGATGTTTGGATGTTTGTTCCCCAATCACGCAAAAACTACTGAACGGATTTGGTTGAAATTTGGCACACAGATAGAAGATAGCCTAGATTAAAACATAGGATACTTTTTATCTCGATATTCCCACGGGAACGGGAACCACGCGGGTGAAACCGCGGGCGGCCGCTAGTTATAAATAATTATTATTTTAAACTTTTAGATTTTTGCATTCACAATGCTATTTTTATATTAAGATGAATAAATAATGAAAAAATATTAGAAAAAATCGACGCACCCGTAGCAACTCAGACGGGATACCGAATCCTACCGAATCCCGTCTGAGTTGCTACGGGTGAGTCGATTTTTTCTAATATTTTTCATTATTAATTATGATTTTTTTGTTTTCACAAACGCCATGCCTCGTGGTTGCTTTCGCGGCCATTTGGTTGGGTCAGTTGGGTGAAGAGCAAATGGTTTTACAGTTTGACCATAAAGAGTTGAAATTAAATAAAATGGAACTAAAATTTTTCAGTACAAAATTTAGTAAGTGTTGCCAATTTATTCGTGATTTTGACGTGTTTACATAGAAAGTGGCGCCCTCAATTTTTGTCAACTCTTTATGGTCAAGCTGTAAATTATTAGTTAAATTAAAGTTCTGTACCTTTTCTTTTTCTGACATCTTGGGTTTTTACTTCTGACACCATGATATATTCTTATTCCAGCTCATTCAGGATCGGGATTAAAGAAAATTCATTTTTGCAATTCATTGATATATTGAGACACCATTTATTACAATGATGATCGGTCATCAGTAGTTAAGACGCGAAGGCGTAACAAACAAACAAACAGACTTTCGCATTTATAATATTAGTAAGATATCTTAAATAACAATGTACGTAACGGTTTTGGTTTTATCGAATTAGTGCGATTGGGCCCCAGTGGGGCCACTCAAATGGCCACTTTTCTATTCGTTCGCTAACTTAAAAATTATAAACTCCAAATTACGTGTCGTAGGCTTGTCAATCCATACAATACAACAATGTCTGTGATTTACATAAACTTGCGACGTGTGACTCTTATCGTTTAATTGCTTATTTTTAAGCTTTAAGTTAGCGAACGAATAGAAAAGTGGCCATTTGAGTTGTTGTAGGACCACTGGTTGCACCGCCCACTGGTATCCTAGAGAGATAGCTAGGCCTTAGGCATTAATGTGATGAGAGGTGTTAATAAGTTAAACCAATTGTAACCTCGAGTTGATATCTCAATATTGAAATGTGTAAGATGTTATGTTATTATTTGTAGAAAATAGAGTATATTTCAGCCATAAGATAACTCCTTACTTTGGTTATCTGTGTGAGGCTGCCTGTCCATTGACGCGGAGCGAGGCGGGGCGGAGCGGAGAAACAGAAATATTAACGGAGATTTTATGCCAAGGCTGGCCAATAAAATTTACAGGTACACAAAATTTCTTAGACTGTGGCGGTGTCGGGCCACAACTTTTAGGTTTCATCATCTGGCGGGTAAATTCAAATGCCTTGGCGGGCTACTTGGTGTCCCGCGGGCCTGGGTTTGGCCGGCCTTGTTTTATGCAATCTTCTTTTTTAATATTTCCTCGTTTCTCCGGTCCGCCGCACAGTGGGCTGAAAATCGACTCTCAAAGACTTAGGGACATGAATTTATAAATGTCGTTTTTTTTGTTGTATTCGGCTTTTGTTTACAATCACTATGCTCAATTATGCTGAAAAAGTTATTACAGTATATAAACGGCTGACTTATAATTATTTTGCAAAATATTTGTATGGAGCTCGCATGAAAAATCCGATTATCTTTGCAACTGCAAGTCAAACCGTAATATCCTTATAGGAGGTCTTAGAACTATTTATTTGTGATTTTTTAACATACCACATATAACGGTTACTGCTGCAGGATTTTTGTAAAAAAAATGGACAAATTTAACTTTTTTTTATTTAATACATCTTTTTTAGTGCTTCAAATCAAAATACTAGCAACCAATTAGTTATTTATTACCTCTCTAGTAGCTATGCGTAAGCGATATTAGCTATTTTTAACCGACTACAACAAAAGGAGGAGGTTTTCAATTCGATTGTATGTTTTTTTATCGTTGTTCGCGCGTATCTTCGACATTTATGGACCGATTTTGATGATTATTTTTATGTTAAATTGAATTTGCTTGCAAGATGGTTCCATTAATTTTTTTTCAAATCGGTCGAGTAGTTTTCAAGTAATCCTGAAAATACTATAATTGGGCATTAATTACCTTGACGACTTTCTTATTTATGAACCGAATTAGATGATTTTTTTTGTTGGAAAAGGGATACTGTAGTGTAGTCTCTTTAACTTACATTAAAAAAAGGAGGTTCTCAGTTTGACCCGTATGTAAGTATGTATGTTTCTCCGCGATTATCTCACGTTTGGTTGAGCCAATTTTTCTACCTAAATAATATACCCAACCTACACTACCTAATACAGAAGGTACTTACACTAAAAATAAAAAAATGTTTAAAAAACAAAAAACTGACTTCAAAAAACCTGCCTATAAAAAGCAAGAAATAATATTCAAATTATTAGATATGCTTATCATTGTTATTATAAAAACACGTCTATTGAAGTCGGGTTGGGGTTTTTAGAATAAGAAAAGGAAGTTGTACTCCAGCCCCACCCGACTTCAATAGTCGTGTTTTATTATAACAATGATATAAGCATATCTAATGATTTGAATATTATTTCTTGCTTTTAGATCCTGATTCCGAAATAGAATCCGACGAAAGCGATGTTGATTGTTAATTAGTGTATTTTATGATTTTTGTTTTAATATTGGTGTATTGAAATGTGCATATTAATAATTACGTTGTACCTATGAAATAATTTATTTTATTTATTAACTTTTTATTGTTTGATTGTATTTTGATTTTATTTAAGAACTAGTGGCCGCCGTGACTTAATGGGACCATCTTGCAAGCAAACTCAATCTAACATAAAAAGAATCATCAAAATCGGTCCATAAATGACGAAGATACGCGCGAACAACGATAAAAAAACATACAATCGAATTGAAAAACCTCCTCCTTTTGTTGAAGTCGGTTAAAAATAGCTAATATCGCTTACGCATAGGTACTAGAGAGGTAATAAATAACTAATTGGTTGCTAGTATTTTGATATGAAGCATTAAAAAAAGATTAATTAAATAAATAAAAAATATTTTTCTCCATTTTTTTACAAAAATCCTGCAGCAGTAACCGTTATATGTGGTATGTTGAAAAATCACAAATAAATAGTTCTAAGCCCTCCTATAAAGATATTACGGTTAGACTTGCAGTTTCAAACATAATCGGATTTTTCATGCAAGCTCCATACAAATATTTTGCAAAATAATTAGAAGTCAGCCGTTTATACACTGTTATAACTTTTTCGGCATAGTTGAGCATAGTGATTGTAAACAAAAGCCGAATATAACAAAAACAACGACATTCATAAATTGATGTCCCTATGTCTTTGAGAGTCGGATTTCAGCCCACAGTGCGCCGCCCCGCTTCGCTCTGCGTTAATTGACAGGCAGCCTAAATGTCTAAAACTTGCATATTGGCTTATGAAGGATTCCTATGCCAGTATGCCTACATTTTTTATCTGAGCAGTCTGGGCATATGAAATGTGCATATTAATAATTACGTTGTACCTATGAAATAATTTCATTTATTTATTTCAAACTATTATTTTGTTAAGTAAGTAGCTAATTTTATAAGTTTATCCTGCTGCAGTAGACTTCTATTGCAAATGATTTTTTATCATCGTAATTACACATTTAAGAATTAAATAGTAAAGTATATTTTATTCAAGTTGTTTTATTTGAATTGCATCATTTGTGAATCACAATTCGAATCAAACGGAATGTTGGAATCACAAAAGCTAAAAACAAGTTTAGTATGTAGGTATGGAAATGGAAAGTTTAAAAGTTGGGAGGCGATGATACCGATACGATATTCGTATATCAGCGATTATCGTAAGTTTTTACGATCATTCGATATCGTTTACGATAAGACATTTACGATTATTTCCCTATATTGTTTATAGCTTTGGGTGAAACGAAACGCATAATGCGGAGACCGACCGAACCTACTTTTCCGCCGAGAACCGAGAATAAAAAACTATTTCGACCGAGACCGAGTTTTTATAAATTAAATATTACTATAATGTGGATAATACCTACTGATGAAAAAACAGATTTAATTTAATCAAAATCCTTTATTTAATCATAAAAGACAATTAAAAAATTACTATTTTTAACAGTCTGATACAATAAGGATACAATATAAAAAATAAATTTGACCGGACGTATACCTACCAGTCCGACCACATACAAACATTTTTAGCCATTTATTCAGTCTTAGGCCGGGTCCATAGCACGGGTGCGATTCGGTTGCCAAAAAAACAGTTAATCTAATTTCAATGTCACTAACGTTGACTTCATCTAATTTTTATTTGACCTAAAAATAAATGACATAATTTTTATTTAACCTATTATTCATTTGTCATCATTATTATTTGCCATATTTACATTTGCTCTAACGTTTATATCCCATAAGTATCATTTGATATATTGCTTTTTTATCTAACTTACATTTCATATACATATCATTTGATCTAATTTTACATGTTATAATCAACTTTTATTATAAAATAGAAATAACTAGCTTTTGTTATTATGATGCTTGCTTGATTATCAAATCCACTAATGTTTAATGTCCTAACATCTATTAGCATACATATATTATAACATAACAATGACTAGACATGCAAGAAAGCATACAAGCATGCATGTAACTTGCCAGTAGGTTAGGTTAGAGTTTTGACCACTCGCAGCAATGTCCACAATGCTTGCATGCAAGCTGCATCCTTGCCTGCATTCTGCATGCTTGCCTGCATGCTGCATGCTTGCCTGCATGCTGCATGCTTGCTTGCTTGCAAAATGCTTGCCGGGGGGTGCATGCTTGCTTGCATGCTGCATGATTGCTTGCATGCTTGCATGTTGGGTGCTTGCTTGCAAAATGCTTGCTGGGTGGTGCAGGGGGGCTGGCCCCAGGCCCCCCGCTACAAAGAAAAACTTAATGCACCAGGTAGGTTAGGTTAGTGTTTTGACCACTCGCAGCGGAGGGATACTGTAATGTTGGCAGTAAGCTAACTGTTTCAGATCTCTTTATGCCTCCATAATCCCTTTATCCCCTGCCATTTAAGGCATGGGTGTAGATAAAAATACATAAATAATGAAATCATATTTTAGGGCTATGCTTGTTTTTTATAGCATTTAAATCATAGGTCAAATAAAATTATTTTAAATGTTGAATAGAGTAAATGAATGATATATGAAATGTGCTTTATATCATCTGTTAATTAGATCAAATGTTTATTGTGTCAAATAATTTTTATATCACATGTAGGGACACAGTATGTTCCTACAGGTTCATATTACCAAACCAATTTTGTATTGTGTAACTAGGTGCCGGCAGTCGTCGTCGCGCACTCAACTTGTAAACGCGCCTCTCAATATTATAAAAGTTTAATTTAAATATCCTCTTTTACTTCCACTCGCGTGGTCCGCCTTGTTAGGATCCTCACATCCAACATTGGTGACCCCGAACGAAGTTTAATTTGTAATACGCGTAAATAACTCGGACGATAAAATAAATAGTGTATAATTAATTAAGTGTTTAATAAAATTTCGGACAATAAAATTTTAAAATAGTGTAATTATGTCGAATACTGAAAACGACAAACCGGAAAAGTCTCTGCCTCCGACGCCTATACCATCGTTTACGCCGACAACCGACATCATGGCAATTCAATTAGCGTCGCGAATTCCAGAATTTTGGGCGGATCAACCACGCGTATGGTTTATAAGAACCGAAGCAATATTAGCACCTCAAAAATTAAGTGACGACTCGCGTTTCGACATGGTAGTATCAAAGTTGCCAAAAGACATAATTACTCAAATTAGTGATTTTTTATCAAATCCACCTGCGTCCGGTAAATTCAACGCAATTAAAATAAAATTACTTTCGCTCCTGGAAGATTCAAAGGCTAGACAAATAGAAAAACTTATCAGTGAAATGGAGCTTGGGGACCAGAAACCCTCCCAACTTTTGCGACGGATGCGAGATCTGGCCCGTGACAAAATCCCGGATGACACACTTCGCGTGCTCTGGCAAGGACATTTGCCAAGCACAGTCAAGGCAGTATTAGCCGTGACAGACACGAAGGACTTAGAAAACCTAGCCTCGGTCGCAGACAACGTAGCTGAAGCGACACGCTCAAGTCAAGTGGCTGCGATAACGAACACCTCTAACACAACAAACGAAATAGCGCTGTTGCGAGCAGAAATAGCGAAACTAAATATTCGCCTATTGAACGCAGAACGCTCTCGTCCGAGATATAGAGATTTCAATCAATATCGCCGGTACTCATCGAGGTCATCTAGCCGGCACAGAAATCACTCATCGCAGCGACCACAACACTCAAGTTCTGGAGACCTTTGTTTTTACCATGAGAAATACAAAGAAAAGGCTCATAAATGCGTGCAACCCTGCGCATGGAACAAAAAGGCCACAATGCCAGCGCCGCCGGAAAACTAGGAAGCGAGGCACAGTTGTCAGCGGAAATCTGTGCCGTATCACCTTGCGCCCGCTTACGTATTTTAGATATTAATAGTGGACTCCGATTTTTAGTAGATACAGGAGCAAACGTTTCGGTATTGCCCGTCAACCGTAATAAGTGTCATTCACAATCGCAGTGTTCTGATTATAAACTATACGCAGCAAACGGAACTGAAATTAAAACCTACGGTGTGAAATCTATGGTGCTGAACTTTAAACTTCGCAGACCGTATAGGTGGGACTTCATCGTTGCTGACGTAAAACAACCAATATTAGGTGCGGACTTTCTTACTTATCATAAACTTTTAGTGGACCTTAGTGCACGTAGGTTAAGAGACCAAGTGACTGACCTAAATGTAATTGCTTCAGTGGTAAGTGTTGCTGAACCTTCCATAAATACAATTAGTCATGGACATCCGTATAGCGATTTACTATGTAAATATAAGGAGATTACGAAACCGATGTCATTCCAGGAAACTCAATCGCACGATATTTTTCATTATATTGAAACTTCCGGTCCTCCTGTACACGCTCGTGTACGTCCGTTACCACCGGACAGATATAAAAAAGCTAAAGAGGAATTTCGTATTATGCAAGAAGCAGGAATATGTAGACCTTCTAAAAGTCCGTGGGCAAGTCCACTACACATAGTCCCAAAGAAAAACGGAGATATTAGACCTTGTGGAGATTATCGCCAATTAAATTCTATTACTAAACCCGATCGATATCCTATTCCCCATTTACGTGATTTCACTTATATATTAGCAGGAAAGAAAATATTTTCTAAATTAGATGTGAACAGAGCTTATCATTGCATAAAAGTAAATCCTGATGATATTGAAAAAACAGCTATTATTACCCCATTCGGTTTATTTGAATTCCCTAGAATGACCTTTGGTTTACGTAATGCAGCGCAAACTTTTCAACGCTTTATGAATCATGTATTGCAAGGCTTAGATTTTCATTATAATTATTTAGATGACGTCATTATTGCAAGCGATAACGAAGAACAACATACAACTCATTTAGAGATTATATTTCAGCTTTTCAAAAAATTCGGTATTACGATTAACCTATCTAAATGTTCTTTCGGTCAAAGTAAAGTTCAATTTCTAGGTCACGATGTAAGCGCAGACGGTATTAAACCTTTACAAGAAAAGGTTAATGCTATTGTCAATTTCCCAAAACCTAAAACCATTCAAGAGTTACGCCGATTTTTAGGCATGGTCAACTTTTATCGCTCTCACTTACCGAATACAATGTCATATCAGTGAGAACTCAATAAATATTTAACAAATACAAAAAGAAACGATAAAACAATTATTACGTGGTCGGAAAAAGCTGAAAATGCATTTGAGCAGTGTAAAACGGCATTACAAAACGCCGCCACTCTGTCTCATCCTTATACCGATTCCACGCTAGCATTGATGACAGATGCATCTGATAACTGCATTGGAGCTGTCTTACAACAAAAATGTGGCGAACAATGGCAACCACTGGGTTATTATTCAAAAAAATTGTCTTTGAGTCAACAAAAATATAGTACTTATGATCGCGAATTACTCGCTATACATTCAGCGATAATACATTTTCGAAAATTATTCGAAGGTCGCCATTTAATAATTTATACAGACCACAAGCCCTTATGCCATGCATTCACTAAGTCCAGTAAAGATAATAAAGAAACTCCGAGACGTGCGAGACAACTTCTTTTTATCAGTGAGTTTACGACCGACATACGATATATTAACGGTCCCGCTAATGTAGTAGCCGATGCGTTATCACGCGTCGAAACTATTTTTTGTCCAACCGTACTTGACTACAGTCAACTTGCAGACGCCCAAGCTAAAGATGAATATTTATTACAACAAATCAACGATAGCAACCAAACATGTTTCAAACAAATTTCTTTGCCCACTTGTGATAAATCAATATATTGTCATGTTACAGAAAATATTATTAGACCTTATCTAACAGAAGAATTTAGAAAAATAGCTTTTGATACAATTCACAATTTAAGTCATCCAGGCATACGAACTACGCGTAAAATAGTATCCAATAAATTTTTCTGGCCTGGGATGAATAAAGATATAAGCGTATGGGCTAAAACATGTATAAAGTGTCAAAAGGCGAAGATAAGCCGCCATACAATTTCGCCATTAGGTAGCTTCCCAATTGTCAATCGCTTTGATCAAATTATGGTTGATATTGTTGGACCACTAAAAATATCCCCAGAAGGATATAGATTTTGTTTAACTATCATTGATAGGTGTACACGTTGGCCTGAAGCTTTTCCCTTAAAAGAAATTACAGCTGAAGTTGTCGCAAAAACAATTTTTGACGAATGGATCGCACGATACGGTTGTCCTGTAAAGCTCACTACCGATCAAGGTCGACAATTTGAGAGCAATCTATTTTTAAATCTTATGAAATTATTAGGGATAAATAAAATACGCACAACACCATATCATCCCCAAAGTAACGGTGCAATCGAACGCTGGCACCGATCTCTTAAAGCAGCGTTAATGACTCGCCTAAATAATAATTCTTGGGTTGATGAATTACCTACAGCATTGCTAGGATTGCGTGCCGCTTGCCGCAGTGATAACGGCATAAGCGCCGCAGAATTAACCTTTGGTCGAACACTTCGTTTACCCGGAGAGTTCTATGAAATATCTACGAAAAACGACCCTAGTGACCCATCTAGTTTAATATACAAAATTCAAGAAAATTTACGTAACTTTACTCCAATTAACGAATTATCACGAAATTCAAAGAAATTCTTTGTAAGTAAAGATTTAAAATCATGTCAATATGTTTTTGTTAGAGATGATGCGGTTCACAAATCGTTGAAACCGCCATACGACGGTCCATATAAAGTATTAGAGCGAAATTCTAAAGTATTTTTAATTCAATTACCTAACCGTGAGGCTCGCATTTCAATTGACAGATTGAAGCCAGCCTACATGTTAATAGAGCAAGATAATGATAATTTTAAGAAAAATTACATATTAGATAGTAATAGTCAACCTAATGAGGTACAGGACAATCGAATCATGCCCATGAACAATAACTCATGTGAGAACCGTGTAACACGTTACGGTCGTATAACCCGACCACCAGTACGTTTTAGTTAAATCTTTTCTTTATATAGTTAACTATTACCTAATTAAGTTTTTTTTTTACATACCTACCTACATAGATAAATACATTTATAATATTTAATAGTTTTTAGTATACTTTTGAAAATTTTGCGCTATAGAAACTATGTAATTAGTCAGTAAGTTAACTTTAAATTGTAATTTCATATTATAGTTTACATACCATTCCATTATTGTACCTACTTATATAATTTGAATTTAACTTTTGTTTGTAATTGCTTCGCAACTAAATAAATTTTGTTTTTTGTTCTGATGTAATGTCGGAAAAACAAATCATTTTATAAATAAATTATGTTGAAACACATACCTATTACGTCATATGTTGACTGGTAGAAATCTAAACTTATGGTTATACTTTTTTATATCTTTTACATTTTATACTTTATTCCTAGATATCAGATTAGAGAACTTGTTATTTTCTTTTGTAGTTTTTATTATATTTGATTGTTATACCTACTTTGTAAACTTATTTAGAATGTTATCAATTTATTTTTACAATAGTAATTGTAGATGTTTACTTTGCTGTTATTTTTATTAACGATAGTACACACTACTTACTTATTTTCTTTGTTTGCCAGCACATTGTGCATTGTTAAAAATAATCTGTATAATACTCTGTTGTACTTTTTCTTTCTAATTGGTCACTTCCCCAATTCAGAGTCAACAAAAGCACTCAGTAAAATATGATATTGTTACCTACTTTACAACTTCCAACATAAGTGAACTTCAAATCTCGTCTAGACCCTTTCAAGTGTGTCGTATCGTAATTCGTAACAAAACAACATTTTATTGCATCCGAAGTGAGCTATTGTTTTTTGTGACTAAATCCATTCAGGATGTTTACAGTAAGTTCAAGTTGGGTCTGGTACATAATTTATTATACTTTAGGCTTCCGATAACATTTTAACAAGAAGCCTCTGTTCTTTCACTTAAGTTTAAATATATTATACTTAACCAACATTTCTAATGATGACTGACGTGCTACACTATTACAATCGATAATGTTATTGTATTTCTATGCCGTAAATTTTAATGTATTTCATAAAGACTTGTGTTATATTTTTTTTGTTATGACGCGACTTTTGTTATGTTATGATTTTTGTCACGTCGATCTAAACTTATTTTTAAGGATTTTAATATTTTTAGGTCAAGTGAAATTATATTAACCGTATGTTATATTATTTGATCGGTATGTCAAATGAAATTATATGAAATGTTATTATAGCCTCTGATCGTTAGTGCATGTAAATTTAGGTCATACATTACACACCCCCATAGCACACGTGCCGGACTACAGCTGGGCCACAAAAAAAAATTTGAAAATCTGACTTTTTGACTTTGCCATGATGAAGTCGATAATTTGTCGCCAAAAACCAGGGGGGCTACTCAAATGGCCACTTTTCTATTCGTTCGCTAACTTAAATCTTAAAAATAAGCAATTAATGATCAAGTCAGACGTTCGCAAGTTTATGCAAATCACAGACATTGTTGTATTGTACAGAATTGACAAGCCTACGACACGTTATTTTGGTGTTTATGGCTTATTTTTAATTTTTAAGTTAGCGAACGAATAGAAAAGTGGCCATTTGAGTAGCCCCGCTGAATTTGTCAGTCTTGCGTTTAGGAGATACGTGTGGCTCAGCTGTAGAGACGTCTCTACAGCTCTGCTGGGCCACACAGATCTCGAAAACGGAAGGTCGTAGCGAAAATCTGATAACTCGTATGTGTAGCCGGTAATTTGTCGGATTTTGTCGCCAAAAACCAGAGTTTGTCGGTCTTGCGTTTAAGAGATACGTGTGGCTCAGCTGTAGAGACGTCTCTCTCTACAGCTCTCTCTACAGCTGGGCCACACAGATCTCGAAAACGGAAGGTCGTAGCGAAAATCTGATTACTCGTATGTGTAGCCGGTAGTTTGTCGGATTTTGTCACCAAGAACCAGATTTTGTCGATCTCGCGTTTAGGAGATATGTGAGGATACGCTGTGGAGACTTTTCTACCTGGATCTTGAGAAAGGAAGGTCATAGCGAAAATCTGATAACACGAGTGTGTAGCCGTTAGTTTGTCGGAATTTGTCACCAAGAATCAGATTTTGTCGATCTTGCGTTTAGGAGATATGTGAGGATGCGCTGTGGAGACCTTTTTACCTGGATCTCGAGAACGAAAGGTCGTAAGCGTATCCTCACATATCTCCTAAACGCAAGATCGACAAAATCTGATTCTTGGTGACAAATTCCGACAAACTAACGGCTACACACTCGAGTAATCAGATTTTCGCTACGACCTTCCGTTTTCGAGATCTGTGTGGCCCAGCTGTAGAGACGTCTCTACAGCTGAGCCACACGTATCTCCTAAACGCAAGACCGACAAACTCTGGTTTTTGGCGACAAAATCCGACAAATTACCGGCTACACATACGAGTAATCAGATTTTCGCTACGACCTTCCGTTTTCGAGATCTGTGTGGCCCAGCTGTAGAGACGTCTCTACAGCTGAGCCACACTTATCTCCTAAACGCAAAACCGACAAATTCTGGTTTTTGGCGACAAATTCCGACAAATTATCGATTCATCGTGGCATAGTCAAAAAGTCAGATTTCCAAATTTTTTTTTGTGGCCCAGCTGTAGTTCTTCGGCACGTCCACAGCACGTGTTTTGCCCTACACAATCAACAAAACATTGTTTCGCGAAACAAAATCCTCATACTTTTTTTTGTTGAATGCTTGTTGAATGTTGAGATGTTTATGTTGATTATATAGAGCAAAAAACGCGCTATGGACTCGGCACAAAGGTATAACTAGGCGACGGCTACCTACACGCATGGTAATTACTGTGATCCATCTCCATAGAGTACATTTAACCATGGAAAGCAAAATATTGACATTTGACCAAGAACCGTATATATGAATATGAGATTCTTGCATTTGACATTGCTTAAAAATTAGTATCCATGGTTAAAATTTACTCTATGGCGATGGATCAACGATCACACACAGTATTTACCATGCGTGTAGCCGTTGCCTAACCGAATGATAACGTTTTTTTTAAATATAACGTTATTTCTTACTTTGTTACCGTTAATTTTAACATTAACGTTATGTCAATAAATAACATGAATAAATAATGAAAGATGAATAAATAATGAAAAAATATTAGAAAGAATCGGCTCACCCGTAGCAACTCAGACGGGATTCGAACCCGCACCCTTAGGATTCCGGCCCAATGCACTACCAATTATGCTACTGAGCCACTAATGGATTTGGCGAAATTTTCTAATACTTTTTACGTTTCCGCTGAAGATCAGCGCCATCTCACCAATGTGAAGAGAACTACTTCGACATTCGAATGTAGCACCCATTGCAGGTGCCAGACAATCAATTAAGGTGAAACAGTCATACAATTTTAAACTTTTAGATTTTTGCATTCACAATGCTATTTTTATATTAAGATGAATAAATAATGAAAAAATATTAGAAAAAATCGGCTCACCCGTAGCAACTCAGACGGGATTCGAACCCGCACCCTTAGGATTCCGGCCCAATGCACTACCAATTATGCTACTGAGCCACTAATGGATTTGGCGAAATTTTCTAATACTTTTTACGTTTCCACTGAAGATCAGCGCCATCTCACCAATGTGAAGAGAACTACTTCGACATTCGAATGTAGCACCCATTGCAGGTGCCAGACAATCAATTAAGGTGAAACAGTCATACAATTTTAAACTTTTACTGTGTTATTCAGAGTGCGTTCGTTAAACTAGGGCCAAAGTTAGCGCAAATCGTATTCAGAGTGGCAGTTTAACATTTAGTCCCACCGTTTAAGGATTAAAAGGTGCATTGTGATTGGTTTACAAGCATTAAACCAGGTTTTGTTAGAACAGTTTTGCACCCCAGTTTTGTGAAACATCTCTGAATAAGACAGCTTGATTTTTGCATTCACAATGCTATTTTTATATTAAGATGAATAAATAATGAAAAAATATTAGAAAAAATCGGCTCACCCGTAGCAACTCAGACGGGATTCGAACCCGCAACCTTAGGATTCCGGCCCAATGCACTACCAATTATGCTACTGAGCCACTAATGGATTTGGCGAAATTTTCTAATACTTTTTACGTTTCCGCTGAAGATCAGCGCCATCTCACCAATGTGAAGAGAACTACTTCGACATTCGAATGTAGTATTAATGTTTTGTGATTTGTTCCTTACTTTTCCAATAAAACACCTTTTACTTTAATCTTCTTTTATTTCTTTTCTATCTTATTTTTAGTTTTACATTATCCCGACACAGTAGCCATCTTTTTTTTCACAACACACACCGACCATCGATTCATAAACTAGACGTAGGCTAATACCACAGATAATAAACGTAGAGACTGGATATCTTAAACATTGCCATACTTAACACTCTTCCTCAGGCTCTATGTTTATTATCCTTAACTTATTCACTAACTGCTTAAAACTATTCTTACATAATGGTTTAGTAAACACATCAGCCAGTTGTTTTTCAGATCTTATATATTCAACATTTAACAAACCCTGTTCAACTTTATCTTTAATAAAATTATATTTAATTTCTAAATGCTTAAGTTTTCTTTGATCATAAGTTTTAACAGATTTGATAGTACTTTGATTATCTTCAAAAATTGTGAATGTCTTGACATCAATATTTAAATCATGTAACAACTTTATTATCCAGCAAGACTCTACACTAGCTTCACACAAAGATATAAGTTCTGCTTCAGTAGTACTTAGCGCAACCACTGATTGTTTCTTAGATTTCCAAATAACTGTATTACCATAAATTTTGAATAAATATCCTGTTGTTGACTTCCTATCCACATCTCTACCCCAATCTGCATCAGCATAGCCAATTAAAGGAACATTACAGTTTTTCTCAAAAATTAAATTATAGTTGATAGTATGTTTTACATAACGCAAAATTCTTTTTAATGACTTCCATAAAGTTTCATTTGGTTTACTTTGGAATCTACTTAAGTAACACACAGAGAAAGCAAGATCTGGCCTTGAGTTAGTAGCAGCATACATGAGAGAACCAATCAATGATCTACACTGCCTTTCATACTTCATATCTATATCATGATCATTAAATTTAAAAATTTTATCCATTGGAGTGTCTATCCCCTTGCAATCTTTCATACCGAATCTACTTAAAACATTTTTCAAATATTTAGTTTGATTAATTAAAATATAGTCTTTATGTCTTTGAATTGAAATTCCTAAATATGTCAAGTCTTTGTCTCCTAAGTCCTTCATATTAAATTTAGTTGCCAAAAATTTCTTAACTTTATCTATTTCTTTCCTGTCATTGTTAAAAATCAGCAAATCGTCAACATATATTAATACATATAAATCTTTTTTCATATATAAACAATAATCATTGTCCGAGCGTTTAAAACCATACTCAATCATAGCATCTGTGAAACGTTCATACCAATATTTAGGTGACTTCTTTAAACCATATAATGATCTTTCTAATTTTAGTACATATCTGTCATCTTCCATATCATAACCCTTTGGTGGTTTTAAGTAAACTTCTTCTTCTATTCTTCCATACAAAAATGCACCTTTGACATCCATTTGGTTAATTTCATAATCTTTATTTACCGCAACAGCTAATAAGGTCCTTAGAGTTTGCATCTTCAACACAGGCGAATACACATCATCTATATGTTCTTTTTGTTGATATCCCAACACAACAAGTCTTCCTTTATATATGTCTTGATTTCCTAATCTTTTCTTAGTAAAAACCCATTTAGTATCTAGTAAATTCATTCCCTCTTTTTTATGTACTTTAATCCATGTACCACATTCTTCTAGAGTTTTTATCTCTTCCTTAACTGCATTATTCCACAAATCTTTGTCATTTCTATTCTTTATTTCTTCAAATGTCTGCGGAGCATCTTCCATATTTCCAGCTAACAATGCAAACAAAACTTCATCTTCTTCATTCTCTAAATTTATTTCATAATCATCCTGCCATTTAGGTCTTTGAATTTTCCTTTTTCCTCTTCCTAAATTTTCTGTTTCTTCATCACTTTTGTTCCTGACTACTTCTTCATTCATTTCACTTCTCCTTATTTCTTTACTTGTATCCATTTCCATGTTGTTTCGTATTTCATCTTCTTTTTCTTCATTATTTTCTTTATGTTCCGAGTATGTAGGTATCTCTATAACACTCTTGTCTGTATTTTCCCTTTCATCAAAGATTACATTTCTTGCCACAATGACTCTTCCTGAATCTTCATCCCACAATTTGTATCCGTTTAGACTGTAGCCTACCATAACCATTTTCTTTCCCTTGGGGTCTAATTTTTGTCTTAGTTCTTTCGGAACGTGGCTGTATGCAATACTCCCAAAAACTCTCATATTCGATACATCTGGCTTTCTACCGTGCCACATTTCAGCAGGTGTCAACTCCTTTGATGCAGTAGGACATCTATTTGTAACGTAAGCCGAGTACAATACAGCTTCTCCCCACAACTTTTTATCCAACTTTGATTCTATCAGTATAGTCCGTGCTCTATCCATCAATGTGCGATTCATTCTCTCCGATATTGCATTCATCTCAGGGTTGTAAGGAACAGTATGTTGCAGAGTAATACCATTTTTAAAACAAAAATCTTTAAATTCTTTAGATACATATTCACCCCCATTGTCAGTTCGTAAGTTCAATAAATTACAGTTAAAATGATTTGTTGCATAATTATAATAATGTTTGAATTTCTCAATTACTTCAGATTTACTTTTAATTAAGTATACCATAACAAAGTGTGTAAAGTCATCTATAAAAGTCACATAGTAATTATATCCGTCCCATGTCTCCGGTGTGATTTGGCCGCACACATCACCATGCACCAACTGTAACGGCCTTGTTGCCCTATGCCCTGTACAATTAAAAGGTAATCTTGTCATGCGACCTGTCATACATATTTCACACATCACATTCTCTATTTGCATATTTTTCACACTTGACAGTCCATCCACCATATCCTTAGAAATTAATTGTTTTAAATTATTCATAGATAAATGAGCAAAACGTCTATGCCACAACTCTATCTCTTTTTCATTTCTATTATTTGAATAATTACAGTAATTTTCTCTCAAACTAAATTCTATTAAATACAATGAACCTTCTGGATAACCAACAATAATTAATGTTTGATCTGGATTGTAAACCTCTACACAACCATTTGCAAAAATTACAGAATACCCAGCTTTTTCAAGTTTTGAAACCGACAACAAATTTTTTCTTAACTCTGGGACATAATAAACATTTTTAATAGTATGAAAATGTGTTACTCCGTTAATTTGTGTTTTTGTTTTTATGTTACCAATACCTATAGCATTCAAAGTTACTCCATTTTTAGCTGCACATATTTGTTTTGTATTTTTTAACTCTGTATAACCATCATTAAATATATTTATGTCATTTGTTAAATGATCAGAACAACCAGAATCTATGTACCAAAAAGTTTTAGAATTATTTTGAATATTGTTACCTGATGTTTCACTTATAAAGGCATTACCATAACTGTTATCGCTTGTCATGAACGATCTGTGAAATTGTCCTCGGTGTCCAAAGCCTCGACCACTGGAATAGCGATTTCCCTTTCCTCGATATGATGTTCTTCCTCTTCCTGAAGCTATACTATTTCCTCCTTCTATGACACGCTCCTGGAATGACTGTGTACCTCTTCCTCTCCAGCTCGAAAAGTTTCCTCTGCCTCTTCTCTGATTACAGTTAGATGATGAAGATGGAACGCTGGTGTTCTGCTCGCACTCATACCTCTTATGACCAACAGCACCACACTTGTAACAATTAAATGCTGATGAAAAACTCTGTGTATCTTTTCTCTGTCCTTTCTTTCTCTTTTCTTCTTCACCAAGCAGCCTTTCTTTCACAAAATTAACAGATAAGTCAGACATGGTTTCCAATGTAGTGACAACAATATCATATGACTTAGGCATGGACAATAATAAGTAATTAATCTTTTCTTCTTCCGTAAGATTCGTACCGGCGTTCTTTAGCTGTGTAAATAAACTCTCCATATCAGTAAAATGACTTTGCAAATTATTTTTTTCATCATATTTCATGTCTGACAGCTGTCTTCTCATGTACATTCTGCTCCTTGTATTTTTCTTTAGGAAATTTTCTTCCAGACTCTTTATCATAAGGTATGCAGACTCCTGATCTCTAATGTATTCAATAAAGTTATCAGAAACACCACTGACAATGATACTCCTTGCCCGCGCTTCGGCTTTCTTGTTTTCTGCATTTGCAAAATCCGGTTTCAGAATGGCGTCTAAACATTCTTGCTCATTTAATATTGTCTTCAATCGATACAACCAGGTGTTAAAGTTATTTCCGTCGAATTGTTTTAGATTGAGATAAAATTTTTCTTGTACGGCAGCCATTTTCGTATCGTAAAATTCATACCTTTGTTTGATGACTTTTCTGGTCGCGGCGCAGTGGAAGCGTGCTATTAATGTTTTGTGATTTGTTCCTTACTTTTCCAATAAAACACCTTTTACTTTAATCTTCTTTTATTTCTTTTCTATCTTATTTTTAGTTTTACATTATCCCGACACAGTAGCCATCTTTTTTTTCACAACACACACCGACCATCGATTCATAAACTAGACGTAGGCTAATACCACAGATAATAAACGTAGAGACTGGATATCTTAAACATTGCCATACTTAACATGTAGCACCCATTGCAGGTGCCAGACAATCAATTAAGGTGAAACAGTCATACAATTTTAAACTTTTAGATTTTTGCATTCACAATGCTATTTTTATATTAAGATGAATAAATAATGAAAAAATATTAGAAAAAATCGGCTCACCCGTAGCAACTCAGACGGGATTCGAACCCGCACCCTTAGGATTCCGGCCCAATGCACTACCAATTATGCTACTGAGCCACTAATTGATTGATTTGGCGAAATTTTCTAATACTTTTTACGTTGTGTTCACAATGCTAAAAAATAGCATTGTGAATGCAAAAATCTAAAAGTTTAAAATCAATAAATAACGTTAATTTAGATAACGTTACATTGAAATGAACGTTATTTCAGTAAATAACGTTAATTTTAACGTTATTTTTTACTTTTTTTACCGTTAAACTTTAAAATTAACGTTATTCCAATAGGGAATATGCATCAATTTTTTTTATCAAAATCAAAAGTATAATGCGTGAGAAAATCAACTGTAATATTAAAACTTTTTCCTTGTGTTTTTTTTCTCGTGATATAGTTACTTGAAGTTAGCACGCAGCAGCAACCGCCGAAAACTATTTTCAATTATCTCCCTAAGTTTTGCGTTTAAGTTAAGTATATATGTGTCATAAAAAAAATGATTTCTTATTCGATATTCTATCTGACTGTTAAGCTCTGCACTGGTGTGAGCGAGACAGATATCGCGAAATAAATGTCGAAATAGTAGATTATACAACAAGTGAATAAAAAGGGAATTTAGTTCGAGGGACTAACGGCCGTTTGCACTAAACTTAAGAATCGCCTAGTTTTTTCCAAAGTTTTTTTTCACGAGTTGTGTACTCTACTTTTTACCATTGAAATCATATCTCTTTCAATATACCACCTCGAATGAGGTACCTATTATATCATAATAAATCAGGCCATTTTTGAGACATTGAATGTACAGTTTCTTAGAAAAATAATGATATATTTTACTATATTGACGACATTATCAAAATCAGTTTGCAATTTTTTTATTCAACGGTCGGTCAAAATTCAAATTGTTGGGTGGCAGTACTGTCATGGAGCGATGTTCAGTGTCAGCATCCTGAGCCCAACGTCCCTGGGTACACATTAGTCACAACCCAATCACCTACACTCTCGAGCTTTTTGTATAAAGCTCAAGCGTATAAAAATGACCTCTTTGTTGTTATTCACCCCATCGTAAAATGATTGAGTTTGTAACCTTTATTCCTTTTTCCGTATCGATATTGCTGCATCGACAGTTGAGCCCAGCCCTTTATGTCAAAAACGTGTCATATTTTGATGTGTGACTCATCCGTACACAATGGACAACCTTTCAAAAATATAATATGTCGTTTTCACTTTGTATAATGAAAGTAGATACAAAATTAGGGGACACGTATTTTTTATTTAAACTTTTAATTGTTTTTTTGTATATTAAATCACTGTTTGAAATCTTACTCATTCTAAAAGAGCGTAAGTACATTGTCAGGAAGTTGAAATGTGTAGCTTTTGCCAAAAAAAATCAATTCTGATCTTATCTGTGACAATATGACACCATGATTTCGATAGTGATGTGGCATGGGATTTCTGTAACTGATGTCGATAATATTTTCATTTTGAGAAAGTCGACGTTTAAATGCTTATATAAATACTTTCAGCTTTTTTTATATTCGCAGCTAGATAGCACTTCTAATTTTAAAACATTTTTCCAAATGCGGGATAAATTTATTTTTTAAGGCCAGTTTTTTTAAATATATCCAATATTTCGAAAAACTAGCCCGATTAAAAATTCTATATAATTTTCGAACCTGTTCAGAAAATTTCACGAGAATCGGTTGAGCATTGCGACCTGTAGAGGAGAACAAACAGCGCCGGAAAGCTGGACTGAAATATGTTTTTTTTACATATCTCAGACATTTTGCAAAAAATTCGATTGCCAAAATTTCCACATTTGCGCTTCCTTCGCTAGTCATTTTACAAAAAATGTTTTAATTAAACACGAGCTGCTAGATATGCGTTTTATATTCAGTAAAAAATCAGAGAGAATAACATGAAAATAATATTTCTCAACAATTATGAAAACAAGTAACAATTCATCAACAAACAAAACGTGATAGTGACAAACACCCACTGTTTTTTTTATTATTTAACTATATGGAGGTCGTAAGTATTATTTCGTTGATTACACATCTTTTTACTTTTTGGAACTATCCAATATAAAATGTAAAAAATCGACAAAAACTAATTTAAACTAAGTATTTATTTGTTTCTTAATCAATCACGAAAAAAGGCTGAACTCATTTTGGATAAAAAGCACACACATAGTTTATAACCTAGCGGAAACTAGTCGAGGAAATAAAAAGAACACGTTAAAAATATCAGTGTTTATTATTTTAAGGCGTTCACTTTTTTAACTCTTTCTAGTTGTCGCTGCAAACTATAAATAGGTAATTGCTTCATGTCGATAGCTCGCAGGCTCTCCTGACGTGTTACGTTTTGTGTTTTGTTGGATAACGGTGGCGCCTAAAACAAAGAAATTAAGCTTGTAGTAGTACCTACATACAAAACATTATGTTACAATACAACTGATTTGAGTTTTCAATAATGTAAATTACGTGATTATTATTTATTTACATAAAAGAAAGATGTGCCAAGCCATGTGATGGTTTTCTACTTTTTGTTCCCATCAAATATAAAGTAAGAAAGTACAATAAAACAAATATCGATATAGAAATGCACATCACTAGGCGAAATAATATAACCTCTACGACATGTAATAAAAAATCTGATATTTGCAAAATCAGCAAAGAACTGGACACAAACGACTATTTGCACAAATTATTAGTATATTATAATAGTTTCAAGCTATTTACAGTACATAAAAACATCTAAAACAATATAAACTTACCGATGAAATCATAATGTTTATTGATTATTTTCATTTCTTCCTGTGCGAGATTTATAACCTATAGTCACACAAGACATAATTTCACTGGTAACGCATAAGTATCCCAAACAATGCTATGACTTTCTTTTAAGTTTTATATAAGAATATTTTATAAATTTCTACATTTTACTAGTGTGATCAGAAATACGCTTGAATGACATTCTGTCACTATAATTTATTATGACAATAGATTTTATTTTTTAATGAATGCACAGATAATATAAATACAAGACAAATAGACTCAACTCAAACTTCCTGACATTCCCAATAGTCGCGTAGCCAGAGAAAAATTACCTTCGATAATACTAAAAGTTTTCGTTTTTGCTGAGTGTATAGATTATGTGCATTGTGAGCTATTGTTGAAAAGTTAGAAGTTTTATGCCGGTGCTTTAGGTATAGTTTAGGTATTTCGTAATATTTCGTTTAACGTAATATATATAGAATTAAAGTTTGAAATGTTGATTGTTTCATAATAAGAACTGTGTTATCTTCATGTTGTAAAATATTTAGAAAGTTATTATGTGTGGAAGTGCGTAAATCACAAAATCACTCTTTTGTGTTCGAATAAAATTTTAAAATTTCTGAAATCTTATTTTAAGACTTTCAGTGGTTAGATATACCAGTCCAACAAAGTTTAGAAAGTTAAGTGGTGTGCTTCTTTGATATTTTCATTTTTCCTTTATAACATACGGAATAATGAATTAAAAAATGATAAGATCGCTCTTACAATACCTTTTCAATGCACTTATATACTACACAAAAAATTAGAAACATACATAATGTGGGTTTTGTTTAAATTACGGATAAATTATTGCGCTAAAATATGAATTATACGGGACGCGCGAGCGGGTGCATGCAGGCATTGATGCAGGGGCCGCTGACTGCCACGCGGCGCGCGGGCGGGCGCGGGGCCACAAACAATAAGCTACTCTCGTTGCATGGCAATAAAGTACAATTTCAAATTTCACAGCGCTGCGTGCCTGATATTACAAGCACCTACGAAGCGCCACCATAGAAAAATCAATTCATTTGATTTTACTATGGCGCCACTCTTTTTGTCGCGTAATCGATGAAATTACACAGAATACTTATAAAATAAAATAAAGCTACCTACCTACTAAATAAGCTGATCATAATTGTTTTTCTAAGGTAGTTTGGCGAATCAACTTTTAAGGCACTCCTTTCAGAGCATTTTGAAACAGAAAACAAAAATAAATTTAATTGAATTTACAAGAATTAATATTCGAATTTATATCATTTATCTAATTTTTAGATTTTAAAGGTGGCCACGAATGGCCACGATGTTTGACGTTCAGTTTTTGAGATTTTTGAGAATAACAAAAGATCGTCTTAAAAATTTCCCCTCTGTTACCTATTTTGTGTTTATTTTTGTGAATGAAAATGATACTTCTAAGAAAATCAGATACCGTAAACTGCTGCAACTTTGCACGAAATTTAAGGTTTTTTTAATATCTCTTCAAGTATTTATTATCTGTGTTCATTTTTACATTAGCGCGCAAATTGGAGATGTATGTCATATATCTTAAGGTTCATAACGCCGAAACGGCTGTTAGATTGATCTCCAGAAACCGTCAAAGTCGTAGGCAAAGTTGTGATAAAATATCCCAACTTTGCCTAGAAGATTACAAGCAAAAATACGAGCCGCATTTAAAAACTGGTCTTAATTATAGAGCCATACAAATTGCGTTACCATCGAGATGTGCATGGATTACCACAATAAGCATCAATATTTTTTTCTGGCAAGCAGACGAAGTTGGGCACAAGCAGGCAAACTTTGAGCAGTATCAGTAAATATTTCCATAGTAAATTTGTAGCATACTACGGGTTGCCACAAATAGAAAAACACAAAATTTAAAAGACACTATAATTTCAATAAAAATGGGTAAATCCGGACGTAAACCAACTAAATTCACAGGACTAAACTAATTTCATTTCATTTGTTATAATTTCTTTATTTTGAATTTATTATTTTATTTTGAATTTATTTTTATATAACTATTAAACCTTTAAACATTTATAATTACTTTTGTAAGATTGTTTTCTATTTTTATAGCTGTATATCTTTTTATTTAATTACTAAACAAAGTAAACATAGACTGCCCTCCAAACCGCTTTACTGTCGTTGAGTAAGTAGTGGCAACCCTAGGGCTAGGCAAACTTGAGTCACTAAAGGCTCAATTACATTACACAATTTTAAGCACGCGATTTCAAGACTAAGCATGGTGTAAACGGACTAAGACAGTAAGAATCTTAAAATCGTGCGGCCTAGCCCGCTCGATAATAAGATTCTTAAAATTGTGTCGTCTAAATGCACGCACGATTTCAAGACAGTCTAACTGTACCTACGACGGCACGTCAGACGTAACAGTTGTACTACAAAAACCAACTTTATACCTAAGGCATAAAGGCGTTCTCAAGGTCAACGTGTAGAGGTAATGTGACAGACAGAGACAGACTCTGTCTGACTCGCGACAGATAGACGATACTGCCACAGTACAAGATAAGTTCAAAAAGGAATGTTGGTTTTTTAACACGTTTTCATATGGACGTTTTCTTGTTTACTTATTTATTTATACTATTAATATTTATAAGTAGGTTCGTTTATTTTTTTGTCCGTAATATTAGAAAAGAGTATTTTATACTAGGTAGGTAAGTACCTACCTACCTAGCTTCCCGATGAGCTAGAGACTTGAAACTTATAGGTAGGTAGGTTGTTTTAACACTCTTTTATTAGGTTGCTTTCTCGTTTGCTTGTGTGTTTGTTTGTTTGTTTGTTTCTCCACAAAGTTTGCGAACAATTTAAACTAGCTTTCGGATGAGATAGAGACTTGAAACTTTGAACATAGGTCAGAAATGGAAGGCAATGCAATATTATGGTATCATTGAGCTGATCTGATGATGGAGCCGGAAGAAGGCCACAAGAACTCTATAATGGAACCATACAACCCCATCGTGCTTGGGCTCGTTAGAATCGTCTTGATGAGTACTTTAAAGGGAGATGAGGTCCAGGCTCTGATGATGAAGCTGGAAGGCCGTGCCATAGGAACTTAATATTGAAATCGTGCAAACCCATTGAATTTGGGCTCCTTTGAATCGTCATGACGAGTGCTTTGTTGGAAAATAGTGTCCAGGGTCTGATGATGGAGCCGGAAGAAGGACACTGGAACTCTTTAATAAAACAACGCTACCCCATTGAGTTTAGGCTCATTTGAATCGTCTTGGCGAGTACTCTAATGGGAAATAGTGTCCAAGGATCTGATGATGGATCCGAAAGAAGGCCATAGGAACTCTATAATAAAACCATGCAACAACATCGAGTTTGGGCTCGTTTTAATCGTCTTGACGAGTACTTTGTTGGGAAATAGTGTAACGTATAATAACGCGATATCTAGGTAGGTCGATACGTGCACGACCGACAACAACGACGATGTGCACCTTCTGAGCCGGACGCCGTGGGCGGGCGTGGCGCGGGGTGGGTCACGCCGAGAGGCGGGCGGGTCACGCCGAGGGGCGGACGGGTGCCGCTGCCGCGGCCCGCGCGCGAGCCGTCGCGTTCGCGTTGGTGTGCGGTGCGGTGCGGTGCGGCGTGTGTGTCCGTCGAGTTATTCACAAGAGCGACAGTCTTGTTTTGTTTGATACGATTCTTGCAATTTGCATTAAGTAAGTACCTACACATTAGAGGTTTTTATCTACTTAAATAAAATGATACTAGGTAAATATACCTACTACTTCTTCATACCTACTAGGTAAAATATTTATATTCGTGAGCCTTTCGAATTTTCAACCTAGTCAGATATTAATGTTATGTAGGTTTCTAATAGGTAGATAAAAGTTGAAAAAAATTATTGATTAATATATAAGTAAGGAGATAGGTACCTAAAATTTTATTTGACACGACGACAGCAAATTGAATATATTTATTATTAACCTCTTAACAAACAATGATTAAAGAAAAGGAATTTGGTATTAGGTAGGTGCTTAAAGAACTAAAACAGAAAATAAAACAATTACAAAAACTACAATGTAAATAACTCCAATACTACGTTGATTGAAAAAGACATTAGAGACTTACTGCCTTCTCTTTTACTATGACAGTAAGCACGGCCGAGCGTGCTAGAAATTGTGTGGTGTAAATGCGCGCATTCTTAGTCGTTTTCAAGACAGTCTTAAAATCGCTTGCTTAAAATTGTATAGTGTAATTGAGCCTTAATGCCCGAGAAGCCTTTTACAACATTGCCTACCGTGGTTCTAGCCGTAAATGATTGACATTAACAAGAAAAACCCTTATAAACAGGAGAAAGAGCATATTTGCTTACCCTATCCCTTTCAGACCCACGCTGAAACCGTGTGGTAATAAACAAAAATGAAAATGGTTCCTGGGTATTTTGGGGCTTCTAAATCCAAATCTGGGGTCAGCTTTTCCATTTTCAGCCGCCATTTTGGAAAATTTTAGTGCGTACAATTGTGTCAATGTGGGCCTTACATCATGGTGCTACCCCACGTATATCCCTGAAGTACTTAATTCCCGTTTACTATTTGTCTTCAAATTTTTTTTCAAAAAGTTCTTTGATGAAGTATCGTTGGAGATATTCAGGATTCTCAACTGAATCTCTTGAATTGAACCAAAAACTAGACTTCAGTTTCTTTACCTTGAGGGATAGCTTGATTCTTTAGCTTGGGAACCTTTGCCTCTTTCATGAAAGATTAGACAAAGGGACATTGTCGTCATCTAAATGATCGGAATTACTATTAGAATCACTCGAATTTTCCTCCTCTTCGTTGTCCTCATTCAAAACCTCATCAGCTAAAATTGGGTGTAATTCTCCTTCTTCGTCATTGCTAACTTCATTTCCAGATTTTTCTAGCATATGCCCAATATCAGCATCTCTGAGAGACCAAACCATGATCTAAAACCCTTTAAAATAAATAAAACGAAAAGCTGATAATAACTCCATAAGCGAATGAAAGGCCCCAGCCCCCACAATTGTGTTGAAAAAGTTCGGTGAAACAGTTTAGGTACCAAAACCACTAGAAATCTGTTGGAAACCCATTACATTCATCAAATAACTATCCTAATTGTCAAAAATCTGCAAACCAAAGTCTTAAATTACAAAATAATACTCATAGTAGTCCAAAACACCCAAAAATCTGGAGCATTCCACAACCACGATGTTGACAAGTCCATCATATTGGACGACTGACCTTAACTTAAAAAAATCTGTTGAATAGTTGAACTATGTTTATCGCGCAATCGTGCGGCGTTCGGCCCGTCACTATACCACTCTTAGTTTTTGAACAAAATTGAATCTTAAGACACGCACAATCGATTTGGACGGGTCTGAAAGGGCTGTAAATACTAAGAGAGCTGAAATTCTCGATTTTTCCAAGGAAAAACTTAATGTTAGTTTTACTAGATTAGGCAAAATTGAAGCTTAGGGGCAATCTTGCAGCAGTTTACGGTACTTACATTTAGTATTTAATACAACAAGAAAGTATCCTATCAAAATAATGTATCTATGTTTATAGTAATAGTTTCTAAGATTTACATGATTTTAACTCCACTGCGTTACCTTGACATAAATGTATGTTAAACTTTAAAATAATTTGATATTAAACAGCCACTTGAAACTTACGTCTATGTCAGGCAGTACCTTTCTTTTCTTTATACATATTACGTTCACTGTATTGTTTACAAGTATAATTGAATTGTATAAATTATTTATACATAAAAACCTTCGATCAAGTATATCCTAGATAACGCTTACGTACTAAAACAGTATGCAAACATGGCACCTCAATAGCGTCCCACTTACAAACTTGGCGCTTATTTTGTACATGATCACCTCTTATTTTGTACAAACTCACATTTTATATCACTTATTTTGCACAAAATAAACTTATTTTTTACAAAAATACATATTTTATCACTTACTTTGTGCAAAATAAGCACCCAGTTTGTAGTGGGACGCTATTTGAGGTGCCATTTTTGAGACTCTGACCGGACATCTAGGGTATTCTTGATCAAAGATAAAAGTAATCAAAAATTAGGGGACACCAGGATAACACTAGAGAATATAGTAACTCCAGAGAAAAGAAAATAATTAGAGAATACTAGCTTCCGCCCGCGACTTCGTCCGCGTGGACATTCGAGAAAACCCTAAGGGTACCTTCAACCAGGATACGAAGTATTCTATGTTCTAACGTCCTGCCTCGCTAGGCAGTACGCTTGGTGTGGACGTACCTCGCTTGCAGGCAGGGCGTTTGCCACTTGCGCGTGAGGATGCGGCCTGACATCGCACTCGGTCGCTATAGTACGCGCTTACCAGCCAGAGGCCTGCTGCGCGCAAGGCACGTTCACACCAAGCGGGCTACCTAGCAAGGCAGGATATTAACTTTTTATCCAGGTTAAAAGTTCCCTAAGGATTTTCTCGAATGTCCACGCGAGCGAAGTCGCGGGCGGAAGCTAGTAGTATAAAATAATATAATACTTAGAAAGCGGGCTTAGATTTTACTGCATTCACGTGCATTTTTTTTCTGAGAAATTACAAAAGACAGACCCCAAAACTCGACACTTTATTGTTTACTTTTAAGCCATTGACCATTTTACCGTGCCAGATGTGGGAACACCAGGTCCAGGTAGTCGTCGTTCTAACAGTATAGTTCCCAAAAGATATTGTTACAACGAATTCATCGTAAACTCTTCTTAAAAACTTAAATGTCGTATATCTTTTGATTGAGTGAACCGATTGCGATGAGATAAGGATTAAATAACTTCGCAAAATACATAGTATATTTCTATGTAAACATCATTACGATTGAGTTAGCGCTTTTTAAGTTATTAGCGCACAAACATACAGATAAACAGACAAACAGATAAAAAGGAGACAACCCTAACGGCGTCAGAAGAGATGAGCGCTACGCGATAGAAAGAGAGAAAACTTCTAGGTGAATATAACTGTAGGCGCTGTAACAGTGTGCGATCTGAATTGCGCCTTATTGAGTCGTAGCAAGAGTCGCTATTCAATTAAATGATGTTGCAGAATGCGGCTTCTGTACTTGTACTATTATGTATTCTGTGACGGAGTGCACGTTTTTTAGGTGAGTGTTAAACTTTTAGTTTTTCCTTGGAAAAATCGAGAATTTCAGCTCTCTTATTATTTACGGGGTAAGCAAATATGCTGTTTCTCCTATTTATAAAGGTTTTTCTTGTTAATGTCAATCATTTACGGCTAGAACCACGGTAGGCAATGTTGTAAAAGGCTTCTCGGGCATTAGTGACTCAAGTTTGCCTAGGCCTAGGGTTGTCACTACTTACTCAACGACAGTAAAGCGGTTTGGAGGGCAGTCTATGTTTACTTTGTTTAGTTATTAAAAAAAAAGATATACAGCTATAAAAATAGAAAACAATCTTACAAAAGTAATTATAAATGTTTAAAGGTTTAATAGTTATATAAAAATAAATTCAAAATAAAATAATAAATTCAAAATAAAGAAATTATAACAAACTAGCTTCCGCCCGCGACTTCGTCTGCGTGGATATTAGAGAAAATCCTTAGGGAACCTTCAACCAGAATCCGACCAGCCGATTTTATGCGATTAGGCCGGTCCCCACCAAGCGCGCTGCCTCGCGAGGCAAAACGTTTGCCGCGTGTGGCAGGCCTCGCACGAGGCTGCGCGCTTGGTGGTGGGGACCGGCCTAATCGCATAAAATCGGCTGGTCGGATTCTGGTTGAAGGTTCCCTAAGGATTTTCTCTAATATCCACTCGGACGAAGTCGCGGGCGGAAGCTAGTTTATTACAACAATCAGAAGTGGGTCCAGAGATATTAGTAGTATCCTGTTCCCGTTTCTTTACCCTTTTCCGTTCCCGTTTAGTCCCGTTCCTGTCCCCGGTTTCCGTTCCCGTTCGCGTTCGCTTTCGAGCGATCGCGTTTGCGTTCCCGTTCCTTTTTCGTTCCCGTTCCCGTTCCCGTACCCGTTCCCGTTCCCGTCCCCTGCGGCTGAATCATGTCCACCGTGTTGGACTTCAATATAAATGTCATTTTCGCATTCCTCATTCCATAAAACCTCAAGAACAACATCCACATCGATTTTCATGTTAACTTGCCCCATTTACCCCCTAAGGGATGATTTTCAAAATAACAAAATATATATTTGCCTATTTATTTTTAGACATGCTTCTTAGAATTTCAAAGTTGTAATGTCTCATCATCATCATCATATCAGCCGCACAACACCCACTGCTGGGTATAGGCCTCCCCCAAGGATTTCCATGACGATCGGTCCTGTGCTTCCCACATCCAGTGGCTTCCGGCAACCTTCACCAGATCGTCGGTCCACCTTGTCGGGGGCCTACCCACGGAGCGCCGTCCGGTGCGCGGTCGCCATTCAAGAACCTTTCCGCCCCAACGGCCATCGGTTCTTCTCGCTATGTGTCCAGCCCACTGCCACTTTAGCTGAGCAATCCTTCGAGCGATGTCAGTTACTTTAGTTCGCCTGCGGATCTCATCATTTCTGATTCGATCACGCAGGGAAACGCCGAGCATGGCTCTCTCCATTGCACGCTGGGTGACCTTGAGCCTCCTTATGAGACCCATAGTTAGCGACCACGTTTCACTGCCGTAAGTCATTTTATATTATTTTTCCATACACAATTTGCACCCCATTTTCACCCCTTTAGCAGTTAAATCATGTCCACAGTGTTGTACTTCAAAATAAATGTCATTTTCGCAATCACCATCCCATAAAACCTCAAGAACGACATCCATATCGATTTTTATGTTTACTTACCCCATTTACACCCTAAGGGGTTGATTTTAAAAACCACAATATATATGTTTGTCTATTTATTTTTAGACATGCTCGTACGAAGTTTTAAGTTGTAAAGTATATTTTATATTGTTTTCCATACCAAATTTGAACCCAATTTTCACCCCTTTAGTGGTTAAATCATGTCGACCGTGTTGGACTTCAAAATGAATGTCATTTTCGCAATCGTCATCCCAGAAAACCCCAATAACGACATCCATATCTATTTTAGGTTTATTTACCCCATTTCATCCCCATAGGGGTTAAAATACTACCAATAACCATATACGTTGCGTTATATTTCCATCCATAAGCCTAAATTATAAATTTAACGATTTTTACTTTGAAAATTAAGGATTTTCTTCTATACTCAACTTCATCCCCCTTTTCACCCCATCGGGGGTAGAATTTTGAAAAACTGATGATTGAAAATTAATAAATACGTGTATCATACACGTATTTATTAATTTTCAATCATCAGCCTAAATACAAAATTTGAAGATCCTAGCATCAAAACTGAGGGACTTCCATACAAACTCTCATCCCTTATTTCATCCCCTTAGGGATGGAATTTTCAAAAATCCTTCCTTAGTAGATGCCTACACTGTATAAGGTACCTGTGTGTAAAATTTCAAGTCTCTAGGTTCAGTAGTTTGGGCTGTGCGTTGATATCTCACTCAGTCAGTCAGGACTTTGAATTTTATATGTATAGATGAAATGAAATTAGTTTAGTCCTGTGAATTTAGTTGGTTTACGTCCGGATTTACCCATTTTTATTGAAATTATAGTAAGTCTTTTAAATTTTGTGTTTTTCTATTTGTGGCAACCCGTAGTATGCTACAAATTTACTATGGAAATATTTACTGATACTGCTCAAAGTTTGCCTGCTTGTGCCCAACTTCGCCTGCTTGCCAGAAAAAATATTGATGCTTATATGTGGTAATCCATGCACATCTCGATGGTAACGCAATTTGTATGGCTCTATAATTAAGACCAGTTTTTAAATGCGGCTCGTATTTTTGCTTGTAATCTTCTAGGCAAAGTTGGGATATTTTATCACAACTTTGCCTACGACTTTGACGGTTTCTGGAGATCAATCTAACAGCCGTTTCGGCGTTATGAACCTTAAGATATATGGCATACATCTCCAATTCGCGCCTTAATGTAAAAATGGACACAGATAATTTATTATCTGTGTCCTGTGTGTGAAGTATTTATACTTCAAGAGATATTAAAAAAAAACCTTAAATTTCGTGCAAAGATGCAGCAGTTTACGGTATTGATCAAAGTGTTTAAACCAACTAACTTGTCTTATTTATCTATGTAGCTGCCTACATCTGTGGCTAATTTCATAAAATTACTGTCGTCTTTTAGGGCCTTCTATTTTGTGGCAATTGTATAAATTAGGTAGGTAGGTACATTAGTTAGAGAGCTAGGTAGATTAGAGTAGCACTATCCATACTAATATTATAAATGCCAAAGTCTGTTTGTTTGTTTGTTACGCCTTCGCGTCATGAATACTGAACCTATCATCATGAAATTTTACATACACGTTGCCAGGGGTATAGAAAAGGAGATAGGGTTTTATCCCGAAAAAAGTATGGTTCCCGAGGGATAGCAAAAAAACTCCACGCAGACGAAGTCGCGGGCGGCCACTAGTGGAATCATAATAATATCATTTCGGGATAAGAGCTAGGTCAGCAGATAGGAGTCGACACGTCTTGTAAGTAGTCGAGCGTAGTAAGTAGGTAGCTGTAGGTAGTGTAGGTACCTTCATACACTTCGCGCGCGAGCATAAAGGTGGCGACTGACCTGTAACATTTAATCATAACGTAACGTTACGTTACGACGAAATGTTACAGATCAGTCGCCACCTTAATAATAATTTATTCTTATTTATGGCGCGAGTGGGCCTGGGGCTCTATTTTTTTTTTGAATCACTCGACTGGCGCCGACCGCTCTTTTCTATTGATTTTCGTTCGACATTTGACTCAAATGTATGGGATGTCGAACGAAAATCAATAGAAAAGAGCGCTCGACACCAGTCGAGCGATTCAAAAATAGGGCTCCCTGGACTGGCGGCCGGCCGCCGCGCGCCGCCAGCGGCACCGGACCGGCGCAGGCGGCCTGTAGCGACAATACTACATATTTTATCCGTAATTAAACAAAAGCCACTGTATGTATTTTTCTAATTTTTTGTGTAGTATATAAGTGCATTGAAAAGGTATTGTAAGAGTGATCTTATCAATTTTTAATTCATTATTCCGTATGTTATAAAGGAAAAATGAAAATATCAAAGAAGCACACCACTGAACTTTCTAAACTTTGTTGAACTGGTATATCTAACCACTGAAAGTCTTAAAATAAGATTTCAGAAATTTTAAAATTTTATTCGAACACAAAAGAGTGATTTTGTGATTTACGCACTTCCACACATAATAACTTTCTAAATATTTTACAACATGAAGATAACATAGTTCTTATTATGAAACAATCAACATTTCAAACTTTAATTCTATATATATTACGTTAAACGAAATATTACGAAATACCTAAACTATACCTAAAGCACCGGCATAAAACTTCTAACTTTTTAACAATAGCTCACAATGCACATAATCTATACACTCAGCAAAAACTAAAACGTTTAGTATTATCAAAACTTCTTTATGAAATTTAATGTCCCACGACCGGACTACAATTTGGACTAGATTTTAGTTTTTTTAAATAACTTAAAAAATACTGAACTAAAAATTCTGAAAAAGAAAAATATGAGCTAAGAACACTAAAATCTCGAAATGGATTTCTAATTTTAGTACTTTCTCAAAATGAAATGTTGTCCATTTTTTGCTGTTTTGTTTTATTTTTTATGTGTGAGTGTCGTCATTACAGTGTTGTTTTTGTATGTGGGTATGCGGAACTGCACTTGTGTGCATTTTCCCCCCCCGCAAAAAATGCCAGAATAATTTGAATAGAGTTTAATCGCTAAGGCTTCTCCCTTCGTGAAAAACGAAGCCTTTGTTGCTCGAAGACGACATCCATCCAGAAAAAACTTCAGAAGAAACCAGAAACGAGGGAGTTAAAAATGCTTGCAACCGCACTCTGAACTTCGGAACGCGCCTTTGAGAACGAGGGAAACTGTTCTGTCACTGTCAAAGTCAGTCAGTTTTTTGTCAAAAAAAAAGTTGTAAACAGATTTTTGTAATTTTATAAAAATAAAGAAATTGTTATCATTGTTATTGATATAAGATATTATTATAATGATTTAATTGCTTTCTTGATATACAAGCGAGATAGGTTATTCAGATCAGTATGAACGAAGAAATAAAGGTGGTTTTTATAATTCCGAAGAATTATCGAATTGAAAATGAGTGTTCGGAGGAAATGCAGCTTGCTTTTACGGTATGGTCTTCTATTCACCGTTTTATTTCGCATATAATAATTATTATGATAGATACCGCCAAAGTAACAATAAGTATTCTTGATAATGTACCAACTTTAATGGATTTTTTACGTGTTTCTGATAGACCTGTGAACAGCACCGTGGTGGTGGACTTCAAGCACAATGGGTTAACGAAAGCAGTTGGACGCATTTTAATACCCTGACTAAGAGAGACATGTTTGTTTTACAAGATTTTGAAGGAGACTTGTATGAGAAATTAAAAACAACAAAATGCCTGTAAGTAAACATAGTTGAATGGGTTTGACAAAAGAAATCTCTTCTAACTCCAATGAGTTCTTGAATGAGAAGGAAACTCAAGTTTTTAATGAATGTATTTCAGAATAGTTGGTCCCCGTTGCTTATCATGCTGTCTGACTGAAGGAGTACCCATACCTTCAGGTCCTGAACCAGTGTACACTGTAGCTATGAGAGGCCTGGTGATCACCGCCAGTGGATTAACAAAACAGAAAAAGGTAAACTAAAACAATAAGAATCATTAAGATGAATAAATAATGAAAAATATTAGAAAAATATTCATCTTAATATAAAAATAGCATTGTGAATGCAAAAATCTAAAAGTTTAATAAGAATCATACTAATATTATAAATGTGAAAGTTTGTGGGTTTGGATGTATAGATGTTTGGATGTTCCTCAATCACGCAAAAACTACTGAACGGTTTTGGTTGAAATTTGGCACACAGATAGTAGATAGCCTAGATTAAAACATGAATACTTTTTATCCCACGTGTGAAACCATGGACGGCCGCTAGTAAGTTCATAAGAAACACAGCCCTCTACTCAGATGGCCAACATTCAATATGTGTGAATGCTGCTCTTACTTTTAAAGCTTAAATATGGGCAATAGATGATTAAATCACATGTCGCAAACTTATGTAAATCACAGCTTATGGCACGTAAGTTTATGGTTTACGGCTCATTTTAAAGCTTTAGTACTGAACATAGTATTCAAACACATATCCATTTGAGTAGGGGGCAGGAAAGTCAGTGACTTCAGCTCTTGAAAGCAACTGAACAAAAACTATTGAATGGAGAATGTTACTGGGTCTGCTAAATCACTTGAAACTTTATGATCATGTAGCTAAATGTCTAGCAATACACGTGGTTTTGTTTCATTTAAATCAAGCGAGTAGTTTCAAAGTTTTAAGGGTTTTAAGAAAATGCCAAGCGTACTGAAATATATGCTTTATTACGTACGACGTAAGGTTAACCGTATGACCAATGACGTCATTGGTCACACAAAATTTACAGTATTCTAGACCATATAACTTTTCTGTTTTAAGAGATATCGCAAAAATTTCTTCACAGTTGTTCATGTGATCCCATAACCTATTGGATTATGTGATTTAACAGACTCAGTAACATTCTCCATTGAAAGTTATTAATGTATTAATTTAAACAATCTGTTAATCTGTGAAAGGTATTCCTAAGGCTATTCTTTTTGAATACCTTTACTAGCATGAGTTGAAATGAAAATGTATGAAGGATACAACTATTATTTGTGAAGGTTTGATATCCTTAGGGGGCGTCCATTAATTACGTGAGGCATTTAGGGGGGGGAGGGGGTCGAGCCTAATCTCACCCAATCTCACGTGGGGGAGAGGGGGGGTCTCGGCAAATATCACGTAATTTTTTTTCTGCAGGAACAGTATCGCGAAAAAACTAGGTTAAATAAAGTTAAACATTTTTCATACCAAAATATGGCTAAATCATAAACAATAATGATTATTTAAATAAATGCAAAGCAAGCAAGCACAGAATAACGTAATCACACTAAAATTATACGTTTTGAAAAATCTCACGTGAGATATATAGGGGGGGGAGAGGGTCGAGCCAAATCTCACGACATCTCACCAAGGGGGGAGAGGGGGTCGCAAAATCGCCAAAATCACCTCACGTAATTTATGGACGCCCCCTTATACAAGTATAAACTAACTTACCTTATTGATAAACTTTGATATCTAAACAATGATAATTTATAGGACAACATCAGAAAAAAAGTGCATTGGATGGGAGGGTTGTACAACACAGTTTTAACAGATGACACTACACACCTAGTGTCTGATACAGTTTTATCTGACAAATATATTGTAAGTGCTTTTTTATATTCTATTGTTAAATTAATTTATGTTATAGAGTTTGGTCAACAAAAGATGAGACTCGGTAGGAAATGGAACAAATTTTACGCCTTATTTTAAGGTTAAGTTTCCAATAACTTCATCTCTAAACGTTTTTAGCAGGGAAAATTTAACAGTGAAAGTGGCGCTATTATTTTTTTAAGGATAAAAAAATAAAGGCCACCATGCCATTTCAATCTCATCTTTCGTTGGCCAGACTCTATGTGGGAGTTATAGTACGAGGCATATATCTTGAAATTTTTTCGACAGAGTGGGGATAAGTTCGCGCATGTGCTCTTGTGAGCGACCAATAGCGCGCGCCCCTCTCCCGCCGCCCGTGCCCCTCACCGCTACGCATGCCCAAAATACGCATTCCGTGCAATCCCCACCCGATTTCAAGATATATGCCTCGTACTGTACATACTCTGATCAAAATACTTTCCACAGCAATGTCTTTTTGCCACTTCCCCACTGAGGCAAAGCACAGATACGCCATAATACATCATACGGACCCAATGCAGGGTGTTGCATGTGTGTCATTGTTTTATAGGATGAAATTATTTAAAATGGTCTCCTATGTAAAACAGTAATGTCAAAATAGTTGAAGACACAATTTTCTTAAACTCCAGCCAACTTACGGAAAGAATGTATACAAAAAAACTGTCCATACTCAAACTCAAAAGCACTTTTTATTGCCAGTTTTTTATAATATAATGAATATCATTGATAGCTTACCATGTCGTTTAAGTTGTATTGACGGTATCAATTCACTGAAACTTAATTATTTAAAACTTAAATAGTTACAAAAAATGTGCAAAGTTTTGTTTAAAAAAGAAATATTTCCTTAAGATGGGCGGAGTATAGTAACTTATTTTTGTTCCTCAGAAATCTGTTGAAAAAGGCATACCAGTAATGAGTGAAAGTTGGGTCGAAGCGGTGTGGGAAGCGTCTCTACATTTGAATATCAATGGCTCTTCTCCCGACTTCAACAATCATAAGCTGCCAGTTTTCGCTAACCTACAAGTGACTACATCGGGAATAACGAAGCGAGACAAACAGATGATTATGAAACTTGTCAATGAGAATGGTGGTACGTTCTCGGGAGCATTTCAGAGTGAGACAACTGATATTGTTGTTTTGACTAAGTGAGTATATTTTTGCAATAAAATAAAGATAAACTTTATTAACATATGTTTATACAGGACGTTACAAAAAAGTGATGCTGAATATGAACTACTTTTACTATGGGACCAACTCTGAAGTCGCATCAGGGGCCGTACCGGCTAACGAATCGATTTTCATAAAAGTCTGCTGGGTTTCAACTTAAAACAAAGAAATCAAAGTAAGCAATTTCGTTTTTTACTTTTTGTTGACGTGATTCGGAAGATATCGATGTTCGTGTGACATCATGAATTTGGGTTCGTCATTTTGGCCCAATTGGGGCTCGATTTATCTGTTTTAATTTGAAACCCAGCAGACTTTTATGAAAATCGATTCGTTTGCCGGTACGGCCCCAGATGTTTTATACAAACATTAATAACGAAAATGTCAAAATGTATGAAACAGCTGGTTTTTTGTAACACGTTTTTTGTAACATGTTGTTGTATTTAACTGTTACTGAATCTGTACTTAAAATGTCTGTAAGATTGAACTGTAGCTGTGGCTGCACTTAGATCTGATAGTGTAATTTTATTTAAAAGTATATCAATTTTATAAAGGACTAGCGGCCGCCCGCGACTTCGTTTGCGCGGAAAGGTTTTTTGCTATCCCTCGGGAACAATACCTTTTTTTGGGATGAAAGGTACCCTTTGTCCTTCTCTGTACTCCTGACAACGTGTATACAAAATTTCATCACGATCGGTTCAGTAGTTAAGACGTGAAGGCGTAACAAACAAACAAATAAACAAACAAACAAACGGACTTTCGCATTTATAATATTAGTAAGGATTTGAGTTGAAGTTGTTTCTTATTATGCCCAATATTATTATGTTTTTATATTTCAAGATGGTGTAACAAGCTTTTGTGTATCTGTGATGTGGTGGTATCAATACCTATTAACAGTATTAACTAAAAAGAAAATCATATTATAGTCTGTCAAATGAAAGATGGAATCCAAATAGTGGCTCTTACCCTGTTGAATAAATGTGTTATTGGAAATTGACCCATATAACAAAGCAAAAGCAACTTTCAAAATTAGTCCCTTTTCTGACCAGCCAGCTTTCGTTAGACATACTGACCCAGACTCCTCATCAGTTCCTTAGTGATGAGGATTCCGGGTGTAGTGCACTTCCATCTTCGGCCTTATCGTCACTTAACATCAGGATGCGGTGAAGGCCAATTACTTCCCCATTGTGCATTAAAAAAGATTATTTCTCCCTCCACAGAGATGGAGTAGGTAGTGAGAAGTATAAAGCGGCTTTAGAATACGGCAAAGCTTGCGTGCTGCCAACATGGGTTAAAGATTCTGCAGTAAAAGGCGTGGCGCTACCGCTAGCGAAGTATAGAGTCGCTGGCGCCTCTACCTCGTCGCCGCTGGCGGAACACAGATTACCGGACATGAGTTAGTATGAAGTCAAATAAATAAGACTTTATTGCTGTTATTTTATGATCTGTTTTTGTCTGCAACCTTTTTTCTCCTAACTAGAGATGGGCAAAGGATAGGGTTTAAACCAGACCATTGGCTTTAAACCCAATAACAACCCACATTGTATGAGCCGCTAGGTATGTGTTCTAGTGAGCCCATACATGAGAGTTGTTGTTGTAAGTAGTAGTTGTGTCACACTCGGAGTTGTTGTAGTTGAATGAAAACACTGATTCCCGTAAAACTTGTAATAAGTATAAAATACAGTAAACAGTAGTAAGTAAGCATGCTGATTTGTTTCGCGGTAAATCAGTATAAAGAATGCGCGCAGTTAGTAACAAACAATAACATTTATAACGCGAGTCGCGCTGATGTAAAGTCCATTCGGTTAGATAGTGTCGGTACACCCGCAAGCACTTGTGTCCCGTGTGTTTATTGTAATAAAATACGCATACAAATAATACACACAAGCGAGGTGCAAAGATAATTGTAATGACAAAAATTTAGTAGGTATGTAGGTATACGTAAATAAAATTAGATCACTATTCTTCATCACTCGAAGCTTCGGAGTCATTATCACCTTTATTTATGATAATAGATACAACATCATCACGTTCTGAATCGAAATACCAAAATATATTGATATTTCAAGGCAATTTCGATGGACATTGGTTATATAATTTGTTTAACAAAACACCCGTCTTTTTTTGTTGGTTCACTTAATGTTTCATCTTGAGTCATTTCACTGACCTCCCAAGGACGAAAAAACATTTTCAGTTTATATACGTAGCAGAGTCAACAAATCAGGGTTCGAGGATATATATCAATGGATATATATCATGATATATATCCGATATATATCCGATATATATCCAACGAATTTTTGTGATATATATCAATATAAAAATAGTTTAAAAAATTGACACTATTATGTAGATTTTTGCTATTGTATTGATACTTAGAATGACTTAGATGGCGTTGATGGAGAGTTAAAACATGCTATTGTTTTGTTTTGCTGTATATAGTAATTGTAACATGAATTTCGCGCGTGCAAATAGCAATATATATATATATATGTGTGACAATGTGTGCTGACTATGTATAGCACTATCCTATTGGTGGTGAGGTAAATGAAAAAAATTAATCAAAAATGTGGTGTATAATTTTTTTTAATCAAATAATTTTCCACCACTCATATGGTGATACTAATCATTTTTTTCCTGATTTTTAACTAATTTGTCAAATAAGTACCTAAATAAAGCAAAAATATTCTAGTTTTCACTAATTTGTCAAATAAGTACCTAAATAAAACAAAAATATTCTAGTTTTCTTAAATTAATTGATTATGTTTATAAAACACATATGCACACAGTATACATCAATAATACAATAAAATAATAATGTGGGTGTCATATATAATGTTTAAATATCCGATATATATCACATTTTTGATATATATCGGATATATATCATAAATATCCGATATTTTGATATTTATAATAAATATCGGATATTTTCGAACCCTGCAACAAATACAACCTTTCACTACAGCGCCGCCCGCCAGCGCTTCGATGTAAACTGCCAAAATCCAAATTCACTTGTGGGTGTACGCCGCACGCGGTATCCTTTGTTTATGCAGCGGCATCCTTTGACAAGAAGCGGCACGTGCAAAGGCGGCGCGATAAAAGGGCGACACTATCTAAACGAATAGACTTTATGTAAAACGGTGTGCGGTAAATGAACCGTACACATTATATATGTTTCAAAAACTTTTTACAGTTTTTTTTTATTTCTATTGATATGTCAAATGTGACAAATATGTCAAATGTGACGTTTCTATGGAAACAATTTCTTGATAAATCAACACACAAAAATATTCAAAGGCCGAAACATCTCTTACTTTTAAAGATTTTATTTAGTTCAACAAAATGGTCGTTAACGGCGTTAACTTGCTGGGTTTAGCAGTCAGGTCAAAACGGGTCCTTTGCCCCATCTCTACTCCTAATCTTGTTCTTTGACAAATGCCTCTTCTAAAGTCAAACCCTATAGCATAGATCTACAGATCTAGCCCTAGAGTAGTATGAAGTAACTATCAGAAAGCCTGCTCTTTATGATAATTGTGACCACTTGCTATCATTCTTGCAATACAGTAAGTATCTGTTTGGAGTTCAGGTTTCTGAGATGGTTACTTGACCCTATAGCATAAATACAGACTGATAATAACATACATGCATGTATAGCAATTTTTACTTTTCTTTTTCTGAAAAAAAAATAGAGAAACTATTTGCAATTTATTATGATTCTAAAATAAATCGGTATAAAGTTTAATTTGGTTTCAGGTTTGAATTTCTCACGTATTACGAATTTGAGACCGCCTAGTAATTTTGTAGATGAAAGTAGAGCGACAGATGTGTCGACATTGTCGGGGAAAATGAAGGTAAGTATATGAAAAACACTAATTTTGATTTGTTATTGATTGTGTTGCATTAAATTTTAGGAGAAGAAGAAAAACTAAGGAGCTTGATGGCGCGGAGGTTAAGCAACTTTCGCATGGGTCGTTCATGGGATGGGTGACCAATTTACTATCTCGAGCTCCTCCGTGCTTCGGAAGGCACGTTAAGCCGTTGGTCCCGGCTGCATTTGCAGTCGTTAACACCCACCAATCCGCATTAGGCCCGCGTGGTGGGTTTCGAGACTCGATCCTACAGTCAAACTATCTTAAATAATTTTGTGGGATTCATGTTGTATTGTTGTATATTATTTATTAATAATTTATTTAATTTATTAATTGTTTATTAATCCTACTATAATAATATTATAAATGTGAAAGTTTGTGGGTTTGGATGTTTGTTCCTCAATCACGCAAAAACTACTAAACGGATTTGGTTGAAATTGGGCACAGATCGAAGATAGCCTGGATTAAAACATAGGATAGGTACTTTTTATCCCGATATTCCCACGGGAACGGGAACCACGCGGGTGAAACCGCGGGCGGATGCTAGTAAAAAAATAAATTAAATGCCCCATTCTCCTTGTCCACCCATAAGGAAGGCCTGTGCCCAGCAGTGAGGACAATTAAAATGGCAGATGGATGGATGAAACTTTAGGAAATGATTTGTTTCAGTTGTCACAAGATACATCATCAAAAAAAAGCGATACAAGTGTTGACAAAGATGTGCTGGCTGCATTTGAAAACTTTGATATGAGTAGTATAAAAAAGGCTGGCCCTATATTCGATGGATTTTGCGTAAGTTAACATTTGCCACCATAGTGGCATTTTGCGACTGTGACGTGACGTTTACTTTTCAAAACGCATACAAATATGATGAAACAGAAAAAATAATAAAAAATATGTATTGTTTTAGTTTCATCACATGATGAAGTCAGGGGAAAATAACGTTTTTTTTTTTCATTTTTAAATAACGATTTATTGCAATAAAATAACTGTCCTTACTTAAAGTCGCGAACATGTTTGATTGATGTTCTTTTGCAGTGTAGTTTATATAAAAAACTTATTTATACAGATCTGGGTAACCGGCCTAGACGGCATATGCCGCGAGCGCGCCGCCGCGTGCGTGAGTCGCGGCGGCGGCGTGCGCTACGACTGCCCGCACGAACGCGTCACGCACTGCGTCGCGGGGAGCGTCGCCGCCGCGGGCGACTGCACGCGGGCGCTGCCGCACGTGCCCGTGCTCAGCGCCAGGTGGCTGCTCGACAGCGTCGCGGCGGGGCGGGCGCTAGCTGAAGCCCCCGTGAGTACTGTAGTATGCCGTATAGTCACGCACTGCGTCTGCACGCGGGCGCTGCCGCACGTGCCCGTGCTCAGCGCCAGGTGGCTGCTCGACAGCGTCGCGGCGGGGCGGGCGCTAGCTGAAGCCCCCGTGAGTACTGTAGTATGCCGTATAGTCACGCACTGCGTCTGCACGCGGGCGCTGCCGCACGTGCCCGTGCTCAGCGCCAGGTGGCTGCTCGACAGCGTCGCGGCGGGGCGGGCGCTAGCTGAAGCCCCCGTGAGTACTGTAGTATGCCGTATAGTCACGCACTGCGTCTGCACGCGGGCGCTGCCGCACGTGCCCGTGCTCAGCGCCAGGTGGCTGCTCGACAGCGTCGCGGCGGGGCGGGCGCTAGCTGAAGCCCCCGTGAGTACTGTAGTATGCCGTATAGTCACGCACTGCGTCTGCACGCGGGCGCTGCCGCACGTGCCCGTGCTCAGCGCCAGGTGGCTGCTCGACAGCGTCGCGGCGGGGCGGGCGCTAGCTGAAGCCCCCGTGAGTACTGTAGTATGCCGTATAGTCACGCACTGCGTCTGCACGCGGGCGCTGCCGCACGTGCCCGTGCTCAGCGCCAGGTGGCTGCTCGACAGCGTCGCGGCGGGGCGGGCGCTAGCTGAAGCCCCCGTGAGTACTGTAGTATGCCGTATAGTCACGCACTGCGTCTGCACGCGGGCGCTGCCGCACGTGCCCGTGCTCAGCGCCAGGTGGCTGCTCGACAGCGTCGCGGCGGGGCGGGCGCTAGCTGAAGCCCCCGTGAGTACTGTAGTATGCCGTATAGTCACGCACTGCGTCTGCACGCGGGCGCTGCCGCACGTGCCCGTGCTCAGCGCCAGGTGGCTGCTCGACAGCGTCGCGGCGGGGCGGGCGCTAGCTGAAGCCCCCGTGAGTACTGTAGTATGCCGTATAGTCACGCACTGCGTCTGCACGCGGGCGCTGCCGCACGTGCCCGTGCTCAGCGCCAGGTGGCTGCTCGACAGCGTCGCGGCGGGGCGGGCGCTAGCTGAAGCCCCCGTGAGTACTGTAGTATGCCGTATAGTCACGCACTGCGTCTGCACGCGGGCGCTGCCGCACGTGCCCGTGCTCAGCGCCAGGTGGCTGCTCGACAGCGTCGCGGCGGGGCGGGCGCTAGCTGAAGCCCCCGTGAGTACTGTAGTATGCCGTATAGTCACGCACTGCGTCTGCACGCGGGCGCTGCCGCACGTGCCCGTGCTCAGCGCCAGGTGGCTGCTCGACAGCGTCGCGGCGGGGCGGGCGCTAGCTGAAGCCCCCGTGAGTACTGTAGTGTCAGAGAGCCGAACTAATATGTGTTTACTACTGATCAGAGGGTTCGTAAAATGATAATGCATAGTAGTATAAATTCAAAATATATTTATTATAGCAAATTTTACTAAGCATGTAAATAATTAAGCTTTACTTAGGAAAATAGTAACCAGCAATTGGTATTTAAAGCGTTTATATCTATTATAATGATACATAAATTATGTATTATTCAGCAACTTATTATTATATTAAAAAAATAGCAAAAGGTAGTAATAGAACATACCTTAATTATAAGTAAAATAATAGACGTACTCACACACTCTAGGAGACAGTCCGATCGCTACGACGCGCACAGAAATAATGCCCGATACTCGGCCGTGCGACGACTCTTATACGCTTTGCGCCGGGGAGGGGCGCACTCGACAAACAACACCTGCGCTCGCAGGTGCGAGCGCACGTGTTGCCCGCCGCACAAACAAGTTAATCACAAGTAGTCGGCGCACAGCCGGGTGGCTTACAAATAAGTTACATAAAATAATACTTAAATTGTATTAAATAGGTAGGTAAATAATATAGCTGCCGACAGTCGGCCATCCTATATTAAGCATGTCCTCAGGCTTTATCTATGATTTCTCTCTTAGCAATTCTTACTATACCAAGTTATGTGGTAAAATTATACAAAACTATATATTTAAAACTCTTATTTGACATACAATCATATTGCCTTTTATTTAGTACAAACAAAAATAGGTATAAATTTCGTAATTTTTGTATAAATGTAGGTAGATATGTAAATTAAATAGGACCCTACCATCTAAATGAATTTATACCATTCAATATAAATGAATTTTTCCATCCAATATAATAAAAATAGGACCCTTCCGTCCAATATACACATATAGAACCCTTCCGTCCAATAAGCACAAATAGGACCCTTCCGTCCAATATACATAAATAGGACCCTTCCGTCCAATATACATAAATAGGACCCTTCCGTCCAATATACATAAATAGGACCCTTCCGTCCAGTATAAAAATAAATAGGACCCTTCCGTCCAACATAAGCAAATTATAGGACCTTTCCGTCCAGCATAAATGTGGTATATTGAACCCTTTTGATTCAATCACCTGTAATCAAATTTTCAAAACACAAATCATAGTTAAATTAAAAACACAAATCATAATTAAAACACAAATCATAATAAAATTAAAACAAATCATAATCCTATATTGATAATATTAATCGGACTCGCTAGACAATTCATTGTCACTATCATGAGGTCTTTTAAAGTTTAACCAGGGTTTAATTTTATCAACAGCCACTATAGTCGAGTAAAGCCTATTGCCCTTTTTTGTTAAAGGCGTATCTTTAATGTGATACCGATCGTTATCAAGAGCTTCGGTTATCCTATACGGGCCTTGAAATTTAGGAGTTAATTTTCTACTTTGCCCTGTCGATGGTATTTGGCGTTCAACCCGTACTAGATCACCCACTTTATATTTGATTGGTTCACAACGCTTTTTGTCAAAACTATTTTTATCTTTCTTTTGGTTAGCTTCAATATGGGAGCTTATTTCATCACGAATCTCATTTATATTCTGGTTGTCGTTAACATGGGTAATGTCCCCTTCTAATTCAGAAATAATTTTATTTTCGGTACATCCCGTCATTCTCTTTCCAAACAAAGCTTCTGCAGGAGTTCGGTTTATTCCCTTATTAAATGTATTGTTCATACCCCACTGCACATCGGGAAGATGATCGTCCCATTTATTCTCTTCTGTACCGATTGTTTTAGCTGTCAACGAATCTACAATTATTTTATTATACCGTTCTACTTGCCCGTTCGCTCTAGGGGTAGCCACGGCATTTAAAATATGTTTGATTCCCTTTTCGATCATAAATGTTTTAAAACTATCGCTGGTAAACGATGTGCCCCTATCAGAGATTATTCTACGCGGTGCCCCAAAAATTCCAAAATACTCATTAAGTACTTTTAACGTTGACTGAGTTTTCGTGTTTTTAACCGGCTTTAAGAAAATAAAACGAGTGAATGCATCGATAATTACCAAAATATACATGTTTCCTTTAGTACTTCGCACAAACGGGCCAGTGTGATCTATGTGTATCGTGTCAAAGGGAATGGCTACTTTCGGTATCGGATGAAGGAAACCAGGTTTCTTTCCGGTGGTAGCTTTTGAGTATGCACATTCCAAACAAGAATCAACGTATTTTTTTATAAAGCGTCGCATTTTCGGAAACCAATAGCTAGATTTAATTTTCTCTAAAGTTTTATCAAACGCGAAATGACCAATATCGTCGTGATTTTGCTTCACTATCTGCCAGCGCACTCCCTTTGGCACGACCCACCGATCACCGTCTGGAGTTATACGAAACAGTTTTTCATTTTTTAATTTAAAGTTAGTTTTAATATCAACCATATTGTCAAGTTCGGAATCCTTAAGTATCTCTATCACCCGTTGTAGTTTCTCATCAGCACCTTGTACAGTTGTTAGCCAGCTACAGTCAGATACCGTCAGAACACTTAAAATTTCTGTGCAAGAGACTGGGTTTCGACTAAGCGCATCGATATGGGACATATTCGTGCCTGGTCTGTATTCGATCGAGAAATTATACTCCTGCATTTGTTCCCACCAACGCGCTACCCGAGGAAGCATATCCCTTTTTTGAAACGTGGCCTTTAAGGAGTTGCAATCCGTTACAAGTTTGAATTGTACACCAATGAGGTAAACTCTAAACTTTTGAAGGGATGAAACTACTGCTAAGGTTTCAAGATCGTAAGACGAATAATTTTGTTCTTGGGGAGTAGTTTGCCTACTAAAATAGGCCACTGGTTTGAGTAAATTATTATTATCTTTTTGTAAAAGGATCCCTGCTACCCCCAGTTTACAAGCATCAGTATGTAACTCGGTTTCGGCCTCAGGGTTGTACAATGCTAAAACGGGTTTTTGAGATAATTCCCTTTGAAGAGTTCTAAATGCCGTCTCTTGAGCGGATCCCCATGTCCAATCGACGTCCTTTTTAAGTAAATGAGTAAGTGGTCTTGATATTACAGAAAAATTCGGGATAAAGCGTCTAAAAAAACTTGCAAGTCCTAAAAATTGCCGAATATTATGTTGATTTTGTGGTATGGGGAACCGCTCAACTGCGTCGACTTTCTTACTTCCAGGACTTATGCCGCTTTCAGATACTTCGAAACCTAGGTAGTCTACAGTGCGTTTAAAAAAGAAACATTTGGATGGGTTTAAGGAAAGCCCTGCATCTTTAAATAACTGTAGTACGGATTGTAACCTTGTCATGCCTTCAGAGATAGTTTTAGAGGGAATAATTACATCGTCTAAATAAGCCAATGCTTCACCATGACGGGCGGCTCCTAAAATTTGATTCATTATCCGCTGAAAGGTAGCAGGTGCATTTGCGAGTCCAAATGGCATCCTGTTGAACTCGAAATGCCCATCAGGAGTCACAAACGCAGTCTTATGTTTATCACTTTCACGAATGGGTACTTGATAGTATCCTGATGCAAGATCTAAAGTTGTGTAAAAGTTATTTCCGGCTAGAATATCGAGCTGGTCATCTATAAGGGGCATAGGATAAGTTTCTTTAATTGTTTTTTTATTAAGAGCTCTATAATCAATACAAAGACGAAACTCTCCTGTCTTTTTTCTAACAAGTACTATAGGACTAGCATAGGGTGAGGTAGATGGTCGTATAATATCATTACTAAGTAGTTCGCTAATCATACCTCTAACATTTTCTTTTTCTTTAATAGCTAGTCTATACGGCCTATAAACAACAGGTTGAGAATCATTTAAGTCTATCTTCATCTCACCTGCCGAAGTAGCACCTAGTTCCGCAAGGTTAAATGCAAAACATTCCCGAAAATTATTTAAAAGTGTTAATAGTTGATGTTTAAATTCAGGAGGGAGATCACTATCAATATTCAAATGAGTTTCACTTATAGGTTGCAAGAAAGAGTGGTTGACATTTAAGACCTGGGACTGAGTCTGTTCCTCGCGAGCAATTATACCACGAGCAATCAAAATGTTCTCGGGAAATTCTATTTTATCTGTTGGTGCACAGCTCACAACAATCTGTCCTTGACCCCTTTGGATGAAATACAAGCCAGATAATACCGAGTATCTCACAGAACCCTTATATCGTAAACTCCCTTCGATGACTATTTCCCCTTCAAAATCAGGATTATCTGTATATACTTCGATAAGCGACAAACCCTCTACGCTAGTATTCTTTTTACAATAGAGCTTAATCTTTACGATAGTGGTATCCACAAAGTCTAAATCAGCAATCTCTAAGGAACTACTAGTTTTTCTGAAAGCTATATGCGGCTGCTCTGTAAAAGTATGTCCAACCATCAGAGGAACCTGCATCGCATTATCCGGAACTATAATTATGTCTAAATCGGCTGCAATACCATCTATAACTATGTGTGTCCTACATTTCCCCAAAGGCTTAACAACCGAATTGCCAAAACCCCGCAAAACAGGTAGATCAGATGTGTTGAGCTGTGCACCAATTTTATTAAAATCGGTGCTTCTTATCATAGAGCATTCACTTCCGAAATCTATATAAGCGGTCATGACAGTACCATTAATAATAGCTTGTTTGAAATATTTTTGATTAGGTTCCAACGTGCACATATTACTTGTGCCTAAGTTGGATTCATTATTAGCTACCCGTAGTACAGTCTTATCTGAGGCGGGTATTTTTGAATAACAATTCTCAGTCTCATGTCCTATCTTGCCACACTTACTACATTTTTTTAAAGGTTGTTTGCACTGTGAAACCGTATGACCTTCCTGTTTACAATTTAAACAACGGATCGGTCTAGGATTTAAACGTAATTGAGAGTCAACACTTTTAATTGGAGGACCTTTAAAATTTTTACGATCATTGGTGGGTTTGACATTTCTCACATTACGCAAATAAGATAATAATTTATCAGGGTTTTCGAATTTAACAGCCTCTGCACCCAACCTTACGGACCTATCGTCGATGCCATGTAAAATACACTCAACCGCTCGAGATCCTATTATCCCGCATCTATTTATCAGAGCTATTTTTTCGTAATAATACTCTTCTAACGAATCAGTATATCGTGCACGTTTAACAAGCATATCACTTAGCATCTGACCATAATTCTCTTCCGAGGGGAATGCAGAACATAGTTTTTCCTGCCATTCGGTCCAGGAGTAAAGAACAGACGATAGACCTTCATACCATCGTTGGGCTACGCCCCGTAACTTAGGAAGTGCGAAATGAATAGTCTGTTTTTCTGACCAACCGTATATACATGCGCATTGGTTGACTTTGTGTAACCACATGGTCATCGTCTGTTCCTTCCTAGCTGGATCAAATTCAGGTACAGCGTTCTGCATCGATCCAAACTTATCTAACGAATCATTACGGTTCACGGAAGTGATAGCCTTAACAATTTGTTCAATATTATCTATACTATAGGTTTGTTTGGACTCACTCAGTTTTTCTTCATTATTCTTCACCTTTGTACTGCGTGGCGGCTCATCTCGATGACTCACTGGCCGCTCGTAGTGGTGATTACACGGCCGCTCGTCGAGGCGACTGCGCGACCGCTCGTTGCGGCGGCTGCGCGTCCGCTCGTCGCAGTGGCTGCGCGACCGATCGTCGCGGCGGCTGCGCGACCGCTCGTCGCGGCGGCTGCGCGACCGCTCGTCGCGGCGGCTGCGCGACCGCTCGTCGCGGCGGCTGCGCGACCGCTCGTCGCGGCGGCTGCGCGACCGCTCGTCGCGGCGGCTGCGTGACCGCACATCACGGTGGCTGCGTGACCGCTCGTCACGGCGGCTGCGCGAACGCTCGTCACGGCGGCTACGCGACCGCTCGTCACGGCGGCTGCGCGAACGCTCGTCGCGGCGGCTGCGCGACCGCTCGTCGCGGCGGCTGCGCGACCGCTCGACACGGCGGCTGCGCGACCGCTCGTCGCGGCGGCTGGGCGACCGCTCGTCGCGGCGGCTGGGTGACTTCTCGACGCGGTGACTGTGCGAACGCTCACTGTGATGGGCGCCGGACTGCTCGTTGCAGCGACTACGAGTCCGCCCGCGGCGATGACTTGACCCGGCTCCTTGGAGTTGGTCACTACGATGACTGTCGGTGCCCGATTCTTGTATGTTGTGTAGTACTTCACTCTGATTGCTCGGCTGCATTCCGAAGCCGGAAGGCATCAGTATTGGACTCACAACAACAGGGCTTCGGTTCACCTGCTGCACTTCCTGGCAGTCATTTGCTTCCATATTCTGAGCCATTAACTGGAAATACATGTTAAAATATTACGCAGAAAGCCCGATGTTTAATATAAAGCTTTATTTGTGTAAAAAGTGAGTACTTTATTATGTAAGAAAAAAAATGAAAGAGAAAAAAGACCATCCCACTTCTGAGATGTCAGAGAGCCGAACTAATATGTGTTTACTACTGATCAGAGGGTTCGTAAAATGATAATGCATAGTAGTATAAATTCAAAATATATTTATTATAGCAAATTTTACTAAGCATGTAAATAATTAAGCTTTACTTAGGAAAATAGTAACCAGCAATTGGTATTTAAAGCGTTTATATCTATTATAATGATACATAAATTATGTATTATTCAGCAACTTATTATTATATTAAAAAAATAGCAAAAGGTAGTAATAGAACATACCTTAATTATAAGTAAAATAATAGACGTACTCACACACTCTAGGAGACAGTCCGATCGCTACGACGCGCACAGAAATAATGCCCGATACTCGGCCGTGCGACGACTCTTATACGCTTTGCGCCGGGGAGGGGCGCACTCGACAAACAACACCTGCGCTCGCAGGTGCGAGCGCACGTGTTGCCCGCCGCACAAACAAGTTAATCACAAGTAGTCGGCGCACAGCCGGGTGGCTTACAAATAAGTTACATAAAATAATACTTAAATTGTATTAAATAGGTAGGTAAATAATATAGCTGCCGACAGTAGTATGCCGTATAGTCACGCACTGCGTCTGCACGCGGGCGCTGCCGCACGTGCCCGTGCTCAGCGCCAGGTGGCTGCTCGACAGCGTCGCGGCGGGGCGGGCGCTAGCTGAAGCCCCCGTGAGTACTGTAGTATGCCGTATAGTCACGCACTGCGTCTGCACGCGGGCGCTGCCGCACGTGCCCGTGCTCAGCGCCAGGTGGCTGCTCGACAGCGTCGCGGCGGGGCGGGCGCTAGCTGAAGCCCCCGTGAGTACTGTAGTATGCCGTATAGTCACGCACTGCGTCTGCACGCGGGCGCTGCCGCACGTGCCCGTGCTCAGCGCCAGGTGGCTGCTCGACAGCGTCGCGGCGGGGCGGGCGCTAGCTGAAGCCCCCGTGAGTACTGTAGTATGCCGTATAGTCACGCACTGCGTCTGCACGCGGGCGCTGCCGCACGTGCCCGTGCTCAGCGCCAGGTGGCTGCTCGACAGCGTCGCGGCGGGGCGGGCGCTAGCTGAAGCCCCCGTGAGTACTGTAGTATGCCGTATAGTCACGCACTGCGTCTGCACGCGGGCGCTGCCGCACGTGCCCGTGCTCAGCGCCAGGTGGCTGCTCGACAGCGTCGCGGCGGGGCGGGCGCTAGCTGAAGCCCCCGTGAGTACTGTAGTATGCCGTATAGTCACGCACTGCGTCTGCACGCGGGCGCTGCCGCACGTGCCCGTGCTCAGCGCCAGGTGGCTGCTTGACAGCGTCGCGGCGGGGCGGGCGCTAGCTGAAGCCCCCGTGAGTACTGTAGTATGCCGTATAGTCACGCACTGCGTCTGCACGCGGGCGCTGCCGCACGTGCCCGTGCTCAGCGCCAGGTGGCTGCTCGACAGCGTCGCGGCGGGGCGGGCGCTAGCTGAAGCCCCCGTGAGTACTGTAGTATGCCGTATAGTCACGCACTGCGTCTGCACGCGGGCGCTGCCGCACGTGCCCGTGCTCAGCGCCAGGTGGCTGCTCGACAGCGTCGCGGCGGGGCGGGCGCTAGCTGAAGCCCCCGTGAGTACTGTAGTATGCCGTATAGTCACGCACTGCGTCTGCACGCGGGCGCTGCCGCACGTGCCCGTGCTCAGCGCCAGGTGGCTGCTCGACAGCGTCGCGGCGGGGCGGGCGCTAGCTGAAGCCCCCGTGAGTACTGTAGTATGCCGTATAGTCACGCACTGCGTCTGCACGCGGGCGCGGCCGCACGTGCCCGTGCTCAGCGCCAGATGGCTACTCGCACTTTTCCATATATTTTTTATGACATGCCCCACTAGACCGTTGCGTCGTCGCGCGCGACGTTTCAACGGATCCACGGACAAGAGACGAAGCGGGAGGGAGGGTGATGCGCTGCGATCCATTGCGAAGGGTGAACTCAGCTGCGACGGCATGCATACCCTCTTGCGTTGCGTTGTCGCAGCGTCAACGCAACGTAGGTGTGGCATACAATGCGTTGTTCCGTTGCGACAACGCGACGCAACGCAGCGCAACGCACGGGCCTCGCTCTTAGAGGGCGACATCGAGACTGCGCGGAGTAGTTGCTGCGAGTGCAGTCGCGTCGCGTATCCGTACGCGTCATCATCTTCATCTTCGTCGTCAGTGATTCACTACTATTATATTTTTTTACACTTTGCTAAAACATTACCATGACAATTTTAACATAAAAAAACAGATGCCAAAACAAAGATTTATTTTTATTTTTTACCTCATTACTCTATCACACTCACATCACAACACAATAAAAATAGTAAGTAAGATTAACGGTGCTCGGTAATCTTACTTACTATTTACACTCCTATTTATTTACAGTACCTAATAGACGCTAAACCGATGACGCCCCCCAAATCCAGCGCTCGCAAGCCAAGAGTCGAACCCGCGTCCCCCATGAGCAAACGCAACCTGCAGCTACTGAGGCGTGGCCCCCTGGACTTGCCCCCGCCCACCGCTGAGGTGGAGGAACCAGTGCAGGACGATATTGTCAACCATTACTTGAGCCGTAAGTATCTCATGATTATCTTCATCATAGCACATTATAGGCAGAAATCCAGCGCTCGCAAGCCGAGAGTCGAACCCGCGTCCCCCATGAGCAAACGCAACCTGCAGCTACTGAGGCGTGGCCCCCTGGACTTGCCCCCGCCCACCGCTGAAGTTGAGGAACCAGTGCAGGACGATATTGTGAACCATTGCTTGAGCCGTGAGTATCTCATGATTATCATCATCATCATCATAGAGTTTGGTCAAAGAAAGATGAGACTCGGTTGGAAATGGAACTAATTTTGCGCCTTATTTTAAGGGTCAGTTTCCAATACCGTCATTTTCAAATTCTCTAAACGTCAATTTAACAGGGAAATTTTACGTGGCTAAGCCGCACAACGCATATTTCTGAGGCGTGTAAAAAAAGTGGAAAATAAATACGTCATAATTATGCAGAAAGTCTTCGTAGACTTGTAGATAACAACTCATGTTATGTGAACATTACATATCTTGATAAATTAATGTGGAATACATAAAATATATCTTTTTCTGAATTTTCATCGACTATGATTCTCAATTTTATAACCCTGTTGTTCTTTACTGTGCTAAAATGCTTATTGGCAATCGAGATCCATTTACTTCATAATATACACTGGCCTGCAAAACTAAGTACTACAGAGGTCTATTTTCATACAAACGAGGTAAATTTAAAGCATTGGTTCTCCGCCCAGGATTGTACGGGGTGTGATCTGATGATAGCCATCCAAGGAGTGAATGGAGAAGATTCAGATCCCCATACACACCCAATTGATCTGATCAGCATTCTAAGAGCTGTTTGGATATGTTTAAAAATACCACAAAAATAGCATTAAAATGTATGGAAATGCTGTAACTGATAACTCTAATCCTTACAGATCTTAGAATGCTGATCAGATCAATTGGGTATGTATGGAGATCTGAATCTTCTCCATTCACTCCCTGGATGGCTATCATCAGATCACATGCCGCTTAATCCTGGGCGGAGAACCAAAGCTTCAAAGTTACCTCGTTTGTATGAAAATAGACCTCTGTAGTGCTTAGTTTTGCAGGCCAGTGTAGACATGACAACATTATCCGGCCACTTTTTCCAACATAATGATATAAACCAACTAATGTCAAAGTTAATACATATTTTTCGTACAGAGCCCATGCCAGAGCCATCGCCACAGAAGGCGAAATCTCCTGAACCTCCCCCTAACATGACGCACCAACAGCCTGACGTCACGGAGTTCACACAAGAACCTACTGAAGAGATCGAGCAGATCTTTAGAGGTAAGTGATACCTTTACAAGGTCTTTTTTAGCAGAAATCTGCCGAACCTCCCCCGAACGTGACGCACTAACAGCCTGACGTTACGGACTCCACTCAAGAACCTATTGAAGAGATCGAGCAGATCTTCAGGGGTAAGTGATGCCCTATAGGTCTGTTTTGGCAGAAATCTGCCGAACGCCCCCCTAACTAACGTGACGCACCAACAGTCTGACGTCACCAAGTCCACACAAGAACCTACTAAAGAGATCGAGCAGATCTTCAGGGGTAGGTAAGTGGATACCGTTACAAGGTCTGTTTTGGTAGAAATCTGCAGAACCTCTCCCAAACGTGACGCACTAACAGCCTGACGTCACGGAGTCCACAAAAGAACCTACTGAAGAGATTGAGCAGATCTTCAGGGGTAAGTGATACTCTACAGGCCTGTTTTGGTAGAAATCAGAACGAACGTACGAACGTACCCCTAACGTGACAAGCCTGACGTCTCCAAGTCCACTCATGAACCTTCTGAAGAGATCGAGCAGATCTTCAGGGGTAAGTGATGCCCTATAGGTCTGTTTTGGCAGAAATCTGCCGAACGCCCCCCTACTATGACGCTAACAGCCTGACGTCAGGGATCCACTCAAGAACCTACTGAATGCATTTCCGAGGTTTTCACTCTAAGGCGTCGTTATGCGTGTAGCCACACGGTCGAAAATCAGCCCCATAAACGAGGTTATCCTGCTACTTAGCTTAGAACGTCACTTACCCCTGAAGATCTGCTCAATCTCATCAGTAGGTAGGTTCTTGAGTGGACTCGGTGACATCAGGCAATTGGTGCGCCACGTACACGTTAGGGGGAGGTTCAGGAGATTTCTAGACCTTGTAAAGGTGTCACCTACCCCTGAAGATCTACTCGATCTCTTCAGTAGGTTCTTGTATGGACTCCGTGACATCTGGCCGTTGGTGTGTCACGCTAGGGGGAAGTTCGAGAGATTTCTACTAAAACGGACCTGTAGGGTATCAGTTACCCCTGAAGATCTGCTCGATCTTTTCAGAAGGTTCATGAGTGGACTTGGTGACGTCAAGCTCGTCACGTTAGGGAGACGTTCGGCTGATTTCTACCAAAACAGACCTTGTAAGGGTATCATTTACCCCTGAATATCTGCTCGATCTCTTCAGTAGGTTCTTGTGTGGACTCCGTGACATCAGGCTGTTGGTGCGTCACGTTAGGGGGACGTTCAGGAGATTTCCGCCAAAACAGACCTTGTAAGGGTATCACTTACCCCTGAAGATCTGCTCGGTCCCTTCAGTAGGTTCCTAAGTGGACTCCGTGAAGTCAGGCTGTTGGTGCGTCACGTTAGGGGGACGTTTGGCAGATTCCCGCATAAACAGACCTTGTAAGGGTATCACTAACCCCTGAAGATCATCTCTTCAGTAGGTTCTTGTGTGGACTCCGTGACGTCAGGCTGTTGGTGTATCACGATAGGGGAGGTTCGAGAGATTTCTACCAAGAAGACCTTGTAACGGTATCCACTTCCCTGCCCCTGAAGATCTGCTCGATCTCTTCAGGGGTAAGTGATGCCCTATAGGTCTGTTTTGGCAGAAATCTGCCGAACGCCCCCCTACTATGACGCTAACAGCCTGACGTCAGGGATCCACTCAAGAACCTACTGAAGAGATCGAGCAGATCTTCAGGGGCAGGGAAGTGGATACCGTTACAAGGTCTTCTTGGTAGAAATCTCTCGAACCTCCCCTATCGTGATACACCAACAGCCTGACGTCACGGAGTCCACACAAGAACCTACTGAAGAGATGATCTTCAGGGGTTAGTGATACCCTTACAAGGTCTGTTTATGCGGGAATCTGCCAAACGTGCCCCTAACGTGACGCACCAACAGCCTGACTTCACGGAGTCCACTTAGGAACCTACTGAAGGGACCGAGCAGATCTTCAGGGGTAAGTGATACCCTTACAAGGTCTGTTTTGGCGGAAATCTCCTGAACGTCCCCCTAACGTGACGCACCAACAGCCTGATGTCACGGAGTCCACACAAGAACCTACTGAAGAGATCGAGCAGATATTCAGGGGTAAATGATACCCTTACAAGGTCTGTTTTGGTAGAAATCAGCCGAACGTCTCCCTAACGTGACGAGCTTGACGTCACCAAGTCCACTCATGAACCTTCTGAAAAGATCGAGCAGATCTTCAGGGGTAACTGATACCCTACAGGTCCGTTTTAGTAGAAATCTCTCGAACTTCCCCCTAGCGTGACACACCAACGGCCAGATGTCACGGAGTCCATACAAGAACCTACTGAAGAGATCGAGTAGATCTTCAGGGGTAGGTGACACCTTTACAAGGTCTAGAAATCTCCTGAACCTCCCCCTAACGTGTACGTGGCGCACCAATTGCCTGATGTCACCGAGTCCACTCAAGAACCTACCTACTGATGAGATTGAGCAGATCTTCAGGGGTAAGTGACGTTCTAAGCTAAGTAGCAGGATAACCTCGTTTATGGGGCTGATTTTCGACCGTGTGGCTACACGCATAACGACGCCTTAGAGTGAAAACCTCGGAAATGCATTTTTGGTATATTTTTTTTACTGCTTTTTAGGAAGAAAACCTCGCAACGCATAATTCTGATCTCACTAATTTGTTCTTTCGATACTCGTAACAACATCGTTGAATAAAAAAAAACATAATAATAAAAGCCTCCGTACAAAAATTTTACAGCACGCAGTTTTCTTCCTCCTGAAAAGTTTCTTCTTTTACACTTACGAGATTTTCACTCTAAGACGTCGATAAGCAAAAATTAGTTCTGTCTCTTTAGCGTCAATTTCATTGAATTTTTGAAAAAAATATCACGTTTTGCATAGTCTAGTTATATTGTGTTTGATCTCCGTTTATTTCGAGTCGATTTCACCAGCTCATTGATACATTACATTTGATACAAACGAGAAATTCTTATTTTTTCTTTGTTTTTATGACAGTGAAATCTCTTATACCCGTTTAACTTTTAATCGCGTTCAAAATGGTGAAATCGGGTCTCTAAGTAGTGTTTCCTTTCAACAGGCGTCAAGATAGAAGTGCAAGGCTTAGACGAGGAAGCGATATGCGAACTGAGTGCGGAAATAGCGGCGGCGGGCGGGGCGCTAGCGGCGGCGGGGGCGGGCGGGACTCACGCGCTAGTGCCGCTAGACTTCGACCCGGACGAGCTGGTCACTAGCACTGCCGAGCCTGTTACTGTGTTCTGGGTGGTGAGTTAGAGATATTGAATTGGAATAACATGTTGTTAGGGTGCGTATTGATCTGGCGAATGCGCCTGTTTGTGAAAGTATTGTGTACTGCATGCGCATGATCGCTATCTATGCGCCGTGCGTAAACTACGTTAGCACTGCTCGCTTGCTGCAAGCACATGTTTACTCGCTTCTTCACGCCGCTATCTGCTCTGAGCGCGCATTGCACGTGCGCTGCGCACGAGCCTTGCGTGAATCGCGATACTAAACTTTTGCAGTGACTAACTGCGTCTGCTCGTGAACGGCATATTCGCCAGATTGGGAAGCACTCGATGTTGGCTTGGATCTTGAACGCTTTTGAAACAATGGACCAATATATCGTTAATTTAGAGATGTGCAATCGATGAACTCACGACACCCGCGTCGGGTTAGTAGTCTGTTTCGTTATTAAAATGCTCTGCCGCAGCAAATAAGATAAATCAGACCAAAATTTAATTTTACAAAAAGTTTCAACAGTTTTGAATATGCTTTTATTATCAAGTTCTACCACAGACAGAATAGATGATAGTATTAAAAGCGCCTACTCACGATTCAACTCAAGCACAATTTGCTGACACAATTTGTTGAAGTCGCGGTTGGCTGTGCTCTACTCACATTGCATTGCGTCTTCAACTCGACTACTGACGATTCAATCTGTCAACTCTCAGCAGCTTGGGTCAGCAAGTTGGAAAAGAAATTGAATCGTGAGTAGCCGCCTTAACGTACAGAAGTTGCACTCCGAAAAATTGTTTAAACAAATTGCGGCTTGCTCCGACACAATAAAGTGCAATTCAGGTCGCACAGCGCTCCCTTCGTTTCAAAACATTCAGCTAGTAGTTGCCTCTCTTTCTGTCGCGTAGGTCTTATCTTTTCTGAATGAAATTTGTCCTCAGAGGACGCCGAGCGCTTCATACTCGCGCGCGGAGTGACAGAGCTCTGGTTCTATTTAACTCTATCGCTTTTGTATCACAGAAAGACTGCCTATCGCAGCAAGAGTTACTCCCGATCCAGTACTACCACCGGCCCGTGCGGCTCCCGGCGTGGCGCGGGCCGGGCCCGCTGGGGGGCGTGGTGGCCAGTTTGAGCACCTACAGCGGGATAGAGAGGGCCTTCTTGGACGAACTGGCCAAGCTATTGGGCGCTACGTAAGTGTTACAAAATATAAAAAAGAAACTTCTAGTTCTAAGTATTTGAGATTACCACTAATAGATTTTGAAATTTACGTAGATTTATAATCAGCTGGAAAATACAAGTTTTTTTATTACTTTTACTGGGCTCAATATAGTAAATCTCACAAATAATAAGCAAAACATGAGGTGACACATCGCAGGATGTGAATATACCCGAACTACTAAAAAGAAAGTACATACAATCTGATTAAAGCTAATGGGCTGATCGCAGATGGAAAAGAGTGTCAAAAAAAAAAAAAAAACTTTTACTGGGGCCGTACCAGCTATCGCTCACAACATCGGCAAGTCTGCTGGGCTTCAAATTGAAACAAATGAGTCGAACCCTGATTTGGGTCCGTACCGGCTATCCTCGCCATCTTTTTGTATAACTTTTTCAATTGTGAGAGATTTTCTGGGCTCAATTAAACCAGCAGACAAATAACTTTTGAATATAATTTCGACGTCCTCCAGTCCTACACACAGAAACACAACCATTCGGCCTTTCAATTTTCGGAGGGACGAGAGACCTATGTCTTGCAAAATTCGGTCTTTTCAACTTTGGCATTGTAATACATACACAATTCCACACTACACCGAAGCGAGCGACGTGAGGGCGAGTCGCTAGTCTGTTTTAAGTTGAAGCCCGGTAGACCGCCGAAGTTCGAAAAGGGCTAGCCGGTTAGCCGGTAGAGCTCCTGGTGTATGTATCATTTTTATATCCTGTGCTATCAAGCAATCACTTGTAATTGTTTCCCAGCACCCAACTGCGATTCTGTCGCCGCAACACCGCTAACGCGTTAGCGTCCACGCACCTGATCTGCCCCACGCCCACCGGGGACAAATACTTGGGGGCCGTGAAGTGGGGGTTGCCCGCTGTTAGCGCATCGTGGCTCATGGAGTGCGCTAAGGAAGGGAGACGAGTGAGCGAGAAGGAACATCTGGTTGGGGATACTAAAGGTATGTTTTGGTATGATATGATGAACCTTACGGACCCTACTTTAAATACTTAAAAACACTTCCATTACTGTGCATTTACATTTTTGAAATGGAAGTTTTTGTATATCAAAACATAAATAAATTTACGAAGTCTAAAGATATGACAAGTAGGATTAATAGAAATCCTAATAGGTTAATGATTTTCACAATGACAGAAAACTGTAGGCTCAATAGATGGCGTTGATAAAAATTGGTGACAATTTTTTTACTAAGCTTCGAAGAGTATCAACACCGTCTAGTAAGGCAAATAGTTACTATTTTAATTTTTTTAATGTCACTTTGAAAAGCCCTCAAGTGCTACTTGAAAAGTTGTTTTACGATGTGTGACTGTAACTACCGGATGTCCTTCCGGTGCATAAGGTCCATAGTATCATTACGTCTACAGTATCATTACGGCTACAGTATCATCTCGTCTATAGTATCATTACGTCTACAGTATCAAAATGTCCATAATAACATTACGTCTAGTTGAAAAATTTTAATATAGTTGTGCGCGAATGGTTACTCGAAAATACATTTTACTCCGTTGATGGATTCTTGAAACATTAACAAATAAAAAAAAATATGGTAGGTGCATGGACTATCTATTCCATTTTAGTGTGAGTTAACACAAAATATAAAATAGAATAGAATTTTCATTAATTCAAATATAATTTTACTTTTTCGTTTAATGATTAATATTTGCATGCTATCATTGTATGGCTAAATAGTTTTAAGCAACTTTATTTTATTTCTGACCATCACTGTTACACCCTATTTATGGCGAATAAACAATTCCGCGTGGTTCCCGTTTTCGTGGGAATATCGGGATAAAAAGTATCCTATGTTTTAATCTAGGCTATTTACTATCTGTGCGCCAAATTTCAAACAAATCCGTTCAGTAGTTTTTGCGTGATTGAGGAACAAACATCCAAACCCACAAACTTTCACATTTATAATATTAGTAGGATTATGTTTTCGGCAGTGTTTTTTTCCATCAGAGTTTGAATGAACCGAAAGTCTTTGCGGAACTGCATTCCTCAGTTCTAGTTTTAGTTTGATAGTTTCACAGTTTTCTATAGACAGTGGAAGCTATGATCTAGATTTGGGTGAAAAAAAAACGTTGGCACTTTTGCTTTGTTATCAAATTATTGAGTTATATTGGTGTTATAAATAAGTATAATGCAGTATTGTTTACCTTCTGGGTGTAATTCTAAGTCTCAAGAAGAGAAACTTGCATGTTTGTTTTTACCCAAAATGTCAACTACGCCATTATGTGACGTCACACTTCCACGGTCCATACATACAAGGTGCATTTGCAACCACTCTCCAAATTTTAAGGATGTGTTCAGTCCATTAAAATGAACAACTTTCTCTAAGAAACATAGGGTCAAATATGAAAAAAAAGACTTTTCATACAAATCAACGAGATCACGTGATCAGTTTAGTATGGGATGACCAACATTTTTTGGCGTATTTGGACACATGTTTCATGGAGAAAGTTGAGTGACACATGTTAGACACATGACACATGAAAGACACATGTTTCATGGACTGAAAACATCCTGAACACATTTTTTTGGCTCCGTCGCAAAATGTCCCTTTCGCAAAATGTCCCCTGGTCGCAAAACGTCCCTTTCGCAGAATGTCCCTTTCGCAAAACGTCCCTTTCGCAAAATGTCCCTTTCGCAAAACGTCCCTTTCGCAAAACGCCCCTTTCGCAGAATGTCCCCTTGGTATCAAATAAATATCACTCATACCAAATTTCCATTTTGTTCGAAATGTTCATAAGTACCCTTTAGTGTTGTGAGTAGCTTAAAAAATCTCCCAAGTGGGTAGTATATTTTTTGAGTTTCATAGAACATTTCGAACAAAATGGAAATTTGCCATGAGTTATATTTATTTGATACCAAGGGGACATTCTGCGAAAGGGACGTTTAGCGAAAGGGACGTTTTGCGAAAGGGACATTCTGCGACGGAACGACTGAACACATCCTGAAAATTTAAAGAGTGGTTACAAATGCACCTTGTATATGTTATTACAGCGCCCCCTACACCAGAGAAGCCCATTGATGAAACTACTGAACCTACCACAGTTAAGGACAAGGATACTGAAATGTCAACAGCCAAAGATAAAGAGAATGAAATGTTGCCGCCGCAAGCCCTCGTGCCTAGACGGAACTCTATACCTAGTAAAGATAATACGCCTAAGAATAAAAATACAGGTAAGTGCGTTAAAATACAACGTGTAACAAAAAACCCCTAATACCGAATATGGTAGATAGGGACCATCAAACTGACCAACTTTTACTATGGGACCAACTCTGAAATGGCGAAAAAAAGTCAACTGTTTCATACAAAAATTAATAACGAAAATATCAAAATGTATGAAATAGCTGTTTTTTTCGCGATTTCTGAGTTGGTTCCATATTAAAAGTTGGTCAGTTTGATGGTCCCCAACTACCATATTCGGCTTAAGGGGGTTTTTTGTAACACATTGTATACTTTATGTACCAAAAGCAATGGTGGCAAAAAAAACTATAAATATAAGGATTTCAGTTGTCAAAATAAGCCTGAACTTCATGTCCATATTGTTACACGTTAAACCCGCAGCTCTTTTCAGTTGGACTTATACTAACTGCCGTACTCAGAGACGTCTAGCCGCTATCGCCCGAATTATGCTCGTACGTCATCGGCCAAACTCGGCCGACATAATTCGACCGATAACGGATTTTGTGTCTGAAGCGTTAGTATCGTATCGTCTTATACTATCACTATGGAAAAGAAAGAGATAGCTCCAACTTTAACAAAGCATTATAATTAATTGACGTCCCTTAGTACAGCAGTAAGTGATTATTAGTTGCGATCTTTGTTACTAAAAAAATATAAATACATATCTATTTAGATGCAGAAGATATGTCCCCTGCATCTCGGTACATCGCGATGGCGCGGCAAGGTTTACTAGGCTGTGACTCTCAGGAGACGCCTAAGCGGGTACAAGACTTGAAAGATGACGCCAGACAAGGTGAGATATAGTTTGACTTTGTTGTTTTGTTATTAGTCAAATATCCGGCTTGAAGGGCCAATAAATAGCTTTGGAAAAGATTTAAATGAAGAATGTACTATATTTATATTACAGCAAGGATCAATTTTAGTAATCTGAATTACTAAAATTGATCCTTACTGTAATATAAATTCGTAGTACATTCTTCGCTGGTTCGAATTAGAATTACATTGAATTATTTACCAGTTTTTATAGTATTGACTGTTGTTATTAGTGACCGACCGAAGTTTCGGTTTCCGCCAGTTTCGGACCAAAAATCTACTTTCGGTCATAGTTCCGGTTTCGGCCAAATATCGGCCGCGACTCACGGTTTTCATCGGTTGGTCGCGCATGCGTCCGTTACTTTGTTGTGTCATTGTGCGATGTGGGATGTTCGCGCAACGGATTAGTAAATAAGAAGACAGTATTAAGTGTATTAATGAGCCTTTATTTGAGGCATACAGCCCCTTATACAGGGTGTCCCATAACTTTGCCACACAGAGGGAAAGTACCTTAAATATTGAAGATAGGAAATTTTGCTGAAAGAAAACTTCATTTTGATTTTTAAAATATTGGAAGTGCATTCAAAATTTTCGAAAAATCATATGCCTTAACCAGGAATCGACCCCACCAAATTAGAAAAAAAAAACAATCTTTTATTTTTACGATTCCAATCAAAAGGGATACTAGGAATATTTTTTGTTAAATAATAAAGCATCTTAAACAAAAGGAAGACCTAGAATTTAACATTTAAATTTTTCATTATTACGAATTGTGTCAATTTGTATGGGAATGAATGCGATTTATGCGGGGACACCCTGTATACTGGGGGAAGGAAAGTGTGTGTGAGTACATGGTACACACACTACAGTCATTAGCGCAAGCAATTTTGGCTTTAAGGTAAACAACAACACTGGACTCGTTATTATAGGCCAATAGATGGCGTTGATTCAATCATAACCTAGTTTCCCAGGATTTTAGCTTTTACACAATAAGTATATTATTTTAGCGTGTCCAGACAACTCACGACAATCGTTCATTATGAACTATGTTATCAAAGCAAAATTATCTCCTTAAATGCAATATGTTTGTAGTATGTGCCAAATAGAAGAAAGAAAGAAAACATGTTTATTCGGAGCATACACAACTGATTGTCGTAGGGATCGCCATCTATGCTGACAGCATTGTAAAGCTAAGCTTTATAATCTAAACATATAAAACTCTAAATTGATTGACTGATTCATACACTGATTCGTTGTTGGGATAGATAGAGCCCTAACGGCTGAAGGTAGAGACGCCAATTTTGGAGGGTGATACACCTTTGATGATGGAGATGAGCACTAAGAAAGGGTTTTAGAAAATTCCCGTTGTACAGGGAGCTACAGGTTGTTCAAGTTTGTATGGGAATTTGTATAGGGCTGAAGGTAGAGACACCATGTTTGGAGGGTAGATTCCTTTCATGGTGTAGGTGAGAACTAAGAAAGCATTTTGGAAAGTTCTCGTTATACAGGGTGCTACAGGCTGTTCAAGTTTGTATGGGGATTTGTATAGGGCTGAACTATTTTTTGCTGGTGAAGATAAGGGTATATTCCTTTCATGGTGTAGGTGAGCACTAAGAAAGGGTTTTGGAAAACTCCCGTTAGACAGGGTGCTACAGAGTGTTCCAGTTTGTGCATGATTTTTTATGGGAAAATATAAATGGTAACCCGTGACTTTCAAAATAAAGATTTCGTTTGCGTGATTAAGATAGTTCATTTTAATCACGCGAACGAAGTCGCGGACAAAAGCTAGTAAAATATAAAATCAGCGCCATTTATTTGGCCTATAGTTCCGAGTCCAGTGCTGATGTTTTACCTTAAGACCGTCTATTTCTCATAGAAGGTGATTCAGTCCGAACGCCCCCCCTCGACGACGCGCTATCCACCCCCAACTTGAAGGGGCTCAGCCCCACCACCAGGCGGAGGATCCAAGCTGTGAGGAGGGGGGAAATGCCCTCAGACCCCATTAGAACACCCACCGATCCATGTAAGTTTAGTATAGTGCCTATAAAAGTGTGACCGCGGTGTATAATATAACAAGTTTGCGGCAGAGATAATAAATTATTTCCTCATATTGTCACATTACTCCCTGCTCCACATTACTTGTTGATAAGTTTTCAATTACAAGAATATTTGTATTCGTTGTACAATCTATAATGGTTCATGAGATACAGCCTGGTGTGGTGACAGACCGACAGACAGCGGAGTCTTAGTAATAGGGCCCCGTTTTTACTCTTTGGGTACGGAACCCTAAAAAAGTGGGGCTAAGAATTGGTATTTGGTATAGCTCGTGCTTTTATAAAAGCGAATCTCTTGGCCATAAAGAGTTGAAATTAAATAAAATGGAACTAAAATTTTTCAGTACAAAATATAGTCAGTGTTGCCAAATTATTTGCGATTTTGACGTCTTTGCATAGAAAGTGGCGCCTTCAATTTTTGTCAACTCTAAGGTCAAGCTTTATCATGCCATCTCGCGAGCTTTATTGGTTTTCATAAGTAGTACGACAGAGAGCACGATAACCTTCGCTGTATTGCAGCCATTTTAAGTTCGTTTCGTTAAAACGGCGCGAGTGCTATAAATAATTAAATACTAAATACTTTTAATAAATAGCCGCTGCAAACGACGCGACGGTCTGTTTTGTCTGTTTTATACGATTCTTCGTATGATCTTTATAATTTACTTATTATAATTCCTTATAAAAGATTTTAACTAAAATATTCAATGCTCTCAGAAGTGTTTATATGTATCAAATTTTTGAAGTCGGTTAATGACTGCACTGCACGGTCGCATGTAAATTGTTGATTTTTTTTTTATATTTTTCAATACGTTGTCAATGAGTAAGAATGTTGTGTCTTCCCCGTAGTTGACAAAAACCCGGACACGCCGGACAGTGCGTTCGGCGCCGCTTTACGGCCTGGCACCGGCCGACTGTCGCCGGACGCCAGGAAACGGCTGTGGAAATTCGTGAACGATCTCCCGACCAAGGAACAAACTCCAAAGGAAAAGCATACGGTCGGATATTTTTTTTGTATTTTTTTTTATTTTTAAAATTATTTCTACACATGATATTTATTATTTATTATATGCCCTTTTTTAATAAAAAATATGTTTTGGGCACTAAAGCGAAGTATAACGTTTATTTTAGGTACACCTAAAATATTTGTCCTACATTTTGGATGTCATTACTTTTTATGAAATAAGAAAATGATGTCGCTATTTACAAAGCCTTTAATTATTAAATTAAAAAAAAAACTAATCCAAACTCTTTCCATTCTAAAATTAATTGTAATTAATTCAGCATCTTAATCGTCGCAAATAGACATACAGACAAAGCTACGTTCGTAAAAAAATTCGACTGGTATAATCACTGGCTTAACACTTAACTTTCATAGCAACTTTTTGATTAATGTCTCACATTAGTCAAAAATGTTGCTTTGACAAAGTGTTTAGCGACTTCTGTTGTTGACCATACGTAGCCCTAACTTTTCCCTAACGTTGTTTATCCCTTCCAGCCTCTGTCAGAGATCCGCAACAGATTTCTGGCGCAGTTCAACGGGGATGCCCCCACACCTCCTTCTGAGCATTCCGTCGCGCCCAGGAAGTTGCAACTGCAGGTATTCTCAAAACTCAGAGTCATTTTATTCAGTTTTGCCTGTTACAAGCACTTGTGAATGTCAAAGAAGCTACCTCATCGGTTCGCAAACCCTAAGCGGGAGACTTTGTAACGAGAAGAACCGGCAAGAAACTCGTCAAGGGCTGCTTTTTTCTCCCTGTATATTTCGTACAGAGTCTATGAGAACTGTAATTCACATTCACTTTGTCTGCGTGGACAATTATTTTTCTATGACTCGGAAAAAATCATTTTTTCTGAATGAAAGGTACCCTATGTCCTCTGTACCCCTGACAACGTATGTATGTAAATTTTCATGATGATCGATTTAGTAGTTAAGACGTAAAGGCATAACAAACTAAGACACACACTTTATCAATTATAATATTATAGTAAGTAAGTATACTGCTTATGTCGGTCAAATAGTCGATGCCATGCCAGTAAAAGTCAGAATGAATGAATGAATGAATGAATTAATTTATTTGCTTTTGAATTGGGTAGAATAGGATTATAAATGGTTTACAAAAACCTTATACTTAACAATAGTTTCACCTACTCAGCTACAGACAATAGCATGCAAATAATAATTAATATTGAAGCTAGTTTAAAACATTGACATAGCAGCATCATTGAAAATTCACAATTAATAAAATTAAAACATAAAAAATTAAACTCACATCATAAAATGTCAAAAAATGTCAGAAATTGAATAGAAATAAATTACATGCTAGTCAGAAATGTTAATACATACTAGTTTTTATAATTCCAGAACTCCTGGACCGAGTAGAATAACTTATCCATAAGCCACCTATGCAGCGCCGTCTTAAATCTATTAAAAGGCAATTCTTTTATGGTATCAGGAATCTTATTATATATTAAAATACCCATGTAATGGCAGTTTTTCCTGAATCGTGCGCTTTTCAGTAAAATATCGATGACCAACCTATTGCAGTTCCTTGTATTTCTAGGAAACACGTCCTTGGCAATCTTAAATTTGCTTTGGTTAGATTTCACAAACTTCGCGATTTCATAGATGTAAAGACAGGGTAGTGGCAGAATATATAATAACTTATAAAAGAGCTATAGTTTTTATTTTAATGAATGATTGATTGATGAAATGTATATGTTCCTAGGAGGAAGCAGATACGCCTCCAGCAAAAATGCCGAAATTGTCAGCAGATCAAGTAAGTAAGGAAGCAATATTAACTTTCTAAGCGCAAACACTAGAGTAAAAAAAGATTCAGGTTAATGTTCTTATCTAATATCTTCTGCAGTTTAACCCGTGTACGGTACGCCTTATAAAACATCTGTTTTTTTACTAATAATTATAAATGTAGCCAAATTCTAACTTTAATTATACCCTGTTCGTTGAATCAAGCTAGCAAAGCGCTGTCTCTTTCTCACATTTGCATACAAACGATAAGGACAACAAATGACCTAGCGCCGCCCACGAACGCCCGCAACAGGTATAAAATCGTAAGGCGTGTTTATACTGCTAATACAGGGTCAATACCTTTTTTCTTGTTCTGTGGTTAATTGATTGGGATTTTTTCAATTAAACATTACTTTGATGTTAAAATAATATAATTAAGTAACAACATTTATTAAAATTATAATAAAAAAATATAAGATTTAAGTATAACACAAAAAAATATCATAAACACAATGATTGCAACGAACAAGGTACGCGGTAGACGTCTGAACGGTACGGAGAGCAACGACAGACTAATCGTGACTCGCATTGTGAACACGGTCTTAGCCTCTTATCTGCGTCCAATCATGTGCAAGCGCATCCTTTCCGTACTAGCTTCATTCGGCGAACAAGGTATAGCTTCATTCGGCGAACAAGGTATAGTTAAGACATATTTTTTTTCGTAGAGTGCAGGCGGTATCAGTAATAGTGACCTAGAAGAAAAAAGCGCTTCAAACGCTTCAAGCACTTTACCGCCGGCAGTGGACGCGCAGTTGCAGCGACTTAGCGCAGCGCTGAGTCATCGCCTCACGCCACAGAGGACGAGGCGGAAGGACTCTATGCCTGTGCCAGGTATTTATATCAAGAATTCGTTTATGTAGTTTCACTGTTTAACTTACAGTGCTATCGTATGTACAGAGGGGTGGGTAACTGGGCAAATAGAGCTACGATCCTTACATATTTCTTAAAGACAAGCATTTAATAAATCCGTTCAGTTGCAGCACCGGAAACGGAGCCCGGTCCGGAATCTCAACCGAACACAGTCGGGTGGGACGACACTACGCCTAGTGATGTGCCGTTACAGCCGCCCGAGCCCGCGGTCAAACGGTTCATGCTCTCCTCTAACGTGGATGTGAGTATATGCTTCAATGTTTACGTGCATTGTATGTGGTCTATTTATGGGTTGAAAATCCACTAATATGCTGCTCGGAATAGCTGCTCGGAATAGCATTTTTCATGCTCTATCCTCTAGCTAAGAAGATAGTTTGTTGCTAAGGCTGCTGCTCGCGATAGCACTCACGCTACCTTTCTCGCTTTTGTAAATTACGATACTCAGTGATAGAAGAGGACTATCTCGCTTTTGAAAATGACGATACTCAATGATAGAAGAGGACTATCTTACTCGGTTTTGAAAATGACGATACTTAGTGATAAAAGAAGACTATATCTTACTCGGTTTTGAAAAGACGATACTCAGTGATAGAAGAGGACTATCTCGCTTTTGAAAATGACGATACTCAATGATAGAAGAAGACTATCTTACTGGGTTTTGAAAATGACGATACTTAGTGATAAAAGAAGACTATATCTTACTCGGTTTTGAAAAGACGATACTCAGTGATAGAAGAGGACTATCTCGCTTTTGAAAATGACAAAACTCAGTAATAGAAGAGGACTATCTCGCTTTTGAAAATGACCATACTCAATGATAGAAGAGGACTATCTTACTCGGTTTTGAAAATGACGATACTTAGTGATAAAAGAAGACTATATCTTACTCGGTTTTGAAAAGACGATACTCAGTGATAGAAGAGGACTATCTCGCTTTTGAAAATGACGATACTCAATGATAGAAGAGGACTATCTTACTGGGTTTTGAAAATGACGATACTTAGTGATAAAAGAAGACTATATCTTACTCGGTTTTGAAAAGACGATACTCAGTGATAGAAGAGGACTATCTCGCTTTTGAAAATGACAAAACTCAGTAATAGAAGAGGACTATCTCGCTTTTGAAAATGACCATACTCAGTGCAGTGATAGAAAAGGACTATCTTTCTCGTTTTTGAAAATGACGATACTCAGTGATAGAAGAGTACTATCTTTCTCGGTTTTGAAAATGACGATGCTCAGTGATAGAAGAGGACTATCTTTCTCGATTTTTAAAATGACGATACTCAGTGATAGAAGAGGATAGAGTATGAAAAAAACTATGCTGTGCTTATAGCTATGGTGTGTAAATGGGGTTCAACCCTAATGAGGATCAGTAACGATTTCTGTTTAGTGGCTTATCAGAAAGCTTATACCACCACATGAATAACTGTGAAGAAATTTTTACGATATCTCTTAAACCTGAGAAGATATACGAGCTAAAACATGCTAAAACACTGTTATTTTGGGGGGGTCCTTATGGCGTCATCGAGAGGTACGCGAACCTTATGTCGTACGTGATAAAGCACATATTGCATTGAGCTTGGCATTTCCTTAAAAGCCCTTTTAACTCGACCATTTTTAAAAGGATTTTAACAAATCTTTCACTAAATTTTATAGCTATGAATATGTTTTTATATTATACCAATAAAACTATAGGATTCAAACCTGTTACTGATCCTCATTACTGTGATGTGAAATCGTTTTATGTGTCTTTTTGAATCTCGAGATTAGCTGACCTAGTGCCCAATCGCGCTAATTCTAAACGAATAATAAATAAAAAACTGAACAATAAAATCAAAACCGTAAAATTTTCATTTAGGTTATATTACAAAAAAAAACTTTGTTTTAGCTTCAAAATTCTCGTTAAATTGTCCAAGATTGGCATCCTAGGCTTCCCAAGCAAGCTTCAACAATTTAAACAAAACTAAAATAAGCATTTTTCTGTAAGTAAACGAAACTGAAACGGTAACGATTGATCCTTGATTTTATCGTTGAAAATTAGCGCGATTGGGCCCCTGTTTATGTTTAGCGAGAAAGACAATCGATTGCGATTGGAAGAAAAGCGTGATGTACCAAGGCCGAAAGAGGTGATATGTCGGGTGTAAGAGTTTAAACATTCTATTTAACTCATTTGCTTTCAGAACCGCGAAGAAATAATAGAAATGATCCAATACCTAGGCGGAGAAGTGTGCGACGGGGCGGAATTAGACCCCGAAGCTACACATTTACTATGCGCGGCGCCCGGCCGAAGCGAGAAGATGCTGGGCTCTGTGGCGGCTGGAAAATGGGTGTTACATCCGGCTTATGTCGCGCGAAGTAGGACGCAAGGAAGCTTTTTACCGGTAAGTTGTTACTTACCGGTTTTGTTTGTTTTTTGTTTGAAGGGGAAGCACTTACACGTATCTATATGCTCAAGGACATACTTGGTCCTTGGTGGTTTGGTCTGGTTGGGTTTGCTTGGTCCGACGGGGCGTATTCAGTCCCCCTTGACCACGGCAGCTGCAAAGCTGCAAAGGCCGAAACGTGGAGAAAATAAAAAATCAAACCAAATACTAATGTCCGACCGAAACCGAAACCTTCTTTCACACATTAAATTGACGTCGTTTTCCATTGTATATATAGAATTATAGACACTTAATATGTGTTAAATAAAATAAATAAGTAACAGTAATGTTAAATTAATAATAAATAACAATAATAAATGTTAAATTTACTTTTGTAAGTCAACTTTTTTCGATACATTTTAATTTCGAAAATACCTCTTAAAACTTCCTTAAAACGAAATTATTTAGAAACAAAATTAGTTATTCATGTCGAAATTGCTTAAAATAATTTGTATCAGAATCGTGTAGAAGCATTACTCTTTAATCGCTATAGTTATTTAATACAAATTGATTTAGTGATTTTTGCGCCAAATCTGCCGAATCAGTCTCGCTCCCGCGCGCAACGTTTTCTCAATGCTATCTCGCTTTACGCTTTAACCATAGTCGTATGATTAGTTATCTATTGTGTTTTACCGTAGGTACGTACTACCCTTTCGAAGGTGGTAATTATGCACGTGTTATAATTATATGTTTTTTCACAATTACAGTCAATCAAGTAAGTGAAGGTATACAAATCAATCAAGTGACAGAAGGTATATAAATCAATCAAGTGACTGAAAATATACACATTACACCACGTAATCTCAGCTCATCACGATCGCCCCGATTCACGCCGACATTGGCGAACTTCGAAGTTAGTTGATTGACGCGCGACAATTTACAAACACCGAGTTTCGGCAATATTTGGCTGAAACCGAAACTGTGGCCGAAACTAGTTTTTTTGGCTGAAACTAAAACTTCGGTCGGTCACTACCTAATACTAACCAATTACCAAAGTTAATTCAATATAACTGCGCTAGTATCCGTTAAAAAGTGTTTTATTTCACGGTATGTTATCAATTTCATTAATGGGGTAGTATTTCAACGGAACTTTGGCCCCGATAATTAGAGCGGGTTTCGAGTGTGCATGGGGCGGAATAAGACCAAGAAGCTACACAATTATGTGCGAAACTAGGTCGGAGCGAGATGTTAGGTCGGAGCGAGATGTTAGGTGTTGTGGTAGGATCTGTTCGCCATTATTCAGCGAAAAAGGAAGTACTTCCACCGAGCTAGGTGTCTGTGCTCGGCGACTGACCTGACCGATGATGTTGGAATTTGTTTTATGCAAAGCGCGTAGAAAACTTCGATATCGTGAGTCAGGGGGCGAATTGTCTAGTTTCAAAATCTATCGCAATCGCTTTCATTTGACAGGTGGATGTGACCCATTGATGCTATTTTTTTAAGTTTTTATTTGTACCAAAAAGAAGTATCAATGTTCTGTCAAATGAAAGCGATTGCGATAGATTTTGAAATTGGACGATTAGTGGGCTGGTCTCCATACAATTTTGCCTCGACCAGGCTAGGCGCACTCCGCGGTTTAGGTACAAAGCTACAAGTAGCCAGCGGGTCCGTCCGGACGGACTAATTTCAGAGGCTGCCGCGTGCCGGCTGGGTCGCACGTTAGCAGTTCGATTTCGATAATCACGTCACTCGCCGCGTTCGCATATTGCCGCCTCGGTCGTTTGTTCTCACGTTTGTGATATATAACCAAAATTAAGGCATATCACATCGCAATGGGTTGCCTTAATACTAATAATAAAAAGGATCCGAACTTCACGTTTTTCACACTTCCATAAGTTCCAAACGACATCGAGACGTAAGAATAGGCTTGTCTTAGTAGACAAGCTAGACTAGGTAGTCCTAGTTAGTATTTAGTATCCGTTACGTAGTACTGCGTACTTGTCTTATTTGCTAAATAATCATCACCCAACTATTTATTGAAATAATAATTTATAGATTGCGAGTAGGTAGGTACTTACTTACCTACTTTCAAAATAAAGTAAATTATTAAGGACAATTTTGATTTCGTAAAAAAGCAAATTGCCTCAAAGTTAGCATGTATAGTTTGACGTGGCGTTGACTGTACCTAGCCTAGGTTTTTTTGAAACGTATTTAAGTACCTACACATTTTATTTCACAAACACATAACTTGTAATAAATTAAGTAAGTACCTATTATCACAGATTACATAATACTATAGTACAGATACCTCATCCCATACTAAAGAAATGGCCGTTGTAAGGCGACTATTTGGGCGGTTAAAATGTTTTTCTTGTAGCATGCTAGATGGCGCCGCTATCGTCGCAGCATGCTTAGCACAAATAGCAATAAAAGTTACCAAATTTTCAACGCAAAAAGCAGAACAATCTTATTAGTACAAATTATTGCCGATAGGTGTCACTCAATTTTTATTGAAATTTATAAAAAAAAACCCTTCAATTTACTGCTTCATTACAATTTTGCATTTGGTGATTTTTTTTTAAGAAACAATTTAAAAGTTTCATGTCTATTTTTATCTGTATTTGAATATTACAAAAACAAATCGAAGCAGGTACCGCCATCTAGTGAGGTAAATTTAAACAAATTCTAACATTAGTTTAAATATGCCACTAGATGGCGGTACCTGCTAACTAAGCCACATCTGTTGTTCCCGATGAGACCCCATGCTATTATTTAATTATAATTTATAAGAAGAAACCCTAAAGTCGTTAGAAGAGATAAGAGCTTCGCGATAGAAAGAGAGGCAACTTCTAGGTGAATAAATAACTGTAGGTAAGGGAGCGGTGTGCGACCTGAATTTCACTTTATTTTGTAAAGGATAGAGTCGCTATTTATTTAAATGTTTTTGCGGAGTGGATCTTCTGTACTTGTACTATTATGTATTCTGTGCCTCGACGTTAGTTTGACGTTGGGCGACGTCACGTCTGCGTTACTTTTCGCTGATCCTGTATTTCTTCGTCATTCGTCGATTGCTTATGTAGCGGTGTGATGGCACCGCTACATTACGCTCTTTAGCGGCCAAAAATGGGTGTTACATCCAGCTTATGTCGTGCGAAGTAGGACGAAAGGAAGCTTTTTACCGGTTACCTATGAATATGATTTAGGAACTTAATATTTTCAGCAGATGTAGAAATTACGATTTCTTGCTGATTCTGCATTTCTATATCTGACTACTAGCGGCCGCCCGCAGTTTTACCCGCAGGGTTCCCGTTCCCGTGGGAATATCGGGATAAAAGTATTCTATGTTTTAATCTAGCCTTTATGCTATCTGTGTGCCAAATTCCAACTAAATCCGTTCAGTAGTTTTTGCGTGATTGAGGAACAAACATCTAAACATCCAAACCCGCAAACTTTCACATTTATAATATTAGTAGGATTGTTTATGTACATATATTATTGTGTCGTGATGAAATTCATGAGACATTGAAAAACTGTATTAAGAACGTAGTGCCCTCACGCGACCTTTAAATTGAGTTGCGATAAACTTACGTGTGTGCGCGCTCGCCAAATCTGTACGCAGCCCTAACAAAAAACACTTTCCATTCCAGGAAGAAGAGTACGAATGGGGCAACCCCAAAGCGACATGCCTACCGGCGCTAACGGGCACGGAGCGAACACTCGCCCGCGCCGCGTACCGCTGGCGAGAAGCGCGCGAGCAGAACCAGCCGGGGCCGTTCGCGGGCGTGGTCGCCGCGCTGCACGTGCCCGAGCCGCGCCGCCGCCTGCTGGCGCGCCTGCTGGACGCCGGCGGGGGCCGCGCGCCGCCCCTGCAGTGAGTACTAGTAGTGTAGTACTAGTGGTGTAGTACTAGGTACAGCTGCACGTGCCCGAGCCGCGCCGCCGCCTGCTGGCGCGCCTGCTGGACGCCGGCGGGGGCCGCGCGCCGCCCCTGCAGTGAGTACTAGTAGTGTAGTACTAGTGGTGTAGTACTAGGTACAGCTGCACGTGCCCGAGCCGCGCCGCCGCCTGCTGGCGCGCCTGCTGGACGCCGGCGGGGGCCGCGCGCCGCCCCTGCAGTGAGTACTAGTAGTGTAGTACTAGTGGTGTAGTACTAGGTACAGCTGCACGTGCCCGAGCCGCGCCGCCGCCTGCTGGCGCGCCTGCTGGACGCCGGCGGGGGCCGCGCGCCGCCCCTGCAGTGAGTACTAGTAGTGTAGTACTAGTGGTGTAGTACTAGGTACAGCTGCACGTGCCCGAGCCGCGCCGCCGCCTGCTGGCGCGCCTGCTGGGCGCCGGCGGGGGCCGCGCGCCGCCCCTGCAGTGAGTACTAGTAGTGTAGTACTAGTGGTGTAGTACTAGGTACAGCTGCACGTGCCCGAGCCGCGCCGCCGCCTGCTGGCGCGCCTGCTGGACGCCGGCGGGGGCCGCGCGCCGCCCCTGCAGTGAGTACTAGTAGTGTAGTACTAGTGGTGTAGTACTAGGTACAGCTGCACGTGCCCGAGCCGCGCCGCCGCCTGCTGGCGCGCCTGCTGGACGCCGGCGGGGGCCGCGCGCCGCCCCTGCAGTGAGTACTAGTAGTGTAGTACTAGTGGTGTAGTACTAGGTACAGCTGCACGTGCCCGAGCCGCGCCGCCGCCTGCTGGCGCGCCTGCTGGACGCCGGCGGGGGCCGCGCGCCGCCCCTGCAGTGAGTACTAGTAGTGTAGTACTAGTGGTGTAGTACTAGGTACAGCTGCACGTGCCCGAGCCGCGCCGCCGCCTGCTGGCGCGCCTGCTGGACGCCGGCGGGGGCCGCGCGCCGCCCCTGCAGTGAGTACTAGTAGTGTAGTACTAGTGGTGTAGTACTAGGTACAGCTGCACGTGCCCGAGCCGCGCCGCCGCCTGCTGGCGCGCCTGCTGGGCGCCGGCGGGGGCCGCGCGCCGCCCCTGCAGTGAGTACTAGTAGTGTAGTACTAGTGGTGTAGTACTAGGTACAGCTGCACGTGCCCGAGCCGCGCCGCCGCCTGCTGGCGCGCCTGCTGGACGCCGGCGGGGGCCGCGCGCCGCCCCTGCAGTGAGTACTAGTAGTGTAGTACTAGTGGTGTAGTACTAGGTACAGCTGCACGTGCCCGAGCCGCGCCGCCGCCTGCTGGCGCGCCTGCTGGACGCCGGCGGGGGCCGCGCGCCGCCCCTGCAGTGAGTACTAGTAGTGTAGTACTAGTGGTGTAGTACTAGGTACAGCTGCACGTGCCCGAGCCGCGCCGCCGCCTGCTGGCGCGCCTGCTGGACGCCGGCGGGGGCCGCGCGCCGCCCCTGCAGTGAGTACTAGTAGTGTAGTACTAGTGGTGTAGTACTAGGTACAGCTGCACGTGCCCGAGCCGCGCCGCCGCCTGCTGGCGCGCCTGCTGGACGCCGGCGGGGGCCGCGCGCCGCCCCTGCAGTGAGTACTAGTAGTGTAGTACTAGTGGTGTAGTACTAGGTACAGCTGCACGTGCCCGAGCCGCGCCGCCGCCTGCTGGCGCGCCTGCTGGACGCCGGCGGGGGCCGCGCGCCGCCCCTGCAGTGAGTACTAGTAGTGTAGTACTAGTGGTGTAGTACTAGGTACAGCTGCACGTGCCCGAGCCGCGCCGCCGCCTGCTGGCGCGCCTGCTGGACGCCGGCGGGGGCCGCGCGCCGCCCCTGCAGTGAGTACTAGTAGTGTAGTACTAGTGGTGTAGTACTAGGTACAGCTGCACGTGCCCGAGCCGCGCCGCCGCCTGCTGGACGCCGGCGGGGGCCGCGCGCCGCCCCTGCAGTGAGTACTAGTAGTGTAGTACATAGGTAATACAAAAAACTCGGGCATGTAAAAATATAATTCAAAGAACTTATAAAAATCAACTAATCACCAGGATTCTCTCAGGCGGGAATCGAACCGGGCGACCCCTGGAAATTCGGTCCAATGCTCCCACCAACTGAGCTAGCGAGCGGCATCGTCGAAATTTTTCTAGTTTATCCCACTTTTACACTGCACACCAGCGTTATTTCATCAATGTGAGGAATTACCTCAACATTTAATTGATATATCTTTCCAGATATTGTAACTATTTGATTAAGATGAAACAGCTATATTCATCCACCTAAGACTTCAAAAGAACTCCATTCTAAGAACTATTATGATAAAAGACGAACACCACGTTCAACCCAGGATTTACTCGACACTGTCAAACAGCTATTCGTTTTTCAGGCCACCATACAACGATGACGACATCACAGTCTGCTTCGCTGACGTGAAACGATACCCGCTATCAGACAGAGACGTAGCTTGGTTCATATCAAAGAGAATACCAGTCTGCGCCCCGGTTTTACTCAGCTCGTATCTCACAGAAGAAACTACGCCCAACCCTGAAGATCATTGCCTACCTGACTTCAAACCTAAATAGTGAACGAGTCGAACGATTTGAAACCTTATTATCAAGGAACAAGGAATGAAGTGATAATTTGCCTTCGGTTATTGGAGACCTAGAGAACAATATAGGAATGATGTTTATCCATAAGACATTATTGCTTTGAAATAAGTTCGATTATAAATTAAGAAGATCTCAAAAGAAAGAAGAATAGGTAAGTAATCTGTGAGTTTGAAATACTGAACACATTTTTTTAAATTTTCAATAGGATATTAGTTTTAAAAAGTAACCTATAGTCTCCATGAGATGAAAATCTATTGTGATTTGTTGGTAAAAAATGTGGATTGCTGCGTCAATTCGATGTTATAAGTTAGATTTAGTAGTATCTTACGAAAAATGTTGTTAATCTTACGAAAGATTTTACGCCATAAATGTTAGGTTAATTTGGCATCAGTTCAGTCCATCAATCTGGCACCTATTCACGATTGACGTAAAACTGATCATAAACGCGTAGACTGATGGACTGATGGTCCGGAACGATGGTTATCTATCAGTAATTTCATTCTTATTGATATCAAACTGAACGTGTAATCTCCCTCTTAGAGTAGTAATAAATGATAATATTAGAAAAAGTGCTTTACTTCGATAAGGCTTGATTACAGCAGCCGATTTCAATAATCTATCTTCAGTGAAATAGGCCTACTATGGATCTGTTACTAGGCAACTGTTGTTATTTACCGTCATTTAGCAGAAATATCTATATAGTTGTTATAAGTGCCTTGCCATGCGATAATTTCATCCGTGGACTATTAGCTGGATTAATACCCTTAAGGCCTGGGCACACCGGCTGCGTAGACACGCGCGTGGTCACGCGCGCGTAGACACGCGCGTAGCTACGCACGTAACCCCCTGACACACCGGGTTACGCATACGTCTACGCGGCACGCAACGCAACCTGTCCCTTGCGTACCCAGCCGCTGCGGCAGTCATGTTTGCGACTCTAGTCCGCGATGTCAGACGTAGATTGAGTAAAAGGACAATTTTTTTCGCACTAATTCAATTAGTTTTTCTTTAATATCGTTATTAATTATTTAAAAACAAAATAAAACACCACTTATTACCGGTAGTACCGGTACTATTTGTAAACAAATACAACTGAATGCGTAGTCACACGCCTGGTTACGCGCGTAGTGACGCGCAGCAGAGATACGTGCGTGTTCGAATTTGTTCGGTGTGACGTCCAATAGGGAATGCCATTGACTACAACGTCATCAATAGATAGATAGATAGAAAGTTTATTTACTAAAACACACACATTCATACAAATAACATTACATAGGTAGGTAGGTACATTAAATTAATAACTAATAAAAAGAAAAGACAAACAAAATGGACATGTAAAAGAGATAATCAGAAGAAGGCATGCATGTGTGTGCAGCAGCAAGAATACGTTCCGCTCTGCGTAGGTACGCAGCCTGTTTGTCTCATGGGAGCTGCAATGCGTAGGGTTACGCATCGGTCTACGTGCACGCGTACGTTACGCAAGCGGTGTGCCATGTCTCATAAAATTTCAGATATTACAACGTCATGGTACATCTACGCGTACGTGCACGCTTACGCTTACGCATCCGGTGTGTATCGCTTCTTACTGTCTTAATTTTTTTTAAAGAAAGATACAGTCTACACATTGCCTTAAAAGCGCGGAAAGCTTTATATCTTGTGGAGTTGATCAGACCATCAAACTGAACAACTTTCATTATGGGACCAACCTTGAAATCGCGAAAAAAACCAGCTGTTTCATACATTTCGATGGAGTAGGATTGAACTTTTGTATGGAACAGCTGATTTTTTGCATTCAAACAAACTCTTAAAACAGCTGTTTGAGCAGCGTTAAGGATGTTGTAGTGTACAAAGTTGCATTTTCTCTGATTGTACAGTATTTCAGCTAGGTTTTTTGACTGTTACGGTCAGCTCACACCGATACGATTCGCTGTAAAACTTGCTCACACGACTTAGGCACATTTTTATATACCTCGTACTGAACTTTGTATTTTTGTTATATGCTTAATTTTATTCCTTTGTCGCCCGTGGTCGCACCACATTTCGGTGTGAACTGACCCTTAAAATATATGCTGTTTGTTCCATAGACAATAAATATCGTGTCCATAAGACTCACTGACCTCCATAAAATTGTATTATGGAGATCAGTGATTAAAATCTTCGTTTCAATATGAGGTGTTATTTTGTATTATTGTTATTTGATTACATACGACTTAATAAAACCTATTATATGAAAGCTTTTATTTCATTTTCGCGGTTTTTATATTTTATTTCAGTTATGAAAATTGTTAATCAAATTATGAAACGGCATTAGGCCGTATACAGAGAGAAAGCAGGTTGACGCTGTTTGCAGACTGCCGCTTACTGCCGCAGGTTCGCGCAGGTAACCAGCGAAGGCATTTTGTATGAACAAGCGCTGATAAGCGCCGACAAGCGCTGACAAGCGCCGACACGCGCAGGTCAGCGCTGGCTCGTTTAGTATGAAATCCTGCTTCAACCAATGCTGCGCGAACCTGCGGCAGTAAGCGGCAGTCTGCAACCTGCTTTCTCTCTGTATACGGCCTTACTTCTTACATTTTGGAACAAGATTGAATTTAGGTATTTATAATATTTTTTTATGCACAACGGAATAGTGCTTGGCCTTGACCTCACCTGATGTTAAGTGACGATAAGGTCGAAGGTGGAAGCGCACTACACCCGGAATCCTCATCTTTGAGTTATCTTACTCTAACTGCCGGAACACAACAATTTTTAAATTGTTGTTATGGCGTCAGACTTAGGTAAGATGGTGGTAGCTATCCAGGCGGACTTAATATACCTATAACCTATAAGCTCTACCACCAAACAAACTGAGTACAAATTGTTACCCCCTAGGAATCGAACCCGGGACCCCTGCGTCTTACACGGGTAGGCGAACCACTAGACCACAGAGGCGGTATACCGGCATTACCATTACCGGCATATAAAATTTCGAGTAGAACAACACACAATTTTCTACTGTGATTAAGACTTCTATATATGTAGTTGGTAAGGGCGTGTCGTATTTCCCAGAAGTCCCGTTAAAGTTGCTCCGTGACGGGGCTTTTGGGATGTTTCTTCCCAGAGGTTCAGTTATTTTTACAACTAATACTACAACCTAATTTAACACGATTATGACCCTCACGACACGACCCGTGGACCCGCCGGCACTACCCCTAGTGGGTTTTGCCGTTCGACCCACTGCACTAGAGTTGGGTGGGAGCGAAAAATCAATTTTTAAGTGACATGCCAATATAAATATTGATTCTTGACAAAGACAGATCTATGACTGATTCTTGAGTACTGCAATTAATTACAGTCGTGTTAAAAAGGAAACTTGTTATAAGGGGCGATTGGCAATTTATTTTCCCCTTCGAACCCAACTCTAGTGCAGTGGGTCTAGCGGGAATTGCAATTCCCGTCAGACCCACCAGTAGGTAGTGCCGGTGGGTCATTCCACGGGTCATTAGGGTTATTTTCGCTCTTGTCACCCGGGCGACTTTTTTTGACGTTGGAACATCTAGTCCCACTAGGTCATATGTCCTCATTAGGTCATGCGAGGTCCATTTGGCGATTATTCCCAGGAGTCCCCTCTAACACTGTAACCCGGGTGACAACTGGGATCTTTTTATACCAGTCGTCACCCTCGTGACGGATGGGACGAAAATTTCCCAGATGTTCCCTTCAAATTCGTGCCAGAGGGGACAACTGGAACTTTTTTGTAGCAATTGTATCACCCGTGACGGACCTACCGATTTGACCTACTGGTAGGACCACGGTATACCACTATGTACTCGTGGTCCTAGGGCTTTTTAGAATATCGTAGTGTCCTATAGTAGGTATCGATAAGTAAATAAAGAACGATTATTCCGATCCCATATATTTATTTTATATTCAGTCAAAAGTACCAGGGCAACATAACTTACAAGGAGATATTTGGAGCTAAATGTTACTTTTACTTTGGATGTCAAGCTAGGTCTGGGTCTAATTTGCACTTCTGTAAAAGTATTTTTAAGCACTGAACTCTTTACGGTATAATTTCTTGCCTACCTAAAAGTTTTTTTAAATAAATCATAATCAAAAGATTATTTTGAGAGAAAGAAGATAATATACTTGGAGGGGACAACTTGGCCATTTTTGTAGCAATTGTCACCCCCTCTGGTGTCAGGGGCGACAAATAGGAAAAAAAGTGCCAGTTGTCCCCTCTGGCACAAATTTGAAGGGAACATTTGGGAAAAATGTGTCACCCACCCCCGTGACAACTGGGAAAAAAAATCCCAGTTGTCACCCCGGGGGACAGTGTAAAGAGGGGACTCCTGGGAATAATCGGTTTTGGGAAGGTCACATTCATTCTTACTAGCGCTTCTAAACTGAATACCCAAAGGTAGCTATAGACTGCCTAATCGTATTGCAGATTGAATTAAAACATTTCATAAGGGTAGCAATATGGTTTTTATTAAAGACACACAAGGACAAACACAAAGACATACACAAGGACGTACACAATAGTAAAAACCGAGCTAATTGCTATTCCTCCATTCCTTCGCCTTCTGCTTCCTCGTCGAACTCCCCCTCGTCGTCGGCCGTGGCGTCCTGGTACTGCTGGTACTCCGACACCAGGTCGTTCATGTTGCTCTCCGCTTCAGTGAACTCCATCTCGTCCATGCCCTCGCCGGTGTACCAGTGGAGGAACGCTTTCCGCCTGAACATTGCCACGAACTGCTCAGCCATCCTCTTAAACACACCTTGGATTGCTGTCGTGTTGCCAATGAACGTCGACGCCAATTTCAGTCCTCGCGGCGGAATGTCGCACACAGCAATCTTCACGTTGTGCGGTATCCATTCCACGAAATATGTGCTGTTCTTGTTCTGAATGTTGACTAGCTGTTCGTCAACTTCTTTCATCGACATTCTCCCTCTGAATATCGTGGCCACGGTCAGGTACCTTCCATGTCTAGGATCGCATGCAACCATCATGTTCTTAGCGTCGAACATTTGCAACGTTAACTCTGGTACTGTCAGAGCTCTGTACTGCTGCGCCCCCCTCGACGTTAGAGGAGCGAATCCAGGCGTATAGAAATGGAGTCTTGGGAAAGGTACCATGTTGACGGCCAGCTTTCTCAGATCCGCGTTGAGCTGGCCGGGGAATCTCAAGCACGTAGTGATCCCAGACATCGTCGCGCAGACCAAATGGTTAAGGTCACCATACGTGGGCGTAGTGAGTTTCAGCGTTCGGAAACAGATGTCGTATAACGCTTCGTTGTCTAAGCAGAAAGTGTGGTCTGCGTTTTCTACTAGTTGGTTAACAGCCAATGTGGTGTTGTAGGGTTCCACGACGCAGTCTGACACTCTCGGGCTCGGGAACACTGAGAATGTTAATATGATGCGGTCGGGGTATTCTTCTCGGATGCGGTTGATCAGTAAGGTGCCGAATCCGGAACCGGTACCACCTCCTAGAGAGTGAGTCAACTGGAAGCCTTGGAGGCAATCGCAGCCTTCCGCCTCTCTTCGAACTACGTCTAGAGCAGATTCTAGGATTTCTACGCCTTCGGTGTAGTGTCCGCGGGCCCAGTTGTTGGCGGCGCTGTTCTGGCCATAGACGAAGTTGTCGGGGCGGTAGAGGCAGCCGAAGGGCCCGGAGCGCACGGCGTCCATGGTGGCTAGCTTCAGGTCCGCGAGGATAGTTCGCGGGACGTACTTGCCGCCCGACGCCTCGTTGTAGTACACGTTGATGCGCTCCAGTTGGAGATCCGAGTCGCCATGGTACACGCCGCAAGGGTCGATGCCATGCTCGTCGGATATCACCTCCCAGAACTGCGAACAAAACAAATGTTGTTTTAACAAGGATTTTAACAAGAATATTAAGTTTGGCAACCCTGGATAGCGATCGGAAATGAACGAGGACGATGACTAACCGGGGGTTAGTTCCGAGGTACTTAATCGGAGGTTAAGCTTCAGAGGGGTTTACATTATCTGGTTTAAATTTTATTATTTTTAGCCAGATAATGTTAACCGCACCGACCAATTTAAATACCTACTTGAGCTGGCCGGGGAATCTCAAGCACGTCGTGATGCCAGACATCGTCGCGCAGACCAAATGGTTAAGGTCACCATACGTGGGCGTAGTGAGTTTCAGCGTTCGGAAACAGATGTCGTATAACGCTTCGTTGTCTAAGCAGAAAGTGTGGTCTGCGTTTTCTACTACCCCGAAACCTGGGGCAAGACTAGTTTGTACGAGTTCTATGAGTAGACTGGTTTCGGGCAAAAATTGACGGCTTAGAGATGGAAATAATAAATTTCGGTCTTACCTTTCCTCCAATCTGGTTTCCACAAGCCCCGACCTGCAGATTAATGATCTCCCTCATCTTGGTAATTTATCAAATCTTAGATACAGACACTTGTTAATTTCTCACAGCTTTACCAAATTGATACAGGATTGTACCTTAACATTAACTTATAAACTAATAAAAAAAAGATGTAAAAAAATATCTAGATCGTTATTACACTGTGCGCATCTTACATCGGATTTCAAGGAAATGAGTCAAAAGAAAGATATTCAGGGTTCAAAAAATTTTTAAAGGAATTCTAGAACGTTTTTTTCTTTGTAGAAGTAATAACAGAACCTGCCAGTTACATATTTAACTGGCCAGTACTAATATAAAATTATTCTTTGATAAAAGCACAGAAACTATTTTAGCCACAGAATACATAATCAAGTAGATGGCAATGCCATCTGTAACCTGCACAAAGTTTGCGCTATACATCGTACCGTACAAAGAACTTTCATCTGAGCTTTCACATTTGCCTGGAAAATGTATATTTAATAGTTCATGGAAATGCCGCTAGATGGAGCCCTTACAGTTACAAACCTCCGTTCGGTTTATCTTTGATACTCAAGATGTCACTACCGCACAGCTTACATGGTGAGATAGTTTTATTTTCAGCTTCAGGAAGGTGCCGCTACCGACGTTTCAGGGCAAACTTGTTTTGTTTTTAGGCGGCGTTCTTGTCACAATTGTCATGGCGCTCGCTCGAAATGTCAGCGAGGTAGCGACCCGCGTATACAATGTAAATTATTAGTAAATCCTGTATGATGTAGCCGTGTTTGATGAGCGCTAAGTGTTTTGTGTGCGAGTGTTCGCGGAGTGATGTCAGTGGCCGACAGAAATGCTGTTTCCGATGAGAAAAAAGGGTCATTTTGTGAGGACAGCACGGACAGTGACAATGATACTGAGAGGAAGCAGATGCTGCGGAGGATATCCACCAGCAAGTGCGTCGGTCGACTGGTGAGCCTCGTCCTGTACCTTGTTTGGGCAGCCTTGGGCGTGCCAGACGCGACAGCTGTCAGAGCGAGGGGTGGGGGAACATGTGCCCGGGAAATGTATGGAGTAGCTAAAATCAATTGTTTTATTCACGTTTCTGGTGATAGTTTAAATGGAATAGGTGATGATGTATGTGACCTATATACCTAGGCGGTGCATGACAAGGTCGGTTGGGCTACGGCCGTGGTGTGAGCGAGATAGCACGATGTTTCCCTTTTCTCCGGGAGCTGTGTCAGCTTTGGCACGCAGACAGGTGCCGATCGCTACCTGCGATGGTTAAAGTTTAAACACGAGCTTCTATTTGTTTAAATATTAAGGCCGAATAATATCGACCCTTCCTGATCTCAGTTACAGTTTAAGTATGGTAGACCGCACAGCAGTAGAAACACTTTGACCTTGAGATAGTCCTTATGTTGTTGAAATAGCGTTGGTTTTTGAAGTACAGATGTTACTTTCAATACGCAGCGTACTGTAGGTACCACAGAGATGTAAATGAGCCCTTGCTCCCAGATTAAGTAGTTAACATTAACATTAAAGATGACGCAATAAAATAAATATTTTAAATAAATGATTTAATTTAAAATTTATATAAGTTTTGGCTGTCTAAGAAGACCAATAGGTACCTACTTATTTCCTTTTATTATTTGTTTGTTTATTTTTTTTTTGTTTGTTATGCCTTCACGTCTAACGTAAACTATTGAACTGATTATCATGAAATTTTGCATACCTACACGTTGTCAGGGGTACAGAAAAGGAGTACTAAGTATTATATTATTGTGGTGCCTACCTTTCATCCCGAAAAAGTACTGTTCCCGAGGGATAGCAAAAGACATTCGATGCAGACGAAGTCGCGGGCGGCCGCAAGTATTAAACAAAATCATACTTTCTATAAATGGAGGTGTACCTACTAAAAGTTAATTAAAAAAAAAACAGATAGAGTCTGTCTAAAAAGTCTGTTTACATGAGAATTTATTTAATTATTTATAATAACTTATACTGGTAACACTGTTGGTGCTGTCAAATTCTAATTGTAAACATATTTATTTATTTACTTAGATGGATATTGGTGGAGTGGTTGGGGATTTAGGTGGGTAATAAAATTACCTTTGAAATTACCCATGTAAACAGACTTTTTAGACAGACTCTAGTTACTAATAAACTTCAATCAATGGCGTGTTATGTTTGCCAGTTCATTCCAGTTGTTTTGTTTGTTACAGTCTAATGAAATTCATGTTTGAATTGAAACGAAAAAACATGCTAACCGAAAACTTATTTTTTTAACTAAAAGCAACACTTTTACCGTCCCACTAGGTATATTATTTTCACGCAATTTTCGTAGTAGGTAAAGAGAAGCACGAATCAAATGATTGCAAACGAGTGCTGCGAGCCTCTTAAAAACAATAAAATACCATTAGCTCTTTTCCCATTAAAACAATAATCGGCTCAAAGCGATGTGTTTTCCATTTAAACGGAAATAAACTATAGTGTTACCTACCTGCCAATCCATTAGTGAGTATGACCACGCTTTTATGTCTGCGGCCGCCTGCGACTTTCCACGTGGATTTAATTTTCACAAACATGCGAAAAACTTTCCGTGTTCGAGGCTATGATATAAGGATATAGGATTAGTAAGGAAGGACTAATACTAGTGACTCCTGAGCTGAAGACCTCGCGATAAAAAGTGCCTCCAATGGCTCCAATTATTCAAAAATAAAATGTTGCCATGAGGTTTTCAAAGCACACAGTACGTGTTGTTAGGTAGGTACTTATATTACTTATTTGGAGTATTCGCAGCTAGATGGTGCACGCCTTCACGTCTTAACTACTGAACCGATCACAGAACACTTAGGTATTCTGTGGCACCGATCATCATGAAACTTAGCATAGGTACTTACACGGTGTCAGAGGTACAGAGAAGGACATAGGGTACCTTTCATCCCGAAAAAAGTATTGTTTCCGAGGGATGGCAAAAAACTTTCCACGCAGGCGAAGTCGCGGGCGGCCGCTAGTAGGTACTTACTTTCCATATAATTTATTCGGTTTCCATAATTCGAAATGATAATTTTCGACGACGAATACACTCTTCCAAGAATTTTATATTCATATTCTATGACACCTACGAAAACGAATGAATATAAAAATTCATGCATTCTCCCGACACCTATTCGCGACAAAATCCTAATGTCTTTCCCCATGGTCGAATCTATCTTTATAATAAATTCGTCAAAATTGGTTCAGTGGTTCAAGCGAGAAAGCCCTTACAGAGAGTTACAATCACTTTTTTTTTAATATTTATATACCTACCTAAAGTACCTAATTACCTAAATAATAGCTTAGTTTATAATTAAAACTCTTTCCGAATTCATTTACCTTTCGTCTCAATAGACTTGTACTATTATGTATTCTGTGTCAATAGTTGCTATCTAACTATAGCTAAAGATGAAATACAAAGAAATGTAAATAACCTAATAGCAGGGTCATAAAATTTGCAAACTTTTTAATATGATGTTTAGTAACCACGACGACTTCAGCCTTCAGCTGAGGGGATTCTGAAATGTTTCGGGATTTTAGGGAGTGTATTGAATATCCTTTAGACGCTGCGACTTTTAGATAGGTGGCGCAATTTTTGAACGCGCGGTTATGGCCATCCATAAATTACGTCCCACGTTAAGGGGTAGGGAGGGGGTCGACGAAGAGTGACATTGTGTGACAAGGGGGTGAGAGGGTCCTATATTTCGTGACGTCACATTTCAAAATCATTAAAATTGAAATCAAACAAATTTCGGTACTGCTGTTTTAATTCAATAATTATTTCTAGATGTTAAATTAAAAAATATGTGACGTCACACTAGGGAGGGGGGAGGGGTCTCACAAATGTGACCAGCTGTGACAAGGACGGGGGAGGGAGTCAAAAAGCATGAAATTTGTGTGACGTAATTTATGGAGGGCCACCTGCTCGGTGCTCCACTCGCAATAGACAAGTGAGTGCATCGCGTTTGGATCGCTGCTGTATCGCGTTTACATTGCTGCTAAAAGTCGTAGTGTAAAGGCTCTATGATTTTAGGGGACAGTTGTTGTACGAAAGACGATTGAAACGGACTTTAGGGAGGTATCCTTGCCACCCTCATTTGTTTGCACTGCCTCCTGACCCGTCAAACGTTGACGGAGCGTCGTCATCACATGACTGACCCAGTTAAGAACTTGTGGCTCTGTAGAGCTGTACTATCACGAACAGCTATCGAGAAAAAAAAACGCGCATAAAAGTACTCGGTAGTATAATTGTCTGAAAAAATTAATTTCGCTTTATGGCGATAGATGGCACTGAACATACTTCCCATACAATTACTCTACTTATAGAATGTTTGTCCGCGCGATATTTTTTTTCGATAGCTGTTCGTGCTAAGGGTACCTACAGTAGACATTAGCGTTTGTAACATTTTCCGAAATGGCTGAAATATGATTTTTCCAAGATTTTTCCCTACATTTCTCTATCTCTTGAAATGACTATAATTTTTTTTTTAATTTAAAAAACTGAATCGTAAATCTTCGTTATCGCTTCGCTTTCGAATCATGTATGGGATTGACATTTAAGGTTTCGTTAACAATCGAATTTTAAAACGTCAAATCCATACATGTTTCGAAGCTAAGCGATAGCGAAAATTTGCAAATGTTACTTTGGCTAGGCCCCCCTAGCCAAAGTAACATTTGCAAATTTTCTGCTGACAAAACTTTACGAGAATCGGTTGAGAACAGACGGACCTACGAAATAAGTTTTGCCTAAGCTGAATAAAGATGCTTGGCGCTCGCATTAGTGTAAAAACTTTTGTGTACCTATAGGTATAACTTATAAGTGGGAAACCAAAAAATCTAATAAAAAGAAAGAAACATTGAACTAGGTACCTTTAAGTAAGACAAGATAGGTACTTACCTATTATATCTATGATAATAAAATCATAGCCATAAGGTTTCTCCCGCGTACGATTTATTACCTGTGCCGTTACGGATTTCAGCGCGTTTGTTTAAACTTATGGCCGATTGCACTAAACTTAAGGATCACCTAAGTCTTTTCCTAACTACAACATGACCAAATTAAAACGGTGTCATAAACTTAGCCGTCATGTAGCTGTCATTCGCTAAGTTAACTTGGTCGAGTTGTAGATAAGAAAAGACTTAGGCGATTCTTAAGTTTAGTGCAATCGGCCAGTCTTATTTCGGTTATATTTCATAGGAGCAAATAAAAATAAATAATGTCTAAGTTAATAAGATATGCCGTGAAACGTTATTGTTTGTACTCAAACACGAACGTACCGATCACACATAATAAAAGCGTGTAATAACAAACCATGTCAATGCGTCGACAGTCGTCTTTGTGGGCGCTGAGCTGTATGAGCGCTCCGCTCGCTATGCTCGCTCCCACCAAGCGGACGTCCGGCCATGTCAATGTTTTGACTGCTCCTGTTTCGACTAATATCGCTATGATGTTGACATTGAGTTGGGTCCTTTAGTATTAACGAAGTTGTGTGACAAGGCAATACGTACTTACTAGCTGACTAATCAATATGGATTCCTGATTAACGACAGTTTGAGGACGAATACTTAGTTATTTATTTACTTTGTTGACATAACTTAGTATGAGTATCACTTTAATATTAATAGGTGTGAACAAACATATTTACTTACCTAGGTACTTCTACTAATGGTATTCTTTCTATTTGTGTTCAAAAATTTAATTTTGCAACTTAACAATCGTGAATATTTTTTATAATAAGTATTGGAATATTATTCAACTATCTAATTGAATTAGGTACAATAATATTATACTTAAATACGAAAGTAGTTTGTTTGTTTGTTACGCCTTCACGTCTTAAGTACACTCAACTGATCATCATGAAATTTTGCATACCTACCTATATGTTGTCAGGGGTACCTACAAAGGGTTATTCATGCAGATCAAAAGTAGGTAGGTACTGTTTCAGAGGTACTTATAGCAAAAAAAAATTTTCACGCAGATAAAGTCGCGGGAGGCCGCTAGTTTTTGAATAAATATCACTTTCATTCAAAGTGGCACCTTAACAACCCAAATATTTCAAATATTTTGTAAAGTATACGTAATGTAATTGAAAAGATTTCAATGCAAAAAGTCTGAAATAAAATGTTTTTATAAAAAACGAGGTCATTTAATGTAAGTAACGGATCTATCATTTGAAGTGTTTGATCCGTGCTGCCTTGAGTTGGGATGGGATGGGATCTTTTGTATCCGTATTCATGAACATTTAAGTAAACCCGAAAAAGGTTTGATGAAAAAACATTTGTGGAATGTTGTAGGTATTCGCGTGGTGGTAAAGATGAATTTTAATTAACTACTTACTCTAGAGCCGACATATTTTTGCTGACACACCTATTTTTTACTCGAGTAAAATAAATAGAATAGAATAAAATAAAATATTAACTTTCAAATGACTTTGGTGCAATGAAAAATCAGGGGCCCTACTTTTGAATCCTTCGACTAATTTGAGTCAAATGTCGAACGAAAATAAATCGAAATTATCGAAAATAAATAAGATAAAAAAAACAGTAGAAAAGAGCACTCGACGCCAAAAATTTAACTTTTAATTTATTATATAAATTAATTAATTATATAATTAATTTAAAAGTAATATTTTATATTTTAAGGGGTAATCTTTAAATTAAATTTGCCAGCCGAAGGATTCAATAATAGGGCCCCAGATCTTGACTGAAATCCGAGCGAAGTTCGGTTTAAACTCATAAAATCCAGTCTAGATCCCTATCTATACCCGCTGCCAGAACACGATGCGAAGCGGTAGAGGCAAGAAAAATAAATTATTTATTTCTAATAAATTATTTAGCTATGGGTCATTCTCTTCATAGCCGCACAGAGGGAGCCAAAGAGCTGCATGCAGCTCGCGAGCCGCGGTTTGCCGCTTCTTCACAAGTGGGTACAAGGACAGATACATCTTTCAAGCTTCCTGAATATTACGTAATGGATCTGGCGTCGCAGCTAGGTTAGGGGCTGGCAAGGGGGGGCGTCTGCCAGGGGCGCAACCCTCAATTTGCTGACCCATAGCTAGAAAATACTCTATAAGTAAGTCTTGGGGCGCAAAAATCAAATCTTGCAAGTGTCGCTCAAGATCCTAGAAATAAGCCTTGGGGCGCAAAATTCAAATCTTGCTAAGAGCGCTCATATCATGACCCTTCTTCGACCCTAGCTTCGACGCTTGGATCGGTCGATTTGCCGCCCCCCTAGACGTGCCGCCCGCGTGCGGTGCACGCCTTGCACGCCCGCTTGCGGCGGGCCTGTTAACGGGTCCAGTTTCTGGGTCTTGGTCTAATTCAGCATAATGCGTCTAGCTTCGTCGTACAGCAAACAATCTCACAGTGCGTGATCTTGGCTAGCTTGGTTATTCCGGTGTCACACTTCCGAAGTCGCTGCCTGATACACCCATGTCCGGTCAGTAGTTGAGAGACGATGGAATCTAGTTCAATCTCCGGAGAGCCTCACTGCGATATCGAGAATGAATCTATAGAGTTCGCATCCGCCTTCGCTCTAGTCCCATCGTTCCTGCCAAATAGCGACGGTTTTCTCATTAATGGTTCTTCTTAGTCCTCGGCACTCCCTGGGAGCCAGGAGGCTCCCCTCCTCCGCAAATGGTCCCGCGCGAAAAATATCAAGTTCAGCGAATTAAACTCTAGCAAGCACAGGTAACGCCGTGGAACTACACGTCCTATTAAGCTTTCGTCAATAAAATAAGCGCCGTTCTCTGTGTACTGAGCTAAGCTCTCTTTACAATAAAAACTGAGAAGTATCGGTACCATACGGTTGCAGCGTAGCACAGACTTCCTTGCAGCTTCCCTTAGATTATTGATATGTCTCAATAATCTAAGCAGCTTCCTTGGTATAAATTCTGAGCGAACGGAATCGAATTCTCCATTTGGACGCAGATATTGCCGTAACAGTTCATAGCGCTTTCGCCGATAATTTGCGCATCGTAACTTCTTATCGTATTTATACACAGTTGAAATTATTAAATTTTAATTGACACTGATGGGAATATTTAATCGACATCTCATATTTTATATTATTTAAATAATAATTTTACATGCTCTAATGACAATCACATGACAATTGAGATGACAATCAGAGAAAATCAACAGGTTTTAAGTCAGTCAGTGGTAACTAAGCAACCCTGCGAAAATAATATTACTTATATTATTACGAAAACTTGAAATTTTATATTGCTTAATATTTCAAAATTTCTACACCCAATGTCATATTTTTTTGGGTTTTTCGCGATTCCCGGCTTCAAGGAATCGAATTACACACAAATTCCCGAGAAATATTGTGCCGTTTAAGAGAAACGTGTCAAAAAAGTTTCGTAGAGCGCCATCTCGCTTTTTGTCTCGTTCTGGTTTAACGATTTTATATATTAGATTTTTCTATTACAGTCACTGAAATTTCCTTATCTAAATAAATATACTTAGCATAGACTTATTATATTACTATACCTAGTTAATTATTAAAAAAAATACTTTCAGTTTTAAGGTGCTTTATCTTCTTTATCTTTATATCAAGTATGGCGTTTTCGCGAGGCGGGCGGTAGGTATGAGTGTTCTATATAATCGACCATAACTTAGTCTACATAGGTTTCACAATTTTTTCGATTTTACCATGATGTTTGCATCAATTATTTCTTAAAACCAATTTCTAGGAAAGGAACATTCATACTACACGCACATGTTGCCGAGACGCAAGACGCAGGACGCACGCGGCCATGTCGTGGCCCCGACCCAGTTAGTTGAGGCATGGTTGAGGGTATAACTACGTCATAGGACCCCTCTCACTTCATCAAGACCGCTTGCCAGCCTCATAACAGTTAGTGTTCTCAAAATAGCTTGTTACACTCGAGTGCCTCTATTATAAACAGAACTTGATGCAATATAACGATGAGAGATGCAGATGAAAGGAGGTTATACCTATCGTATCGTTTAGTTATGTCTGCAACATCGTCTCGATCTCGTAATTATTAAAAACAGTTTAAGTCCTGGAACTCGGAGGTAGATCGTCATGCCAAATTACTATTTGTGGCGAGGGGTGAAATTATGGCGAAGGTAAGCCGTTCTACAAAAATGTTATGATCTGCATAGTGGATCATTGGAGCGGGATTTCTAAAAGGTAAGCCAATGATAATCGGCTTGTATGTGTCGTGGCCATATCGTAGATTTGCTCACTTCATTAAATGCTCGAGAATTTCATGAAATGATCGCATTTCATGAAATGAGCAACTTAATTTGACCAGATCATTAAATCGTCAACGTTTTACGATTTTATCATCCACGTCTGGCCACAGAATACATAATAGTACAAGTCTGGCCGGATCGTATAAATAGGGTAGGGTGTCAATAAAATATATCTTTATTATGTAATAATTGACAAATGTAGAGTAATATCAGTTAAATAGAAACACAATACTTTAGCTAGCATAGATTATATTTTAATAAAATAAGTGAATAATTATGTTACTTAAGAATAAAGTACCTAATAACCTGTGGCGATCCAAACTCCACGGTTTTTAGGGTTCCGTACCCAAAGGGTAAAAACGGGACCCTATTACTAAGCCTCCGCTGTCCGTCTGTCTGTCTGTCTGTCTGTCTGTCACCAGGCTGTATCTCATGCACCGTGATAGCTAGACAGTTGAAATTTTCACAGATTATGTATTTCTGTTGCCGCTATAACAACAAATACTAAAAACAGAATAAAATAAATATTTAAGGGGGGCTCCCATACAACAAACGTGTTTTTTTTGCCGTTTTTGGTACGGAACCCTTCGTGCGTGAGTCCGACTCGCACTTGGCCGGTTTTTTAGGGTTCCGTACCCAAAGGGTAAAAACGGGACCCTATTACTAAGACTCCGCTGTCCGTCTGTCGGTCTGTCTGTCTGTCACCAGGCTTTATCTCATGAACCGTGAAATTTTCACAGATGATGTATTTCTGTTGCCACTATAACAACAAATACTAAAAACAGAATAAAATAAATATTTAAGGGGGCTCCCATACAACAAACGTGATTTTTTTTGCTGTATTTTGGTACGGAACCCTTCGTGCGCGAGTCCGACTCGCACTTGGCCGGTTTTTTACATTTTGCTCGGTTTTTGCGTGACTTGCATAATACTTGAGAACCTTTTTTTATTTATTTTTATTTATTAAGTAATCTTTATTGCACAACAATACACAAAGTCATTCATATCATTCACATTTCAAAAAGAAAAGCTTGAGCGTTTCTTTTAAAAGAGAATTTACTAGGAGATCGCCTGATAGTTTCAGGGAGATTATTCCAGAGGCGGGTAGCTTGCAGCGTAAAAGAATCAGACATATAGGTAGAATGAAAGAGAGGAGTGGAGAGAGCAAGAGAGTTGGCGTAGCGAAGGGGACGATCGTAAGTACCTATCACAGAGATACTGAAATTTGTATTTCAAGTATTCTGGAGAATGGGGACTGTTGAGGATGGAATAGGGTGAGCAGACAGAGCAGCCTTCTGTCTGCGTTGACGGATAGGGAGCCATTTCATCCTGCTCTTTTCATTGTAAACTCTTTTGTTATTACTTTCTTCCTCATTTAATAACGAATTATTCAGTTTTTCACTGCGAGAAATAACATTGTCGTCAGCGGCCGCCATCTATACACATAAACAAAGCGCTTGCAGCGCCTCCACCAGTAATTAATGTAACTATTTTACGATATGATCAAAATAATCTTGACCATTTCATGAAGTAGCCGCGCCGCGCGCGATCAGTTGCCCATATCGAGAAACGATTTCTTATTATTGATCTGCCCAAGTCACATCATGATGTGGCCAAGAGACAGTGAAACATTTCATGAAATGCGATCATTTCATGAAATTCTCGAGTATTTCATGAAGTGAGCAAATCTACGACATGGCCACGACATATGGACCCTTCGCCATGTATTTAGTAAATACACCTAGGTAAGAATAAATAGTACCTACCTACCTAGGTAGTCTTGGAAAACGTTATAGAAAACAGTTTTTTTATTTTTTTTAATAGAAAACTTTATAACGAGTTTGATAGTATAGGTAAACATTAATGTTACTGAAATCTGTAAATAATACTTAGTAGTAGTACCTATAGGTACTTGGTGGTTTCTTGAAAAAAGACCAGATTGATCGGAAAATTTTCAAGTCAACTATCTTCAATTCATTTAAAATCTAATTGAATTCGCAAACCGTCAAATAATCGTAAACATCAAAATCGAAAACATCAAAACACTATAATGTTATTGAAGATGATATCAATTAGCCTAAGTATCAAAGTGCCTGCGAGCGAACCGCTCAGTTCCTAACTCTATAACTCGGTAAACAATAATAAGTATTGTTTATTAATTTCTCGACTCACCTGCGATCTCGTTTATATTTCTAACTTGAAAACTTCTGTTGCGTAGAAATAGCAATACTTGCTTTTTTAAGCCTATTTTCAATATTATCCTTAGTTAGCCTCTAACTAAGGTCTAGTAGCTTATGCGGTTATTATTCTTAGTTGATCTCTGTCGTCTAGTGGCTTGTGGGGTCTTGGGTTTGATTTGATCCCCGGCTGGGTGGAAAAACTTTTCTATAGGTACTAGTGGCTCTGTGAGCTGTAGACCTCGCGTTTGTGATATTTTTAATGACTTTTCGTATTGGCTGAAATGTGTTTTTTTTAATCGAAAAACTGGCTCCACAGTTTGTACTTAATACCAAACCAGGGTCTTACTTTGGTAATATTGTGACCAAAGACATTCGAGGTACATTAGTTAACCGATTAGGTACTCAAACGGCAGAACCGATTGAAATTTATTACATCAGGTTTGTTTCCAGGTTAGTCTTATTTTTTGAAACTTTTAAATCGGTTGAGTTCCTGAAAACTACTGTTTTTAGGAAATCCTGTTATTTATTCTTATGAAAATACTGTCGTTTTCGTTACCTTTTATATGAACTTAGACGGACGTTTAGCCATAACTTTTTACAGTATCCTGTTTGATTCTGATTTTCTTCAATAACATCGGGCTTCATATTAAAATAGCTAGATTATTGAAAACCATAACGGAAACGTAGATAGAGGTACTAGTCATAGGTCTTATGATTAAAAAGCTGCAAATCATAAAGAAAGCATGCCGCTTTGCACAGTGATAGAGGGGGCAAATATAAGCATTTTTGCCCGCAGCAGCAAAAGTTTCATCCCTTAGGATGAGAGATGGCGCCACTTCAAAATTTTTTTTTCAGAAATTTCTACAAGCCCAACGGGTGCACTGATTTCAATGATTGAGGTGTCCAACGATTTGTCTTTTTATGTTTTATTATTAAAAAAATATAAACCGTAACAATTTTACAGTTAACAGACAAAAAAAAATATGTGAACAAAAATATATTAGAGGGAAATTATTGTTTTTATATAACCATATTCATACAAATATACCATATTCATTATGTTTTTTTTATTATAGACAAATTAATTCTAAATCCAAATACGAAAACTGCATCGAAATTAGACAAGTAGTTTTGGAGTTATATGCCGATTACTTTTATTTGAATTTATGTAAATTTTATATTTTGAAATAAAAGATCCATTATTATTATGAAATATACATTTTTAATTCTAGAAATAACCTATTCTTTTTTTTCAGCTTCAAAGACACCGATCAAACTAAAAAAGAAAAAAAACAAGATAAATGTCGCAATTAATAACTTATAACATAACAAAATTTTGCTATTAATGCAATTCTTTCTTACTTTCGTTTCATTCCTACAGCTGCCTTTGCAGAATTTGCATGGCAGAGTATGTACAAGGCAGATGGACTCGTCAGCAACCACAACGCATTGAATTTCAGCCTGATTACAAGAGAATTGGTCTAGTAAAATTAATTGAGACTAAATTGCCATCACGTCTGACCATTTGAGGGTCCATATACCTTGGGAAGATTTCTTCCATTAATAAAAAGATGGGTCATCTAAATTTAAAATATTTCCCCATATATATGGCCCGCTTGGTAAGCTGCACTCAGTGCATGTCGTCGAAGGGCAGCTGATGTAGGCGGAAGTCATAACATTTGCATGTGAATCTGAAATCAAAGTTTACGTTATGTGCAACAAACTTAAGCAAACATTTACGCATAACGCGCCTTATACAGTAATGAAAATTACCAACCATTCCAAAGCGCCCATTTTGTCTTCTCAGAGGGTCTCAAGGGATCTGCGATATGCTTGCAAAAGCAGTAGTTACTTCAGGATGAGACATCCACGTTCAAACATGTTTTTTCCTTTTTAAATTGAAGTAAGAATTGGTATCACACCCTATAAATGCATGAAAGCCTCGAAGCTCAGCCGCAGTGGATATATCAAGATCCAAACAATAGCAATGTTCTGCACTGCCATATGTTATGATTCGCAAACAGACCATGTAACAGCTAATGGGGTTCGCAAGGCGTTGTTTGCCTCAAAAATAGGCTAGTGACAAGCTTACTTCAGATACCCTTGAGAACAAAATGCACTGCGTGCAGCTACCAGTTACCAAGCAGGCCAGATATGGCGACATGTATTGAATTTAGATGTGCCAGTCTCATGCCCGTCTTTTTGGGACGGATTAGTTACTTTACGGTGAGACATACACGTCTTAAACATGTTTTTCCCTTTTTAAATTGAAGTAAGATTTGGTATCACACCCTGTATATGCATGAAAGCCTCGAAGCGCAGCCGCCGTGGACATTATGACCCAAAAAATAGCAATGTTCTGCACTGCCATATGTTATAATTCGCAAACAGACCATGTAACAGCTAATTGGGTTCGCAAGGACTTGTTTGCCTTAAAAAATAGGCTAGTGACAAGCCTACTTCAGATACCCTTGAGAACAAGATGTACTGCGTGCAGCTACCAATAGGGAATATGCATCAAAATTTTTTTTAATCAAAATCAATAGTATAATGCGTGAGAAAATTAACTGTATTATTGAAACTTTTCTCTTGCGTTTTTTTCTTGTAATATAGTTACTTGAAGTTAGCACGCATCAGCTCCCGCCGAAAACGCTCTATACAAATATGTGACGTCACTTATCACGTTTCAGGGTGTTTCAGGCGCGTTCAATATGGAGTTAGCCAAGAATCTTCAATTATCTCCTTAAATTTGCGTTTTAGTACATATGTGTCATACAAAATATTATTTCTTATTGGATATTCTATCTGACTGTTAAGTGCATTATATCCGAAAATGAAATTAAAATTTCGTTATTTTCCCCTGATTTCATCGTGTGATAAAACTAAAATAATTCATTTTTTTTATTTTTCTTTCTGTTCCATCATGTTTTTACAAGTGTCCGCAGCGATCAAGCTCAATTTTATGAAAATCGGTGACTTATGCATATTCCCTATTACCGAGCGGGCCATACATGGCGAAATGTTTTGAATTTAGATGTGCCAGTCTCATGCCCATCTTTTTGGGATAGAAGAAATCCTCCCAAGGCAGACACCAAAATGACCAGACGTGACGGCGATTTGGTCACAATTAAATTAACATAGACCAATCTATCTATCTATAGCGGCCCTTCGTTCGTCCATCTTCGGACATGGGCCTCCTCTAAAACCTTCCACGATCTTCGGTCTTGCGCCACCTAGAGCCAGTTGCTACCTGCTTGACTCCTTAAGTCGTTGACCTATCTTTCAAGTGGACGACCTCTGCCTTGCTTAGTTTCTCTTGGCTTACATTCCAGTACCTTTCTGGTTCACCTGTCGGTGTCTTTGTCAGTCTGCCTTGTACTCTTCAGTGCAAATTCTGCAAAGGCAGGTGTAGGAATGAAACATAACTTATAAATGCAATATTTAATTATGTTATAAATAATAATAATAATAAATGCAACATTCATCTTGATTGATTATTCTTTCTTTTAGTTCGCTCGATGTTTTTTCTAGAATGAAAGATTAATATTTTATAAAAATAAAGAACCTTAAATAAAAAATATATAAAATTTACATAATATTACCCAAAATATATAGGTATAGGTAGTCATTTGAGCTTCACAGCATTAGGCGTTTCAAATTAAAACTACCAAATAATCAACAAATAAAAGTAATCAGCATATAACTCCAAAACTACTTGACTAATATCGATGCGGTTTTCGTATTTGGATTTAAAATTTATTTGTCTATAATAAAAAAAACATAATAAATATGGTATATTTATCGTTATTGAATAAAAACAATAATTTCCCTCTAATATTTTTTTTCCCCATATTTTAATTTTTTTGTCTGTTAACTGTAAAATTGTTACGGTTTATATTTTTTTAATAATAAAACATAAAAAGACATTGAAATCGGTGCAACCGTCAAGCTTGTAGAAATTTCTGAACAAAAATTTTTGAAGTGGCGCCATCTCTTATCCTAACGGGTGAAACTTTTGCTGCTGCGGGCAAAAATGCTTATATTTGCCTCCTCTATTACTGTGCAAAGCGGCATGCTTTCTTTATGATTTGCAGCTTTTCGTCAAAAAGTGTCCATAAGACCTATGACTATACCTACCTAGTCATTTCGGTAGTCATGCAGTGATGCTTACAAAAAATCTTTGGTCTGATTAATTTAACTCATCGCTAAATACTGTGGTTTTTGCATCAATTAAAGACTAGCCAGTTTCTGTAGTTCTGGATATTATGTTCCAGTTACCAGACCTTAGAGATAATTTTATACTTACTTTAAAAAACTGACCCTTTACTATTTTCCATAATAGTGATTATATAATATGTTTGTTTAGCTATGTCGGAGCTTTTAAAGGCAGATAAAATGATCAATTTTATCGACAAAACCCCTACATGTAGAGGTGTATCCCCTCTCCTGTTGGAATGACCGGCATTTCAAAATTTGTCTTTTTATTTTAGATGGCCCTGCCGAAAAATATTAATTTCCCCGGATTTAAAAGTCCTACAGTTACAAAAAAACAACTGTTTTTTTGGTAATATTACTACAACATTTTTGTTAGGTAAGCAAACTGTATAACATTTTTTAATGCAATAGAAAGACAAACAGAAAAATGGCTCGGCATGAGGTAAGTAATCCATTGAGTTAACTTCACTGTGTTGTGTAGGTACCATTACGGGATGGGAAGGGAAGTGCTCTCGTATCCTCGAGTGTCTCAATAAGATTTATTATACTTAGTAACGTAAAAGATCTATAGTAACACTGATACAATGTGTTAACCTGCTGTTTACGTCAACTGGTTTTTCCAGATTTTCTTACCAGAAAAAAATGAACTAAGACTGAAGATTGTTCTGTCTAAAAAACAAATAATAAGTAAGTAGTTATAAAATAAACAATTGCCTATGTACTAAGGTAAGTACTTTAACTAAGTAAGTATAATATAAACAAAATACTATAAGTATATATAAAAAATTCCCTAAAAGCTACATAGCAATGCAGTCCTATATTTCTTCCAAAGTCTTAAATCGTGAAAATATTTACAAAATTGTTCTTATGCTTTTCCCAAAGGACCATATTGCAGGCATTTTATAAATGGCTTGCCTAATGTACCGTGGAGCCATACAAAAGAAACTCATACTGAATGAGAATAAATGTCATACAAACATTTGACAATAAATAGACGATTATGTTTGTGAAAGAAAATCTTGAAGATTTAAAACCACCATCATTTGAAGTATTCACAGTTCAGTCAGAAACACGCTCTACTGAACTATTATTAATACCTCGATGCGCTCTAAAGATTTTTTTTATCTGCAAGCAGGAATATCTTCTTTTTAGGGTTCCGAACCCAAAAGAGTAAAAACGGGACCCTATTACTAAGCCTCCGCTGTCCGTCTGTCTGTCTGTCTGTCATCAGGCTGTATCTCATGAACCGTGACAGCTAGACAGTTGAAATTTTCACAGATGATGTAGGTATTACTGTTGCCGCTATAACAAGAAATACTAAAAACAAAATAAAATAAATATTTAAGGCTCCCATACAACAAACATGATTTTTTTGCCGTTTTTTGCTCGATATTGAAAACGACTACAGGTAGACAGTTGAAATTTTCAGAGATCGTGTGTTTCTATTACTCCAGTGCTATAACAACATGCTAAAAACAGAATAAAATAAATATTTAAGGGGGGCTACCATACAACAAACGTGATTTTTGCTGCTTTTAGGGTTCCGTACACAAAGGGTAAAAACGGAACCCTATTACTAAGACTCCACTGTCTGTCTGTTTGTCTGTCACCAGGCTGTATCTCATGAACCGTGATAGCTGGACAGTTGAAATTTGTATATATGATGTATTTCTATTGCCTCTATAACAACAAAATGCTAAAAACAGAATAAAATAAATATGCTCCCATTCCTATACAAAAAACGTAATTTTTTGCTATTTTTTGGAACGGAACCCTTCGTGCGCGAGTCCGACTCGCACTTGGCCGGTTTTTTAATAACTTACTGCCAAACCGGTATTTTATTCGTTCAGGAGTAAATTGTACCAAACATGCTCACTTTACAGTCTCATAAATATAAAAGTATACGCATCTCTGCAATGGTTTGTATGTTTAAGAGTTTAGGAAGGTGCTCGTTTTTCGAATAAGAATGATCAAATAAGCATAGACATCTCTCAATTTCGCCAAAAATGTAATAAAGCAATGCATAGTTTTAATTCCATATATCATTCTATGGAACGAGGAAATTGGTTTACCTTTTCCTCTTTTTGGATAAATTGAGAGGTATCTATACTTATTTGACATTTTTATTCGAAAAATGAGCACCTGACTAATCTATCAACATACAAATCATTGCAGAGATGCACAACCTTTTTTGAAGTGAGCATGTTTATATGAAAATAACGGTGTAGGCGGTTAGATATGCCGGTGAGTGTCAGTATTTCAAGCGTCATATCTCAAAAACTATTAGACATACAGAGCTGAAAGTTAGCTTAAATTGTTTGAAATTTAATACACTTTCAAAATGATGTTGGGAACTAATGTCAAAAGCTCATAGTTTTTTAATAAAACTGCAAACACTGAATTAAAATGCAGTTTTTCACGTATAACGCAGCTAGCACAACTTTTTTTTTGCTTGCAAAACATGGTTCCACACTCCCTTAAGGGGTCCAAATAACATACTAAAAATGCAGCTTTACATCGCGTTTTGCGATTTAAATGTAGATTTTTACTGGGCTATAATGTAAGCTTATGTTATGTTTTCATTTTATCTGTACTGAGTGGGTTAAATTGTGATTGATTCATGTTACCGATGCCAAATGAAGAAAAAAAGTTTTATTTCAATAAATGCCTCATTAGTTGGCTGAAGTATAGGATTTCGCATAAAATTCCATTTTTTGAGTCAAGTAAGTATTGGTTAAAATTTATTTTTTAACCAAGCTAAAAGTAAATAAAAAAAACAAATGTCCGGGTTCAAGGCTCCAAAGTCTTTACGCTTTCAGTCCTGAGCGGCAGGTTTTAGAGATGGCAGCCACACTGTGGTAGTGTGACGGGGACGGCACGAGGCGATTTCTTGACATCGCTGCATATAAAAATATATGAACAAAATATATGCGACGAGAACACGGACGGGACGGGGCGTGGATGGGACGGGGATAAATGTATGGTTCACAGCACGTTCCCGTCCCGTCCGGGTTTTTTCTTATTACGTTACCCACTGTGGCGTAGGAGTGTTTTGTTCAAAGTTCACTAACCTCCATGGCGTGTACTACAGGCACGCTACGCGTTGGCATCCGGCCAGAAAGATGACAAGAATTGATTTATACCCTGTTACTTCAGTCTGTGACTCTTAACTGGAATGGGTGTTGCTGTTGGGTAACTCTGTTAAATATACTTACTTACGTGTAACAGCAAATAATCACGTGAGTTGGTCAGTTATCTTACTACACGTTGAGAGATTCAGGCTCTTAATTATATCAAAATAATATTTAACTTCGCGCATATTCGCATCATAACTCACGAAGAAAAGATTTAAGATAAAATAATGTTTCATATATCTATAGACATATATATTTAACATATTTAAATGAAATATTATTTTGTCTTAAGACTTTTCTTCATGAGTTATGATGCGAAGATAGGCACCATTTGTGGTCATCTTTCGTGTCCCGCACTAACTTAATATGCGCAGCACATACAAGGTCATTTAGTATTCACCATCCAAATTTTGAGGATGTCTTCAGTCGATGAAACTGAACAAATTTCTCTAAGGAGCACATGGTCAAATATGTAAAATAAAAATCGACTTTCCATACAAATCAAAGAGAACACGTGATCAATTTTAGTATGGGATGACCAAAAATTTGTGGCGAAATTTGACATTGACACATGATTCTTAGAGAAAGTTGTTTAGTTTCATGGACTGGACACATCCTTAAAATTTGGATGGTAAGTTCAAAATGACCCGATATATGTCTGTGATGCGCAGTGTGGGCAGATAACAATATTTTAACAGGATTTCGTTTTGGAGTATTTCTCAAAATAAGTGTACATTCTTTGAAAAAAAAGTGTGCCAGGAAATGGTGAAAAAATTAAACGTTTTAAAAAAAACAATACAATTATGTAGGAAAAATATCATTCTTTTAAAATAACGAAAAACTACTAGTAGAATCGTATTAATTACCAATTATTTAGATTTTTTTCAAAATAGCGTTCCATATCTTTCATACAAGATAAATTTGCCACCCTGCATACCTCATGGAATTTTACTTCATAAAATGCGATACGTCGTCTAATTATTATACATTTTTGTATATTTTCGGTCTAAATTAATTGTAGTCTCAATTCCAAAGTGATTTTCTATGGGGTTTCATACTAAATTAATAATTTAATGCAAAAATAATAAATGAGTCGTACTCACTTACTTTTTCGTTTTTACTCTTTAGTAACGTATAATTCTACTTCTACGTAATTTCTGAACGCATCCGTTATTTTTTTACATGTGCAACACTAGCTGCATTCTGATTAGTTGTTGATCTGACGTCTCCGCCATGACATGTTGTGAAAATCGGTAAAAACGTGTGCTGTTTAGTAGGACTACTTTTTCGTGACAGGAAATATTATTTAACTTTTTCTGGGTAAAGTACTTCTGAATTTCTATATCAAGTAAAATAAACATGTAGTGTTGTATAGTGGTTTAATGATATTATATTCGTTATTCACATTTTGAACAAAAATCTACTTCTAAAAACATTTTAAAGTTATATTTCACTTAGTTTTTCGTAACGTTTTTCGTAACGTTTTTCGTTACGTTTCGTTACGTAACGAAATACTATTGTATAGACAACAATTTTTTTGCTGTTTTTCCTTTAATTATTTGATTTAAATATGAATAAATGTTCAAATACTATACTATAGTTTTGATATAATAATAATATCAATAATATCAAAAGAGTTACTGAAGTTAAAGACTTGGGGGTGATCCTTGACAGTAAACTGGCTTTCGAATCGCACATAAATAGTATCACGACTAGAGCTTTCCGTATGCTTGGTTTCATCATTCGAATAGGCAGAGATTTTAGGCACTGTTCTACTTTGGTACTTCTGTTTAACTCCTTCGTCCGTTCTATCTTGGAGTATGCATCCACAGTATGGAACCCGCAATTTAATGTACACATAAATTCAATTGAAAGAATCAATAATAAATTTTATAAACATCTGAACTACAGAGCACGCCGCTCTAACGTACCTGTTCCTAATATCCCTTCATTGGTAGATCGCCGTATAGAAAGAGATCAAGTATTTCTTTACAAAATTTTAAGAAATATTATTGACTCTCCCTATCTTCTAGAAAATATAGGTCTGAGATGTCCTCGGTCAAGCTCGCGTCTTAAAAGTGTGTTTTGTTTGCCCACTACTAGAACTAAGTATGCTGGAAATACTTTTTTGCACAGGTCATGTGATGTTCATAACAAAAATTTTACGTCAGTTGACATATTTAATTGTACTCCTCCTCAGTGGAAAAAATACATCCATGAGCTGATTAGCAGCGATAATAATAATAGTGGTGGGTAGGTAGTTACTTTAATTATATCATTATTAATAATATAACATTAACTTCTTTTTTAATTGACTCAGTTTTTTTTGTCTTACCTATTTTAGCTTAATTGTTTTAATTTTCTCCTTTTGTGCCCGTTATTAGATAAATTTAGGTACTTTGTGTGTGTTATGTAACAGTGGAAACTTTGCTGATATATGCGTTAAAATTTAAGTTTAGTTTATGTAAGTCTTATAAAACATTGTATGTTTCCCTAATAATAATAAACAAATAAACAAATAACCTTACAAGTGTACACACCTATTTCGTAACAATATTTCGTTACAACTTTTTCGTTACGTACATATTTTTTGAGAAATACTCTTTGGATATTTTTAAGTCGTACCTACATAGTACAAAAACTAATATCTATACTGTGTACATACATAGGTAGGTAGGTAGATACTGTACTGCATACATAATTGTTAAATAATATTTCGTCAGAAAAGCAAAATACCAACCTATGAATAATAAATTTACCTCTCCATTTCTTTCAATAATATGGTGTAGGCAAGGTAATTCTATGTAAAAATAAAATAAATCGGCAGACTCAAGATAAAAGTTGTGGCATTTTTTTATATTCCAAACGGTTCACTTGATAGAATTTTGTTGGCAAATAATATACAGTTGGGTCATGACTTTAACTGTTGGCAAAGTACCAAACTAACGTGTTGTCAGCTATAAATATCTACTAAAATAATAAATTCTTGATTAGGTACCTAATTAGCACCAATACTATGTTATGAAAAAACGCAGAAAGTTTTATAAGTAGTTTAGACTAATATTTACTACTAAATAACGTCTATAATCACGACTAGCATAGAATTTGAAAATAGTTTATCATTATTGTGCTCTGTGATGTGCGTAGGTATTGACATCAATTTGAAAAAGACTTGAAATCACAGCATTAGGAATAGTAACAAAAAATAATAGATATTTATAATAGTAGCAAGCATACCAAATTACAAAGTAATGGGGTAGGTAAACCTACCTTACGAGTAGGTACTATGCGTGCCAAATAAGAATAGTATCGACAATTTCACGGCACTGGACAATTTTGTACTGCTAGCAAAAAATCCAATGATCGTTTGCCATGCTGATTAATACCAGCAAAAATAAAAATCATATTTTTATATATTTTGTTTCTTTTTTTGCACATTCAATACAATATGAAGTTATCAATTCTACCAAGCAATAACAAAATTGTCCAGTGCCCTGAAGTTGTCGATACTATTCTTATTTGGCGCGCATAGTAGGTATATCGGGAACTGCGAAATCTAAGCTCGTTTGCAATATCGTTTTTTGGTCAGACTACACTTATTTACCTAAGCTTTTTACACTCTTCGTATGAATGCATAAAATTCTAAGTCATACTAATAGCATACCTACGGTTTTATGGCGGAATGATCAATTCGCATAACATTAATGTCGAATGAAATGTTTACGCGTACTTTCATTCGAATATAACATTATGCCAACGGCTCATCCTCAATTTTCAAGGAGGATGCTGCCTCCGGTAATGGGAACACTCGCCGTCCATTAGCAGCCTCTTGCGGCTCTAGATGGCTCTCCAAGGCCGAATGTAGAGCATATACCTTATCCTACTGTGGTTTAATGTGGTTTATTGCTGTTAGTACTGACCTAGATACAATGTTGGGAAATGTAATGGGAAACAATGAAAAACTAAAAATGAGTACCTACACGTAACAAAATGATGAAGATTCAATGTTAATAATTACCTACTACCAATCGTCGCGTTGTTAACAAAAATCGAAAACTGCCGTGTAGGTAGAATGCAACGGCAATCCTGCTTCTGCACTTCGAATCCTGGAAGGGGCGTATGTTTGTGACTAATAAAGCATATTTAGGTACTAACTTTACTGATATTTATTTTTAACTAGCGCCCTCGCTTCGCTTCGTTTCCTTCATTTTTTTGCTAATAGCAACCTTCTCACAACACCCAAAAAGAAAACAAATAAGTCCTTCCAGTCGTCACCTCCATTCGCTCCAAAAGTCTGTTTATTTTAAGAGTACGCGCGGATTATCGCTCGGCTCGGATTATCGCTAATGTAATACAAAATATCTCACTTTTATTAAAATAAACGAACACAAACTTTGTAACAAAATACGTTTCATTATTTTTCTCGACATATAGAATCCTGTGGAAAAGAGGAAAGTCTTGGTCGTTTTAAATATCTTCTGACGTCTTTCGACTTTGAAATTTAAATTGTGATGTAACTGGCTTGGCCGTAGTCGGCAGGAAATTGAAAGATATTAAGTCGTTCGGAAACCGGAAGTGATAGACTCATCTTATTGATAAAGGCTTAGCATTCAGCTTTCGTGAGATTTGAACCAAGCTTATCTTACCGGGAAAGATTTCCGGTTTTAGGAAAGGAAGTTGGTTGAGAATGTCGATGAACTTATGGAACTTAAAATGTAGGTACCTACCTACAGAACTTTGATATTGGTTTGCTTTTTCTCAAATTTGTAGTTAAGTACCTAGATATTTTAGAGCTGTATGTAATTGTTGTATTTATTTTTAAGTCTATATTTTCGGGTTTTGTTAAAAAAAATATTAAGTACCTATCTATTGAAACAATCTTGGATGACCTTTTTCTAAATTTTGTAGTTAAGTACCTAGATATTTTAAATCTGTATGTAATTGTTGTAGTATGTATTTAATCGTCTATATTGTCGGCTTTTGTTATAAATAATACTATCTATTGAAATAATCTTGGATGATTTATCTTAATTGTTGATGCAACGCAAAAAGCGATGTTATTTAAGTATCGTACACTAAAATGTTCTGCAATTCTTCATTTTCACAATGTAGAAAATATTTTTATTACATTCATACACTAGCTTCCGCCCGCGACTTCGTCCGCGTGGACGTTCGAGAAAATCCTAAGGACTCCCTTAACTAGGATAAAAAGTATTCTATGTTTTAATTTCATCAAAATCCGGATAATCCCTTATGAAGTAGATTTTTAGAATTTACGAAAAATGTGTTCGCTTATTTATAATCCTAATTTTGGTCATTGGTTGGTTGGTTTGCTCTATTTTTGTTTTGAGATTTTGTTGGTAATCGTCTGCAAAATATATTATTTCTTTGAGAATTATAAGTCAAGTCTTAGATAAATTCAAGTCAAGTCAAGTTCAATTCAAGTGCGCCGCTGACGCCGATTAAAAAGCGAAAGATACAAAAAAGACTCCAAAAATATCCAAAACTTGTTCAAAATTGCAAAAATTGAAAAAATATAGTTTTTAATAAAAAAAATAAGTAAGTAAAAAAATTGCTTATTAAATAAGTACTATATTTTTTTTAAGTGTACTATATTTTTTATAGCTTAATTTGAAAAATACTATATTTCGCCAAAGACATGTTGGCAACCCTAGATGAAAGGTACCCTATGTCCTTTTCTGCACCCCTGACAACGTGTATACAAAATTTCATGGCAATCGGTTCAGTAGATACTACGTGAAGGCGTAACAAACAAACAAACAAACGGACTTTCGCATTTAAAATATTAGTAAGTATTTACAGATCAATTTAATTTACTCGTTTAAAACTGTTTAAAATAATTTTGAATTGCAGAGCCGTGCAAAACATAACACATGCCTTTAACTAATGGGGAGGAAAAGCGCAATTTTATCCCGATAGGTGGCGTCTGGTCTTTGGTACCCGGCAGCCTCAAAGAAAGTGTCAAAACATATGGGAATCTCTTGGAGTATTGCACTTTTTAATTTTATAGTGAGAAAATGCCGCATTGTTATGCATGTAACTTGTAAAATATTGGAGTTCATCGATTTCCCAGTAACAAAAAAAATAGTGGGCAAAAAAATATCAAAAAAAATATGCTTTTCCCTCGATTTATAATGTTTCTCGGCTCAGCGCCTGAGAAACATTATAAATCAAAAGGAATGTTTCATGAATTTGATGAAGCTTCGCCAAAATAAAACAACATTTGAATTATAACAGCTTTGTTCTTTAATATTTCAACCTCAGCAGTTTCTAACATATTTATAACTTGGATGAATTTGATAGGTATATCAAATATGGAATAAGCCCAATATTGGGGCGAAACAGAGAATTAATAGAATTTAATATGCCAGAGTCATTCAAGAAACTTAGAATAATAAAATAAATATGATAAAACGGTTCGTGGAATTTTGGATGGTACAGAAATTCCAGTACAGAAACCTGAAATTACTATTGCACAGAAGGCATCATCAGGCAACTATAAACACGGAAATTCACACTCAGTTGCTTTGTTAAAATTTAAATCATATGCTTCTAATCTGAAATAAAAAGATTACTTGTAAATCTTACACGAAATTTAAAGAAATGTAATGCTTGTTAGCAATTTTTTGTAAGTTGCTATAAACTTTCTTGCCTGTTGTTTTGGCTTTTCTTTTCCGTAATTCTTCTTTTATATGAGCTAAAGTTAGCATAGAATACATTGTTTGTCCGCAAAACCGAAAAAAATACAATCTAAGAAAGTAAAATCACGTAATACACAGTCAAGACAATATAAGCTCAAACTGACAATTGTTCCAAAGACTGAGCGCCATCTGTAATTCACTTTGCCTTCGCCTCCCTATTGAACTCCACGATCCATCATGTATTAATTTCGCACAGCGTGTGAAAAAAATAAATTAATAAGTAAAAGCAGCATAATGGCCGAAATTACTCCGGCGTAACGGCATCGCTTTGTCTCTCTGATGGCGAGAGTTGATTCATGTGATGCGGAATGCGTGACCGGGGCCGCGCGGGTAGGGTTACCAGGGGGCTTATTGTCTAATTTCGAAAATCTATCGCAATCGCTTTCATTTGACAGATAGATGTGACACATTGCTGCATTCCTTTGGTAAGTTTTTATCTGTGCCAAAAAGAAGCATCAATGTATCACATCTTGAAAGCGATTGCGATAGATTTTGAAATTAGACAATAAGTACCCAGGACATAGGTAGGATTTTTGATTCAGTGTCCGGCCAAATTAAACGGTGTCCGGCCTGTCCGGCTTTTGTTAGGCTTTTTACATTTACCAGTTACTCACGCACGTGGTCGTTCGAGCGAGCGAGCGGCGCGACGCGAGGCAAGTCGCAGAGCGGCGCTTCATCGTTTCTGCCCCACATCGCAATTTACCTCGCAACTTTTTTTTTCGGTAGCGTGACGCAACTCGTGCGTGCGTTAGAGCGAGGCAGCGATTACCGATCATCAAAAAAACCTAGTTATACGTAAAAAATGTCCTATTATTACTTTAAGACACAAAATCCTTAATAACTTAGGGTGTCCGGCTTTTTACCCAAATGTCCGGCCAAACTGACTGGTCTGTCCGGCTATTAGGTTAGACGACCTGGCAACCCTACGCGCGGGCCTAAATTTGGTTAAACGCCACGAGGGAGGGTCTACTCAAATGGCCATTCTACTAAAATTAATGCTAGTAGAAAAGGATTGACAGGAGCTAAGCGTTATAGCTTATATCATTCCTATTATTGTTAATTTTAGTGGAATGACCATTTGAGTAGGGGCTGTTTTAGGTGGCTTGTGGTTTTGATGTATGTTAGATAGAAAGTCAGTCAAATAGAACAGATCTTACTTATTATATTAAATGCGAAAGTTTGTACGTTTAGAATTCTAAATGATTGGATATTTGTTACACAATCACGTAAAAATGGCTGAATAGATTTGGTATGATGTCCATTTCTGGCCTGTCAAAATTATGATTTTATCAATTACTAAGAAAGTTCATAAAACTGCATTTTTATAGTTAAATTTGAATTGCTAACTAAAATATAAATAGAAAATAATAATAACAAAGATTATCATTACAATTAATCTTTATATAAAAGAACATATTGATTTTACGTACATATTCTTCTGATGGCAAATTGAAATTCAATAAGTGTAAGTACCTTCTAGTCGTAGCAACTATTCAAACATATTTTTTTTATCATTGCCTTACTTAACATCATCTTAAAAAAGCTATTTGTGACAGGTCAACGCTTGTTTGGGAAGTGGCAAGTGGTCATTGTTATTTGTCACACACATAGTTTATATTAGTACCTAAATGCTTTTATCCTGGTCATAATTCAGTGTCCTGGCTAAAGATTCTCTCTGGAGCGGACGAAGTCACGGACAGAAGCTAGTTCCTTAGAAAGCGGTTAAGCCTTTGAACATTTTTTAATTTTAAGAATGCACTTTTATACATTTCAATTAACTCATAGGCAGCGAATAACCACACTCGACATATCAATAATCTAAGCCACACTCGTGGTATATTACACTCACAGGATAAACAAATACTTCACTCGACATATCAATAATCTAAGCCACACTCGTGGTATATTACACTCAACAGATAAACAAATACTTCACTCGACATATCAATAATCTAAGCCACACTCGTGGTATATTACACTCAACAGATAAACAAATACTTCACTCGACATATCAATAATCTAAGCCACACTCGTGGTATATTACACTCAACAGATAAACAAATACTTAGTTTCATATAAAGTGATTAATTCAGCAATTTCTTGGAAACATAAAAGTATGAGTAAAAACAGGTGGTTGGTGATGTTATGTCTTTGTTCTTGCTCAGTAATTCCCTTTTATTAATGGTGGCACTTACGCTGAAATGGCAGGAGCTATTGTTCATCTACCTTGGCTATTTCACATTTTTTCCGTTTTAGAAAAACGCTTTCTTTTTTAAAAATTGCTTACAACATTTTCAAGGTAATTACTTTGTTCATGTACCTCATAGTCGTTAATTAATTGAGTTGTTTTGAAAGGAACTTTTTTTGTATTTAAATATTCTGGATACGATTCACAAATTAGCAAATATACCTATTGGTAATTGGTCAAAATCAATAATAAATTAAAATATTTTTCAATATTAAGTATAATTATTATACTTAATATTAAAAAATATTTTAATTAAGTACTTTTATTTTGTTTATACTTGGAAGTAATTTATGAAGCCTACTTTGAAACATTTTACGTGTTAAGGGTCCATGATAGGAAAACATGGTTTGCGCGTTCTATATTTTTTATATAGAAAACGTACTCGTAAAGTTGTAGCCACAAAAAAAAACATACGACAAGCTAAAGAGATTATCTAGTAGCTACAAGTATGAAATGGGGAGGCGAAGGCAAAGTGAATTACAGATGGCGCTCAGTCTTTGGAACAATTGTCAGTTTGAGCTTATATTGTCTTGACTGTGTATTACGTGATTTTACTTTCTTAGATTGTATTTTTTTCGGTTTTGCGGACAAACAATGTATTCTATGCTAACTTTAGCTCAGATAAAAGAAGAATTACGGAAAAGAAAAGCCAAAACAACAGGCAAGAAAGTTTATAGCAACTTACAAAAAATTGCTAACAAGCATTACATTTCTTTAAATTTCGTGTAAGATTTACAAGTAATCTTTTTATTTCAGATTAGAAGCATATGATTTAAATTTTAACAAAGCAACTGAGTGTGAATTTCCGTGTTTATAGTTGCCTGATGATGCCTTCTGTGCAATAGTAATTTCAGGTTTCTGTACTGGAATTTCTGTACCATCCAAAATTACACGAACCGTTTTATCATATTTATTTTATTATTCTAAGTTTCTTGAATGACTCTGGCATATAAAATTCTATTAATTCTCTGTTTGGCCCCAATATTGGGCTTATTCCATATTTGATATACCTGTCAAATTCATCCAAGTTATAAATATGTGACAAAGCTGTTATAATTCAAATGTTGTTTTATTTTGGCGAAGCTTCATCAAATTCATGAAACATTCCTTTGATTTATAATGTTTCTCAGGCTCAGCAAAGGAGAAAATCGAGGAAAAAGCATATTTTTTTTTATATTTTTTTGCCCACTATTTTTTTTGTTACTGGGAAATTGATGAACTCCAATATTTTACAAGTTACATGCATAAAAATGCGGCATTTTCTCAGTATAAAATTAAAAAGTGCAATACTCCAAGAGATTCCCATATGTTTTGACAGTTTCTTTGAGGCGGCTCGGTACCAACGACAAGACGCCACCTATCGGGATAAAATTGCGCTTTTCCTCCCCATTGCGTATAAACCTCACAGAATATCAAAAGCGCTTGTCGCGAGTCATATTTTTGGCGTAAATAATGGCGGAAACGTATTGAATTCTACATCAAAATATACTTTGACGGACTGTGAAGTTGCTCTAATAACTTTTATTCAAGAAAGATAATTGTGCTAAAGAACGAAAAACATCGAAAAAGTGCAGAAGTGAGGTTATTTTCCATATTCTTTACACGTAAAGAAAATGACAGCTAGATAAATGTTTCCGCATAAACGATTTAACCGCGCGAGCCTTAAGTAATGTGTGTGTATGTATAGGTATACTTTTGGGTGACAAAATAATATCACTTGAGATTGGGAAAGTAATTTTATACTTTTCGTTGAGTGCGCGGTGCGGCCTACGACCTATTTCTCATGTCGCCATTCAATTTCTTTATCAGTCGAGTGTAGGGGCACCTTGTAAGAATGCCGAAATTCAGGACAAAATTGCCACAGTCATACGTGGTCATACTAAATACTTTCTGGTAAAAATAGGACCATTGACAATTTTATTTCGTACCTTGAAAGACAGTAGAGTGTCTTCTTCAATATGGTTTTATCATTTTATTTATTCCGTGGTTTTATGCAGAAATATTTTGAAAAAAAAACTGAACTATAAAGTCATCGTTTTGTCTTTCAAAACATAAGTATGTTTCCCTCTTTTTCCTCATATGAATTTTCATTAATCAAAATGTAACTTGCTGGTTTAGAAGCAAAGACTTCTATGTTTGTGTACTACACTAGAAATAGTAAGTTTTTTATAGCTAGATTGCCGGTAATCCAGAACCAGCGCTTCAATAATAGGGAATATGCATAGGGAATATGTATATATATATCAACATTTTTTTTATCAAAATCAAAAGTATAATGCGTGAGAAAATCAACTGTAATATTAAAACTCTTTTCTTGCGTTTTTTTCTCGTGATATAGTTACTTGAAGTTAGCACGCAGCAGCAACCGCCTAAAACGCTCCATACAAAACGGACATGATACATGACGTTACGTCACATGTCACGTTTCAGGCGCGTTTACTATGGAGTTAGCCAAGAATTTTCAATTATTTTCAATTATCTCCCTAAATTTTGCGTTTAAGTACATAATAATATGTGTCGTACAAAAAATATTTCTTATTCGATATTCTATCTGACTGTTCATTATATTCGAAAGTGAAAAAAATACCGTTATTTTTCCCTGATTTCATCGTGTGATAAAACTAAAATAATACATTATTATTTTTTGTTTTCCTGTTCCATCATGTTTTTATACGTGTCCGAAGCGATTCAAGCTCAAGTTTATCAAAATCGGTGACTTATGCATATTCCCTATTGTCGTTTTGATTTCAACCAAAAGACTTTTAATAATAGTCAAAAGTAACATTTTTCCTTTCTTTGCTCGCTTTACGAATCCGTTAATATTGGCAACTTCCTCAAGTATGCCCTCGGACTCCCAGGCTGGTCGTAGTTCTTTCCCAAAAGCTCTCGGCCGTACCCGAACACGACCATGTTGGTACACGAAAAGGGCAGGGCTGCCAACTGGGATTATTTAGTAGTAAAGACATTTAAACGTGAAACGTGGTCGCTAACTATGGGTCTCATAAGGAAACTCAAGGTACCAGCGCACAATGGAGAGAGCCATGCTTGGCGTTTCCCTGCGTGATCGAATCAGAAATGAGTAGATTATAGGTGAACTAAAGTAACCGATATCGCTCGAAGGCTTGTTCAGCTGAAGTGGCAGTGGGCTGGACACATAGCGAGAAGAACCGATGGCCGTTGGGGCGGAAAAGGTTCTGGAATGGCGACCGCGCACGGCTTACCACGGAGCGCCGTGGTAGGCCCCCGACAAGTTGGACCGACGATCTGGTGAAGGTCGCGGGAAGCCGCTGGATACGGACAGCGCAGGACCGATCGTCGTGGAGATCCTTGGGGGAGGCCTTTACCCAGCAGTTCCCTTGCGTAATGGAGCCGGTGTGGAGCACCATCGGCCGAAGATGGCGGCTCTCGACCGTAATACGCGACCTAGTTGGTACACACGACAAGGACAGGGCTGCCAATGATGAGATTATTTAAAAATATATATTTTTATTTCAGACAGGGTCCGTAATACTTACTAATATAAATGTGAAAATTCGTTTGCTTGTTTGTTTATATGTTACACCCGTTCTACTTTCCTTCCGATCATAAAGTAGTTTTTATAATAATGATCATTAAAAGAAGGCCAAATAAATTAGTTACCTACTAATACATTTTTAATACCTAATACGAGGGTGGATTGATAAGTCATGACTTTGAAAAGAAGGAATACTTTTTTATTCATAATTTAATTTTTTATCTTAAAGAAAAAATGAAATCTTTATATTTCATTTTTTCAAATTTGGCAATAGATTATTACTTTTGGAAACAAAAAGCTAGCGACTTCTAACTTTTCTTAATGACCCTGTCGACCCTCTCGGCGGCACTCATGACATCAAAACTCATCGAATGAAGATGAGAATCCTTCTTATTCTCTAGATTCGACCCACTGAGATTTTTTTTCTCTACCAAACTTGAATAAATGCCTTGGCGGGCAAAGATTTTCATCAAGCCAAAAGGTGGTGTCTGAAATGGGCCCTCATTTCAGTTACCAGTTTTGGAAGATGGAAGAAAAAAGAATGGAACTTCGTTGGACTGAATACGCAGAGCTATCGTACAGTAAGATTATGTAGAGAAATAAAACAAAATATTCCGAAAAAAAAGTGTTTCTTCATTACAAAGTCATGGACTTTTCAATCCACCCTCGAATAAGTTAATTAAATTTTTATCCAAATTATTGAAGCAGCAAACCTCTTCACAAAATCAGATAGATAGAAATAGCAAAGTAAAATTTCCAAACTGATTTTAACTAAGATTACTGTGATACAATCAAAACTTTGAAAACTTTTTTAATTCTACTCTTTGATCGACATTTCTTTTCCTACCAATTCATATAAATAAGATAATTTAAAAGATGTGAAAACAGCTATATCCTTGTTTCAATTTATGAGTTTTCTTGGTTCAATCCTATTCATAACGTAGCTGCATAAAAATAAATATACTACTCAAAATAAAATAGGGGCCACAGTAAATTCGACGGTAAATTCCGCAAGTTGACTATTACCAGCTTTCGAACAATATCTAATTCAAGTAAAATCAGATTGAATTTATGTGAACAAAATTTTCAGAAATTAGCTCGTTTGTATGGAAAACCATGTAGTGGCTCCTATTTTCTTAAGAGCAGTATAATATGTAATATATTTCGCTATGAATTTGCAGTCTGCAAGCTTTTGATTTGAATTGTTATGTAATAGAACGGTAAAAGATTTTTATTTAATAAGTAAATTACAGAAAATACCAATGAACTTAAACTAAGAACTAAAAACCCATAGAGATTTTAAAGAAATGTTTTTTCCACAAAATGACATCGCTTTTGGAGTTCTTTTGGACCATTAAAAGCGTTATCAACCCTAAAAGCCGTTTCCTCCTGATTTTATAGGGACTTTGAAACTCGTTTTATGTGGGAAATAAATTATTTCACCGTTATAATAGCGACCCAATGTCAACACTATCATTGCAATCACGCCGGGAATAATATTATGATCATAAATCTCTTGATTGCGTACCTACTCTATTATTCTATTTTATTTTCCGATAATATTCTCAGAAAGAATAACTTTAAATATAAAAAAGTGCTACGGTATTGAATAGTAAGCTATTTTGACTTTTGTGTCTTATATTTAAAGCTTTCTTCAAAATAAATCTCGTTTTTTTTAATTCAGACATTCCATTCCAACGCATATTTATAAAAAATATAACCAAAAGAATGGAATAGGTTTATCCGAAATAAAAATAAGACAATGTTTTGATAAGTTTCTAGACTAGAACATAAATTATAAATGAATCATCTTTATATGACCACGATAAAAACTAAAGTTACCATAAAACGAAGATCAAAGACGATACCATTTATAAATTATATATATGTTACCGGTCAAACTCGATTTCAGGACAAACTAGTTTGGCCTAGGCTAAACTAGTTTGTCCTAAGCACAATAAGATAAACCAGTTTAGCCTAGGCCAAACTAGTTGATCCTGATATAAATACGCACATTCCAGGATAAACTAGTACGGCCTAGTCTAAACTCCTTTAGCCGTGTCAAAGTAATTAAATAGAATAATTGAGGTATAATTATTATTTCTCAAACATAAATAAATATTCGCTTTTTAAAAATATAATGATAGGTAACTAATTTCTTTAAAACATCTTTAATATTTGTTATAAATAATTGTTTTTTTAAACACTTCATTATTTTGTTACTAGCTTTTCCGCAACTTCATTCGCGTGGATATTTTAGAAAATCTTTAAAATTCTTAAAATACTGTAGAAGGCGTTCCCGTCCCCGTTTCCGTTCAGAATAGGATCCAGAGATATTTATTACCCATTCCTCTTCCCGTTGCCGTTGCAGTTTCCATTCGCGTTCCCGTTACCACTTTTCACTTGTCACCTGTCACTTGCCACTTCACTTTTCACTTCACGCTTTTAGTTCCGCTTTAGCTTCCGCTTCCGCTTTCACTTACCGTCACCGTGACCATAAATCTTTATATCTATCTACCTTTTCTTTTTAATGCACAACGGGATAGTGCTTGGCATTCACCTCACCAGATGCTCAATAAAAATATGCAAATTAATATAGATACAATTTATTATTGTACTCTAATGTAAATGATGGCATATTTTTGATTTATTCCTTGTGATGCATTGTATTTTTAAAACTTTTCGAGTGCCGGCAATGACGCAGGAAGTAAGAAATTTGGATATTCATCCAGTGCGCTTCCACCTCGGCCTTATCGTTACTAAGCATCTGGTAAGGTGAATGCCAAGCACTATCTCGTTGTGCATTAAAAAGAAAAGATAGATAGATATGAAGATTGATGGTCACGGTGACGGTAAGTGAAAGCGGAAGCGGAAGCTAAAGCGGAAGCAAAAGCGTGAAGTGAAAAGTGAAGTGGCAAGTGACAGGTGACAAGTGAAAAGTGGTAACGGGAACGCGAATGGAAACGGCAACTGGAAGAGGAACGGGATAATAAATATCTCTAGATCCTATTCTGCACGGAAACGGGGACGGAAACGCCTTCTACAGCATTTTAAGAATTTTAAATATTTTAGAAATATTTTATAAAATATCCACGCGAATGAAGTTACGCAAAAGTTAGTAACAAAATAATGAAATGTTTTTTTTTAAAACAATAATTTATAACAAATATTAAGAACACCAAAAATGTAGAACTAAGGTTGCAATGGGTTCCAGCGCATATTGGTCTTATAGGTAACGAGAACTTGTATCTAAAGAAGCAGCTAGTGGGGGATCTGTACTCGAGTATTTACCAGATCAATCCGAATATGTTTGCAAATATAAGAACGTATGTTTTGAACAATGGAAAAGACATTTTGACTATATCTCCAAAGATAAAGGAATATGGTACAAGTGTATACAAGATGAGCCTTCTCGGGTGCCCTGGTTTGAAGACATTAGTCTAAGTCGAAATTATGTTAAACTAGCTTTTCGACTGCGTTCGGGACACTATCCATCAGCGAAGTTTGCTTACTTAATGAAAAAGGTCGATTCCCCTAACTGCAGCGAATGTAATAAGGTTGAAGACGTACAGCACATGCTGTTGGATTGTGCCAAGAACCGGGCGGAAAGGGAATTACTGTTCAAAGAATTAAATTTGAATATCAGGGACGTAGGGCTTATTCAAAGTATTCTAGCAAACCCCAAGTCAGATGCGGCAAAGAAATTAAGTAGTTTAATTAAAAATGACAACAGTAATTCCATTTCCATAACCTAAGTAATTCTAAGTACCTACCTACTTACCTTTTAATACATACTGTTTTTACATTGGTTACAATTATGTTGGTATCGTATTGTGAGAAGATACAATGGGGCTGGCGTATCCATATGGATAAAAGCCCCAAACTAAATAAAGAGAAAAAAAAACAAATATTAAAGATTTTTTAAAGAAATTAGTTACCTATTATTATTTTTTTAAATAGCGAATATTTATTTATGTTTAAGAAACAATAATTATACCTCAATTATTTTATATCATTACTTTCGACAAGGCTAAATGAGTTTAGACTAGGCCGTACTAGTTTATGCTGGAATGTGCGTATTTATATCAGGATCAACTAGTTTGGCCTAGGATAAACTGGTTTATCCTATCGAGCTTAGGACAAACTAGTTTAGCCTAGGCCAAACTAGTTTGTCCTGAAATCGGGTTTGGCCGGTAACATATATATAGATTACTAGCGACCGCCTCGGGAACAGTTCTTTTTTTCTTGATGAAAGGTACCCTATGTCCTTTTCTGCACCCCAGACAATATGTATGCAAAACGTGAGGATCGGTTCAATAGTTAAGACGTGACTGCTTAACAAATAAACAAACAAACGGACATTCGCAGTTATAATATAAGTAAGGGTTTTATATTAAGATATATAACGTAAGTACTTACTTCAAATCGAGAATCTTCTCATTTATCTGTTAAAATAATATGAATACACATCATATCAGCCGCACGACACCCACGGCTGGGTACAGGCCTCTCCCAAGGATTTCCACGACGATCGGTCCTACGCTTCCCACATCCAGTGGCTTCCGGCAACCTTCACCAGATCATCGGTCCACCTTGTCGGGGGCCTACCCACGGAGCGTCGTCCGGTGCGCGGAAATTTATAGTGTTTATCCTTATCCTTACTAATATTATAAATGCGAAAGTCCGTTTGTTTGTTTATTTGTTTGTAACGCCTTCACGTCTTAACTACTGAACCGATCATCATGAAATTTTGCATAGACGTTGTTAGGGGTACAGAAAAGGACATAGGGTACCTTTCATCCAGAAAAAACGTACAGTTCCCGAGGGATAGCAAAAAAACTGTCCACGCAGACGAAGTCGCGGGCGGCCGCTAGTAAGCAATAAATAAATAAAAACCACACGCTACTAAATTGCAATTTTAATTAATTCAGTAATAATTATCAGTGTTACACTCGACATGGTGTTGATCGTACTAAACTAAACAATAATTGAGCCGCTTTGAACCGCGTGACCTCATCACTTCATCACAAGGATCGCGACGATGAGGTGAACTCATCAATTAAATGAGGTGAACTCATCAATTGAATCTTGCGATTGCACACGCTGCGATTGTACGTACGCTACGCCGAGAACGTGGAAATTGTTTTTGAAGACTTTTAAAGTGGCCATGGAAAAAGGAAACCTACATGTAAGAGCTTAAACTTTATTTTCGTGTAACAGTGATTTGGTATATTTACAGGTGTTACCAAATTGATGTCAAATTATTTTAGGATGTAAGTGTATATATCTTTTTAATACTCCGTTAATATCTTTTGAAATAATACTTAATGTAGTGGCTCTTTGAGCTGTAAACCTCGCGTTTGTGACATTTTTGATCATTTTTTAAAATGGCTGATATGTTTTTCTTTTTTTTAATATTTCAAAAAACTGTATCGACAAAAATATATATAATTATGCTGCTCACAAAATTTCACCAGAATCGGTTGAGAAATGCGACCTATAGAGGAGAACAGACGAACAGCCGGATAGAAAGACATAGGTACGAAATAACTTTTTCCCAAACGTGTGATGTAATGTGATTGTATGTATAACAGAATAAATAATACTCAGTCAGACACTCGAGAGTCTGTATGTGATGTGAATGATAGCAACATCTTGTAGTGTCACGCTGAACATTATTATAAGACGTGTTCACGAACGAAACAGACATTAATGTCAGACATTAGTGTCGCAATTATTGTCGTAGACTATTCATACCATTGCAGACGGTTGTTTAACCTGTACATCGCTATTAACAAAAAAGACATGGGCGTAATTACCTACCTCCATATTAAAAGAATAAATCTACCAATGACTATGAATGAATATGAATAGCGACATAAAGCGACGCTCGCATTTAAGTAAATGTCAGGGTTTCTTGCCATTGCCACATTTCTTTTAAGTATTTTTTCGTTACGCTGAATGAATCAGTTGTGATATTCATTTCTTTTGCTTGTTAGAAAAAGTCGTTACAGTAATTTTTTTTCATTTTTAAATAAGTTTAGTATGATTATAATAATATAATGTAAATCCGTGGTGTTTGGTTAAATCCAAAAGGGACAATTTACAGTATGAGACTTATCACGAATGTACAACAACGAAATGGACGAATTCTGAATTACCAAGTATTTAGCAGCTCAGTTCTATCACTTCTATATAAGATGGACTTATCAGCAATACATAAAAAATATTGAAAAAAAAAATTGTTTTACCCAACCAAAAAATAACCAAATTTGAGTTAACTAAACAGGTTTCTGCCAAACACCACAGATAATATAGGTATATTTGCTTAATAAAAGAGGTGTTTGGCAATAGCTTTTTAGCAAAAAAAATCTGCTTTTTTTACAAAAAAGAATAACGAAAACATCAAAAAATATAATACATCATAAAAGCTGATTCTTTTCGCGATTTCAGAGTTGGTCCCATAGTAAAATGTTGTTCATTCTGATGGTCCCTATCTCCCACACTCGGCTTTACAAGGCTATTACCAAACATCCTGTATTATCCCGCAATAAGAAGGAAATATCGAATAGTTTTAACGTTACAATTTTTTTTTCAATACTTATTTAGTAATCATAAACTTTAAACACATCAATGATGATAATTACAATGTTAAAAAAACTAGCTATCAACCAAGCTCGAGCGCTACAATCATTTTCCTGTAGCAACTCGTAGTCCCGTAGTTACCGCGTGTAGCGTCGTAGTCGTGGCAATCAGGCTACACGCGACGCGGTCGTAGCGTTCGTAGCGCTATACATGAATGTACTACGCGTTCACTTCATGATTGCCGCTACCTGCCGGCCCGCTTCGTCATACTGCACCCCCTGCGTCGCCTTTATAATACGGATAGCAACGCTAAGCTTAATTATATTTTTTGTTGATTTATATTATTATTTACGTTCGTGATTTGTGTTGCTATAATGAGTAAAAAAAGAAAGTTCCTACATAATGGCGAACGTAATATGTTATATAAATTAATGACGCTACCTACTTGAACAAGAAAAAATGAAAAAAAAGTTGAAAAACGCTATTACTTTTTTGTGTACAGTACCATTAGATGTGACGTCATAACGATCGACGACGGCAATCACGAAGTGGACGCGTAATATCTTACTCGTATATTAGTCACTTTATTCGCTGCGGTAATCTGCTGTCTAACATCTCATCCAAGAAACCGTATTCGAAAACTTTTTGCTTTACCATTTTCGCGAACTAACCCTGGTCATCAATCTCCATTGGTACAAATTTGCGAGGAATATAACAATTTATGCAGTAAGATCGAAGATCTCGAATTAATGATATTTTTAATAAATTTAAAAATAAATTGTTTATTTATTTTAATTAAGTTGGTAATATTTTTAACTTTAGTCTCTGTAATCCAGAATTTATACCGTAGTGCACACTGATAATATTTTAAGTGCTATGCACGCCGATATTGTGGTGCATATCCGATTTTATTGAATGTAGTTGTAAGATGTGTAAGTCATAATATGTACCATGTGGCAGTGCTCAATAAATAAAATAAATAGAAAAAAAAGTATGCTTTACGCGCTCGTAAACCGGAACTTCGTCTGTGTGGACAGTTATTTTTCTATCCCTCGGGAACAGTACTTTTTTTTCAAGATGAAGGATACCCTGTATCCTTTTCTGTACTTCTGACAACGTGCATGCAAAATTTTATTATAATCGGTTAGTATTTAAGACGTGAAAGCGTAACAAATGAACTTACTTTCGCATTTATGAGTATTATGTGCGCCGCGTGTGTGTGGTGATGGCAATTTGCGAGTAGAACAATAGATTTTATCGTTTCCACTCATTTGACTTTAAAATGCGTTGATTTATTAAACATATTTTTTAATAGAATAAACTATGTCGGGATTTACACAATGTACCTGTTTATTTTTGAGACTCCGATCATGGCGCATGCAACTGCGCCGAAATATCGGAGTCTCAAAAATAAACAGGTACATGGTTTAAATCCCAACATATTTTTTAGTTGTTGTTTTATTCATCAGTATTGAATGAAGAAGTTTCCTTTTTTTATTTGCTTTTAAGTGAAAAAGTTACATGACATGAAAGTTACGATTTTAAGATAATTTCGCTCATTGGGCGTCATACTTTCGAGCGGTGGCATGTGCGGGCGCGAGTGGCGTGACGTCATCTGCGGAACATCTCGAGCGGCCCGGCCGCACCACCGCGATGAGTGGGGTGACGTCACGCCCCATTAAAATCGGGTCATTCGGGTCACGCAAAAGTTCGTCAACTTAAACTATTTATTGCTCTGCTATTAATTGACGGATTTAACTTTTTTACTATTAAAATGATTGTAGGCTATATTTTTAACGGACTTCACAAAAAGGAGGAGGTTCTCAATTCGATTGTATGTTTTTTTTTTATCGTTGTTCGCGCATATCTTCGTCATTTAATTTTTTTTCAAATCGGTTCAGTAGTTTTTGAGAAATCCTGAAAATACTATGATTTTGCATCAACTAACATGACGACTTTGTTATTTATGAGCCGAATTAGATGTTTCTTTTTGTAGAGAAAGGGGTACTTTTAGTGTAGTCTTTTTAACCGACTTAAAAAAAAAAGTTCTCTCTCAGTTTGACCTGTATGAATGTATGTTTCTCCACGAATATCTCACGTTTGGCTGAGCCGATTTTTCTACCCAATAATATACCTATAATAATATACCTAATATAGAAGGTACTTACACTTAAAATAAAAAAATAAAAAATTGTTTTAAAAAACAAAAAACCGACTCAAAAACCTGCCTCTAAAAAGCAAGAAATAATATTCAAATCATTAGATACGCATTATTATTGTTATAATAACAACACGTCTATTGAAGTCGGGTGGGGCTTAAAGAATAAAAAAAGGAAGTTGTACTCCAGCCAAATAGTTTTTAGAACATGATGAACGTTCTCATTTGTTGTTGTTGTCGGCAGCCCGTGGTCAAGGAGGGGTACCTGATGAAGCAGACGCGCAGCTTCCAGCGCTGGCAGCGGCGCTACTTCCGGCTGCGGGGGCGCACGCTCTACTACGCCAAGGAGAAGGAGGTGAGTGAGACTCTATGCCAGCGGTTCCTGAATGGGGTTCCGCGGAACCCTGGGGTTCCATGAGAGGTTCTCAGGGGTTCCAAAAAAATTTAAGAGTTTATACAGTCCCGATTTCGATGATATTGTCCCGCGTCCAGACGATCCACTAGTTTTGCCCCGATTTTTAATGATAACACGCGATCAAAATCAGTGTTTTTAAAAAATGGGTCCAAATATTTAAAAGCATAAAGGTCAACAAGTTAAACGCCTTATTTTGCGTTGTTTCTCGCGTTTTAAGAGGATACCTCGTGGATTTTCATGCTTTTCAATTTAGATTTAGTCCTATTGATCCTTCTACAATTGTTCTAATTTTGGAATATGTTAAAATAGACTAATAAATACATCTTTTGGTTAAGCTCAAAACATGAACGGAAACAATTTTCTCGATAAAAAAAAAATCCAAAGTTGATGCCTCTCATATCATTTTTGCAGTACTGTAAGCAAACGGACTCATATTTTGAACTGAAATTAAGTTTATAAGAAAAGTAATAAATAGTTCCAACTTCTGATAAAACCACTTTTTTCAAAAATAATTTAGTTTTTTAATAAATCAACTATTTTCATAATGTCGCTTACGTTATTTTATTTCGGAATGCGTGCGCTATTGTTGTCCCTTTCTTTGCGCTGGGAAGCTATATTACTTTACCTCTTTGCACTGGAACTTCAGACGGCCGCGAGCCTTTATTGAGGACGGACCTGTGCTTGAGCGCTCCAAAAATTTACCAGCCAAAACACGTAAAATGACAGTTATACTGACAATGACAGTTTTAATTGCTCCCACATTTCAAAGACAAGAGTCTATAATACTCATGCAACCTATTTTTAGGAGATGGAATTTATCAACAGAACAAAACTTCCAAGAGTCGCCATTGCGTAACAAAAAATGTATTATCCACAAAAAGAAGGTGGGTGATTCGAAATAAAGTGTATGGACGAAATGAGGTCGCATGTATGAAATAAATATGAAATAAGAAAAAATAAGAGGAAGCACAACGTAAAACAAAATGACGGGAATCTACTAAACTCTTTGAATAATTTTTTTCAGCAAAGCTTTGTTCCACAGTGTTTATGGTCTGTGGTTTGATTGAACTATTTTTAACATATAAATTAATGGGGAAGGCAACTGTCAAAATGGCGCTGCGTACGCTTTTTCCACGGGAACTATGAAATAAAGGACTTTTACTTAAAAAATCATTTTTTAAGCTTTAAAATGATTAAATTCTGTATAATAGGCTCTAAAAAGTTGGCACTTACAAATTTCCGAAAAATCTGGATATGGAAAAATTTGATAAATTCTGTAAGAATAAAAACGTCTTAATTTGGCTTTAAATTCCGGCATTTGCATTGTAGAATAGTCTTATAAAACAATTTTTGGTCAATGGGTCTTTTTCGGTAAAAAAAAAACACAAAATAAATATCTATTTTCCCATACATTTTGTTCTGAACGTCTACTGTCTTAGGAACAAGCGTACGCAGCGACATCTACAATTAGCTTTGCGTTGCCAACCCCATTAAGTATTACGTTTTGTATAGTACCGTATGCGATTATTTAAAAATATTTGAATGCAGTTCCAAAGTTTGAAATTAATAAATTTAAATGTATTTTAATGGCAAATAAGTTTGCATATCAATCTGATAGGATTATACGTGGCCAAATATAATACAAAAACATAGAGGAAAAGACAAAATGATCTATCAAAGACAATGCCAAATTGACTTTTCTTTATATTGACAAGCCTAAATTTTATATTGTTTACGTACTTAATTAATAATAACTTTAATATAAATACGGGTACAAATTATGGGTAATAAAAAAACACATGCTACTAAACGAGCTACCTTGAAACGCCGACAACAAGCCGCTGCTGGTTTGCGAACAAGGAAAAAGTAAGTACCTGCCTAAATTACCAGAATTTATACAATAATAATTATTTATGATTTCATTCCTATGGCTGTAGGCCTTCAAGCCTGGTCATCATTGCAGCCCTTGCCGTTCGCGCTATTAAGGCTGAAACCGAAAATCAAGAGCTGCAATTATGACCACGCTGCCGTGATGACCTGGACCTGCGCTATGTTGCAATGCAGTCATTATAGACCGCGACAGTAATGTACTTAAACTGTAACTATGTAATTCATTCACAGAAAAAAAAAAAAATCTCCAATTGATTTTTTTAGGATGAAAATAGATCCAGCAAATATGACTATAGAGGAAATGCCTTTACCTACTATTACAAACAACAGGTGAGAAAAAATATAACTGAATAACGTGACGACATTTTTTATAGATCCTAAGGTAAAGTGTTACCGGTGTTATAAAGCTATTGTTTTAATTACAGTTCACTTTTACATCAAAATGAAGTTCATGCAATATCCCCTATTTTTCCAATGCAAGAAACTTATCAACAAAGTATGGAAGATGTAAGTCTCTTTTCTCCCTTTTATTATTTCGGCGAGCTTAAAAGTATTTTATTTACAAATCACTTTTTTTCCATTTTAGGTTTCAGCAAACAATTTCGAACTATCTGGTCATCATCGCATTGTGGATATACAAAGCTTTTTAAAACAACTAATCAAAATTTCAGGCCATGATTCTTTATTTCAGTGTGGCCTGCACACTATGGAAATAAAATCAGAAAGAAAGAATAGCTTTTTGTCCCAGTTTGTAATAATTTGCAATATGTGTAAAAAAGAATTTATTTTAAAAAATTCAGAACTAAACTTAAACAAATTAGCTGTAGCAGGAGCAATAGCTGCAGGTTGTGGTCACGCCCAGTTGAGACAAATTTCAGCATCGTTAGACATACCAATTATGTCTGAACACACTTACAATGTAAGCCAAGACGAAGTGTTCGACGAATGGGAGGTCACGGCATGGGAGTCGATGAAAATAGCTGGAGAACAGGAGAAAGAAGCGGCTTTAAAAGAAAAAAGTGTAGATAAAAATGGCATCCCAATTATAGATGTAATATTAGATGGCTGCTGGTCTAAAAGATCATACAAAACGAATTATGCCGCTTTGTCCGGCGCTGCCGCTATTATAGGTCGACGATTTGGCAAAGTGTTATTCATGGGCGTAAAAAACAAATACTGTTGCATTTGTGCAAGAGCTGAAAAACTGAATGAGAAGGTAAAATTATACAGATTTCACTCTAGTAAACTATGGTAACTGGTAATACCCTTGTAAAGCCGAATATGGTAGATAGGGTACCATGCATACAACTCCAAAAAATATTATAAATTCTGAAATATTATATTATATTTCTTTATTTCTGAAGCCGCGGCGGAAGCAGTGTATATTATAATCTACTATTGTTTTAGGTCAAGCAGCATGAATGTTTCAAAAATTTTAATGGATCTTCCACGGCCATGGAAAGCATGTTAATATCCGAAGGATTTAAAAATTCAATAGCAATGCATGGACTTATATATTCAAGATTTATTGCCGACGGTGATAGTAGCACTTACTCAAAAATTTTAGAAACTAGACCGTATTCCTCAGTAACAGTTGAAAAAATAGGCTGTAGAAATCATATTTTAAGAAATTTTTGTACTAAATTACAACAATTAAAAACTGACACTAAATATGGTATAAAAGATAGACAGTTACTAACTACTTCAAAAGTTTTGTGTGGTAGAAAATATATTTGTGATTCTATCAAATACCACGGCTCACAGCAAAATAACAAATCAATTAATATTACAAACTTGCATAAAGACATTAATAATGCAATGTGTCATTCATATGGATTTCATGATAACTGCAATAAAAATATTTGCCAAGAACTAACTCAAAATCTAGATGTAAAACTGAATTTTAACACTCAACTTTTTCAACAAATTTCTTATCTAAGTAGGAATTGCGCATCGCAGGCAAGAAGTTTAATTGAAAATGTAGATAGTAACATTGTAGAACGATTCAATGGTGTGATAGCTAAATTTGTGGGTGGGAAAAGGGTAAATTATGCTCTCAAACGTGCATATCAAGCAAGATGTGCTGGTGCGGTTGTTTCATTTAATACAGGTCGACTTTTCACTGCAGTCTATAGAACGATACATAATAAAAGTCCTCGATTACTAATGAAGAAATTTGAATTTGACGTGGAAAGGAAGAGATCTTTTAACAAAATGCGAAAAACAAAGAAAAACAGAAAATTGTTCCCAACTAAGACTAACTTCGAATATGGTGAAAAATGTACAAAACCTGATATGACCCCAGAAATATACGAACTTTCAAAAGCAGTCTTCCTACAGAGTTTGGAAAAGACGGAAGATGAGCGTCACGAGATAGAGCAAAGAACCATTCTTCAAAGTGAGTGTGGAGAATGGTTAGAGCTCCGAAGAAATCTTTTGACGGCATCCAACTTTGGAAAGATTGTGAAAAGAAAAAAAACCAATGCATGTGATAATGTCGTTAAAAATTTGCTTTATAAACCTGATATCAGTTTTGTTGCCTCTATAAACCACGGTAAAAAATATGAGAGTATAGCGCTGGAGCAACTATCAAAGCTAAAAATAATTGATATTAAGCCATGTGGCCTGTTCATCGACGAAAAACATCCATTTCTTGGAGCAACGCCTGATGGGATCACAGACGACATGATTATTGAAATAAAATGTCCTATAGCACCGTTCAAGATTGGAATAGATGCAGCAATTAAGGAAAATAAAATGCATTTTTGGAAAATAAATAAGATTACAGGAAAGATTTATATAAACAAAAATTCTGACTGGTTTTATCAAATTCAAGGCCAACTTCATATTTGTAAAAAGGAAAAATGTTTATTAGCTGTGTGGTATGGGGAAAATAAAATACGAACAGAAATCATAGAAAAAGATGACAAATTTTGGTTTGAAAATATGGAGCCCAAATTGTTATCTTTTTATTTTGATTGCTTGTTACCCGAACTTATAGACCCACGTCACCCAAGAAACATGCCCATTCGCAATCCTGACTATGTTATCAACAAAACAACTACCCGCAAAAAGACTAAAGTAAAAATTTCATCATCATCATCCGCCTAATTATACGGTCATATATTATTTCCCTCATCTTCACTTCGAACTTCAGATAACCCATCATTGGGTACTAAAGTCCGAAGAGGTGCAATCGTGTATGAGAAGAGTTGTAAGTAATTAAATTGTAGGTATATGTATAGTAGGTTTATGTGTACATAATAGGTATATAAGTGAACTATTTTTCTATATTTTTAGTCATATATTTTATCATTTAAGTACTCTTCCTTTGACTTTATTATCGTTTGTTTAATAATACAATATGTTTGGTTAGCGATATCGGAACTTTTAAAGGCAGATAATATGATAAATTTTATCGGCAAAACCCCCCACATGTTGGACTCTATCCCTCTCCTGTAGGAATGACAGGCACACGTTTTTGCTTATTTGTTTATAGTACGAAGTTTTAAGTTGAAATGTCTATTTAATATTTTTTCCATACAAACTTTGTACCCCTATTTCAACCCTATAGAAGTGGAATTTCCAAAAAACCCTTCTTAGTGGGTGTTTACATTGTATAAAGTAACTGTGTACAAAATTTCAAGTCTCTAGGTACCATAGGCAACAGCGTCGCTTAACCACTGCTAAGGTTAAAATCGCTTGCACGCCGCGCCGTCACTACATACGTTTAGTTCGTGCAAGGGCGATACGCGCGCACGCGAATTTTGTTTGTTGCTAACTGGTTAAGCGACGCTGTTGCCCATAGTACAGTGGTTTGGGCTGGGCAATAGTCTGTCAGTCACCCCTTCACTTTTATATATAAGAGATTGTATTTTTGTATAATTAATAAACTAAACATGAAATAAAACATTTTTTAACGGATACTAGCGCGGTTTTACTGAAAGAACTTTGAAGAAAAACCCCAACAACTACGTTAAAATACTTTTATTCTCGTATGATTACACAATCGGGTTTAGCAACAGAGTACAATTCCAGCAGTATCCTTTTCTCAACTTCTTCTCTCGACGGTCAAACAACAACTAAGCCAGCAACTGACTTCGTTGCTGGTTTTATCGTCTGCTTCTCCCCACCACTTAACTCCCCATTCCACTTAAATTGGCGCGAAAGTTATGGCGGGAAAAATGGCGGAGCTAAGAGGTGGTGTTGCCAATTTAATAAAAGGAAATACTAGTTACTATTTTTTTTTTAATATTATTTGAAATCATGACAGAACTTTGGTAATTAGTTGGTATTTGGCTTGATTTTTATTTTCCCGACGTTTACGTTTTTACGTTTATTTTCATTTTTCAATTTGAAGATACCTACATAAATTTATCAAAGAAAATGTTCTAAATACAATGTATTGCGACTCCATCGTTTCTCTATTCTTCTTCTTTAAACTTTCGATGAAACCTCACAGGCATTTGGCGCGAAAATCAAACTTTACGATTGAAGGCAGAATGTCACTATGGGATACGAGGGGTGAGTGGGCGGAGCCTGTAAAAAAATTTTTTCACGAGGCGTCGTCTTAAGCATACCGTCTTCAAATGCTTGTGTTGAGCGAAGTTTTTCCCATATGACGCCTAAATGTTATAATGTCAGAAATCGTTGCTCTGTAGATTTAAAGAAAGCAGAATTGCAAAAGGCATGTATTGATTTTGACTATTTTAATTACAAACATTTACATACATTCAACATGTCCTTCATTTACCAGTTACCAGATCCTACAGTAGTTTTACTGCCAATTTTAATGATTTCAACGTACATTTAGAAAATAGATCGAAAAAATTTATCGCACCCTTTGCCCAGCTTTTCTGTTCCTGAAAGTGGCAACCCCGCCCCAGTTACTTTACTTCTTACTTGAGCTAGGGTTCCGCCCAAACACGGTGAACCAAAAAAACTTCCGTAGCCAAAATAATTCGGGAACCGCTGCTCTATGCTACAATGTGGATAACATAATATGACCTATCCTTCAGCTATCGAAAAAAAGCGCGTAAACATTCAATAGAGTAAATTTGAATGGAAAATTTGAAGAGCGCCATATGCCGCCGAAAAGCGAGATGAAATTTTCCATAGATAATTACTCTATCGAGTACTTTAATGCGTGTTTTTTTTCTTGATCGATGTTCGTGCTAAGGGCACTGATGAAGTATTTGCGCTACTTCCGTGTAGCGCCACACAGCACAGAAAGTACAGCGCCGAAAGTTCAGCCGCTGAACTTTCAGTTGTAGTATAATATCTATCTTTACGCGATGTAATTAGAAATGAAAACTTCTTAATTCAAATAAGCTCACATAATAAGCATTTTTAAATCGTCAATTGTTCCACTCATTATGACGTCTTTTAGCTGACGAGAAAAATTGGCGGAAAAAAAATCCGCTGATTAGGTTTCTTCAAAAACGCTGCGTATTCAGCTGTTGCTACACGTAGGTAGGCGGTTGTATGCTGTACTACGCCAAGCAGAAGGAAGTATAATATCACTAACAAGTATAACCGAAAAAGTTTAAATCCTACATTAGTGTAGCGTCTCACCTGCGCTGCGAGGAGTACAGCGCTGAACTTTCAGCCGCTAAACTTTCGGTCGTAGTAGGAGGTATAAGTAGTATTTACTCGTATCTATCTTTATCCGACCTAATTTCAGCTGATGTGTCATTCATAGGTTTCTTCAAAAACTCTGCGTATTCAGCTGTATAGCACTTGAAATAAATGCGTAAAAATTTAATTCAAGAAGAAAATTATTTTTAAAAAGTAAAAGAAAAACGTTGGCAATTATTTACATTCTAATCTTATCGAAATATTGATCGCAATAAAATAAGGTGCGTGTTATACTTTTAGGTCAAACGTTATTCATGTTTTTTTAATTAAAAAAATTGCTGTTTTTATGGATCAGTGTCATTTTCCCTTAGCAGCCAGTTGTTCTTCTATTGTTTTTATTTCAAAGAAACGTTTTCAATCTAAGTAATTAGGTGCTTAATTATCTTGTTTATTTTTCCTTAATGTATTCTATATTTCAGGAGCTCTCAGTTCACTAAAATGTTTTAAGGGAAAATGTAATTTACGACGTAAAAATAGGTAAAGTGCTTCGAGCGAGTTTTGTTCGAAGCTTTTTTCTCACATACTTACTCGTTTCATTACGTTTGTTACCTACATCAGAGAAAACGTAATGCCAAACATTATTTAAAATACTCTTTTGGAAAAACACAAAGGGATGAGCTTTTTTGCCAGACAGGTAAACTTTTATACAAAACACTTTTTTTCTGAAATGTTATTATGCAAATGCTTACAAATAGTTTAAAAGGCATTTAAATCACTTGTGTATTATAATAAGCTTTAATAGGCTATGAAAATATATAACGTTGAAAATGGGTTAAATGTGTAGGTGTAGGACTGCAATGACACGTCTTGTTATTTAACGTTTTAGTTCATTTTTAGCAGGGCAGTCGTGTTTTTAATATTTTTTAAATTTATTTATTTTTATTTCACACATTTTAGTGACAAATTATATAGTTTTGAAAAGTGCTCATTAAGGTCTTTCATTTGATGCCCATATTGTAATAATTGAAGAAAAATTTTTTTTTTCACATTTGAAAATGGCGTCGTACAGTTGCTATATCGTCTTTTTTTTAATATAGCCAGTGTCACTCGGAATGATGTAAGGATTCTAACGATACCCCATACATCAAAATCTGTTGTGCCATTTAGAAGTTATGGTGGAATAAAGAAATTCACATACCCACAAACATACATGAACCCTGAACACTCCTTTTTGGGCAGTCGTGTAAAAACGCACATTTAACAGATGCGGACTTTCCGTTTTTCCCAATCTCTTATAAGTTTAACTAAGTCAGAAAAGTCAAGAGAACTTCCTTTCATGTCAGAAATTGGTGACGTACTACGCATGATCCCCTATCGTTGCCAATTTGCAAATACCGCACGATTCTTGGCCGGTACACACGCAATGCCTCCTCGGGATTAATATACTCCGTAGTAAATATTTAACCTGCGGAGTGGGGGGAGCCCACCTGCACGAGACGGCTGGGCGCCTCCGCCCGTGGTCGCGGGACTCGGGTTGGGCGGGCAGTTGCGCTCCGAGCGCACAACCGTACGGACGCTTAACTCACGTCGCTCGCGCCCAAAAGCCGAACGATCACATGAACAAGAATTCATTAATGAAAATCAACTCAAAAACTTTCCTCTTGCTATAACTCTTGCCTTATTGAACCCGACAAAACGTGCCCTTATTCCTTCGTGTTACTTTTGTGTAGTGTTTAGAACTGACCTGGTTCTTATTCTGATGCTGTTGCACAATTCGGCCGCAGTCCGCCGAGTTGGAATGTAAATGTGAGTACACGCTTTTTAATTTTGAATGTTTGGATAACTCGTTTGTTCTGCGCGCGATACAAAATTATGTGACAAGATCGCCGGACCACTGGCTGAATTAATGATGAATGTTTAACAAAGCTTTTTGTCCTGATTGTACCCGTAGTAATAATAAAATTATACAAAAAAAGACATGATTATAATTTGTAAGACTTTTTGTGCTCAACTGAAACATTTTTTAATTACTTTCAATTTACATATTTTTACATTAGCATTTGTGAATTCACTGAAATAAAAAAGTTCACGACATTAAAGGCCCTTCAAAAATGCTTTTATATCTTATTATACATTAGGCGCATTAATATAAACTAGTGTGTGTTAAAATCGCCTCGTTTGCATGAACTTTAATCAGGTTAAGTGATGGATGACACACTGAAATGTTTCAGCAATTCAAAATATTTTAAAATTAAAATTCTAAAGTAGAGCATAAGGGAAATGGCCGGCGAAAAGCAAACAAGCTATTTTTAACCAAACACTCCCAAAAACGCATAACCTCATTCCACTTTTATTCAATTTAAGGTATACAGTCTAAACAGTCACTAAAAATGTGCTATATGACATGTTATTAATTTTTTTATGTATTAAACATTAAAAAAGGTAATTTTACTCGCACACTAACATACACATTCGCATTTGTTTCTTGAACTATAAAAAATAATCAAACCAAGCTGCGTTCTAAATTTTGCGGTCCCTTAATAATGTCGCAGTGTTTCAAGAAAATTATTGTCATATACATTGTCAAACTAAAAATGTACATGGCTCTACCACAGAGCCTTTAAAATCCGTTGTTGCTTGATTGCGTACGATTGTGTTCATAGGAAAATTAAAAAGTAATTTTGAAGATATACTTTTGGGGGGTTTACAATTAAATATGGCGATTTTAGGGGTATTTGACATGTGCTTAGGGGGAAACATTTTCAAGAGTTGGCAACCCTGACCACGGAAGACAGTGTGATACGAATCAACAATAATATGCATTTATGTACTAATAAGTAAAAGGCACGTACTCATTCTATAAAAAAATCTCCACACCTTTCTAGTTCCAATAGTGTAGTTGTGATTTTGAGAATGTAATAAAGCTAGGTAACGTAAAAATAACTCAAGCAGATAATAAAACCCGTGTTCCATTATTATAATCAGATGCCCATCCCACATCCCATTTGTGTTATAACGATCTGTCATGACCCAGAAACGTCTGAATAATAAGTCGCGGTTCGGTTACGGATAAGTAAGATTGACTGAACTAAAGTAACCGACATCGCTCGAACGATCGCTCAGCTGAAGTGGCAGTGGGCTGGACACTAGCGAGATGAACCGATGGTCGTTGGGGCGGAAAGGTTCTTGAATGGCAACCGCGCACCGGATGACGCTCCGTGGGTCCCCCGTGACCACGGCAGCTGCAAAGGTGCCGAAACGTCGGGAAAACCAAAAATCAAACCAAATACCAACTAATTACCAAAGAACTTTCAATAAAACCGCGCTAGGATCCGTTAAAAATTGTTTTATTTCATGTCTAGTGAGCGCGTAAGCTTGAGAATTGAAGAGGCTCGTTGCGTGAAATAAATACAGTTGAGATACGTGCAAGTACCTACGAGTATATAAGTAATGATTTGTGGAAAAAATCAGAATGTTAGGAATATGAAATTGTGCGCTAGTCGATCAGAAGAGAACAAAAAAAAAACAGTCGAATGATAACCTCCTCCTTTTTTTGAAGTCAGTTAAAAAAGGGAACGGATACAACCCAATCGACGGCAACAAAGTGTTGCCGTAGTAAAAAATGTAATTTAACCGAAAGCTTCTCATGTGCGCAATAAAATAGGGAAATAAGCTAATAAGCGAAGTCTAAACATAAATAATTTAAAGTGTTCAGTCAGATACACATTGGATTAGTGGAATGTGAAGCGTTACCAAAGTATTGGTTAATTTGATGTTTGACATTTGATTTTCGACAAAAGTTAGACAATAGACACACGAAATATAGAACAAATTGGAATGGATGAAATGGATAGTATGAAAATGGACTTACCGCCACTTTATCAATAACCGCAGTTAAATAACTAGGTATTTTCTCTAAGATTTGGCCCCTATTTATGAGACTTCGGCAATGATTAATGAATGCATTACTATTATTATCGAATATTAACTACGCAAATTAAATAGGAGTTTAAAGTAAGTTTCGGACCTTTCAAAGAAGGAAAAGTCTTCTCTGTCAGTTGACAGTGATGAAAAAAGTAGGTACCTAGGTATAAAAAAATAATATATTACGAATCAAAGATTAGGCACGTGCAATAAGCACGAATAGTGAAAATCACTAAGAGGAACACCCTTTGTTTTTTCTCTTACATGCATCTATGTAAATAAAAATGAATCGCTGAAATATATGTAAATTGTAAGCGCATACATTTTGAACGGCTGCACCAAATTAATTAATTCTAAAACAATTTTCTCTTTTCCGTCATTTTAAATCTCAATATAACTAATAGACGGGGCCACCTGTGCGAAACTGAAGCGGGGCAGTAGGAAATGATAATTTATTGCCAATAAAAGGGTTATGATTAGGCAGCAACTCGCAAGCAGATTACCCGCAATTTTTTGTAGCCATAGGTTCAACATTAAAGTTATTAATTTATTTTTATTCATAATGCTGATCGAGATGAATGTAACAAACCGAATGTGGTTAGGTTAAGTCTGTGACCAACAAAACAAAACGAAAAATTACGGGTGAGTTTTATTTGGGCCTGTTGCCACCTAAGCCGCTTTATGGCCCAGATGCGGGTCGGTCAAAATATATACCTATGTTGAAACTTTCATAGCCCTGTCACCCGAAAACTTCTCGTCCCCTTTCTTCAAACTATAATCTCGCGAACGGTGATTTCGTTTACTTCTTATTCCGTTTGTAACAAAAACTTTATTGCTTCCCCAGAGAATACTTCAATTTTCTTCGAAAATATAAGCCTTTAGCCTACGTCTTTCCTGGAAACTATCTTTGCATCAAATTCCAGAAAAATCCGTTTAACGGTTTATCCGAAAAAAGGAAAATAAATATGAAATATCGACGAGTTCAATAGTTTCCTTAGTTTCGGCGAAATTAATGTAGGAGAAGCATTTGCTCACGACATAAAAGTGCAATATACGGCGCATTTGGTGATCCAAGGATATACTTTGGCAGGGTGAGCCCTCTGAACCCTTAGATCATTTTAAGAAGGGGAGCTATCTTGGATTTTTGTATGAGAGAGAGTTTAACACCATTTTCTTTTTCGTTGGAATTAAAAACTGCTAAGTCTGCTGGCAGGCTCGTAGCTAGGATTCGCAAGAAAGGCTTGTTAAACATTTATACGTGTCGAGTAATGTAGCGTGTTCATATTTTCGAAGATTTAGGGGGGATAGGACACCCATATCTCCCTCCTCCTCCCCTGTCTGCTGGTAAATTAAGATGAATGCTTCTTTTAAAGCGCAGGACACACAGGGAGCCAGAGTCACACAGTTTTTTTATATTCATGTTCAAAACTAGAACTACTCAGGTTAAAATTCACGGTTATAAACTTGGACATATCGTTCCGAAATAAATGAATTACTAGGTATAACGGTATTGTTATTGTATAAAATAAAACCCGGACTTATGTAAATTCTAAGATTTTCCAGTAAAACCTAATATTTACCAACTCTCAATGGTAAATGTTCGAACTGTTCTGTGATTTAACTTTTACCACCATTTACTTGGTTACCATTTACATGGTAGTTCGGTTTAACCTCAGAGACGCGGTAAATGCTGAAAAATGATTATTTTGAAGGTGTTTTAAAATTATATTTTACTTATTACTAATAAATTAATCAAATCATAATAATTTTAACTGACGGGTAATTTTATTTTATTGTAATGTATGACTTAGGGCTGATTTTTCAATCCTCAGATAACAGATATCAGTCAGTTAAATTACAATCCGAATAACATAAACGTCATTAAAAAATTTGACAACATACATATGACAATCATTTTCAATTTAGCAGCATAATACGTTATCAAACGAATAAAGCTTTATCTAGGCATTGAACAATCAGTCCTTAGAAATACTCCTAAGATAAATAAAAATAATAGTGAAGAATAGATCAAAATGATAGTGAAAAATATTCAAGGATTTTACTGATAGGTATTTTGAAATAAATTACTAAGTTATGATAGCTAAAACGCTGTTTTATTCAAAAATCCATCATTTACCAACCGTCGTCATTGTTTTGAAAGTGAAAGTGAAATGTGAAAGTGAAATATACTTTATTTAAATGAACTCACATAATAAGCATTTTTAAATCGTCAATTCTTTTACCCTACCCTTTTATTATGACGCCTTTTAGCTGACAAGAAAAATGGACACAAAAAACTTATTAGCTTTATCAGATGGAACGATATTTACAAATAATATGTATATCGTTTCCAGACTTTATATTAACAAAGATTAACAATAACAAATAAATAACATTATTTATTTAGCTCATTTCTTAATGAATTTCAAATTTCTTAATCAATTTACAGGGTTCAAGCTAAATTCAAAGTTTGAACTTATTATTTCGTCTAGGCTGTTACGTGAAAATAAAAACATACAATTCAAAGATACGTAGTCAGAAGCAGACCCATTCCTACTGGATTGGACTGTTCATGCGCCATGCTCGTGAACGGGTGCTGACCCGTTCACGAGCATGACGCATGAACCAGCCATCGCTTCGCTCAACCATATTTGAGGGAACGTAACAACCCGCCTCGCACGACACCACTGCAGAAATGACTGAAGAGAGCATGACATACTAAGGTTTAAACTAGCATGTGCCAAACTAAGGCTGAAAATTGTTCTTCCTTCTATAAAATCCTAACATTCACCAACACGAGTTGGTAAATACTAACATTTTCCAATAAAACCTAAAAAAATTTTACCAATATACGGGCTTTTATCTTAGAGCATTTTGAATGCTCTAAGGCTTTTATAGTTAACCAGCCATCTCTTCGCTCAACTATATTTGAAGGAACGTAACGACCCGCCTCATACGACGCCACCGCAGAAATGATTAAAGAGAGCATGACATAAAGACTACCTATGTTAAGGCATCGAATTGAAAATTTATATCCAAAAGCTTTTCATAGGTCTTTTACTAAACTACTGACTATAGAAAGTAAAAATATTGCAATTAAATAAATCAAAAACAAGGTAAGCTATTAAGAATTATATTTTTTGAGTAAGAAGTGCCATACATACAGACAATATAAAACAGATCTTTTATATACGAGTTATACGACGCCCTTAATACAAGCAGACAGAAGCAGACCCATTCCCACTGGCAGCACCCGTTCACGAGCATGACGCATGAACCAGCCATCGCTTCGCTCAACCATATTTGAGGGAACGTAACGACCCGCCTCACACGACACCACCGCAGAAATGTTTGAAGTGAGCATGACATACGAAAGCTACCCATATTAAGTCGTCGGTGATAATCTACATTGTTATCTCAAACATTAACTACATTTTTTAAACTTGTCTAAAAACAAATAATAATAATAAAAAAATATAAACTTGAACATATAAAAAAACAAAAGTAAGTCACCGAGAGGGATTCGAACCTGAACCACAGTACATATAACTTATATTATTATGTACTGTGCCTGAACACTCGTTTCTTGCCGCCCGCGTCTTAACTCGCTAGACCAGATGGACAGTGGCCGGCAGGACGAAATTAGCGACAATATTCTGCGTCGAAAGAAAAACGCATGAAAAACGCGTTTTCCCAAACATAACTAAACTAATCTAGATCGATTGTTTACCCCCGAAAACCCCCATATACCAAATTTCAGCGAAATCGTTAGAGCCGTTTCCGAGATCACAGAAATAATTAATATACTCGCGTACATACATATAAATAAATAAATATACAAGAATTGCTCGTTTAAAGGTATAAGATTCTATATTGACTACAAAGGTATATATGATAAGGCAAAACAAATACATACATATACATACATACACTCACGCCTGTTTCCCATGGGGGTAGGCAGAGACTATGGATCGCCACCTGCTACGATCCTTGCACACTTCTTTCGCTTCATTCATATCCATCACTCTTTTCATACATGCCCTGCGGTTTTTGTCACTGCGTACACCAGCCTTTTTTATAATAACCTCTATTTGGTCCGCGTAGGTTTTTCTGGGACGCCCTCGTGCAATCGTTCCTTCCACATTCGCACAGTATATCTCTTTCGTGATTCGCCTTTCATTCATCCTCTCTAAGTGACCAAACCACTGGAGCATTCCTTTCTCAATTCTTGTCACTATATCATCTTTCAGACCACACCTTTTGCGAATCACCTCATTGCTCACTCTATCACTCAGTTTTACTCCGCATATTTTCCTCAACGATCGCATCTCTACCGCATTTATTCTGCTTTCATTCTTCTTCTGCCATACCCAAGATTCACTTCCATACATCAGTGTCGGTACCAGCACTCCGTTATGAATAGCCATTCGCGCCTTTGCAGAAACGGTTTGGCTACTCATAACCGAGTGTATAGCACCACTCACCGAATTTCCTTTCTTCACTCGTCTTTCTATGTCTTCCTCACTCTTTCCGTCCCTTGTGAACAAACTCCCCAAGTATACAAACTCACGGACTTGTTCCACTTTTTCGCCACCTAACATTACCGTACAGTCAGTCATTTCTTCATCTCTCTCAAACACCATCACTTTAGTCTTAGTTACATTCACTTTCATCCCTTTTCTCACAAAATCTTCATTCATAACCGACATCATTTCCTGCAACTCTTGCGCAGAAGACGCAAGTATAACTTGGTCGTCAGCGTAGAGAAGGCACTTGATTTGAGTCCCATTCATCACAACCCCACAGTCACGTTCTTTCAGACCTTTCATACAACTGTCCAAAAACAGATTAAAGAGCCATGGTGACGCAACACATCCCTGTCTGACACCCCTAGAGATGCCAAACCAGTCAGTGTATACGCCGTCAATCCTGACGCATGCACGGGAATCCTCATAGAGAGATTTCAGTGCATGAATCAGTCTGCTCTCCAATCCGTATTCGGACAACACCTTCCATAGCTCATTCCTGTCAACTCGATCGTAGGCCTTCTCCAGGTCCACAAAGGCACAGTAAACCTTTTTGTGCTTAGCCAGGTGTTTTTCGGTTAAGCACCTCAAGGAGAAGACCTGATCCGTGCATCCCATTCCCTTTCTGAATCCCGCTTGCACATCCCAAATACTCTGATCAGTTTTTTGCATCACTCTTTCAATCAGTACCTTTGCATACAATTTACTGACAATGCTGAGAAGACTGATCCCGCGGTAGTTTTTAGCATCCTGCCGTGACCCTTTCCCTTTGTACAGCGGTACGACCACGGCTTTACGCCAATCTTCCGGCACTTTGCCACTGTTCCAACATTTATTAAAGATCAGGCACAGCCAGGACGCAACCAGCTCTTTCCCACCTCTCAGCATTTCAACAGTAATTCTGTCATATCCTGCTGCTTTCCCTTTTTTCATGCTCTTCATTGCACTAATAATCTTATCCATATATATATCTCTTTCATCCACTTCTGTCTCTTCCTCGTCTTCCACCCTTTTATCCGAGGCTTCTAGCATAGAGCCATCCGCCTCAAACAAACTCTCAAAATATTTCATCCACTCCTGTAGTACACCTTTTTCATCTGTCACTAGCTCACCTTTTTCATCTCTTATCACATTCATTTTAGACTTATGTGATCCACTTCGAGACGTTTTCACTTGTTTCCAAAACAATTTTATATTGTCTCGAAAGTTATCACAGAGTTTGAAGTCACACTTTTCTTTCATCTTTCTCTTTTTTTCGTCTACTTTTTCTTTCACTACTTTCTTAATCCTTTTAAACTCCCTTGCAACTGTATCAGCATCCTCTTCTGTAACACTTGCATTCACTCTTTTACTGGCTTTGATGGCCAGCAGATCCTGCCATACTTTTTTCTTTTCATTCACTATCTGTCTTACCTCACTATCCCACCAGTTTATTGGGGGAGCATTCTTCCTTTTACTCACTCCACATATTTCCTCAGCTGTTTCAGTCACACCTTTTTTAAACTTTTCCCAAACTTCCTCAAGCTTGCCATCTTTCACTTCAGCCACATTTCCCAATCGTTCTTTCAATTTGCACAAATATGTCTTTTGCACTTCCACTTCATCCAGGTTCTCAACTTTTACTCTAGTCAGCTCCGTTGTTGACACTGTGGGACGATGACGCCAACTTTTGAACAGACCACTAACCCGAGACACTACAAGAAAGTGGTCTGTTCCAATGTTACTACCCCTAAAGACCCTGGTGTCTACAACTCTGCCCTTCAGTCTTTCATCAACAATCACAAAATCGATCATACTCTTCTTTTCCCCTCTCTGCCAAGTGTACATATGAATTTCCTTGTGGTCAAACATGGTGTTCGTTACCACAAGATTCTTTTCTAAACATACCTCAATCAAACTCCTGCCATTATCATTTACTCTTTTGTCTCCATATATTCCTAAAACTCCCTCACATCCCTCTCTTCTCACACCTACCCATCCGTTAAAATCTCCAAGCATAACTATCCTTTCATTATCTTTGCATTCATTCAAGATGTCTTCCACACTTTTCCAGAAATCCTCCTTTTCCGTTGCTGACTTGGATATATCGGGAGCATACACGCCAATGACGCGTATCCGAAGTAATCCTACTTTGAGTCTAACCCAGAGAAGTCTGGGACTAACACATTCATACTCAGTCATGCATTCTATCATCCTTTCCGACAGCAGGAGTCCCACGCCCATACTCGCGTGCTCATTTTCGGCAACGCCCGACCACAGAACTTTAAACGGGCCATGTTCTGAGACTCCTTTGCCCTTTCTTTTCGTCTCGTTCACGCATAAAACATCCAACTTCTTTTCTTCCATAATCAAACACACCTCATCCATTTTCTCCTCCATCGCTCCACATACATTCAGCGTAGCAAAACGGGTCTCCGATGCCCGCTTTTCGCCCCGAGAGAAACAAGTTACGCGTGATGAGTGGCGGGCTCTATCGCCGCAGCCAGGTTTATTAAAAAAATTTGAAACCATTTTGTTCCCACGATTAGCTAGGGAAAGACAACTGTCCACCACACAGAGCCCCGCGTGTGTGGTAAGGCTATTTACGCCTGGAGGGCACCAATTTCCAGGGTGGCACGCTTATGACTAGGCACGCCCCTAGCCATGCAGCCATCGGCACGGCAGACCTTAGCTTAGCGGAGGGGAAGGAATAGGATTAGGATAGGGATGTGAGGTGGGTATAGGAGTGTGTAAAATGGGACGGATCAGGGTACAAAAAGGACACCGTTGCTGCGGGGGGGTTGAGAGGTTGCAGCAGCGGAGGCTGAGGGTCCGGGGGCGCTTACCCGTACTTGTCATAGGGAAACCGGACAAGTCCTCTGAACAAATAAATTATATTAGTAGTGCTATTGCACTACCAAATATACAACCAGACCATAAAGCCAGCTAGCTACAAAGCTTGGATTACAAGAATCACACCATAATTTCATTAATGCAATTACGTCTTTCTGTCTAACAGTTTAATCTAAGCGTAACATGAATGGATTTTCCCGGTGAAATGTTGCATTACCATAAATAAATAGGTGTAAATTGAAATACATCAGTCACGTCTGTTAACCGAATAAATTATTCGCTCCTTCGGGACACATATAACCTAGAACAGGGCAGATGTAATAGAGAACGGGCCATTAATGGCCCGGCCCCTATTGGATTAATAATCAGACCTTTGGGTGGGGTTTAGGTACGCCCTTAGACAATGAAAACAGAGGTATTTTAATAGGGCAGACATATAGTACCATCTGAATAGCATCTTAAGGTGAATACCCCACCAAAAGTGGCGTACTCAGTAGCTTTATTTAATAAGTTAATAGAAAAGGATTTTATTAAACCTTTTCGTGGAATTTGTAAGGCTAATAGTCTAGTATTTTTAGAAGGTATCACTACGTTCCCACATAGTCATTCGTGGAAGTAGATAGCAAATGTGTCAAAAACGGCTTTTTTGCAATATAAAACTTTTAGCAGTTTTGCTATCACTTCTAGCAGTGACTACGAGGGAATGTAATGATACCGTCTAAAAATACTAGATTATGGGCTCTAAAAATTTCACGAAAAGCATAAATTAAAATCGTGTATTTGAATTACAATATTAAATATTCACCGCGGCGCCACTTTCGGTCAGGTAAGCGCTTAAAAAGTTATAATTTATCGAATATATTTGATTAGACATCTAGATGTGAGTCTAGAAAATAGCATAAATTTACTTGTACTAGAGTCTAGACTAGAACATCGAGCCCCTCCACAAACCGACTATCTACCTTCATTTTTTTAGTCTTAAATTTTTTGTCTTTATTTTATTTCATGAAAGTAAATAAAGCGAATTAAATTATGCTAACGTAGTTAATATTGCAAATGGAAACAAAGTGATCTCTGTCTAACCCTACATAGAAATGCTTAATTTTAACTTATGTATAAGTAAGTAAATATATTTTTTATTTGATATGGGATATTATTGTATCATACCAATGTAACTGTTCATCTTTACTCTAAGGTTCTAAATCGTTGTTGTTTAAAATTTTAGGACTATTTTCTGTATTATAACCAGCCTCCCCCCCTTGTGAAATGTGAAAAATGGGGGGAAGAAACGACGCCCCTCCAACTAAAAATCTAGATATCATCTAGATTTTTAGATACCGCGTCGTATTGTGATTCTCGGCACCTGACTTGGACAAATCTCCAGCTGGCATAATACAATTAATCATAAAATAATAATATTACTAAAAGAGGACTTACAAAGGGACTGCTACATAATGATCTCTCAAATCGTCAAACCAACACCAAGTGTGCATCAATGTAAAGTCTTAGAGGTGAATGTAATAATGATTGTTTTCAATCATAAGTGTTACTGTGAGGTATACCTAGAATAATATTTACTTGAACAATAATATTTTGTTCCCTATTCTTCGAGTGATCTATCTAGCCGAAAATCTATTACTCCTAGTCTTCTAATGGCAATTTTAGACAAGCTAAAAGGCCATCCTAATATATTTTGACACACCTCAATGCCAGAATCAACAACAGGCAAATCATTAAGTAGACTAAATAATTAAAACAAACTTACCGAAAGGGAACTTATAACCTATTACCATTTATTTACTCCTTCTGCACTGAGCAACAACTCAGTACTTCCTATGACATCTGTCTGAGACAATTTTGTAATAATCACTTATAATTGATCTTAACTCTCTAATCAGGAAATTAAAAATTTACACATAATTTCACAACCGCCTCCCTCGGTCACCTCGCTTCCAATCCCCTCAAACCACGCTTTGCTCTCGCGCCTCCTGTCATCCCTACCACTGTAGTCCTTTCTTTCCCATGGTCAATTGTTTCTCACAACCTTCCAAGAATTCTAAAGCAATTAAAATCCTCAAATTGCACTCTACACGTCAAACCCAAAGATAAATGTCTCATTGACACAATGTTTCCTGATACTAAACAAATATTGAGAGCTAATTGTGTCACAAATGCTCTTATTTATTAGCATTTTTAATACCACTTTTCAATATTCAGCATAAGTTTACAAGTGGAGTCAATATGTAATAATTTATGGAATCCTTATAAAGTGTTTTGTTGGGTTGAACCATAGTCCAAGTTACGTACAGTATATGTATAGTAAACAGTATATTCAGTAAGGTAAAGTTAAAATATTTCCATTATATTTCTTTTATGGCGTCACACCATCAAATACTTTTGTTTCAAACTAATGATATCTGTCTGACCCTACATAGAAAGGCTTAACTTTAACGTATGTAAAAGTAATTACGTATTTTTTATTTGATATGGGATATTATTGTATCCTCCCATCAAAATATCTTTGTTTCAAACTAAGGTAAGTAGTTCAAAGTAAACCGAAATCCAGAAATATTTAGCGGAGTTTTATTCGATTAAAGATTAAATAAAACATCATTTTCCACCGTCTGATAAATGTTTCACAACTTATTATTTTATGCTCGATTACATCTTCACAATTTTCAAAGACTTTTTATCAAATTGTCTCGTCGTTTCCGAGCCGCTCAAACAAAATCTTATTAAAGTTAAATCGGTTTGCTGCAAGTTGGGCTGTCTCGGGGACGTAAATAAATCATGAAGATTCGACTTTCTGTTGCCCAATGTAGGCTGAAAAGGATTCAATTATGATGGATGATACTCCAATTTATTTAGGCCAGCCAATAGCATTTCTATTAAACACTCCTTACATAAAATCGTTTATCATTTGTGAAGTGAAAACATCAAACCTATTTCGTCCATGTTGTTATAACAAAGGTAGTTTGATCGTATTTCGAATCATCAATCATCGAACATACAAACGCCAAAGTAAATGCGATAACCACAGGATCTAAGGATAGACGAGGTCCTTATTAAATTTACACAAACTGTTTGCGTTGGCTGTTGCCAAGCAGTCCAAGCAACCGAGTAACAAGATCACTGTGTATTTGTTCGTTAATTACGTACTAACTAAACATTCCTTAACGAAGCGAAATAATAATATTACATGAAATTGAATACGAAAAAAACAAACAAATGAGAATATGTCTCGCGGCCCGAGGGTTAGCGCTGATATTTTGTTTTAATAAATGGTTATTTATCTCGGGTTTTTTACGTGTACTGTGCGTGCGACCCTGCCTATCTACAGATTTCATGATTCTATTAAGTTTACTAATACTCCCATAGGTTTAGATTTATTCAAAGCCGAAGAATATGTCGTATGACTTAAAAAGCTATATTATCCTTGAGTTTATTTATAATTTGACATTATCACAGCTTTATGGGACCTTAGATTTTATTATTTGCATGTTCTTGAGAATGAGGGTCTTGCAGATAGATGGATTATAAAGCTTCCGTTTCTCATAGACGTGTATACGAACCTATTAAAGTTTGTTAAACAGCTAAATCATGTTCACTATTTACTGACTTATTTATTCATAATCGAAGAATAAGTTAGTCCATTACTCCTTACTTTTGACGTCTCAAAGCGTCATATTAGTCCGGTGTGCTCAATAAAAAATACGGCGTTTGGTGATCGAGGGATATCCTTTGGCAGGTTGCACCTTCTGAACCCTTAGATCGTTTAAAGAAGGGGAGCCATCTTGGATTTTTATATGGGAGGGATAAAAATACAATCTTCTTTTGTATGGAATTTGAATTTTTTTAACATTTAAAATATTTTTTCGTTCGCTCCGGTAGGGCCCCATTTTCGCTGAAAGTGTGTTTGCCTCGTGGTATATAGTGGTTTAGGGCCATGAGGACGTATGAGGGCTCAAAAGACGCAAAATTTGAATGGCTTTCAGATGGTTAAATTTTTTTTTGTAAAAGTTCGGTCGAAAATTGAAAAAAAAACAAAAAAAAAACCGTGATTTTTTAACACCTCGGAATATCTTTGATATCTCGTGAACGAGGTTGAAGATCGAAAAACTGAGAGACACACCTAGAGATATTCAGACGAGAAACAGTTTATGTCTTATATTTTTTTTGTGGGAGTGATAGGGGGGGCGGTATGCTCCCCCTTAGCGGCGCGTGGAGCGTCGCCGTGTGGTATTTTTTATTTTTATTTATTTACTAGCTTCTGCCCGCGACTTCGTCCGCGTGGAAATTAGACGAAATCCTTTTAAGGAACCTTCAACCAGGATCCGGCCAGCCATTTTTACGCGATTAGGCGAGTCCCCATCAAGCGCGCTGCCTCGCGAGGCAAGACATTTGCCGCATGTGGCGGGCCTCGCACAAGGCTTCCAGTTCCCGTTCCCGCTCCCGCTCCCGTTCCCCGTTCCCATTTCGTTCCCGTCCCGTTTGCGTTCCCGTCCCGTAAACGTCCCGTAACCGTCCCGTACCCTTTCCGTTTTCGTTCCCGTTCCGTTCCCGTTCCGTTCCCGTTCCGTTCCTGTTCCGTTCCCGTTCCGTTCTCGTTCCCGTTCCGTTCCCGTTCCGTTCCGTTCCGTTCCCGTTCCCGTTTCATTCCCATTCCGTTCACGTTTCGTTCCCGTTCCCATTCCCGTTCCGTTCCCGCTGCGTTCCCGTCCCGTAAACGTCCCCTAACCGTCCCGTACGTGTTACGTTCCCGTTCTTGTTCCCGTTCCGTTCCCGTCCGGTTCTTGTTCCCGTTCCCGTTCCCATCCTGTTCTATTCCCGTTCCATTCCCGTTTCGTTCCCGTTCCGTTCCTGTTTCATTCCCGTTTCGTTCCGTTCCCGTCCGATCCCGTCCCGTACTCGTCCTGTACCCCTTCCGTTTCCGTTCCCGTACCCGTCCCGTTCTAGTTCCCGTTACTGTCTCTTCCCGTTCCGTTCCGTTCCATTCCGTTCCGTTCCGTTCCGTTCCGTTCCGCTTCGCTCCACTCCGTTCCGCTTCGCTCCACTCCGTTCCGTCCGGTCCGGTCCGGTCTGGTCCGGTCCGTTCCGTTCCGTTCCGTTCCGTTCCGTTCCGTTCCGTTCCGTTCCGTTCCGTTCCGTTTCGTTCCGTTCCGTTCCGTTCCGTTCCCATGCCCGTGCCCGTTCCCGTTCCCGTGCCCGTGCCCGTTCCCGTTCCCGTGCCCGTTCCCTGGATGTGCATGTCCAGGTCCAGGTCCATATGTGTCATGTCCACCGCGTTGGACTTCAAAATAAATGTCATTTTTGCAATCGTCATCCCAGAAAACCCCAATAACGACATCCATATCTATTGTTAGGTTTTTTTAACCCTTTTCACCCCCATTTCATCCCCTTTGGAGTTGAAATCCTAACAAAAACAATATTCGTTGCTTTAGATTTCTATCCATAAGCCTAAATTATAAATTAAGCGATTTTTACTTCGAAAATGAAGGATTTTCTTTAATACACAACTTCATCCCACTTTTGACCCCTTTGGGGGTAGAATTTTGAAAAACGCTGAGACCCGTATTTATTAATTTTTAATCGTCAGCCTAAACACAAAATTTGAAGATTCTAGCTTCAAAACTGAGGGACTTTCATACAAACTTTCATCCCTTATTTCATCCCCTTAGGGATGGAATTTTCAAAAATCCTTCCTTAGTGGATGCCTACACTGTATAAAGTATCTGTGTGCAAAATTTCAAGTCTCTAGGTCCAGCGGTTTGGGCTGTGCGTTGATAGATCAGTCAGTCAGTCAGTCAGTCATTCAGTTTACGATTTTATATATTAAGACTAGCTTCTGCCCGCGACTTCGTCCGCGTGGATATTAGAGAAAATCCTTAAGGAACCTTCAACCAGGATCCAACCAGCCATTTTTACGCGATTAGGCGGATCTCCACCAAGCGCGTTACCTCGCGAGGCAAAACATTTGCCACGTGTGGCGGACCTCGCACGAGGCTTCCCGTTCCCGTTTTCGTTCCGTTCCCGTTCCCGTTCCCGTTCAAGTTCCCGTTCCCGTTCCCGTTCCCGTTCCCGTTCCCGTTCCCGTTCCCGTTCCCGTTCCCGTTCCCGTTCCCGTTCCCGTTCCCGTTCCCGTTCCCGTTCCCGTTCCCGTTCCCGTTCCCGTTCCCGTTCCCGTTCCCGTTCCCGTTCCCGTTCCCGTTCCCGTTCCCGTTCCCGTTCCCGTTCCCGTTCCCGTTCCCGTTCCCGTTCCCGTTCCCGTTCCCGTTCCCGTTCCCGTTCCCGTTCCCGTTCCCGTTCCCGTTCCCGTTCCCGTTCCCGTTCCCGTTCCCGTTCCCGTTCCCGTTCCCGTTCCCGTTCCCGTTCCCGTTCCCGTTCCCGTTCCCGTTCCCGTTCCCGTTCCCGTTCCCGTTCCCGTTCCCGTTCCCGTTCCCGTTCCCGTTCCCGTTCCCGTTCCCGTTCCCGTTCCCGTTCCCGTTCCCGTTCCCGTTCCCGTTCCCGTTCCCGTTCCCGTTCCCGTTCCCGTTCCCGTTCCCGTTCCCGTTCCCGTTCCCGTTCCCGTTCCCGTTCCCGTTCCCGTTCCCGTTCCCGTTCCCGTTCCCGTTCCCGTTCCCGTTCCCGTTCCCGTTCCCGTTCCCGTTCCCGTTCCCGTTCCCGTTCCCGTTCCCGTTCCCGTTCCCGTTCCCGTTCCCGTTCCCGTTCCCGTTCCCGTTCCCGTTCCCGTTCCCGTTCCCGTTCCCGTTCCCGTTCCCGTTCCCGTTCCCGTTCCCGTTCCCGTTCCCGTTCCCGTTCCCGTTCCCGTTCCCGTTCCCGTTCCCGTTCCCGTTCCCGTTCCCGTTCCCGTTCCCGTTCCCGGTCCCGGTCCCAGTCCCAGTCCCGTACCCGTCCCTTCCCCGTTCCCGTCCCTGTCCCCGTCCCTTGGATGTGCATGTCCAGCTCCAATCATGTCCACCGTGTAGGACTTCAAAATAAATGTCATTTTCGCAATCACCATCCCATAAAACCACGAAAACGACATCCATATCGATTTTTATGTTTACTCACCCCATTAAGCCCCTAAGGGGTTGATTTTCAAAATCACAAAATATATGTTTGCCTATTTAGTTTTAGACGTGCTCCTACGAAGTTGAAAGTTGTAATGTCTATTTTATATTATTTTTCCATACAAAATTTGAACCCCATTTTCACCCCTTTAGGGCTAAAATCATTTCCACCGTGTTGGACTTCAAAATAAATGACATTTTTGCAATCGTCATCCCAGAAAACCCCGATAACGATATCCATATCTATTTTTAGGCTTTTTATCCCTTTTCATCCCCATTTCATCCCCATAGGGGTTGAAATAATAACAAAAACAATATACGTTGCGTTAGATTTTTATCCATAAGCCTAAATTATAAATTCAGTAATTTTTACTTCGAAAATAAAGGATACACAACTTCATCCCCCTTTTGACCCCTTCGGGGGTAGAATTTTGAAAAACGCTGAGACCCGTATTTATTTATTTTCAATCGTTAGCCTAAACACAAAGTTTGAAGATTCTAGCTTCAAAACTGAGGGACTTTCATACAAACTTTCATCCCTTATTTCATCCCCTTAGGGATGGAATTTTCAAAAATCCTTTCTTAGTGGATGCCTACACTGTATAAAGTCTTAGAGCATTCAACCAAGTAAGGAGACGATACGAGCACTCATTTCTTTACGAAAAAGTCTGCCATTTTCCGCGGGGGACGAGGTAACGCACACACAAATAGTGTTAAACACTAATGCATTTTCGATCACGTCGCTACGCAAGCACACGACAAAATTATCAAACACTAGCTTAAACTTCACGCACACAAATATATACACACGCAGAAACCAACCTGTTAGTACACGAGATGAAGTCATTTTCATGTAAACGATGATAGTGCTTGACACTATCGATATTTTACTCTCGATACCTTCGGCTCATATTTTTAATTTATGTCATAATGATTGAAATATGATGACAAAAATTCAAATATGAGTCTGTAATTTTTTTTTTTCAATTCAGGCCCTTCGATAATGGTAAACCTTTGGTTGTCGTCAAAATCTACCAGGTGTGAGGTGACTTATTAGGATAAGTCAGTAAAATTATTGATACTGGAAGAAATATATTTTACCGCTACCGGCGGAGGCGGTAGCGGTGGTAGGTGGTAGCGGCCGCGGCGGCCGGCGGTGGCGCGCGACGCAAGCGCTGCGGGCGGGTGGCGCGGTGTGCGTCCGCGGGGGCAGTAAGGCTGTGTTCAGACGATAACCCACGACCAAACTCAACTCAACCGAACTCCAAATTGTAAGCGATGTATTTCCAGGTGGGCTGCGGTCAAGGCGAGTTTGAGTTGAGTTCGGGTTGAGGTCGGGTCGTGTGTTATCGTTTGAACGCAACCTAAAAGTTTCGTTGAACACGCGATTTGTATCACGTACGTTGACAACAGCTGCGAAAATGCCATACAAAATACCCACGGCGGTAGCGGATACCGCTCAGCCCCCCTACTCAAAGGGCCAACTTTATATTCGTTTGAACGCTACGGTTACTTTTAAAGCTTAAATATGAGCAATAGATGATTAAATTACGTGTCGCAAACTTATTTAAATCACAAACTTCGATGTATTGTATGGAATTGTCAAGCTTACGGCACGTAATTTTATAGTTTACTGCTTATTTTAAAGTTTCAATAGTAAGTGTAGCATTCAAACGAATATAATGTTGGCCAGTTGAGTAGGGGGGCAGGTTTGGGTAGGCCTTAAAACGGAATAACTATATTAAAAATCTTTATTTGTTGTACTTATTTCAAAGAAAGTGGTTCATGCGTCATATTCGTGACCGGGTGCTGCCATTAAGTGCCAAGAAATATACAGGGAGAAAAAAGCAGTTCTTGACGAGTTTCTTGCCGGTTCTACTCGTTACAAGGTCTCCCGCTTGGGGTTTGCGAAGCGATTGCGTAGCTTCTATGACATTCACAAGTGCTTGTAACAGCCTAGACTGAATAAATTATTTTGAGTTTTGAGTTTATATTAGCTTGTATTATAAAACAGTAGGAAGCTTCAGAATGCTGTGAACAAATTGTGCGAGTACGTTTAGGTTTCCACGAAACATGTTCTGCATAAGCTTGGATCGAAACATCTCGTATCATTGCATCTTTTAGAAATCTGAAATATAAAGATTTAGGCCACTTTCGTCACATTCCACTTCCGTCAACATAAATTACTTATAGGCTGTTAATCTGTTATGTTTCTGAAAAAATGAAATTCCTCTTTCGACAGAAAAAACGTTGGTATTTTTTTCAATATTTTATAGCCAGAATAACATACCTACTGATAAAGTCGATATCGATATTTGTTTCTTTCTGTGCTGTCACAACAATACTTTTGCTGCAGTGTGGCCACCGTTTTTAAATTAAAACGGCATATTTTGGGAATAATTAGTGACATCCGTAAATATTTTATAATAATAAAGTATTCTGTAACGTAACGAAGGTAAAAGAAAGAAAAGTGTAGTAGAACCTGCCTAAGGAGAATTGTATCTAAGAAGTGAAAGACAGAAATATAATTTAATAAAAATACAATGTATTTATGGTAATCCTAAAAACAAACACGTAGTGCAGTGGAGGCCCGCGGCCGGTCACGACCCTCACGATGGGGAGAACCACGGAGAATGGAGCCCGCGGCAGGTCCCAATGAAAAGAAGCACGGAGAGAGGAGCCCGCGACAAAATATTTGCACGGAGACTTGGATTGTCAGCCAGCAGCGGCAGGCTGATTATCTAATTAGAAACCACCTAGCGACCGGTCTAATTTGACAGATGAATGTGATACATTAGTACTTCTTTTTGGGGTAAAAAAAAACATTCCAAAGAAAAGTAGCAAAGTATCACATTTATCTGTGAACTGAAACCAGTCGCTAGGTAGTTTTTAATTAGATAATCAGCCTGCAGAATAGGCAATGGTTGACTGACGCGGCGCGGGGCTTTCTTGTGCCAGAACTGCGGTTCGCACTTTACAATGGAGCTCATCGAAATAACTCCGGTTTTAAGTTTTGATTTGACAATGCGTTTTCTTTCAAGTTAGTATTAAAATACGAACTTTAAAGAAAACGCGTAAAAAATAATACTTACAGAATTTTTAAATGCGAATTTGTGTACTCATTCGTTAGCAATATAAAAGAGCGAGAAGAATACTAATAATCTAAATCAGTTTATAAAAAACGACGAAGTCGTCAAGGTAGTTCATACAAAATCATAGTATTTATCCGAGTTCTTTCAGGATTACTTGAAAACTACTAAACTGATTAGTATGAAAAATTAATGGGACCAGGAGATATCGAAGAACACAGATACATACAAAAAAACAGTTGATTGATAACCTTCTCCTTTTTTTGAAGTCGGTTAATAAGCCATACAACCTACGACGTGAAATGTGAAGAAAAGCAGATAAAATAAAATGTCATGAAAAACAAACAGCTGCCAAAATAAATGGACGGGCAGTACGCTACAATGCCTATTATAAACATAAGTTTAATAGTCCTGCAATTTTTTAAGTATTGAGTAAAAGATAATAATAAATAAATAAATAAAGATAAAGAAAAACTAACAATAAATAAATTTGCAAAAAGTAATCTATAATAAATTCATCAAGCATCTCATTACATTACAGTAATGAATGGTAGGTATTAACAGGTAAAGAACGTGATGTTTTGAGTGCCATACATTCAACTTAAAATATTAGGCTAAAAGAGATCTTATACAATTTTGTGGCAACACTGTTTGATTGACAATATTTTGGATTTTTTTTCATTTTTAGTGCATTATTTGATAATAACTGGACAAAATAATACTAACAGATAGAAAATAACGTTATACTTTTGCACACTAGATGTTTCCAATCTTTTTTTACATAAAAAAACACTGCAATTCGACAGTTTTAGCTCCTGTCGTTTCGCGTGTACGATGATCAGCTGAATGGCGGGGAACTCGGCTCAACTAGTTTTATATAACGAGTATGACCGGCGCTCTTGTACCTTTGACAGAGGGGTACGCCTGACAGTGGCGTCTCCTTAATTGGTTGAATGCTCTAAGTATAAAGTATCTGTGTACAAAATTTCAAGTCTCTAGGTCCAGCGGTTTGGGCTGTGCGTTGATAGATCAGTCAGTCAGTCAGTCAGTCAGTCAGTCAGTCAGTCATTCAGTCATTCAGTTTACGATTTTATATATTAAGATTTAACCATTTATTTCAGGCTACTAGGCCCATACAATATATACCTTACAGACTAACATACATAATTATTAAATAAAAATACACTTAATTACTCTACGGTATTACTCGGGCGTCATAGCCCTGTGGAACTTCGAAGCTTTGAGATCTATTAGGACTTTATAGACGCGCAAAATTAAGGGTTTTAGGATAGTATAAACAAATTTTGGAAAAGTCGAATATTTCTTTTAAAAATAAAAAAAAATAAAAAAAGCTATGAATTTTATACGAAGATCTATTAGGACTTAATAGACGCGGAAAATTAAGGGCTTTAAACAAATTTTGGAAAAGTCGATTATTTTTTTTGAAAAATAAAAAATATCTATGTTTTATGAAGAGCTATTAAGACGCGGAAAATTAAGGGCTTTAGGATAGTATAATCAAATTTTGGAAAAAACGATAATTTTTTTGGAAAATAAAAAAAAAAACTATGTTTTTTAACATATTTTTTAACAACGGAAACAATTATTCTAATAAGTACATAGCTAGCACACATCAGATTTGGAGAATTGCTATAGGTGGGTAACACGAGGAACAATGACGTTCTTTATAGACTTTACTATATATGTAGTGTAGGCGACGTGAAGGTATCACGATAGGTGGCGGCGGGAGGTGTCTTAGCGCGGCGGTGCGCGAATCAGTCGGGCATCGCACACTTTTTTAATTTTGAATAAAAAGATCGCCTTAAGTCATTCATAAACTAAAATTTCGTGCCTATCAGTCGCAGTAATTGCGTCTCAGTTTGAACTCTCAGGTTTGGTTTGACGTAGTAGCAAATCTTAGATTTTTTTATATTTTCTAGGTAGTAGTACTACCTTTCAATAAAATAGTAGGTAATGTTTATAACAATGAAATATTTTTATAGGAATTTCATACACACGAATCGCAGAAAAGTAGATCCAGAATTGTTCATGGCTTTGCTGTGATTTCAAAGTATTGTAAGTACTAATTCAAACAAAGGAATATTTTTATTAAAATTCAATAAATTCAATAATCTTTAATAGGTAGATTCATTTTCAATGCCCTTTCAAGTCATGTAGAGCACGAGATCTGTGAATTTTTTTCAAAATCCTTCGTGTGGGATATTGGATGAAAAGGAATTTTGAGCTGATTCCAAAAATATATAATATTATTAAATTGCAGCTACTGGTTTAAAAAAATCGGAAAATAATTTTCCAAACATACTAAGTTTGGGCTCTTGCAGGAAAAAACCACTAAATGAATTCTTATTATATACTAGCTTCCGCCCGCGACTTCGTCCGCGTGGATATTAGAGAAAATCCTTAGGGAACCTTCAACCAGAATCCGACCAGCCGATTTTATGCGATTAGGCCGGTCCCCACCAAGCGCGCTGCCTCGCGAGGCAAAACGTTTGCCGCGTGTGGCAGGCCTCGCACGAGGCTGCGCGCTTGGTGGGGACCGGCCTAATCGCATAAAATCGGCTGGTCGGATTCTGGTTGAAGGTTCCCTAAGGATTTTCTCTAATATCCACGCGGACGAAGTCGCGGGCGGAAGCTAGTTTATTACAACAATCAGAAGTGGGTACAGAGATATTAGTAGTATCCTGTTCCCGTTTCTTTACCCTTTTCCGTTCCCGTTTGGTCCCGTTCCTGTCCCCGGTTTCCGTTCCCGTTCGCGTTCGCTTTCGAGCGATCGCGTTTGCGTTCCCGTTCCTTTCTCGTTCCCGTTCCCGTTCCCGTTCCCGTTCCCGTTCCCGTCCCCTGCGGCTGAATCATGTCCACCGTGTTGGACTTCAAAATAAATGTCATTTTCGCATTCCTCATTCTATAAAACCTCAAGAACAACATCCACATCGATTTTCATGTTAACTTGCCCCATTTACCCCCTAAGGGATGATTTTCAAAATAACAAAATATATATTTGCCTATTTATTTTTAGACATGCTTCTTAGAATTTCAAAGTTGTAATGTCTCATCATCATCATCATATCAGCCGCACAACACCCACTGCTGGGTATAGGCCTCCCCCAAGGATTTCCATGACGATCGGTCCTGCGCTTCCCACATCCAGTGGCTTCCGGCAACCTTCACCAGATCGTCGGTCCACCTTGTCGGGGGCCTACCCACGGAGCGCCGTCCGGTGCGCGGTCGCCATTCAAGAACCTTTCCGCCCCAACGGCCATCGGTTCTTCTCGCTATGTGTCCAGCCCACTGCCACTTTAGCTGAGCAATCCTTCGAGCGATGTCGGTTACTTTAGTTCGCCTGCGGATCTCCTCATTTCTGATTCGATCACGCAGGGAAACGCCGAGCATGGCTCTCTCCATTGCACGCTGGGTGACCTTGAGCCTCCTTATGAGACCCATAGTTAGCGACCACGTTTCACTGCCGTAAGTCATTTTATGTTATTTTTCCATACACAATTTGCACCCCATTTTCACCCCTTTAGCAGTTAAATCATGTCCACAGTGTTGTACTTCAAAATAAATGTCATTTTTGCAATCACCATCCCATAAAACCTCAAGAACGACATCCATATCGATTTTTATGTTTACTTACCCATTTACACCCTAAGGGGTTGATTTTAAAAACCACAATATATTTGTTTGTCTATTTATTTTTAGACATGCTCGTACGAAGTTTTAAGTTGTAAAGTATATTTTATATTGTTTTCCATACCAAATTTGAACCCAATTTTCACCCCTTTAGTGGTTAAATCATGTCGACCGTGTTGGACTTCAAAATGAATGTCATTTTCGCAATCGTCATCCCAGAAAACCCCAATAACGACATCCATATCTATTTTAGGTTTATTTACCCCATTTCATCCCCATAGGGGTTAAAATACTACCAATAACCATATACGTTGCGTTATATTTCCATCCATAAGCCTAAATTATAAATTTAACGATTTTTACTTTGAAAATTAAGGATTTTCTTCTATACTCAACTTCATCCCCCTTTTCACCCCATCGGGGATAGAATTTTGAAAAACGATGATACACGTATTTATTAATTTTCAATCATCAGCCTGAATACAAAATTTGAAGATCCTAGCATCAAAACTGAGGGACTTCCATACAAACTCTCATCCCTTATTTCATCCCCTTAGGGATGGAATTTTCAAAAATCCTTCCTTAGTGGATGCCTACACTGTATAAGGTACCTGTGTGTAAAATTTCAAGTCTCTAGGTTCAGTAGTTTGGGCTGTGCGTTGATATCTCACTCAGTCAGTCAGGACTTTGAATTTTATATATATAGATTATTAACGTCCTGGAAGCAATTTTCGAAAAAAAAAAATACATTTTAAAATTTTGAAATATCTTGATCCCAGTATTCTATGAGTGAAAGTACTAGAATAAAAAAAGAAACATAATCTAATTTTTTCAATAATGCTTCCAGGATGTTAGATAAGAGTATATTACGAGTTATTTGACGTAATTTTAGTGGTTTTCTTCCTGCAAGAGCCCAAACTTAGTATGTTTGGAAAATTATTTTTCGATTTTTTTTAAAACCAGTAGCTGCAAGGTAATAATTTTGTATATATTTGGAATCAGCTCAAAAATTCCTTTCATCCGATATGCCACAAGATGGGTTTTGAAAAAAAAATCAAATTCCATACAAAAAAAGATTGTAATTTATCTCCCTCCCATACAAAAATCCAAGATGGCTCCCCTTCTTAAAATGATCTAAGGGTTCAGAAGGTGCACCCTGCCAAAGGATATCCCTCGATCAACAAACGCCGTATATTGCACTTTTATGTCGTGAGGAAACGCAGCTGCTATATGATTCCTAAACAAACTTTTTTGGTAGAGTAGGTGTCAACTATTTCTTCGTTTAGCTAATGTTTGGCGCGCGTACTAGACATTGGAATAAAACGCTTATAACGGATACTAGCACATTCAGTAAAACCGCGCTAGTATCCAACTAAATCATGTTTCCACCTTCAGCCATAGTTGATCCATACCATAGTTGATTCCTAAACAACTATTGGCAAAGTTATATCTAACTAGCGGCCGCCCGCGACTTCGTCTGCGTGGACAGTTTTTTTGCTATCCCTCGGGAACTCTATGTTTTTTTCTGGATGAAAGGTACACTATGTCCTTTTCTGTATCCCTGACAACGTATATGCAAAATTTCATGATGATCGGTTCAGTAGTTACGACGTGAAGGCGTAACAAACAAACAAACGGACTTTCGCATTTATAATATTAGTAAGGATTTAGCACTGAAACTGCTAAAATTAGAAATAACTTTAGAGACATGTGTGCAAAACTCACTAATAGATAGCATTCACCTAACTGCATTTTGAATATTTCGTTGCTCAAAATGTTTCTAGTTTTATGTTTTAAATAGATGTTCGTGAATGATAAAGTTGGTAGGAAGGTGCATCGCGCAAAATCCGTTTTGAATATGAAATTTTGAGAGTTTTGCACTTTACACTATGAATAAACTAAAATAGGCAACGATTATCTGGTGGCCAGATTTAGATACGCTCTGTTTGTTCCAGTCAGTTTATTTATTTTAATTTTATATAACGTGTAACTGAAATTACGCAAAACCTTTAAACTAATCATAGAGCTCATAATTACGATCAATTTTTGTATGAAAGCAACCTTAACATCGCGAAATAATAGAAAACAGCTGAAAGTTGTATACCTACTGCAATTTGTGAATAGGTACTGCGAATTTTTTTTAATGTGTAAAATTTTGTACTAAGTTTACTTTCCTATCAAATTGTCAATTCTGTGGCTTTCTACAATAAAGCCGGCCATATACACTAGGTTATACATGATGGTTATGCCTGTAAGGTCAAAACCGTCATGCATAACCTAGCGTGTATGGGATAAAACTGCATGCCTGTTCATGCAAGCCGCTAGGTTATGCCTGTGGTCAAAACCGTCATGCATAACCTAGCGTGTGTGTCCTCTATTGAACTCGGTTTTGCATGAAGGTTTTGCAGCTCGGATATAACCGTCATACATAACCTAGCATATATGGCCTACTTTACGCAAACAATTCTATTTCGGTTATTGGAAATGTCAAAAAAAGTCCAAAAGTTTGACTCAAAAACATTGTGATTTTCCGAGCGGTTTCCAAAACTTGGATCATTATTTACTTTGGTTTCAAGCGTATAAAACTGTCCAACTTATTTAAAAATTTTGTGTTTCCCGAACCGACGGAGTTAAATAACAACAAGTTCGTGAATTAGGTGAGTAGATATTTTTAAAAAGAAACTTTTGTGATTCAAACATAGCAGCAACTTTTCTAAAATTAAAACTGCGTTGAAAACACAACAAAACCACGATACAGACTAAGCCTAGTGTGGAATTTTAGTTTTAAGAATCCTACATGTAATCAATTTTGAAATAAAGAAATAAAAAATAAATAAACAAATAAAAGAAAATTAGTTTTGTGAGACCGTCATCTTCGTTCTACTCACATTCAACTTTAAAGTGAGTTTGCTAACTATTATGAGGATTCAAGATATTCATTGTGATACTGATGAGATTTCATAGATTCCTTTAAACACTTTATAAACTTTTATAGTTATAATTAATTTACAAACGCATACGCAGCATTATCATTGTAATAATAACAACACGTCTATTGAAGTCGGGTGGGGTTGGAGTACAATTTCCTTTTTTTAGGATTTTTTATTCTAAAAGCTCCACCCGACTTCAATAGACGTGTTTTTATTATTACAATGATAATGCGTATCTAATGATTTAAATAATCATTCTTGCTTTTTAGCTGTAGGTTTTTTGAAGTCAGATTTTTGTTTTTTAAACAATTTTATTTTTATTTGTTTATTTTAGTGTAAGTACCTTCTGTATTAGGTAGTGTAGGGCTCAGCGAAACGTGAAATAATCACGGAGAAACACACATACATACAGGTCAAACTGAGAACCTCCTTTTTTGAAGCCGGTTAAAATACCAATACCTTCTCTTAAATGCATCAAATACTATTCTGAAAACTGCATCAAAATCGGTTCAGCCAAACGCGAGATAATCGCGGACAAACATAAATACATACGTACAGGTCAAACTGAGAACCTTCTTTTTTTGAAGTCGGTTAACAAACTCCAACGTCCACATTGCTAAAACTTTGTTCGTAGGTGTGGTGTGGGTTAATTTAAGTTTTGATTAACTGACCCCATAAAATTCATAATACTGATCATAACTTTTGCCGTAACCTTTAACCCACAAACTTATCCAATGTAGGACGAAAACTATCATTCGAGGAACTTAAAGTTCATTCATTGGCGTTTACGTTTTATGATAATATTAAACGTTAACTGACTTCATGTATTACGCTGAAAATCGTAAAACTATAAGTTTATAACTTATACGTGACTGAAATGCTTCGTGATACACATACGCAAAAATAAATTTCTTTTTTTAACACGAAAAAAATAGGAAGGTTCTTAAGTCTACGCGTTTCTTTTGTTTTATGTCTACCACTTTTATGTAAACCACGCATGACTTTTTGAATAGATTCGTATTCGCTGCGTCGGGTATGGAGCGAATACGAAAACGGTCTGCTTAAAAAACGCTCGCAAACCGTAAATGTGATAGACCCTTGCGTGTAGCCATGGAACCTTGCTTGCCACAACACCGAGTAACAATAAAAGTTAGTTCGTGGAATCTGCTCAGGCGTTCGCACCAATTAGTTGTATTTTGAAAACAGTAATTATCTCGTTTTCTCATCATCTCATTTTTATAGACGTTAAAGAACAACACAACCTCAGAATACAGAACAACCAGAACCCAGGTATGGCACTAAGTAAGGGCGTCCGCTGCGCGGATCCCAGCCCGGAGCGACATAGATTAGAGCCTACTCATGCATTGCAAGCATCTGTCCATCAGAAAACCAGCCATCTACCTATATGTTCCCGCGTCGTGTACCCGCGGCGGGATGCCGCTTAACGTAGCGGACGCCCTCAAGAGAGGCAAGCTTTATATGAAACTACTAAAGCAGTTTACTACTGAAATAAATTTCAGAGTAGTTTTGATGATTTGGTCTTCCTAAATCCTGCGCACAGTTGTTTTTTTTTTGTTGGTGGATAAACAAGCACTAGTTATTTCTGACTTGCTTACTACAAAAAGTTTTAAAACCCTACCTGAGTTAGCAATATTAAAGCAAAGAGAAGGAGGGCAGGTGCTGTGCAGGGGTTTTGGATACAGCGCGCGTCGTACTATTCTAAATGTTCGCGGGTTCTGGCATAAGAATAAATATTCTTTTGTATTTTGAGAACACACAATTGACTATACATACGATGCAATTTTTCTCAATAGAAATTACAACCTATCATATGGTTCCTAAAGGTGTGTTGCGATCGCTTTCCCTTTCACTTTCATCTGACGCCATCAATAACGCATGCAACAGGGCATGCCTTAGCGCACGCATGCCCTATCTTTTAAAAAAACGTCAAAGTATGGCAGAAAGTTGAAGCGACTCGGTGAAGACAGACCGTAAGTCTCTTTTGCATAACATCTGTGTCATCAATGCTCCTTAGTCTTATTTAAAGGATTTCTTTAAAGGTATTCTGTTGTTTTTTTTTCATTCATTGTGTTACTGGCGTATCAGACCGGCTTTGGTTGGTAATTTTATTTTGGTTAAATTTAAATATTGCTACGGAGTAAACGAAAAAAGGTTTTGTAACGTACAAATAAGTAAGTACCCTGTTTATTTACTTGGCCACGAGATTTCTGAGAAAAGTTAAATAAAGGACTGTATTGAATCAAACTTTTTTTATATCACTATGTAAATACTGTAAGGATGTTGAAGGTCGTTTTTCGTTTACAATGTTCAGCTGTAATTTTCTCAGTCTAAAAAAGATTCTTAATTTTATTTCGTATTCTATTTATGTAATGTAGGTATTGAAATTGTGGAAGATAGTGTGCGTTCTGTTGTTTCTATTTCAAAAAAAAAATAGAATATAGTTGTAGCACAGCCCTACATCAAGTTTTCTTAATATTATTAGTGTTTCATTGATATAAAATATTGATATTTTATCTTTTCATTATAAAAATAGGCATACATTTGTTGTCTAAAGGGATACTTATAAGTAAAAAAAACTGTAACTATATACTTAACTACCTTAATTATAATAATTAGAAAATGTAAATGAGAACGTCCACAAGAATATTCTAACCGTTTACATTATTTCGGTAAAACATTCTTGTAGAAGTACATTACGTGGTGTGTTTGACGTTCTTTTAAAATCAACGAACATGCCAGGCAATGTACTTCCACTGGAATGTGTTTACTGGAATAATGTAAGTGCGTCCAAAGTTAATTTTAATGTTACGCTAGGTATACACGTTACATGCGCAATTTAATATTTCTGCTTCGTATCGCGAATATAAATTCAAATTATTTACTGCATATCATGAATGTGATTTCAGCCAGGAAGATACCAATTAGCGGTGTCACCTGCGTGACATTGGGGTCACGTCTTTCAATCTTGTCACGGTAGATTATACGCAATATTGTGAAAATATGGCTTAATTTCCGTGAATACGTAATGTAGCCTAGCGGAATGCGATAGTCATTTCGCCGATATAAGGGGAGAAACATTCGGCGCACCTTTTCGTGACAGGGCGAAAATATTTGACGGTCGAAAACAAAATGGGGTCGGTATTCATCTTGTCGGAAAAGTTGTTATGATATCGCGCGAAGTTGCAAACAACTTGAGTGAATTTTTGATGACCTCATTGTTTAGTTTTCGATTATAGAAGTTTTAGTCATCCTCATTATGACTGAAATTATAGGTCTATTGGTGAAGATTAATAGTGTATCGGTAAATTATGAAGTTCAAACAATGTTTGCCAAGAATTATGATCGAAGACTGTTTAAAAGGGTGTTTTAATCTAAGAGGAATTAAATAATAGCGTTTTGGAGTAAAATTCGATGTCAGTGTAATTAAAGCAATGAAAACAGCAAATTGACAGGCCTTCTTCGCTCAGCGAATCGATCTCATTTTAATTAAAATTTTGGGTAAAGATTTTGTCGTGTCTTAATTTCATTATTTTTCGTGCCCGAAAGGAGACTCCGAAAGCTTCTAAAGAGCTTTTGTACAATGTCCATTTGTTTGTCAGCGAAACTGTAAAAGGTAGAATGAAATATAGTCGGTCAATACGTCTTAATTTTATTAATTTCTTCTTATTTTATTAATTTTCTATTCCATGTTCTTTGTTAATTAAAAGAGGAATTTTCAATAGACGACGCTGACTGAGTGACTGAAAATGGTTATCAGATGCAAATCGCCTGAGACGTATTTTTGGCCATATCTCCGAGGATTTTGGGAAGATCGAAATAAAAATAGTACCAAAAATTTAGGAGTTTATCGAGACACGTGCGAACGTTTGTATTTTGAAAATCTACTGGTAACTTTTTTTGGAATTTTGCGAAATTCTAAAAATTTCGGGTTTTTCGAGGGATGTTTGTTTACTAAATTGTAAATATTTCGGAAAAAAACCGACTTAAGAAAAAATTAAAAAAAGGGTCCTAGGGTATTAGTTTAGCTATCAAATGGTGAAATAATTTTGAAAATTGGTTTATAATTGTGACCTGTAGGTGGTCCCTTTAGCTTTGGAATTGTAGAAAAACGGCTGTTTCCGTAAATAAAAAGTGATGTAGCTTCTATGATTATTGACCGATCGTCATGGTAATAGTGTTAAAAGATGCAGAAGCGGACGAGAAGTGCATTTGTTGAAATTTTTAAAATTGGTTAATATTATTTCGGCCGCGTCGAGGCAGTCAGCGGGCGCTTTTGTGACACGAGGCGGAGCCGAGTGTCACAATCGTAAAAATAAATAGGTACTACCTAGGTAACTTTAAAAATATAATAGGACTTTACATCTGATTTGATTTTGGTTTTTCGTAAATTTTTGTGTTCATTTTCAATGCTCCGATTCTTGCGGGGACTGTAAAATCTGTGAATTTTTGATGTTATAGTTTCCTGGAAAATATGTACCGAGCCGAGGTATTACCAAATACAAAACAATGACAATAATTTTCTTTAAAATATAAGTTACCTATGGAAATAGGTGGCACTTTATAGGGTACTCCTTAGAGCATCGCGGCTTACAGAAGCCCGTCTTGCTCTAAAGGGTACTCCTTCTGTTTGGTGTCATCAGAATTTTAGTTTACAAGTCAGCTAATATACCTCTTATAATGTACTACCTACTAACAGACCCAAAAGCTACTATCAGTTTGAAAAAAAACTGATAGTAGCTTTTGACCGAGCTTCATTAAAAGCATTGAACTCAGGTTAAACCAGTTCATTCCATTTGTCTGTAAAAACGTCATAAGTATTACGAGTATCGATTTTACAATTAAATACTTGATATCATCAGGCACATGGGTGGTTCTGGAAAATATATATCGTGCAGCAAATTGGATGGTTCAAATTGTATCAACAAAAACCCATTATAGTATCGAATTCCTTATTCTAAGCTTAATTTGGAGGCAATTCTGTCTTGATTGGTCTCGATCCCACCTGGGTCCGTGTGTACTATGCTGCTATTGTTCGCTAAGTTGACAATATCAAGTTACTTACTTCATAAGCTTTCACACCCGTAAAAGGCACTTTTGTAATATTTTATCATTTTGTTTATCTACAGGTATAGTCGCTTTAGGAACTTGTTTGGAATTATATATGCTTTTGGATACAAAATAGAATTGAAAAATATAAAACATTTTTAAACGGTATTTGTAATCCTTAGCTTAGACAAAGCTGGTTGAAAGCCTACAGACCAACAATTTCTGTAACGCTTATTATTATCCTTTTATGAATAGATAAATAAGAATCATATTATTGCAAGGAAAACCTTTACTTTGGTCCGTATTAATAAATCGCTCTCAATGTTGAGAGCTATCTTAAGATCATACCTCAGATGCTGTTCCTATATAAGAAGAGCATCGCAAGTATGGTTTGAAGATTGCTCTCAACGTTGATAGCAGTTTATAAATAAGGGTCTAAGATTCAGCTATTTAAGCTTAAGTATGATCTCAAGATTAGATAGCACTCAACTTTGAGAGTGGTTTATAAATACGTGCCTTAGAAATAAGACGATATGCGAAACACAAAGATTGCTAAAAACTATGGATCAAAATAACGGATGTAACAAGACCCTCAACGAAGCTGAAGTCCACGCATTCCGCCCATCATCAGGATCATCTTTGTCTTTTCGACTATATCTGGGAAACCAAGAGCTACGAAGTTATTGAAGATCAAAGTAATTTTTTTTTTATGAAATCTTATTTTATTCGTTATTTCATAGTTTTTGTCCAAAGAATCATTATAAAAATTTCAAGTATTTTGTAACAAACAATGGCTTTAAAACGTCATCACAACTCAACTCGGCCGCTCGCAGCTGTGTAGTATACGCTCGCAGGCGCGGTCTGTTGTACGCGTTACATTACATTGCGTGGTAATGTATGCAATGCTTTTTTAACACCAAAAATTAAAATCGTTTTCCAGCAATAATTTTGAACAGAAATGGTCCTGATGATGGGCATAATACTTAGACCTCGGCTTCGTTGAGGGTCTCGTTACACCCGGTATATATCAAGCAAATTTTGCAATATTTACTTATATTTCCAATATTACCTACTTATTTCGTGTTTTAAATTATGTGATCCCAAGGTTGGCAGGTAATCAGAGGTAGAAAAGGGAAGGTTTCATTCAAGATAGGTTGAAAGGCATCCCAGCCATCCGTTTTCAGATTAATCACTAATTCACATGAAAAGGAAATTACGATAGAGAAATATATGTGATTTCCAATATTTCTGTACATTTATTACGCACATCTCATATTAATTTTGTAATCCATTGATGTTTATGATTTTTCGCTGATGTCACTAAGAGACATATTTTTAATTCTAGCTTACGGAAATAATAATATGGGAATGATGAAAATATTTTTTTTCTTGTTTTTATACTTAGAAGTTAAGTCTATTTACTTATTACTTTGGTGTGATATCTCTTTTTAAACACCGACGCACCGCAAAGAGGGGTGTTATAAGTTTGAAGCTTATATCTGTCTGTAGGTACGTATCATCGTAGTGCCTTAATGTATCAAGCGATTTATAAACGGCTCCCACAGTTGAGAGCTATCTTGAGATCATACTTGAGATGATGTTTTTATACGAACTGCATCTCAAGTATGAGATCTCAAGATAGCTCTCAACATTGAGAGCTATTATAATATCATACTTGAGATCATCATCATCAGTCTATCATCGTCCACTGCTGAACATAGGCCTCTCCGAGTGCACGCCACTGAGCACGATCCGCGGCTATACTCATCCAGTTTATGCCAGCCACCTTGCGAAGATCGTCGCTCCACCTTGTCTGAGGGCGTCCCACACTACGTTTGCCGATACGCGGTCTCCACTCAAGATCTTGTGTACCCCGGTGGCCATCGGTTCTACGGCTAATATGGCCGGCCCACTGCCACTTTAGCTTGCTAATCCGGTGGGCTATGTCGATGACTTTCGTGAGATGCGTGAAATTAACAGCATCTCAAGTATGAACTCAAGATAGCTTTCAACATTAAGAGCGGCTTATAAATATGGGCCTTATGGTAATATTATTATTATAGTTAATTTATAATAATATTTAAAAGAATCAGATAAATTATAATAAAAAAATATTGTTATTTTAAAAATAACTAACAAAGATAAAATATTTGTGATTACCACCATGGCGGATATTAAAGAACTTCAGACTCATGACCAAAAGTACTTTTTATTATAACAACGTAATATTTACACAAAACCTTGACAAATTATATTCCTAAACCTATCTCATGAATCACTCTATTTATTGGTGAAAATTGCATGAAAATCCGTATAGTTTTGAGTTTATCGCGAACAGACAGACAGACAGACGCGGCTTCTTAAAATAATTAAAAAGGAATAAATTTCACTTTACTTATTTCCGCAATATGGTGGTAGTGTCTTCTTCTTCTTATTTTAGTTTGGCAATCTGCTCTCCTCTTAGAAGTAATTTTTGCCAGTGTCAAGTATTGAATATTTTAGTGGTAGCTGTTTTGTTTCAGTTTAGGTACATTAGAATGCGGGTGCATCGCATTCCAATGCTTCTGGGAGCATTTGGCACCAAGTATATCAAGACAGTTGTTCACGGTAAGTTCTGCCGAGATAGCCACCACTACAATAAAAGTCTCAGCTTCACACAACCAAGATCGCGCCTATTTCAATTATCCCACATATTGTTCAGTTGCGTAGACACTTGTACCACAAAACTGCATAAATTTTAAGACACAATATCCACTATGAGTCAATTTGCAAATAATTAAAATAGACACCAAACTCAACCCGACAAAATGGCGCCAATGTCATGCCGCGTGATAATCGCGCACATTCAATAGGTGAATTCCAGCAGACAAATCGCTTATCGATCACCACAGAGTAAAATTTAACCATTTCGCAAAATAGGAAGGAACCGAAGCGAAGCGAGGGCGAGTCGCTAGTTAATAATAAGTAGGGATAAAGATTCACCCACCAATCTGCATTGTAGCTGTTTTGTTTCAGTTTAGGTACATTAGAATGCGGGTGCATCGCATTCTAATGCTTCTGGGAGCATTTGGCACCAAGTATATCAAGACAGTTGTTCACGGTAAGTTTTGCCGAGGTAGCCACCACTACAATAAAAGTATCAGCTTCACACAACCAAGATCGCGCCTATTTCAATTATCCCACATATTGTTCAGTTGCGTAGACACTTGTACCACAAAACTGCATCAATTTTAAGACACAATATCCACTATGAGTCAATTTGCAAATAATGGGGAGGCGAAGGCAAAGTGAATTACAGATGGCGCTTCATTCTTTGGAACAATTGTCAGTTTGAGCTTATATTGTCTTGACTGTGTATTACGTGATTTTACTTTCTTAGATTGTATTTTTTTCGGTTTTGCGGACAAACAATGTATTATATGCTAACTTTAGCTCATATAAAAGAAGAATTACGGAAAAGAAAAGCCAAAACAACAGGCAAGAAAGTTTATAGCAACTTACAAAAAATTGCTAACAAGCATTACATTTCTTTAAATTTCGTGTAAGATTTACAAGTAATCTTTTTATTTCAGATTAGAAGCATATGATTTAAATTTTAACAAAGCAACTGAGTGTGAATTTCCGTGTTTATAGTTGCCTGATGATGCCTTCTGTGCAATAGTAATTTCAGGTTTCTGTACTGGAATTTCTGTACCATCCAAAATTACACGAACCGTTTTATCATATTTATTTTATTATTCTAAGTTTCTTGAATGACTCTGGCATATAAAATTCTATTAATTCTCTGTTTGGCCCCAATATTGGGCTTATTCCATATTTGATATACCTATAAAATTCATCCAAGTTATAAATATGCTAGAAACTGCTGAGGTTGAAATATTAAAGAACAAAGCTGTTATCATTCAAATGTTGTTTTATTTTGGCGAAGCTTCATCAAATTCATGAAACATTCCTTTTGATTTATAATGTTTCTCAGGCTCAGCAAAGGAGAAAATCGAGGGAAAAGCATCTTTTTTTTTGATATTTTTTTGCCCAATATTTTTTTTGTTACTGGGAAATCGATGAACTCCAATAATTTACAAGTTACATGCATAACAATGCGACATTTTCTCAGTATAAAATTAAAAAGTGCAATACTCCAAGAGATTCCCATATGTTTTGACACTTTCTTTGAGGCGGCCCGGTACCAAGACCAGACGCCACCTATCGGGATAAAATTGCGCTTTTCCTCCCCATTAAAATAGACACCAAACTGAACCCGACAAAATGGCGCCAATGTCATGCCGCGTGATAATCGCGCACATTCAATAGGTGAATTCCAGCAGACAAATCGCTTATCGATCACCACAGAGTAAAATTTAACCATTTTGCAAAAGAGGAAGGAACTGAAGCGAAGCGAGGGCGAGTCGCTAGTTAATAATAAGTAGGGATAAAGATTCACCCACCAATCTGCATTGGGCCCGCATGTTGGGTTATGGGCCATCCTCCTTATCCACCCATAAGGAAGGCCTAGCAGTAGGGACATTAACTGAATGTCAGGGATAAAGCACAGGGTAAACAAAAATCTTCTGTGACTGAAGTGAAGTTGGCTTATCAGGATGTATTCATATTTAATCGTATTAACATATTATTTTTGTACATTCTTACCCAACTCACTCACATTTATTTATTCCATCACGATCCATCTCAATCGCACGTTGCTGATTCGTTTAGACTTCCATCGAATTTTATATAATGTTCTATTATTACATATTTTTCCGGTGGCTGTTTGTAAAGAAAGGTAGGTACCTACATTATTTAACTGCAAACTCTACATTTATTAAATAACTTTGGTAATAAGTTACCAAAAGAAAGCTTAAGAGCTTTCTTAGGTAAAACAAAATAAATTATAAAGGGTTTTTTTATCAAAAATAACATTTTTAAACAGAATGGTCAGATCTGGTGCCAGGAAAAGAATTCCTCTTCTTTGAATTCTTTGTAAATTCGTGTAACTGTTTGTTGCAAGATTTTTATTCCTCCATTTTACCTACTTGTTTTTTTATTACACGACTGCCCAAAGCAAAAAGAGTGTATATTATGTGTTCAGGGTTCATGTATGTTTGTGGGTATGTGAGTTTCTTTATTCCACCATAACTTCTAAATGCCTGAACTGATTTGAATAACTGGGGTATCGTTAGAATCCTTACAGCATTCCGAGTACCACTGGCTATATTTTTTGTGAAAAAAGTCAATATGGCGACTGTAGGACGCCATTTTCAGATGTGAAAAAAAAAATTCTTCAATTATTACAATATGGGCATCAAATGAAAGGCCACAATGAGCACATTTCAGAACTATATAATTTGTCACTAAAATGTTTGAAATAAAAATAAATAAATTTTGAAAAAAATTAAAACACGAGCTCTGCCAAAAACGAACTAAAAAAAGATAATAAATAACAAGATGTCATTGCAATCGGGGGACCTCTTTAATAAAAAATTGTTCCACAAAACGGTCCCCCGACAGCAATGACATCTTGTTATTTATTATCTTTTTAGTTCGTTTTTGGCAGGGCAGTCGTGTTTTTAATAAAAAAAAAATATTCATGAAATATCATGTCATCCGCACATTTTTTAGATGGAGACCTATTGGTATGCAAATTATGGATTGTTTTACAAATTAAAGATCGAATTGAAAAAAAGAAAGCCAAAATGCGTTGGAAGATACATTTATATTTACAAAAATTCGCTTCCAACATCCCATAATGGGGAGGCGAAGGAAAAGTGAATTACAGATGGCGCTCAGTCTTTGGAACAATTGTCAGTTTGAGCTTATATTGTCTTGACTGTGTATTACGTGATTTTACTTTCTTAGATTGTATTTTTTTCGGTTTTGCGGACAAACAATGTATTCTATGCTAACTTTAGCTCATATAAAAGAAGAATTACGGAAAAGAAAAGCCAAAACAACAGGCAAGAAAGTTTATAGCAACTTACAAAAAATTGCTAACAAGCATTACATTTCTTTAAATTTCGTGTAAGATTTACAAGTAATCTTTTTATTTCAGATTAGAAGCATATGATTTAAATTTTAACAAAGCAACTGAGTGTGAATTTCCGTGTTTATAGTTGCCTCATGATGCCTTCTGTGCAATAGTAATTTCAGGTTTCTGTACTGGAATTTCTGTACCATCCAAAATTACACGAACCGTTTTATCATATTTATTTTATTATTCTAAGTTTCTTGAATGACTCTGGCATATAAAATTCTATTAATTCTCTGTTTGGCCCCAATATTAGGCTTATTCCATATTTGATATACCTATCAAATTCATCCAAGTTATAAATATGTTAGAAACTGCTGAGGTTGAAATATTAAAGAACAAAGCTGTTATAATTCAAATGTTGTTTTATTTTGGCGAAGCTTCATCAAATTCATGAAACATTCCTTTTGATTTATAATGTTTCTCAGGCTCAGCAAAGGAGAAAATCGAGGAAAAAGCATTTTTTTTTTTGATATTTTTTTGCTCACTATTTTTTTGTTACTGGGAAATCGATGAACTCCAATATTTTACAAGTTACATCCATAACAATGCGGCATTTTCTCAGTATAAAATTAAAAAGTGCAATACTCCAAGAGATTCCCATATGTTTTGACAGTTTCTTTGAGGCGGCTCGGTACCAACGACAAGACGCCACCTATCGGGATAAAATTGCGCTTTTCCTCCCCATTGACAGGAAACACATCAAAATGACAGGTCAACATCTACACTAGCGCCAAGTTGGGGAGTGCGTCGACTGGTGGACGATTTGTGAATCAGCCAAATTATCTTGCCATTGAAGCTTATTTAGTGCTAAAGTTCTTTCATAGATAGGTAGTTCAAAAAACTTTTGAGCTTCGATACTAAAATGTAGCATATCATTATTATTAGAATGGAATTGTAGGTTAACATTTGAATGTTGTCTGTACACATTTTATTTTACACTAGCGGCCGCCCGCGGTTTCACCCGCGTGGTTCCCGTTCCCGTAGGAATATCGGGATAAAAAGTATTCTATGTTTTAAATTTAATCTAGGCTATCTAGTATCTCTGTGCTAAATTTCAACCAAATCCGTTCAGTAGTTTTAGCGTGATTGAGGAACAAACATCCAAACATCTAAACATCCAAACATCTAAACCCACAAACTTTCACATTTATAATATTAGTACGATTGTCCAATTTCTTTTTTTAGTATAATGTAATTGTACTTTTTCCATTCCAACCGTTTCATTTACTCCCTTATTCTCGACTTTAGTTAAAGCTGGTTTTATGATGCTTTCACTTTAATTTGCTAATAGGAATCCAGAAACAGCATTCGTTTAACTTTTAGTTCACGTTTTAGAATAGGGATGTACTAAAACTTTTAAGAAACCAAATAGTTTTTATTTCATGCCATTATTTTCTATACCAGAGTTTTTATAAAGCTAGAAGCTGAATAAATGTTCCATATAAAACTTGTTAATAACTCAGAGATTACAGTAGCTTGTTAACAGAGGTTTCCCCTTTCTCTAATCCTGCAAACTTGTAACTTATTGCAGACATAACTTTGCTGACGTTCTTATACAGTTCAAAGTAATATTTTGTTACCGTATTAACCTACCTCTAAAAAGCAAGAAATAATATTCGTAATAATAAAAACACGTCTATTGAAGTCGGGTGGGGCTGGAGTACAGATCCCTTTTTTTAATTCTAAAAGCCCTTCGACTTCAATAGACGTGTTTTTATTATAAAGAATATTATTTCTTGCTTTTTAGAGGTAGGTTTTTTGAAGACGGTTTTTTGTTTTTTTTTATATTTTTTTATTTTTAGTGTAGATACCTTGTAGGTAAATTATTTAGGTAGTAAAATCGACTCAGCCACACGTGAGATAATCGCGAGGAAACATACATACATACGGGTCAAACTGAGAACCTAATTTTTTTAAGTCAGTCAACAAAAAAAATATTATCTTATTCAGTTCATAAACAAAGAAGTAATACGACCATTATCATCGAGGTAATTCACACAAAATCATACTATTTTCGAGCTTTTTTCAAGATTACTTGAAAAGTAATCAACCGATTTCCAAATTTTAAAAAAATGGGACCAACTTGGGAGTTTACCTAACGTAATAACGTTTGAATCATTTCAATCGGTCCAGCCTTTTTTGAGTAATCGGTGGACATACACAAAAAAAACCTCCTCCTTTTTGGGAGTCGGTTAAAAACACAGCAATACACCACCTCAGCTGTGGTGTAGTGGTTCACAGACTTGTTTTAAATTAAGTCATTGGCAATCTTTTAAACTAAGAATCTAACCGCGATATTGACCTTTAGGTTTTTTTTAAATCAAAGTGATCAAAATTCATTCATAGGAAAATCAGTAAAAAACATGGAGTGAATGAAACATGAAAAATGACCAGTAAAAGAATCGTTACTGTCATGTTTTTATCATTATGGCTTTTTAGTGACACTTTAACCTGTAGTTAGTATAAAAACTGACATATAATTACAAGTTTAAGTAATATAAACTTTTGGATGCATGGTTTTTAGGGTTCCGTATCCAAAGGTTAAAAACGGAACCCTATTACTAAGACTCCGCTGTCCGTCTGTCTGTCTGTCATCAGGCTGTATCTCATGAACGGTGATAGCTAGACAGCTGAAATTTTCACTAATGATGAATTTCTGTATTTCATCATTAGTGAAAATCTGTTTCTGAATAACAACAAATACTAAAAACAAAATAAAATAAATATTTAAGGGGGGCTCCCATACTACAAACGTGTTTTTTTGTTGCCGTTTTTTGGTGCGGAACCCTTCGTGCGTGAGTCCGACTCGCACTTGGCAGGTTTTTTCGTTCTTATTTCTCTATTCTGTGGTTTTAACCACAAACTACTCGGAACAAATTTTGATGAGAAACAAATAATAGAAAAAGTTTAAGACTAAAGTTAGCAAAAGGTTGAAAAGTAATTTATGCCAGAAATTCAAACGTAATTTTCATTTGAAGAGTAAAATTCGTCCTTTTTGCTCGGTGATAAGAGTTAAGGTTTCGGACGGACACGGGTAGATAAGAGACCACGTTCAAAGGAACTGCCAAGCCCACGGACGCCGTCCAATGAATCTACTACAAAGGGTTTGCTTACTGACAACTGGCATTCAGCTTTAATTTGGATGGTAACATTTTATTTACATAGTAACTACTTAGTGGCTCCCTGAGCTGTTGACCTCGCGTTAAAACTTAGAGCATAATAGCGTTAAAAAGTAGCTCAAATTGTATTTTGTTTAAAAACAAATTAATAATATACTTAGATACGCAGTTTTCAAATTTCGAGTATTGGCCAGAAATGTTTTGATTGATTTTAAACCACTGGCCTCCATTAAAAGTTTAATGGAGGTCAGTGTTTTGAACTTTTGAGTCTTCTAAAAATAAAAAACAAAATTTGCTTTGCATCGCTAACAAAAGAGTTTTGTTACATTTTTGATCATTTTTCGAAACGGCTGAAATAAGTTGTTTTACTCAAAAATGCTTGTAATATAGCCATTATTTTGACAACCTTCTTTGAACAAAGTCGAGGTTGCCGTGCTCCTCCGATGGTGACGCAACAAAGTTGTATGGGATTTCATTATTGTCGAGTTTTAGCCACCAGCAATTTCCTTTGAGAATCCATTATTGTCGAGTTTTGTTTCAAACATAGTTCGTGAAAAAAGTACATTGTACAACCCGCGCAGTTAATGAATGGGATTACACTCGTTGTGGTAAGCGCCGTGAGCCGCCATTTTCAATCCCATTCTTTATTTGCGCGGGTGTTGTCTTGTTGTAGATGATGTTTTTGTATTTTTTTTTTACTTTTTTACTATTTTTCCTTTTTGATATTTTTGACTTTCTTGCCTTTTTTATTTTTTTGTCATTTTGGACCAAGTCTTGTATAGTGCTTTACCCAAAAATGACAAAAAAGTAAAAATGTCATAAATGTCAATAATGTCATAAATGTCAATAATGTCAAAAATTTCAAAAATTTCAATAATTTCATAAAATTTCAAAAATTTCAAAAATTTCAAACATCAAAAATTTCAAAAATATCAAAAATATCAAAAAAATCAAAAATGATCATTTTGGTAATTTTGGTAATTTTTGACATTTTTGTCATTTTTACTTTTTTGACATTTTTGAGTAAAGCACTATACAAGACTTGGTCCACAATGACTGCACTGCTGGCCACGCTATGATGGCCTCAACCTGAGCTTAACTACGCTCTCGGCCTTCGCTAAGCTACGCTATCGGCCATCATCATCGCGCTGCCAGCAATGCAGTCATTATTGACCGCATCAGTAATGTACCATTACATATCTCCGACATTTTGAAAAATTTCGAAAATATGGCTCGCATAAAAATGATATATAAATTGAATTTTCGCTCTCGGTCAGAAATACACGAATACCTATATATTTTGCTATAAGACATAAAAGGTAATTCTTTTAAAAAAAGGAGACTACCGGAGATAGACCGTAAATCCCTGTAGACCCTGAGCCGCGCTCAGATTTCATCTACAGGAGCCAATCAGCAGAAGAGCCTATTACTTAATTTCAGCGAAAATACAGTTTTCCAATACGACTAAACTACTACTAGCCTTGCTACTTCGATCCTTGCTATGACAGAGCCACCTGAAAAGTGAAAATAGAGAGGTGGTAGAGACCCAAATGATGTCTGTCCATCAGCCATTTTTAATGTCCCCACTGCTGGGGTATAGGCCTTCCTCATAGGTGGATAAGGAGGATGGGCCATAACCCACCAAGCGGGCCCAATGCGGATTGGGTGTTAACGACTGCTAATGCAGCCGGGACCAATGGCTTAACGTGCCATCCGAAGCACGGAGGAGCTCGAGATAATAAGTTTTGGTCGCCCATCCCATGACCGACCCTTGCGAACGTTGCTCAACCTCCGCAATCGCTGGGCCAGGCGCTAAACCACTGCGCCACCGAGCTCCTGAAATGATGTGTAGATGGCAAAAATTGCTTTGCCGTCCCGACAACCTCTGATCTTGGGATTTACATACGGACTATATTTTAATCAAATATCTACTCGTAAGTATCTCCTTTTCTCTTAATCATAAAGGCATTTAATCTTTTTTAATTACTTACCTAAGTACCTCATTTTCCGTTTGTTGAATAAAATTACGTCATTTATAAGTAGGTAAGTAGTCAGATTTCCCTTCCCACGAGTCTATCAAAGGATTTATTAGCAAATTGACCAAAGGGTCAAACAGAATACAAAAATCGGGCTTAGGTAAGTACCTGTTGCGAGTAAGTAATTACTTTGATTACGAAAGGTCCCTTAGCAAAGGTAACTTTATTTATTTCCATAATTAAGATTTAAAGTAAAACTTACCCCTATATTTTTAGAAAATTAATAATAAATTCCAAGTGAGATCCCGGATCCATTGTAAATAGTGTGGAATTGCATCCCCAGCGTTTTTTTCCATTGATAAACATTAATTTGACCGAAAATTTGTCGATAAAAGTATACTCGATAGAGCTTATTAGGTATGTAACGAATATAGGCGTAAACAAAGAAAAAAAATGTTCTCTAGGCGTAACTTTTTATTGATTCAGAGCGTCGCTTGCGACTCTGTCCGCTTGAACTTTGTTTTATCCCGGTCCCCATACGAACCATTACAACACGAATCCTCATCTCTTATTTCATTTCCTTTGATTTTTGCGACAAAAGATATAATTTTATCTCCTTCCTCATGGTCCGATCTAGTTATCAAACTTGTTCAGTGATTCAGGTGTGAAAAGACATATAGCAGGTATGTTAAAAAAAGAATTATAGCTTTTGCCGCATTGCAGAATTCAGCGTAAAGGAGGTACCTACTTCTATATTGTTCGTCCAAAGAAGTCCCTGTACGATATTTCTGGATATATTATCTGTGAAATTGTGGAATTTGACGCTCAATTTCAAAGCGATGAAATCGGGCAGGGGCTTTGTTTTCATTAAATTATGTTTGCAAGCAATGCTTATTGTGATTTCATTATCAGCTACGAAACAGGTTGGCATTATATTTTAGAGCACTGTTTATTTCAAATTGATATGATTTCTATTGTTCAAACAATTTCTATTGTTTAATTAGTTTTGTTACATAATAAATCACATAAACACCTTTTCTTTAATATGATGCAGTGTTTCTTTTTTTTTAAATACAATGTTAGACAATACAATGTCATTATGGATTTCTTACTATGAACATATAACTATAACATCAAAATCTGTTAGTAAAAACGGTATTTACAGGAACCAGCGCAAACAAATTACAATAGAGATAAATATTGCTTCCATTATCGCGGTTTCAAATGTCAAATCCTTACATTTTATATAAGCGAAGTTTGTAACAGCTTTTTACAATAAAGTGCTTTTATAGTTATTTATGCAACTGTACAATAATGAGGGGTATTAAAACACGAGTGTGATAATAGTATCACATGAGTCTTTTAATTGACGGAGCGGGCGCGAAGCGCGAGAAAAGCGTCTATGCTTCAGCTTGGGCAAAAAAATTTTCGTATGTCTTTCCGGATGTCCGTTTGTTCTCTTCTACAGGTCGCATTTCTCAACCGATTCTCCAGAAATTTTGTGAACAGGTTTGATAATTTAATAGAATTTTTCAGTCGGGTCAGATTTTCGAAATTTATAGAAATGGCGGAGATATGTTAAGAAAAGACATATTTCAACAGTTTCGAAAATGATCAAACATTTAACAAAACTTTTTTGTTAGCGGTGCAAAGTTAATTTTGTTTTTTATTATTAGAAAACTCAAAAGATCATCAAAGCATTTCTGGCCAATATTCAAAACGTAAAAATAAATAAGGTTTTGACTTTGTGACACAATCTAGGACTACGTGAGTATATTATTTGCATAGTATAGATACTTATTAGTTGAAAAAACGAATTGGTATCTATTCTGTGTTATTTGTTTAAAAAAACATGCAACTTGAGCTAATTTTTTTACGCGAGGTCTACAGCTCACGGAGCCACTAGTACCAATTATAATTAGGTATGTTCAGTTGCATACAAGAATTTATCAACGTCCATGATATGTATCTTCTATAAAGGGTTTTGACTTTGAGTTTAAGTTTCCTCCTCCTTCTCGTCGTTATATCATCCGAACGAGTGTTATAATGTTGTACTGAATTTCATAATATAACTCGCCGCGCGTGGGCGCGGGGAGGAGCACGACATCTTCTATTCTAATGTTGGCAGTAAGCTATCCGTTTCAGAACCCCTTATAAAGGATTTAAAAGCATGGGTGTGGATAAAGTAATTTAAAGTAACCTAAATCAGCAGTAGTAGACTCGCCTGTAGCCTTTATCCTCTTTGAATTAAAACAAAACAATCGCGGCTGTGAACTTATCCCGATTTGATCCTGGCTATAAAGCGAATGGCCGTGGGATCATGACGCGGCGCGGCCGTCCGGCAGCCCGTTTCGGACCGTTTACCGGTCAACGATGGGCAAACACGATTGCCTATACAGTATCGAAAGCACCACGTATTATATTACACCACGTATTATATTGTACTATTATGTATTCTGTGGTGGCGCAGTGGTTTAGCGCCTGGCCCGGCGATTGCGGAGGTTAAGCATCATTCGCAATGGTCGGTCCTGGGATGGGTGACCAAAAATTTATTATGTGGAGCTCTTTAGATGCTTCCGAAGGCACGTTAGGCCGTTGGTCCCGGCTGCATTTGCAGTCGTTAACACCCACCAATCCGAATTGGACCCGCGTGGTGGGTTATGGCTCATCCTCCTTATCCATCCATAAGGAAGGCCCCAGCAGTGGGGACAATAAAAATGGGTGATGGACTTACCTATATGTAGATTAAGGGCTTTTACAGTCTACGGTTACAGACTACCTATTGATTTATGGCGTTTTTCTGACCGAGTGACCGAAAGTGGCGCCGCGCTAAATTTTATTTAATATTGTAATTCTAATACACAATTTTAATAAATCTTCCGTGGAATTTTTAGGACCCATTAGACGGTATCATTACATTCCCTCGTAGTCACTGCTTTAGCAAACTGCTAAAAGTGACCGTTTTTGACACATTTGCTATCTACTTCTACGAATGACTGTGAGGAAATGTAGTGATAGGTACCTTCTAAAAATATTAGCCGGCCCTAAAAGTTTAACGAAAAGTTTTATTAAAATCCTTTTCTATTAACAACTCAATACAAATCTCTGAGCGCGCCACATTCGGTCAAAAATCGTCTTAATTAAACAATGAAACAGAATTTCTATGGAAATATCAGTGAAACAGGTGAAGGGTTAAAACAGCGTTTGACAAATGCCGAGTTTTTCATTAATAAAATCTGTTATTTAAATATTGTGTCATTAGGGAAAAACCTTTTCGTATTATTTTTCGCGGTAGGTTTTCTCAACAAAGTAAATAAATATGACGAGCGAGTAAATAAACATTCTGGTACCATTCGGGTAGGTACTCGGAATTTGTAAACGACTAATTGCGATTCCACCATAAGGGAAAACGTACCTGTGACCCATTTTTTACAATTTTTGACCCCCCTCCCCTTCTTGGTGACCACCCGTAGTATATGCCAAGACCCCCTCCCCCCTAGTTTTCACGTAGTAATTCATAGATAATACTTTTAAATCATTTTTAGTAGAAAGTAAAAAAAATTGCTCGTATTTGTCTTTTAATTAGTGCGGCGCGCTTGCAACGTAACGCCAAGAAGAAAAAAAATTCACTGCGTGCCATATTTGAATACAGCTCGAAAAAGCGGCAGATTATTTCCATAGAGGACATTGACTACGTGACGAAACCTAAACCCCCTCCCCCGCGTCTGTGACCAAGCGTGGTATTTTAAAGACCCCGTACCCCCCTTAACGGGTCACATAGTATGGATACGTTCCCTAACATTAGCTTGTAAATATTAAAATTGTTTTCTCGATCTGACAGAAATGATTAAATCATAACAAACATTTACACTAAGTTTCCATTCGAAAGGTAACTTGAAGTAAATAACAGACAAAGCGAAATGTAGCTTAATTGTATCTTAAAATAAACCTTGAGTCTCAAAGGTCGAATAAGTTAATACTTCATTCCATCACATCAGTTTATCCAAAACACTCAAAATCTACAATTGAATTTAACCCTTAGAGCGTTGCCTGTTTAGTTCAAAGTCGATTGAGGTTTGACCACCAAGGGCTTTTATTATTAATACACACCACCGACCGCAAATTTAATAGCGAGTGAGGCCCGTCCGAAACAATATCTCGTGTTTGGGTCACAGCGTATAAATCCGTCGTAATCTGGAGCCGCGTCAGATCCCATGAAGTCTGATTGGCTTGGCGGGAGTTGGGACAACAATTTGGCCATTGGCTGGTTGTAATTCAATAATAAGTTCGTGAACAGTTTTGTCTCACATGTAGGAAAAAGATTTTGATGTTTTTATATCAGAGAAAAAAGGAAACAACCATGCCCTCTTCAACAGCTTCATTCTTTCTGTAAGTTTTAAAATCCATTTAAACCAAACGTGGCCACTGTCGTTTCGATTGCATTTTAAAACTAATGTTAAAGAGTTATTAAAAGATATTGGAGACAATTTAAGAGGTCATGGTTACAATCATTGTCCTTTTTTTAAATATTGACTTGGTTTACGTGTAATAGAAATAAATGTATTGGCGGCGCTAGTGGACCGCTATAAGCGCCTTAAAATGAAAACGCGCTGTTGGTCGCCCCCGCGGTTGACCGCAAGTGTAAAGAGGGCTTAGGAAATGATAGTAACGTAACATGTTTAGTCTTACTTTAGGTATCAAACAATGCCCAGTGTTTGAGGACAAGATTAGTCTTTTTTTTCAGAAGCACTTTTTTGGCTTTTTAACACCGGATTTCCAACATAAGTCAGACAAATACATTTCAGTATTTATATGACTATTTGTTATGAAAAGTTAACCGAGTAAGCAAAACACAATGATAGGTAAGGGCTTGACCATAGTGGCAAGCGACGATGCGATCTACGAAGAAATGCGCTTGCCTAGAAAGTAACCTATTAACTCGCGGTTTGAAGGTTCACGTACCAAGAACATGAATAAGAGTAAACATTTACGAAACAAACCCTTTGGACGTCCTAAAAAGATACACATAACTAATTCATGGCTTTCTCAAGCATAAAATTAAGGTTGTATGTAGTACACAGGAGTTTGAGTGCGTGATCTCGGTCACTCTGCCTTCTGTCTCGATGGCCCTCCGGCCGGACTCTTTACGTAGGTACTATGGGAAACAGCGTCGCTTAAGCTAGGGTTTCCTAGGATGACGGTGCCGTCATATTACGGCCGTAATTTAGCGGTGTAGAACGTTGTCTATGTAAACAAAACGGCGTGGTTTCCTAGAGAGCGGTGCTGGACACCGACGTCAAAAAGCGGTGCCGCCATTTTTATGACGGCCGTCATGACGATGTAGGACAGTTCGAAAACGTTTTTTTTGCGAGATAGCGGTAACAAAATTAATTCCTTCTGGAGCAACGAAGACGACGAAATTTCAATAGATTTCGTCCGTAATCATGAAGTCCTTTATAATATAAAAAGTAAAGAATTTAGGAAAACCCAGTTAAAACAAAATTTATGGCGGGAAATTGGCGAAATTTTAGATAAATCAGGTAGGTATGTAAACAATTAACTGAATAGGTATTTATAGTCAACTATCTGTATTAAAAATTCCAGTAAATACCTATAATAAACTAGGTAGGTACATCTTTTGAGAATAAAAAATATATATTGGTACTTTTGAACTACCTATAATATGATGTGACATTATTGAATATTTATTTACTTATTTAATGCAATTCAAATGTGTTGTGTACATACATTTATTTTGACATTTTGATTATCTTTTAGGATAAGATAAATCCTAAGATAAATACTAATTAGGATAAGATAAATAAAGGATTTTCCTCATTTCGGCTATTTTCTTCTTCTGATGATAACTCATCCTCCAAATTAATAATTACCGCCAACTCAAGATCGTCCATTTTAACGGTGTTGTACGGTGTTGTTACTTTCCACGTGTCTTCACCGTTAAAACGGCCGTAAAATTACGGCCGCTGGCTGACGTTTACGTCCGTAAAATTACGATCGCTATGTGACGGCACCGCTTTCTTAGGAAACCCTAGCTTTAACCAGTTTGCAACAAAATTCATGTGCGCGCGTATCGCGCTTGCACGAACTAAACGTATGTGACAGCGGGCGCGGCGTGCAAGCGATTTTAATCTTAGCAGTGGTTAAGCGACGCTGTTGCCCATGGTACCCTTGAATGGCGTTCACTTACTAACCACGCGTAAGCTGAAGAGAATTCTCTACTAAAATTACTTGTACTAATATGCATTCTGTGCTATATTGAAACCAAACTAATACAACGCCATTATCGCGCTAATTTCTCTTTCGCTCATAGGTTCTCATGATTCATCAGTGTGAATATTGTTGTTAAGAGCGCCCGCATAAGACATAATAAATAAATTACACGTGATTGCACACTAACAGAAATTAGACACATGAACAACAAAGAAGAAGTATACTATGTCCATTAAAGTCGCTTTTAGACCTACCGACTTACCGAGGTAACGAAAGTTCGTAGCACAAGCTATAGCCGTTGTCGTAGCACACGCTGCCGCCCTCCGTAGCCTACGTCGTAAGTAACACACACTGCCACCTTCCGTAGCCGCTCCGTAGCCTTCGTCGTAGCACACACTGCCGCCCTCCGTAGCCGTTGTCGTAGCACATGCTGCCAACCTCCGTAGCTTTTGTCATAGCACACACACTGTCTCCCTCCGTAGCCGTTGTCGTAGCACACGCTGCCGCGCTCCGTAGCCTTCGTCGTAGCACACACTGCCGCCCTCCGTAGCTTTTGTCGTAGCATTGCTGCCACCCTCCATAGCCTTTTTTGTAGCACTGTATTGGAATTTAATATATGGTCTAGCTAGGCTCTAAACAAATTGGGCCTAGCTAGGCGATACATTGAATTGCATGAAACAAAATAGAGCCATTTTACTTATAACAAGGCTTACTATAAGCGAAGCCGCATAAGTAACTACAGAAAATCGTTTAATGCAAATATTATTTGCTATGCTCGACCTTTTATACTTTTACCTACATATAAAACGCACAACGATATTTAAAAAAAAAACGCACATTGTACTCCAAATATTGTACCAAGCTAAGCGATTGCAAAAGAAAGAAATATTTATTTGCCTACTTGCCTATGCGTGCGAGTACCTATTCCTCTCGATTATAACCAATTTATTATTATTCCTTCTAAAACTACGTGACTTTTATATCGAACAGTCCTCCTAAGAATTTTGGGAATAATAGTATCCATATTTTGGGAATATTAGTAGCCTCAGCTCCAGACACATCTCTACGGGAAAAAAAAGAACTTTTTTTTAAAGTGGTAAGTACCTGAAACATCAAAAACAGTGAAAAAACGTTGCTCTAAATATTGAGGTGATAATGTATTACCAACCTAAAAAAAAAACGGATATTTAGTTCGTGAGATGTTGTGGAATTTTGTTTTCCAGCTCACGGGAGTAAAATAATCTGTGTCCAAGTTCTAATATACCTACCTACCCCTACACTAAAATTCATTAAAATTGCTTGAGGCGTGTAAACATACTAGCTTATAAACAGAAAACAGAGTTAAAACAGAGATTATTAAGTACATTATTAATGTACTATAACTTTATAATAAAAATATGTATTATAACGTTCCATTTACGAAACATTATTAGATTTTATAAAGAAGCAATGTACCTACTTGTTTACGTAAATAAACTTCCACTTATTTAGTCCTTTTCAATTTAAAAAGGGGCTATGTTATAAACGTACTTATCTTCATAAGTTGCTCATTACTTTTCCAGAGAAAACAGATTATGCTGCCTACTACTAACTAATCTAGCGCACAGAGGTTTGTTTTGCTTTATCTCGGCTAATCTTGGTCCTATGCAAACACATTGTTTATTAACAAATTTCGGTAATTCTCAGTCGCTACCACCAGTTTCGCCTCCACTGGGAGAGAATGGGAATTTTTGTTTAAAAAATTCAATGATTTGAAAGGGAGCTCCACTTAAATATTTATTTTATTCCGTTTTTAGTATTTGTTGTTAAAGCGGCATCAGAAATACATCATCTGTAAAAATTTCAACTGTAGCTATCACGGTTCATCAAGATACAGCTTGGTGACAGACAGACAGACAGACGGATAGAGAAGTCTTTGCACTAATAAATTTTTATTTTGTTTATTTTTAGAAGACTCATTCTGTCCAATATTCGACTTTGAAAACTGCGTAGGTATATATTATTTGTTTTTAGACAGTATTTGAGCTACTTTTTAACGCGAGGTCTACAGAGTTGTAGAGCACGGGGCCGCTAGTTTTATTATGTTAGTTTATAATTTAACTGACTGATAAATCTGTTAATCTGAATAACATTAATCTTACAAAAAATATCCTAAAAACTCAAAATGCGATGTAAAGTTGCATGCAGGTATGTTATTTGGACTTCTTAGGGATGTAAGACTACGTTTTGCAAGTAAAACATTGCAATTTGGATTATGGATCACTTAAACGTTTTTTTGTGTTACAGCTCTATGAAAATGCTAATAATTTTCTAAAAGTTCGCAGACTAAATTTTGGGTTCAGTCAGGGACTACCATTCCTAACAATTAGACAATTATATCCCAGTCAAAAACGCAAAAATGCAATGTGAAGCTGCATTTTCAGTTTGTTATTTGGACCATTTCTTTAAAGGAGTGTAAAACTACGTTTTGCAAGCTAAAAAAAAGTTGTGCTACCTGCGTAATACGTGAAAAAATGTTTTTTTTTCAATTTGTGCAGTTCAATTTAAAAAACTAAGGTCTTTTGACAGTAAAGTGTTTTTTAAACTTAAGTATCTTTTTTAAGGGTCGAAATCATCATCCTCCTGTCCTTATCCCAATTTATTTGTAGTGCTATGTCTACACAAAATAAAATTTTGCGCTCGTAGAACGACCACTATTGGGGTCGGCGCAGCATGTAGTACATACTGCATTAGGTTTTGGCAAAATTTTACTATCGGCCGCCTGCCTGACATCAACCCTCCTTGGGAATGCTGTTGTTGACAGTTTCCTCGCTGCCATCGAGTGACCCTTTGTGCGATGGTCTGCACCGGGTCCCTAAAACTTCCCTCTATCGCCTTCTACGATACCCACGGGATGAGATGGGACAGTCCTGTTCTTAATCGGAACTGTGCGGCGGTTTTTTTTAAGGGTCGAAATAAAGGGTATTAATTTACAAAGATAGAAGAGACATAAGAGATTAGAGAACGAACGAAACCGACGCTGGTATTCTTGACAATATTGTTTGAAATTGACAAATACTTTTTCAATGTATTTTTAATTTGCATTGTATATTATCTTTGATTTTATCTACAAAAATTTTAGGTAAGTAATTCATTTAATATTTTGAGAAGGTTACACATCCATACTATTTTACGAGTACCATAGTTGTTGGTACATTTAGGTATTTCCATTGAAAATTTTTCTATGTCTATGGGTATTTCACACATTGTGAGATGTTGTATGTACGCAGAGAAGTTGGTCTTGTTTTGGTTTTTAGGGTTCCGTACCCAAAGGGTAAAAACGGGACCCTATTACTAAGACTCCGCTGTCCGTCTGTCTGTCACCAGGCTGTATCTCATGAACGGTGATAGCTAGACAGTTGACATTTTCACAGATGATGTATTTCTGTTGCCGCTATAACAACAAATACTAAAAACAGAATACACAAATGTGTTTTTTTGCCGTTTTTTGGCACGGAACCCTTCGTGCGCGAATCCAACTCGCACTTGGCCGGTTTTTCTTTTTCTTCAGCGCATATCCGCCCACCGTTAGCATACTTTTTTTTTCTAATATAACCACAGTCATGTAATGTTAATTAAATATTTAATTGTATCTATTTACTACTTAATCTAAACTGTCATTTTACACGCCCTTTGTATGGCAAGGCAGAGAACCAGAATGGGGAGGCGAAGGCAAAGTGAATTACAGATGGCGCTCAGTCTTTGGGACAATTGTCAGTTTGAGCTTATATTGTCTTGACTGTGTATTACGTGATTTTACTGTCTTAGATTGTATTTTTTCGGTTTTGCGGACAAACAATGTATTCTATGCTAACTTTAGCTCATATAAAAGAAGAATTACGGAAAAGAAAAGCCAAAACAACAGGCAAGAAAGTTTATAGCAACTTACAAAAAATTGCTAACAAGCATTACATTTCTTTAAATTTCGTGTAAGATTTACAAGTTATCTTTTTATTTCAGATTAGAAGCATATGATTTAAATTTTAACAAAGCAACTGAGTGTGAATTTCCGTGTTTATAGTTGCCTGATGATGCCTTCTGTGCAATAGTAATTTCAGGTTTCTGTACTGGAATTTCTGTACCATCCAAAATTACACGAACCGTTTTATCATATTTATTTTATTATTCTAAGTTTCTTGAATGACTCTGGCATATAAAATTCTATTAATTCTCTGTTTGGCCCCAATATTGGGCTTATTCCATATTTGATATACCTATCAAATTCATCCAAGTTATAAATATGTTAGAAACTGCTGAGGTTGAAATATTAAAGAACAAAGCTGTTATAATTCAAATGTTGTTTTATTTTGGCGAAGCTTCATCAAATTCATGAAACATTCCTTTTGATTTATAATGTTTCTCAGGCTCAGCAAAGGAGAAAATCGAGGGAAAAGCATATTTTTTTTTATATTTTTTTGCCCACTATTTTTTTTGTTACTGGGAAATCGATGAACTCCAATATTTTACAAGTTACATGCATAACAATGCGGCATTTTCTCAGTATCAAATTAAAAAGTGCAATACTCCAAGAGATTCCCATATGTTTTGACACTTTCTTTGAGGCGGCCCGGTACCAAAGACAGACGCCACCTATCGGGATAAAATTGCGCTTTTCCTCCCCATTGTAACCAATAACAACTCTGTTTTGTGTGAATAAAACGATTTGATTTGATTTGATTTGATACGCCTCTCCAATTTTCCTCCAAGCAGCCCTGTTTTCTGTTTGTCTAGGCCAACTAGACCTTTGGTTTTTAACAACTTGATATTATGACTATTTTCTACAACAATTGCAAATTTAGCTTTATCGAAGACATTCATCACATTACAATACTGGGTGTACGCAGTGACAAAAATCGCAGGGTATGTATGAAAAGATTGATGGATGTGAATGAAGCGAAAGAAGTGTGCAAGGATCGTAGCAGGTGGCGATCCATAGTCTCTGCCTACCCCCATGGGAAACAGGCGTGAGCGTATGTGTGTATGTATGTACAAAACTGGAATAAGTTGATCATAACGTTTTCTCTATTGCATTAGGTTTAGACCAGTAATAATGTGTTGAGCATATGCAAATAATTAAAATAAAATAAATTTTTGGTCATCAACCGTCGCAAACAAAAGCAGCAGAAAAATTATTACTTATTATGCAAATAAGTAATTGCAAAATAATTTTTATGTTATACTCTTTTGTTTAAGGTTGTTGAATAAATTAAGAAAATGTTTAGTAAGTATGAAAAATACAATACAATTTTAAAATCCTCCATACAAAAAGACAACATACTATATTTTTTGGACATTTTCTCCATCTACTATATTTTTACACGTAATAATCTTGAAAATACTAAATTTGATGCCAAAAAAGTTGGCAACCCTCGTCGCAGGCCCAGTAGGTACACTATTGATATCGCATAAACAGCATGCAGTATTTTTAGGGTTCCGTACCCAATGGGTAAAAACGGGACCCTATTACTAAGGCTCCGCTGTCCGTCTGTCTGTCTGTCCGTCTGTCTGTCTGTCTGTCACCAGGCTGTATCTCATGAACCGTGATAGCTAGGAAGTTGAAATTTTCACAGATGATGTATTTCTGTTGCCGCTATAACAACAAATACTAAAAACAGAATAAAATAAATATTTAAGGGGGGCTCCCATACAACAAACCTGTTTTTTTGCAGTTTTTTGGTACGGATCCCTTCGTGCGCGAGTCCGACTCGCACTTGGCCGGTTTTTTACTTTAAGAAATCTTTGATGCTTCTCTATCACTATTAGTTAAATCAGAGGTTACTATAATCACAACAAGATTAAATTATGTATTATGTTCATTCATAGTAAACGACTGATAGCTCCATATCCCAATCAGCTGAGAATTCGTACGAATCATAAATGATACACAAATACAAGTATGGCTGAGAGTTCGTACGTATCATATTATACACAAGTACGTACGTCGCATCAGTGTTTTTATGAAGTCAGCGGAGAGCGTATGAATATTACAGCAAGCAGAACTGCGCGAGGCACTGCTATGATATTAATGGTGTGGACGTAGATTGGGTGCCTTGATCATTTGTAGGGTATAAACTTTACAAGTCTCAAGAGGTCAAGAGTTACATGACAGGATAGGAGTTTTAAATTCAGTGGGGATTAAAGATGAAACAATTTATCTTGACAACTGACAACAAAATAATAATAATTGTTTTAAATTGACGCGCTAGAATCACAGGGTTAGAACGTCTTTAAGGTTCTCCCCCCTAGCATGACCATCGAAAGGCGATATAGCAATTTATCACGTTTAACTGTCAAAAGACAATGGATTTTGACAGTTGGTTGAGTGTCGATAAAACGCTATATCACGCGATATAATTATATCGTGTTTCTGTGGTCAAGCTAGGGGGCGGGGACATTGTGTCACATTCTTCGTCACATTATAAAAAAAAGCTAATTATTGCGACATTTTCAGTGTGTGAAAGTGACTAACTGATGGTGGATTAACAACAAATTATTTACGTATCGTAACGATTAACACAATATTATTTGTCACTAAAAAGAGTTAGTAAGTACCTATTTATTTTTGTAGTTCGAACGGGTTAAATAAACAAGCCACTTCATCATCAGGTAATTTAATTCAGATATTTTTTTCTTCATTTTGTGATTAAAATATCATTTGTAATAAGTGACCTAATTAATGTCACTTTCATGTTACATCATAAATCATACTAGATAGTGATACACAAATACATAAGACAGGACAGGTTACACTGTGGTTAACATTCTCTGTGATGTTTGCGCGAACACAGAGCGAATAATTCAGAAATTCACTGGTATCATGAGACCGTACACCACTCTGATATTTAGGGAATTTAGTTAAGGTCAAGGCTACAAGAGGTCTTATGTTGGAACTTATTATTTTTAACGTATTAAAAATTTACTCGTGTTTAAGGTACTCGAATGGGAAAGACAGATTCTATAAGTAGTATTCTGATGGTATAAACGACCGCCATCTTTTTACTTAGGTATTTTATAGCAAGAGAGAATCTAGAGTGCATTTTTTAATATCGTATTTAATATTTTAAAGAAATTGTCTTTTGACTACTATTTAAATTGCTTACATTATTTTATTTATAACTAGCGGCCGCCCGCGACTTCGTCCGCGTGGAAAGTTTTTTTGCTATCCCTCGGGAACAATATTGTTTTTCGGGATGAAAGGTACCCTATGTCCTTTTCTGTACCCCTGAGAACGTGTATGCAAAATTTCATGATGATCGGTTTAGTAGTTAAGACGTGAAGGCGTAACAAACAAACAAATGGACTTTCGCATTAATAATACTAGCAGCCACCCGCGACTTCGTCTGCGTGGACAGTTTTTTCGCAATCCCTCGGGAACTATACGTTTTTTCTGGATGAAAGGTACCCTATGTCCTTTTCTGTACTCCTGACAACGTGTATGCAAAATTTCATGATGATCGGTTGAGTAGTTAAGACGTAAAGGCGTAACAAACAAACAAACAGACAAACGGACTTTCGTATTTATAATATTAGTAAGGATATTTATGACATAATAACACTAGCTAGGCTAATGTAAGCTTAAAAAAAGCTCTTTTACTTCTTTTACAATACAGCAAGTACTTTAAATAATTCAAATGTAAAAAAATACGTTGAGTTTTTTTTCTCTGTTAGACGGTTTTTGGAACGACATCTAACAATAAATATTGCCGACTTTATTTTTAGCAGTCAAATGATTTGTCTGACGCGTTTAGAATATTTATGTGATCCGAGTTAAAATTCACTTTGATCCATTTTGTAAAGGGTATAAAGTACGCCATTCATTTTATTTCACATTTGATTGAGCTTTTCATGCTTTTTAGAAATTAGGAATGAAAGATTTTTTTTGTAAAAAAATAAAGTTTTGGCTAACATTTAATTAATTGTGAAATAATGTTGGATTGACTTGATGTTTTTTTATTACTATCTTAGGTAGGTAGGTACCTTACCTATATATTTTTAAATTGCTGTGAAATTGATTGATAAAGGATGTTTTTCTGTAGGTTTTCACATAATTACTGTGATTTTTGGTCAATAAATAAAACGAATGATCTGAAGGTTTTAAATTAATTATTTTCAGTGAGCCGTAAACATAAAAGTGTACCCCTTACTAAGGATTATTTTATTACTGACCTTTTTTAGAGTCTGGTGCTAAATGGAGTTCAACAAATAATCTTTTTGTATACACAGTTAATTAATGTATTTGAATCAAATCTTTTTGCCCCTTGTTTTGTAATGGCCAGTAAAAAGTATGCGGTTAAAGACAAACTTTGTGAGCCCCAAACGAGAGCTTTGTAACTAAGCAAAATGATTGTAGGCACAAAAACGCGACCTTTGGCATTTTATTTGAGTCTGGCGCACTGGGGGAGACCAGTAGAACCTCTTGTGTGACCTTTATTACTTTTTAGTAGCCTAATTTGAAATAAAAATGAAACGCAAAATCTAAAAACAGTATAACGGGTGTAACAAGACCCTCAACGAAGCCGAAGTCCAAGCATTCCACCCAAAATCAGGATCATTTTTGTCTTTCAGACTATACCTAGGAAACCAATAGTTACGAAGTTATTGAAGGTCAAAGTCAAAAATTTTTATAAAATTTTTTTTGAGAAGTCTTATTTTATTCGTTATTTTCTAATTTTTGTGTACAGAAACATTATCAAAATTTTATGTTTTTCGTAACAAATAATGACTTCAAAACGTCATCACTCAATGTATTTCATGAGCACGCACATAAACGTTGCCTTCCAACTCGGCCGCACACAGCAGTGTAGTATTCACTCGCAGGCGCGGTCTGTTGGACGCGTTACATTGAGTGGTAATGTATGCAATGTTTTTTAACACCAAAAATAAAAATCGTTTCCCGGCAATAATTTTGAACAGATGATGGGCCGAATATGAAGTCCTCGGCTTCGTTGAGGGTCTTGTTACACCTGGTATGAGATGAAAACTTTTTCCGGAATAAAAGGTTTTCAACCAAGAAACTTTTCACTTACCTGCTGAATAAAGTATTCTATTCTTTATGTTTTTATTAACAAGTTTAATAAAGGCCCCATTAGGATCTGTTATAATAGCTGTATTCTGTGGGTCTACCTGCCAGGACATTAACCGTGTCGCCTATTTCCGTGGTTACCGGAAAAGCCCGACAAATATATTTTCACTGTACACCACTCAGCCGACGACGCTCAAATATTTGGACTAGAACTTTGAGCGTTTCTGGTTTCATGTTTACACTGATACCTACCTACTTTTTTCGGTAGTTATAGCTGTTGCCAGCGAAACGTCCGTTCGAATATTCAGCATATTTTTTCTTTTAATAATGTTTAAGTATAAAATAATAGTTTATAAAATTAAGCTGTAAATATTAAACTCGAAATTTAACTTCTAATTAAGGTAGGTAATTAAAACATGCTTCTATCAACTCAGTATCTATGGCTAAACATAAACACCTTTGCCAGGTTTTGAAGTGTCAATAACAAAGGCAGATATTTATGACTTCACAGACGGAACGTTAAGTGAAGTGAAATGAAAAATCAGTACAAAAGTTTGCGGGTGGAAACAACTGTGCCCTTTTTGTCGCATAGATCTACTTTAAATGCGACAAACTTGCTCGACTTGTCGCGAAAATTGCTTCAAGCTTAGGCTTTTAAGAAACAGAAAGCACTCTTGCCGTTACGGTAGTTGACAAAACAAACTTTTCTTTTTGCCTGGCAACTTTTCTTCAGTTGCATTTTTTTGTTACGTTAATATTTTTTGTAACATAGAAAAGTTCGTACATGTTATCATAATGGGGTATTTACATGGAACGACTTGGCAGGTAACTTGGCAGGCGACTAGGTATAGTCATATCGACAAATAGCTTGTAATATCGAATCGCCACCATATTGAAATTAGGTTAGCGATTAGATTTTACATGCGATTGTCGATAAAAAGCGCTGTCGCTCCATGTCTGTCGCTGTCCCATAAGGAACCAATATAGCCTCTTAGTAGCAGCTAAGCTAAATAAAGTAGTGTTTCAGTATTTGCAAGAAAAAAAGGGTTGTTGACGGCAAATTATTTATACTTAGGTACTCGTAAATAATAATAAAATATTAATAAAACGTTTGAACATTGTATTTTAATGACTACATTTTAGACAACATTGTATGAAATGAATATTTACACTAACTACAATTAGTTCTACGTGTTTCCTTGTCTTTCCTCTCTTTTATTTGTTTGTTTCTTAAAACTGAAACAGGAATAACTTATTTCATATTTTCTTGTAAAGAGATAGGTAGATGGATTATCCGTCATCGTGAGTAAGAGATTTATTTTGATTTGCTAAAATCTTTATGAAAATTTCAGAAACGCGCGCGGGCTACTCAATAAAAAGCTTATGCAAAGTAATCTTTCTTAAGTTAATCCATGACATAGTAAAACATTTTCCAAAGTGGCATCTTTTTCTGCCTTCAAACTTTGCAATTCATACCGTAGTAAACGTGTCCGATGTACACACATCAACTTTGTCTACGGATACAGGAGTTTTTTTCATACAAACGAGGTAACTTTGAAACCTTGGTTTTTTGCAAGGGATGTACCGTGCTATTATTTGATGATGGCTATCCAGGAAGTGAATGGAGGAGATTCAGATCGCCATACACACCCAACTGATCTGATTAGCATTCTAAAAGATTAAAGGACATTAAAATGTATGGAAATCCTGAAACTCAGAACTCTGACCCTTATATCTTTTAGAATGCTGATCAGATCAGTTGGATGAGTACAACCATCTGAATCTCCTCCATTCACTCCCTGGATAGCCATTATCAGATCACAGCACGGTAAGTACATCCCTTGCAGAAAACCAAGGCTTCAAGTTACCTCGTTTGTATGAAAAAACACCTGTGTCCCTATGCAAAGTTGATGAGTTTTTCAATTTTGCAACTTGCTGTGTTCTTGCGTAGATTTTTCTTGTCTGTGGTGACTTTGAAGTATACTCAGTTGTAATGATGTAACTTGACGAGTCACCACCGAGTTTTAATTACAACACAGTTGTAACACTTGTAACTTGACGAGTCGCCACCAAGTTTTAATTACAACGCCTTTGAGTCGGAAGAAATCTCTTTGTCTCGAGTTGGTGGTCGCGCGAGCGAGGAACCATTTGATCCTATTTTTAAATACAAAGGTAGCGCCTTTTGTGGACTTTGAAGTGGGACTTTAACAAGGATTAGTCGAGGCGGATATTTGATCATAATTTGACAAGTCTAATTGCGCTGAAGTAGGTAACTGAGTCTAAAAGCTTTTTTTTCGTTCGATTGAGTTTGGTGTTATTGGTTTTATTTTTCTACACTCGAGTTGTCGATTACTATCAGGTTAGATAACTACTTACCTGCTTCATCGCCACCTCATTTACGCTTATTTCTTGAATTCTCACACGTTTATTTTTTTATTACTTATAGGTAAGTACTTATTGTGCCTACGTATTGCGTTAAATTACTTTTCAAAATATAAAAAAAGTGTTATACGAGTATAAGCAATCACAACAGAGTTTTATTAATAACGAGATGTCACCTTTAAACGTACCTATTTTTGAAGTAACAATATCTCGAAATATCATGAATAAGTCCCACATGTTATTCAATTATACGATCGGCCGCCTCATTACTAACTCGTATACCTATTGTTACTTTTGTCAAAGCCTCTGTAATGTATTCAAATTGTTGGAGAAGTGAATACCACCCTGACGAGTTTGCTTACAAACCTTTGCATTAAAGTCGATGAATAACAGAGAAATTAAAACTTGCGTTTTCGAGATGAAAATTGCATTAACAATAAGTCATAACTAGCTTGATTATTTAATTAAGAAATTGAGAAAGTTGTGCTACGACTATTAAAATAATGGAAAGAAATATTCATCTCAGTAACCAAGTTTGAGATAAAACTACTTATTAAAATAAAATAATTATTCAATATGTTGAGTCTACGCAGTGTATTTTTTTATTTCAGTGACCATAGATAACTGAATCTATATTAACTGTTACTTAACTATTTAAGTATTATTATACCGTTCTAGGTTTGGGAACCCAGCTCGGTTAAAGATATTTGTGTGTTACAAACAAATAAGAAGAAACCCGCCCGCCGTAACCTATGTGGCACCGCCCCGACTGGACACAATCATCTGCTGCGCCCGGCTATTCCGACGACGCTGGTGTACGTGTCCCGCCTGCATTACTCCACTAAAGCAGACGATCTTGTGGAGTACATCAGAATAAAGTCAAAATATACTCTGAGGGTCCAACGGTTGGAGTCTCGCCACAATGTTAACTTCAACTCATTCGTGGTGAGGGCGCCGACCGAACATCTGAAGACCTTCTTGAATGAAGATTTTTGGCCGAAGGGTGTCCTGTTCCGTCGTTTCCGCGGCCGGTTACCGGACACTGCGTTGCGCAACACGTCTAATACGTGATAAAGTGTAATATTTTTAAGATTGTTTTATTATTTATGTATGTTAGTCTTTAAGGTATTTATTGTATGGGCCATTGATGCCTGAAATAAATGGTTAAATAAAAATAAATAAATAAATAATTAAAATATACCGTGTTATTACAAAAGATTTTTAAACATTGTTTAACTAAACACCTGTTTAAATGTGATGCTGTCTCTGTCAACCAATATTGTTAAAAAAGTGACAGCATCACATTTATACAAGTGTTTAGTTAAATTAAACAGTGTTTAAACATCTTTTGTAATAACACGCATATAATTCAGCCCCAATGTTTTTTTTAAGAATACAAATGTTAAGACTACAATCTATCTTTTTTTGCATAGACTTACGTTTTTATTTTTTATTTTTTTATAACGATTAAAATAACTCCGGGCTGGCACGGCACCGTAATGAAAGAATTCTTTAGAAGGAATCTACGGCATACAAGAATTCAATACGTGCACAAAGGATTACGTTCGGGCTTATCAATGTATAGAAATTGTAAATAGAAATACTTTTTACATCATATTTATTGGGAAAGCCTTTCACGATGCTTCCCATTATATGTTTAGAAAAGAACGAATTGGCTTCTATACAATATTATTTTTAAGGAGCATTCAAATTTTAAGGATGTGCTCTGTCCAATGAAACTGAACAAACTTTCTCAAAGTTGACGTAAGTACCTATAGCGACATATGTAATTTTTTATTCTTCCATATTTCATCGATTTAATTTGTATAAAGAGTCAAAATACTTTTGAATGGGTTGAAAGACATTTATTATAATGTATTTATAATTTGGTATTCTTTGGCTAATACCCGAAGTGCGGCTAAACCTTTTTTTTATGCTGAGGGAAAACGCTTACGCGCTTCCCTTCCCGCAGGTGATCAGGGGCATGTGGGACTCGCCACGACTACCTCCCGTGATCCCACCCAGCCGAGTGGCTCGATGGGATCCCGGGAGGAGGGAATACCCACTAAAAACCTCAGCACTTACCCTCTTGCCACCATAATATGTGATCGCCGCCAAGAGGCTGACGGGGGTTACGGTGATAATTTCCCCAGCGACTCACATTGGCCTGCCCAGCTGCCCGGGCCTCTCCGACGGGAGATGGCCGGGTAAGTATGGCCATCTCCCCAACCTGTCAGGGCCGTGCAAGGCAGGCAGTGGTTCACCTCCCACTACCCGCTTGGCCCTAGACTTCGGGAACAGATGGAATGTTCCCTTCCCTTCATCGGCTCCTGTACTCTTCTCCGAGTGAGAAGTGTGGGGAGCGTCAAGTGCGGCTAAACCTAGTTTTAGCCGGATAAAACTAGGTGCAGCCGATTGCTATTGGCTAAAACTAGGTGTAACCGATCGGCTTTACTCCTGTAGGGCCCGGGTTAGGTTAGAAATTTAAAGCGAGCGCGCAGCGCAGCGGAGCGTGAGCCTTAAATTTCGAGGTTATTTTTTTTAACAGAAAACAGAAAAAACTTGGACTTAGTTTTAGCCGGCTACACCTAGTATAAGCCGCGAGCAAATCAGCTACACCTAGTTTTAGCTAACAGCTAGCGGCTACACTTAGTTTTAGCCGGCTAAAACTAGGTTTAGCCGCACTTCGGGTATTAGCCGTAACATATACAAATAACTGTCTTTATAATGTTTTATTATAATAATAACAATGTACCTATATTATCATACGATACTAGGTACTCGTGCAAGTGCTTTACGAGAACTTTAAAAGAAATGTTATTGAAATAAAGAAAAATGTGTAGCTAGCTAGAAGTGTCAACGTATGTTCGCATAATTTAGTGGAAAAACTATGCCACGGAAAATGGCGCCGAGGCGTGAACCTCGCCGCGGAGCTAACACTCGTTACTTATCATGTACGGTCCGCAAACTAAACAATAATAATCCTTAAGTTAGCTAGTGAACTGATTACTGTTTATGCGGGGTATAACTTTGTAAAAACTACAGGACATTTTTCACTGTTCTGTAGAACTTAGACAGCCTTTTGTTGATATTGGACCAAAAAAAGAAACTAAATACAAAAAATATTAAGGGTTTGTTCAAAAAATAAGTTCTAAATAGCTTAACCAGCAAAAAGTTTAAATTTTTCACATCACAATCATCTGTCAAAAAATAAGCTTTCAGAAGTTATTCGGCGGTCGAAATGAAACAGGCCCTTAATATAAAGGAAAATAAAAAATATCTGTTAATACTTTTTATCCAAGTACTTTTCATCGTAGCTGTTTTTTTTATTATAAAATTTAAATAAATTAAGCGCAGACGTTTGACAAAACCTGAACAAATAGAATTCATAAATTATCACTTTTTATACATTTTAATAAAAATGTTGCTTGGGGGCAATCTGTTGCTCGCGTCCGCAGGAGTTACCCACCGCTACCCTGCACGTGTCCCCTGGGTGGTGCTAAATGAGCGACAGCAATTAAGGCGAAATAGGCGCTAAACTTTGTAATTATGGATACTAATACAAATCTCTCTACAAAAGGCTCTTCTCAGAGCCAAAAGACTAGAGACGTTGGACCTTCAGTCCGCATCATGCAAATCAATATAGAAGGCATAAGTAAAGCCAAGTCAGATTATCTGCATAAACTTTTAAATATTGACAAAATTGACGTAGTTAACATTCAGGAAACCCATACAAAAGACGATCTGGACCTTGAAAGAAGATGTCTTCTACCCGGCTATACTCTTATTAAAGCAGTCCACCACCCTAAATATGGCATCGCAACTTACATCAAATCTAGTACAACGGGAGCCCAACTGCTATATTCGAGTGATAAAGATTCTATTTTTATAATAGCAATCGAAGTTAACAATCTGAAGATCGTAAACATCTACAAGCCTCCTAGTATCAACTGGTCTAACGATGTACTGCCCAGCTATCCACATCCTTGCGTGTACAACGGAGACTTTAACAGCCATCACACAAACTGGCGCTATAAGGACACAAATGAGGATGGGACCGCTCTGGTTCAATGGGCCGACCTTAATGACTTACACCTTGTTTTTGATGCAAAAGACCGGGGCACCTTTCATTCAGCTAGATGGAATAAAGATTACAATCCCGACCTAACATTCGTCTCAAGAGACCCACTAGATCAGCCTTTATCCACAAGCCGCTCAGTGCTTACTGCCTTTCCCAACAGTCAACATCGGCCAGTTCTACTGGACGTAGGCCTCAAAATACCACTTATAAACTCAATGCCCCTACCACGTTGGAATTTTAATCGCGCAGATTGGAATAGCTACCGGACTAAATTAGACTCTGAATTGACCACATCCAGAATGGAACCAACTGCTAAAAATTACGGCAATTTTGTTAACCTAGTTATTAAAACTGCAAAACAGGTTATACCTAGAGGCTATCGTAAAGAGTATGTCCCAGGGTGGAATGAGAACAGTGAGGACCTGTATAGAGAATACCAAAACACAGGAAACCAAGAGACTGGTGCCAAACTCCTGAGGTCCCTCGATGAAAACAGGCAGTCTAAGTGGGAATCCCTAACATCTGGTATGGACTTTAAGCGCTCTAGCAGAAAGGCTTGGAAGACCCTAAACCGACTAACAGGCAAACAGAACTCCCCGAAAGGTTGCGCTAACGTGAGGTCAGATGCGATTGCCGCCCGAATGGTTGATGTTACTCGGGCTAAACGGGATAAAGCCTTTACAAAAAAAGTTAAGAAAGATCTCAAAGTCCTAAAACAAAGCCCCCCCAATACTCCACAACTGTCCATACCATTTGAAGTAGGAGAACTGAAAAACGCTATCAAGCTATTAAAAAACAACAAGGCCGCGGGCCCGGATAAAATGTACAACGAATTCATCCGCCACATGGGTCCGGTCGCAGTCAGTTGGCTAACAGCACTTTTCACAAACATCCTGCAAAGCAATAACCTGCCGAAAGAGTTTAAACTGGCTAAAGTGATCGCTGTTCTGAAACCGGGAAAACCAGACCATCTGCCGGAGAACTATAGGCCTATCGCTCTCCATAGTTGTGCGTATAAGCTTCTGGAACGGGTGATTCTAACCAGAATCGAGCCTTACTTAGACGCAATTACACCACCAGAACAGGCTGGCTTCCGTCGGGGCCGAAATTGCGTAGACCAAGTACTAGCCCTGACAAATCACATCGAGGTTGGTTTCCAGAACCGAATGAAGTCTACAGCGGTTTTTATTGACCTGACCGCCGCCTATGACACCGTCTGGAGGGAGGGACTTATGTACAAGTTCATGGCAGTAGTACCAAATAAAGAGATAGCAGATTTTGTCTCGAACATGCTGAGTCAGCGACAGTTTGAGGTGTTCCTGGGCAATAGTAAGAGCCGCAGGAGAAAACTGGACAATGGGCTGCCGCAAGGATCCGTCTTAGCCCCACAGCTGTTCAATCTATACATCCATGATTTACCATCGACAACAGCTAAGCAGTTTATCTACGCCGATGATATTGCGTTGGTGGCACAGAGCATAGACTTCACTGCAGGAGAAGAAGTTCTAACAACTGACCTTGAGGCACTGTCACAGTACTTCCAGCGCTGGCGGCTGATCCCAAGTGTTAGTAAAACTGAAGTTTCTGCGTTTCACCTAAATAACCAGTTAGCTCATTACCAACCAAGAGTGTCTTTCAGGGGAGAAGATCTGAAATATAACCCTCTCCCAAAATATTTAGGCGTTACACTGGACAGATCATTAACCTACAGCGAACACCTCGGCAAGCTCTCCATGAAGATTGAAACCCGAAACAACATCCTGCATAAGCTCTGTGGCACGACCTGGGGTGCATCTGCGGACTGTCTACGCACAACTGGCATTGCATTGGTGTATTCCGCTGCCGAATATTGCGCTCCGGTTTGGCTAAATAGCTCTCATGTCCACAAGGTGGACGCCAGGCTGAACGACACCATGCGGTGCATATCGGGAACGGTCCGGTCGACCCCCCGGCATTGGTTGCCCGTCGTGGCTCACATAGCTCCTCCACACCTTCGCAGGTTGAATTCCCTAAAAAGAGAGGCAGAGAAAATAGCAGCTTCACCATCTCTCCCCGCCCATGATGATTTCTGCCATCCACCTGCAGCCAGGCTCAGGTCTCGTCACCCTCTTTGCATCTCAGCCCAGGGTCTCTCCCAGTTTAACGTAGACTCTTACTGGGAGAATGAATGGAGCATGGTAGCGGATGGACCTTTTGCCCAGATCGTGCATCCACCAGCCAAACCTAAGGGCTTCGATTTACCTCGAAAGCTCTGGTGCAAACTAAATAGGCTCAGAACAGGACATGGACGCTGCAACTTCCTTCGGCATAAATGGGGGTGGCGAGATTCGGACCTATGCGCATGTGGCGGAGAGGCTCAAACAATGGAACACATAATGAAGCGATGCCAAATACATTCTTACCCGGGACCTATTGAAGACATCTACAACCTCACCCAAGACGCAGCTAATTGGCTAAGAAATCTGAATGTTGACATTTAACAATTCATGTATCCGCCTATTCATATAACCGCCATACGATTAAATAAAATAAAAATATCTTGAATTAAATACATTATTTTCCGCTTAAGTAATTGAATACTTACGTTTTTACTGACTGTGGTGGCTACACTCCTATTTTACTGGCAACAAAATAAAACTAAAAATCTCCTTTAGTGGTATTCATTTTGTTTCCCCAGCTGCAATGCTTGTACTAAGCTTTACAAAAAAAACTATTTATTATTCTATTGTCTCTGGTGGCTGTCTACTCCGGTTGCAGTCTACAAAACAACTCCACTGATCTATTTTGCTTCAACTTCTGTAGTGGAATAAAAAACTGTTGTTTTCCTCTCATTGGCAATTTTTCTGCTGACCGTGGTTACTTGGAGCGCTACTTTAGGCGTATAAAAGTGTGTTTATGGGCGATCGGTGGCGGCAATCCGTCCACGAACCCACCGAGATTGGGTCACAATCACAACACACTGTGACTCAACTCACACGTAAAATAAATGTTACGTTACGGCTCATTACAATAAAATACCTACTTAACACACATAATAATAAACTGCATAAGTAATAAGACTGTGGTTACGACTAGAACAGTGCTTCCCAATAGGGAATATGCATAAGTCACCGATTTTGATAAATTTGAGCTTGATCGCTTCGGACACGTATGAACAAATAATGGAACAGAAAAATAAAAAGAAATAATGTATTATTTTAGTTTTATCACACGATGAAATCAGAAAAAAAGTTATTTTTTTTATTTTCGGATATAATGCTCTTGACAGTCAGATAATATTTTTTTCACACCACATGCTCGACAATGCCGAATTATATGTCATGTAAACCTTACCGAAAGCAAGACATTATTTCTCTTGGCTTTAGCCGGGTTATAATGTTCTATTATAACCCGCTGGTCAATAATGTGATTTTCACTTTCATAATTCCTATTGCTATGTCCATAAAGTCTAATTTCACTAAACAGTATGTGTACTCAGCGGGCGCGGCCAACTCGATTTTCGAAGACCGAGGCCATGGCCCACTAGATTCGCACTGAGACGAATATTCATTCATTGTTTTCATTCATTCATTTCATTTGTTTGTCAAATCGAGTAGGCCACGCCAGCTGAAAGAAGTTGCTATAGCCGTAGCTAGTAGTACTACTAGCTTTAGAAGATTCTATAATTTTTTATTGTCTCGCATAAAGTGAGAAAAGTAGAGTATACACCACCGGGATAAAACTGTTTTTTTTCTTGGACGCTTGAATCCCTCACTGCACTCAGGACTCAATCTTAATTCCCTCGCATTGCTCGGGAATTAACTTATAACACCCTCGCTGCGCTCGGGAGTTAAATTTGGAGTCCTTCGTTACGTTCAGGATTCAATGTAGCGCCCGTGACATAAAACAGTGCTTTATCCCCTTGGTGTATAATCTACTATTTCACACCACATGCTCGACAATGCCGAATTATATGTCATGTAAACCTTACCGAAAGCAAGACATTATATCTCTTGGCTTTAGCCGGGTTATAATGTTCTATTATAACCCGCTGGTCAATAATGTGATTTTCACTTTCATAATTCTTATTGCTATGTCCATAAAGTCTAATTTCACTAAACAGAATGTGTCGTCAGCGGGCGCGGCCAACTCGATTTTCGAAGACCGAGCCCGTGGCCCACTAGATTCGCACTGAGACGAACTTCATTTGTTTGTCAAATCGAGTAGGCCACGCCAGCTGAAAGAAGTTGCTATAGCCGTAGCTAGTAGTACTACTAGCTTTAGAAGATTCTATAAATATTTCAAAGAAAAAATAAAAAATGTCGAGTGATGAAAGTATTTTGACTCCAGAAGCTATTAAATTAGATGCCATAGGCATTGTCAATAATCTACTCCCAGAAAAGTCAAAGGAAAAATACCTGAAAGCCTATAAAAATATAACGTTATCTTTCCATAATTGGACTAATGTCTCCAATATCAATTTGCACTTTTAATATGCTGTAATAAACACTATCTACTAAGCCTGGTTTTTTATTGTCTCGCATAAAGTGAGAAAAGTAGAGTATACACCACCGGGATAAAACTGTTTTTTTCTTGGGCGCTTGAATCCCTCACTGCACTCAGGACTCAATCTTAATTCCCTCGCTTTGCTCGGGAATTAACTTATAACACCCTCGCTGCGCTCGGGAGTTAAATTTGGAGTCCTTCGTTACGTTCAGGATTCAATGTAGCGCCCGTGACATAAAACAGTGCTTTATCCCCTTGGTGTATAATCTACTAGTATGACACATATGTACTTTAATGCAAAATTTAAGGAGATAATTGAAGGTAATTGAAAATTCTTGGCTAACTCCATAATAAACGCGCCTGAAACATGACATGCGAGTCATGCGTCACAAATCATGATCGTTTTGTGTATAGAGCGTTTTTGGCGGGTGCTGCTGCGTGCTAACTTCAAGTAACTAGGTATATCACGAGAAAAAAACGCAAGAGAAAAGTTTTAATATTACAATTGATTTTCTTACGCATTATACTTTTGATTTTGATAAAAAAAATGCATATTCCCTTTTAGTGGTACGCGTACCCCACGAAACAATTATATCGGTACAGTTCGAATCACGAAAGATGACCACAAATGGCGCCCATCTTCGCGTCTAAAGTCATGAAGAAAAGACTTTTGACAAAATAATATTTCATATACCTATTTAAATAATATCGATATATCTATATGAATATGAAATATTATTTTGTCTAAAGTCTCTTCATGAGTTATGACGCGAAGATGGGCGTCATTTGTGGTCATCTTTCGTGATTCGAATAACCTTTTTTATATATCACTCTTTCTTGGAGGGGTAGGTACGTAGAAAGAACTAATTTGGAAACCACTGGACTAGACCATAAAGTAAAATTAGTAATTGCTTGATTTTAAAATCAATTTAGTAGGTACTAAATGTCACATAACATACCTACTCGTAATTAATTTCTTAGCACCTGATACTTTTTGTTGTATTTGACTATTTCAAGGTTGGTCTTGTAGGTGTAAAAAACAACGTAGTAGAATATTTGTTTACTCCAAATGGCTAGTTTCCACATACTTTACTGCGCCAACTTTAATTTTAGTAAGGCGATTCCCGGAATGACACGGTCTGCGTAAGAGACATTTCAGAAAAGTGACATTCTGGGAAATATTAGTTTTCCAGCCATTAGTCATATAGCGGGGTAAGTTTCTGTGAAACGGATAATGATATTGATAACGAACTGTTATTATAATTTTGAGACAACGTGGTCACAGTTCCATCTCAGTTCAGAAGTTCTTGAAATAATTTAATTTTTCGTCTGTTGTATTGATTGATTTCATCATTTTGATGATTTTCCCGAGCATTAGAAAATATAGGGCAACATAAAACATTTTTTATGCACTACCTACGGGATAGTGCGGCCTTCACTTCACCTGATGTTTAGTGACGATAAGGCCAGGTGAAAGTGCACTATGCCCGGAATCTTCATCACTGAGGAACTGGATCTTACCTCTTAGGGCCTACACACATAACCGGGTTGCGGCGCCGTATCGCAACGCAACGCCAAAAACCGGCGCCGCAAAAATGACGTCACACTTGTTGACCACAGTTTTAGGCCCGGCTCGGACACTCCATACCATAGTAGGTACTTGATGTATGGTATGTGAAACTACCTAATGAGCGGTTTTAAAAAGGCAGTTTAAGAAAAAAAAGTAGTATCTAAAAGACGGCTAGATGTCGTTGTTCAACAAAGTACGTAACTTTTTCAGAAAAAAGCAAAGGATTTTGTCAATTTGACAGACAATTATGGCATGGTTATGGCAAACTACTCCTCTTCAGGGAGTAATTTTTGCCAGTATCGAGTGTTAATATATAGTCAGTGGTATACTCAGCTGCTATGAAAAATTAAAAAAAAACCTACCTAGTTGAATAACGCCATCTATCAACATAAAAATAGACTAAAATTCTCAGCTGTCAGAAAACCGCTCATTACGCAGATGACGTTTCTTTATTTAGGTACTGATAACAAAATATGAATGAAAAAAGAATAAATCAAAACAAAAACATCAAAAACAAATATGGGTCCTTACCTATGAAATTGCCGATATTTTTTCACATACAAAGAATATTAATAACTGGTATGATTTTTTAATATATATCATGCGAAAGTCCGTTTGTTTATTTGTTTATTGCGACTTCGTCGAACGTCGTAACTACTGAACTGATCATCATTTGACATTGTCCGGGTTACAGAGAAGGAAATAGGGTACCATTCATCCCGTTGTCAAATCAGTAAAAAGAAAGTCCTTATTTTAGCTTTCTTAACATTAAAAAAACCGGCCAAGTGCGAGTCAGACTCGCGCATGAAGGGTTCCGTACCAAAAATGACAAAAAAAAACACGTTTGTTGTACGGGAGCCCCCCTTAAATATTTATTTTATTCTGTTTTTAGTATTTGTTGTTATAGCGGCAACAGAATTACAGCATCTGTGAAAATTTCAACTGTCTAGCTATCACAGTTCATGAGATACAGCCTGGTGACAGACAGACAGACAGACGGACAGCGGAGTCTTAGTAATAGGATCCCGTTTTTACCCTTTGGGTACGGAACCCTAAAAACTATTTTGGGAGTGACTTTTTTGTTAGCAAAAAAAGGGTGATCGGAGGGATAGTAACTCACATAAACAAAACTTTATTTTCGCTTACTCTCTAAAAAGTATTGAAAAAATGTTTTTTCCTCATCTTTAATACTATAATATATTAGTAGGTGATTATTGGGCGTTCTGGAACACATTCACTCCAGGTCTCTCACGTCCGTTCGATCCCTGTCGTGAAGTGTTCCAAACTGCCCAATAATCAACTCGATCGCTGTAGTAAAAATTGTTTCAGGAAGCCCAGTAATCAGTTTTAAAAATCGTGTTAGCCAGTGAAGGCCTGTTCTATAATATTTCCATGCCACATCACCTAATTCCACGAGCTCTTATAAAAGATTAGTGAAACTGCACGATTGGCATCCTCTGTGAAATTAGATCGTCTGTTTATATAATATCTATGCATCATTATTTTAAACGTCTTGTAGAACTGTCAGCTGATAATGAAGTTTGTAAAACAAAAACAATCTTTAAAGTTAGAGTGCCTATGTTCTCCGTTACCGACTGACTCAAATCGACATGGTAGATTACTACCAAATACAATACGCTGTGTCGTTTGTGGTCCATCAAACTGTGGGAAAACAAATTTAGTCATAAGTTTATTGCTGCATAAAGAGGGTCTTCATTTTCGAAACCTGTATGTTTATTCAAAATCCTTGTACCAGACAAAATACTTATTTCTAGAAAAAGTTTTAGATAGGGTGCCCGAAATATCATATAATAAATATAATCATAATAGTGAAATATTGAGTCCGCATGAGGCTTTACCTGATTCTATTATCATTTTCGACGACGTTGCTTGTGAAAATCAAAGTAACATAAGGGATTATTTTGCAATGGGACGTCATAAGAACATTGATTGTTTTTATATAAATCAGACTTATACTAAAATACCCAAACAGCTTGTAAGGGACAATGCAAATCTTGTTATATTATTTAAACAAGATGATATTAATTTAAAACATGTTTATGATGAACATGTTGGTTCTGATATGTCCTGGGCCCAATTTCGAAAAATGTGCTCAGCTGTTTGGAATAAGCCTTACAATTATCTTGTGATAAATAAGGATTGTGAAAGAAACAACGGATGCTACAGATTGACATTTGATACATTTATAATACTGGACTAAAATACATAACAGGTTGTTACACTACGAATAAATCACTCTCATTCGTGATTTAGAACCAAGCAGTATCCTATCTAAAATGGAGAAAAATCTGAAGCAAAAAATCGTGAAATCTGCTGCGGCTGTAAAAAGAAAAGTTGAAATGATAAAGGAAGCAAAAAATTCGAATAATATTGCCCTGGAAACCATATTTAAGCCCATAGTCGAACCACTTAACTTGTTAGCAAATAAAAATGAAGAAAAGCATCAAGGGAATGAAAAACAGTTTATGCCTTCTGTGAAAAAAAATAAGAAAGATCATTTCGATAGTTCGTCCTCATCTAGTGAAGATTTTCATGAAGATTACAGTGAAGAAGATGAAATAGATTCTGATAACAACTTACACGAAAACAAAACGCTTACAGTATCGCCTTCTGAAACTCACAATATCAGCGAGGGGTCATTCAAGTCTTTGCAGTCATCGCCAAACGTTAAAGAACATACACTATCGTGGTCAACATCTTCGGATGTAATGGGTAATATACCTTTTGGAATCAGAAACGAACGCGGAAAATTGATGCTTGGTAAAACCCGCGTCTATGATGATGGCAACATCTTAAAAATAGGAACGTACACATTGAATAAAACAGATGGATTGAAAGAGCTTTTGTTTAAAAAGAAACCAAATTTAGATATAACTACTGAAGAAGATTTACATAACTATAAACTACTTTTATTAGAAACCAATGCACACAGACGCAATTATGATTCATCCAAACCAATAAACAGCAATAAAGGTTTTAAGTACATGAACGTCATAAAACCTCTATTTAAGTTTGCTAGAAATGCAACTACAAGTGTGGAAAGTCTTTCGCATGGAGAAGGTATTAAGGTACTAAAAAAAGTTAAAAAGAATACTGATTTGGTTTATTGGGATGATCCGAATGAGTTAGTAGAACGATTAAAAATATTACTCGCCTCACGAGATGCGGGTAACACTGGCTTAGACAATGAAATTGTCGCAATTATTGAAGAACTGTGGGAAGCAGGAATAATCAAGAATTTAAAATATAAAGAACGCTTGACAGGGAAATGGATCAGTATGAAAAAGTCATCAGAGCAGCAATGAACATTGACAAGTTTGGCCATCATGTTCATAAGCGTCTACGATTAGCAGAATATATTGATACCTTCAGCGATACATTAGTGAAGTCAGATACAGGACACTACGATTTAAAATCATCAAAATTGAAAGGTTTAACGTCTCCAGACGAAGACGACGAAGCAGTAAATAAAGCTTATTTAGATAAAACAGTTCATGAACTAAGAGACGAAATAAAAAAAGTATCTCTTGATGTTAAAAAATATCTCAATAACTTGGAAAAGGTGACTTCAAATCGTTTGGGTAATTTATATTATACTAAAACAGAGATAGATAATTTGATTAAACTAAAAAATAAAAATGAGTAAAAAAGACATCGTCAATGAACTTCACAAAGCAGCAAGAAGAAATTTCCCGCGGCGATGTACAATCATAAAAGGAATAGATGATTTATGGCAAGCTGACCTTATGGATTTCCAGAAATTTGCACATTCCAATAAAGGATTCAAATACATTTTGATAGTAATAGATACTTTATCAAAATATGTGTGGGTAAATCCTTTAAAATCAAAAGACAAACAATGTGTGACACATGCGCTGCAAGAGATACTAACAAATTCATCACGAAAACCTAAATATTTACAAACTGACTTAGGCAAGGAATTTTATAATGATACTTTCAAAAAATTATTAGAAGAATATAATATAAATCATTATTCTACCTACTCTGTAAAAAAAGCTTCTATTGTAGAACGAGTAATACGTACTTTAAAACATAAAATTTACAAACTTTTTAGTTTGCACGGTCATTACCAATGGTTGGGGCAAAATTTAAATTCAGTTGTAGAAAACTATAATAATTCTACTCACCGTATAACTAAATTTAAACCTATTGAAGTCAACAAAGAAAACCAGATGGTTATAAAGTCTAACATTATTAAATCACAAAGACCTAAGATAGATCGCAAACCTAAGTTTCAACTTGGTGATCATGTTCGTATTAGTAAATATAAAGGAGATTTTTACAAGGGTTACACCCCTAACTGGTCCACCGAGATATTTGTAATAATTAAGGTAAATCATACGAATCCACCTACTTACCATTTAGAAGATAAACACAAACAGAGGATTTTAGGATCTTTCTACGAATATGAATTACAAAGAACTAAATTTCCTGATCTTTATCTCATCGAAAAAGTTATAAAAAGAAAAGGTAGAAAACTTTTTGTAAAATGGTTAGGTCTCAGCGATAAAGAGAATAGTTGGGTTGATAAAAATTCGCTAGTTTTGTAATATAAATGAAGCGATGTAATTAGATTGAACTCACTTTAAGAACATCAATGAAGAAAGGAAGTGGTATTATAAACGACTTAATAAATAACTTACCGTTTGAGTTACATATCCCTGGTTATCAGTTTTGTGGCCCCGGAACAAAACTTAAAAAACGGTTACTAAGAGGTGATCGAGGTATAAATAAATTAGATGAAGCTTGTATGTATCACGATATCGCCTATAATAACAGTGATTTGAGTGTTCGACATAAAGCTGATTTACAACTTTTGAATATGGCTAAGAAAAGATTGAAATCAAAGGATGCTGGGAAACGAGAAAAAGTAGCTTCATGGATTGTAAAAAATGCAATGAAAGCAAAACTTAAAGCTGGTGCTGGTGTTCGATCTTTTATGTCAATTGTAAAAAAAATACAAACACAAATAAAAAAATTAAAATCTAAAGACAATCGTACAGCTATAAAATACGCACATGCAGCCGCCAAAAAATTGTTTACAAATAAAAAAGGAATACGGTTGCCACGGTGTATTCCTATTCCAAAAAGTGGAGGTTTCTTACCTCTTATTCCAATCTTCGCTGGATTATCAGCTCTAGGTTCACTTGCTGGAGGTGCAGCAGGTATAGCAAAGGCTGTCAATGATTACAAGGCTGCTCAGAAAAATCTTCAAGAATCTGAACGGCATAACAAGATGATGGAAGCTGTAGCTTTAGGAAAAGGACTGTATATCAAGCCTCATAAAAAAGGAGCTGGTTTATATCTGAATCCTTCAAAAAACGAATGAAACGGCTACCCAGACGCCCTCTCACTAATTTAGATATATTAGAGCATGCTTCTGATATTCCACACTTTCGAGGAGTTTTCATGAGAGATGCACTACCTTTAAAACCACGAAAGATCGAGTGTGCTATAATAAATTTAGATAGTTCTGATAATCCCGGAACCCATTGGGTAGCCTACGTTAAGCATAATGACTACTGTGAATATTTTGATAGTTTTGGCAATCTTAAGCCACCGTTAGAATTGATAAATTATTTAAGGTACATGTCTATAAACTATAATTATGTACAGTATCAAAAGTTTGGAGCTGTAAACTGTGGTCATCTTTGTTTAAAATTTTTAAGAGACTATTGGAAATAACATTTAAATTGATAATGAAATTAAAAAACTTATCAGTACAAAAATGTCTTTCACTGTGTCAATAACTGGCAGAGGAGAATCTTTAATAACAAATTACTCGCCAACCTTGCAATTACGCGGAGAATATGAGTGTGGGCTCTTATATTTTTCAACTTTTAATTCTATCCCGAACATAGATGAAAGAAATAATAAATTTTATTACGGTAGTGATAAAGTTATCGAAATACCTGAAGGGTCCTATGAACTTCAAGATATTTGTGATTTTTTGAAAAGTAACATTAAAAATGCTGCGCTAAAATTAACTTGCAATAATAATACATTAAAAACTTGTATATACTGTTCCGAAAATGTGTACTTCGATAAAAATGATTCTCTTGGTAAAATTTTGGGCTTTGGTATGGATACAATAAAAGCTAATATAAGCACTGAGTCTCGGTATCCTGTCAGCATTTTATCAACAACTGTAGTGCGCATCGAATGTGATGTCATCAGCGGGTCATTTGTGAACGGGAAAGCAAGTCACATTATTTACGAATTTGTGCCTAACGTACCACCAGGTTATAGAATCATCGAAATACCTAAAAACTTAATTTATTTTCCCGTCAATCAGAGTTCAATCAACGCTATTAACATAAGGTTGTTAGACGCTGAAAATAAGCAGATCAACTTACGTGGTGAAGAAGTACAGCTGTATTTACACTTTAGAAAAAAATGATAAATTTTAATAAAACCCCATCCGCATCTACTGTTCAAGTCAGTTCTAAAAGATCCTCTCAGAAAAGAACACCGCTTCGTTTAAATAAGAAGCTAACCAAAAGCAATAAGGATTTTTTAAAACTACTGGGCTTGTTAAAATGAATATTTTAAATATTACTCAACCGGCATCGTACGATAACAGCATTGAAAGTTTCGAATATCATTCGTATAAACCATATGTAACGAGTTTTAACAAGAACGATGAAATACGAATACCTATTAATCAGCAAGATTTGTATGTGTTACCTGCACTCAGCAGTTTGTACATTGAGGGCGTAGTCAATGTGTATAAGTATAACAGTACTACTAAACAAAAAGAAAGAGTGACAAGTGTGCATTTTGTTAATAACCCAGCATTGTTTCTTTTTCAAGATATTCGTTATGAATTAAATGGTGTAGAAATAGATAAGGTAAAAAATGCAGGGATTTCTACAACTATAAAATCTTATCTTTCGTTGAATGAAAACGAATCGAAATGTGCAAAAGTTTGGGGCTGGTCACCTACAGGTACGACCAATGTCAACAATGGAGTATTCTCTGCATCAATACCTCTGAACAAAATATTAGGCTTTGCAGAAGATTATGAAAAAATTATAATTAACTGTAAACATGAGTTAGTACTATTGAGAAGCAATACAAATCTCAATGCTTTAAAACTAAATACCGATGAAGTTGTGGAGGATATAATAATAAATAAAATTGTCTGGCGAGTTCCGCACATTAAAGTATCAGACCGCGAAAGAATTAATTTATTAAAGCATTTAGAAAAAGATCGTCCCATTACAGTAGCATTTCGTAATTGGGACTTGTATGAGTATCCATTACTACCCAAAACACGTAAACACGCTTGGTCTATTAAAACCTCATCACAGGTTGAAAAACCACGATTTGTAGTTATTGCTTTTCAAACTAATCGTAAACATAATGCGAAAGAGTCTATGGCAGAGTTCGATCATTGCTTTATTCGTGATGTAAGAGTATTTTTAAATTCATCATATTACCCTTATGAAGGACTGAATATTAATTTTGCTGACAACAAGTTTTCGTTAATATACGAACAGTATGCAAGATTTCAGCAGTCTTATCATGGTCGTAGACCAGAGCCGTTGTTGAGTTTGAAAGAGTTCAAAGAAATTTCCCCCTTATTTGTTGTTGACTGTTCTCGCCAACACGAAACGCTAAAGGGATCAATTGACGTTCGTGTGGAAATAGAAGCAGATCAAGAGATACCTGATCAGACCGCCGCATATTGCCTTATACTGAACGACTGCATATTTGAATATAAGCCTCTGAGTAACATCGTTAAAAAACTATCATGAATAAAGATATTATAATAGTGGATGTGCAAGGTTTTAAAAATGATAAAAATGAATTCATATTAAAAGAATTAGTTATAGGCACATCTGAACACACTCAAATCTTTTTAATTAAACCTCCATATCCATTCTCTACACTGACTCTCGAAGAAAGGAAACATGTTTGGTGGATAGAAAGAAACAGAGGATACCGATGGAGTGAGGGATATATTGACTACAGAGAATTTAAAAGACTCATTAAACCTTACCTTAGAGAACGCAAAATCATAGTGAAAGGAGAAGAGAAAGTTAAATGGGTGCGTGAATTATGTGGTCATGAAAATGTTTTCGATATTAGTGTTAAGGGTATACCTAATCTAGAAACTCTAAGTAAACTTTACTGTAAAGATATGTTTGCATACAATTGTTTTAACCATATAAAATATTGTGCTTTGAAAAATGTAATTTGTATAAGAAAATGGATATTAGAAAATAAAATACCAATGTATGATTTTTTCAATAAATAAATAAGTGTACATTTAAAATCTTTTTTTCATTTACCTACCTAATTACGTTTTATATAGAAATAAAACGACATAATTCCTTTAAAGTTTAATTCATTAAAAGGTAATTTTATTACATTCTTATTTAATAAACCTTAATTACACAGTAAAAAATGTTTTTACATTTGTACAACTAAATCTAGCCTTCAAAAATTTTAAATGTAAGTAGGTATTATCTTTAAATGTATCTCTATAGGTTTATAAGTAACTAGAGATGTTACGCATAAAACCTACATGAGAACTTTAATTTACAAAAATAATTTGATTCAAAGCTTTAAAAACTATAGCTGTAACCACATATTTTTTTTGATATGTTGCTTATTAGACCTTCCGCCTGGTCCATAATCTGGTCCATGTCTTCCGACACCACATACTGCGCAGACAGTAGGGCATCCTCCGACGAGTCACCCAGCGCTTCTTGCTCTAGGTCTACTATCTCAATTTTAATTAGACGTCGTCCTTTCTTCGGCGGGCTCTTCACCACGAAGGACTGCTGCGTGTTGTGTGAGTGCTTGAGGAAGGACGATCTCTTCTTTCGCTTCCTCTTCTGCGTGTCATACGCCGCCTTCCGTATTTTGAGCACCAACGGCGTTTCTTCGTGTGGTGGCTCTACAACCCAAGGCGGGATCATCTGCGTCCATCCTTCTAGAGGGTCCTGCGCGTTTTGTAAGACCGGAGATGGTGAGCGCAGGTCTTCCACGAGAAGCTCGGTGTTCACTGACATGGCCTGAAACAAATAATATGAGTCATATATTTAAAAGCGAACAGATTCCTATATTTATTGTGTAAATACATTCAACTTATATTTAAAAAGCAACTTACCATCTTCGATGTTCTTATGAAAATAAATATACAATTGCAGTTAACACGAATATTTATACCTTTGATTTGTGATCGTGTGAGTTTGTATGTAAACCTATAGCTGACACAGCTCCTAAAATTGGACAAGTTAGAACTTGCTCCTGATGTCGATACCTTATTATGTTATGTAAGTGGAAACGTATTGCTGACAAAGCGGCAAACATGTGCCGCGATGCAATCAGAATTAGACAAGTTAGAACTTGTTTTTTGTCATTTATATTTTATAAATCCTCGCTGGCTATGAAGTAAAATGGTAAAAGGTAATTAGATTCAGAATAAAACAACAACTTACATACATACTATTTATTTAAAGTATTACTAACGTACCTATACTAAAATATATATTATAAAATTTGTATTCATTTATTTACTTATTACAAGGATACAGAACATATGTTTTAGACTGTAAAGTGATACAAAAATAAGCATAGATTTTGCTGAACACTGCTCTTTTAATTCTGAATTCACGATTTATAAACGAATCACACATATTGATAATTATACTTATAATATACTTAAATAACAGTATTAAAAAATTGACAATAAAGTGTTCACTAGGTACTCTATTATTTTTTCAACCAGTCCAAACAAAAAATCTCAGAAAAGGCTTGATTTATGTCCCCAGGACAATGTAGATATTTTATCTTTAAGTACAATGCGTTTATCGTCATTTGAAGATAGAGCAACTTTGTTAACGGCTTGCGTAAAAATCTCGTGTTTCAAAGACTTGAATAATACATTTTTCTTTTTAAGTGACTTATTAAGAAGTAGCACTTTATTATAATCTTTAAAATCCATTTTTTTTACTACAGATTTTTTTACCCCTTTTGCCTTTTTTATCTCTTTGTCTTGAGTTTTTACACAATATAACTTAGATCTCAAACCCACGAATTCAGTGATAAGTTGCCCTCCCATCTCGTCTTTAAATAATCCAGGGACCTTTTTGTTCCTCGGAACTATATTATACTGATTATTTTCCATGTAATTGCTTGTGTCAAAGTACTGTTGAAAATTGGATTTTATGTCTTCGTAAATGTCCGTTGCCTCGATAGAGTACAAAAAACTATCAGTATCGGTGTAACATAGTTTTAAATTGGAACCATAAAACGGTTTTGTAATAGAGTAGTGGAAATCATACATGTGATTTTTGGATATTTCGAGAACAGTGAATCCTATGTAAATAGGTTTATCTAAAATCACTGAATCAGGTTTCATTTGCACAGCTACAAAATTTTCTGCGAAAACCGTACAACTATGAAAATTTGGCCTTGAAATTAATTGCTCAGCTGTATAACATTTTTTCGTTTTATTTCTGGTGTCATTCCACTTATTGACTAAATATACGCTCAATCTTTTTTCAGTATCCTCTAAAGTTTTCCCAAAAATACTGTTATTTAATAATTTGAAAAAGTCCTGTTCAAATGTTGACTTAGCCTTTTGACGCAGTTCCGTATTCAAATCTATATATTGCTTAAGAAATGGGCTTTGTTTAAATTTAATTACTCTATGAATTTTTTTTAACAGTAAACCATGTTTGAGGCACGTTTTCAAATGCACGTAGTGAATTACGTAGTAAAATTTATCGTACAAATTTGGAATCAATTTAGGGTTTTTAGAACTGGGTGGTGTAAATTTTTGGGGACAAAAAGGTAAGTCATTGTGCAAGTCGTGTAGATGCTCTGGGTACTCTAAATCTACTTCTAAGATATAACCAAACTCTGAATCATTAGGTACATGAAGAATATTAAGTTCACTAATTTCCGTTTGGCTTATGAGTTCGAAATTTGAATAAGGCAAATAAGAACACATTGCATAACCATATAAGTTATTACAATCAATGTATAGTAAATAATTATCGGGCACAGACGGATCGTAATTTGATATGTACTTGTTATTTGCCTTAGCGTATCTAGTAGAGCACAAACACACACCACCACGGATTCCTTTTTGAATCATACGTAAAATTTCTAGATTTTCTATAAGTTCCAATTTTACTTTAGTTTTAAGTAACATTGCGTCAAAACTTAGGCCAGGTGCCGTCATGTAAAATGCAGGATCTAATCTGTAATTAATTTTACAAGTTTGACGAAAATTTTCAAAAACATCGGCAAGTAAAATGACATCCGTTTTAAGATATAAATCAGTATATTCGCCTAGATTTTTCAAATTGAACGTTGTCCAAACACATTGAGCATGACAATAATCTGACTCTGATACAGTTTCACCGGTTAAACTACTGTAAAAACATTTTCGTGGTGGTAACCTGTCTTCATCAAAGCAATTCCAATTTGTCATATACTCATATGGATACACACCTTTACGTCTAAGTAAATCAAAATGTTCCATTTTAGGGAAAAAGTGATGTAAGTGAAAAAAATCATTTTTATTTAAATTTCCTGCAAGCTTTTCTAAACTAGTGCCTAAAAATTTAAATGAATCTACAAATCTAACTGGTATGTATTCCTCACGTCCTACACTAAAAAACTTTGTAAATGATATGTAGTTTTCTTTAGTTTTTGCTATAACTTTAATGTTACCCGGTGTCGCTCCCAACTGCCGAATAAATAAATGACTATCGTACCCGGATAAATTATGAAAAAATACTGGAATGAATTTTGGTACACAATATTGCAAGTTGCAGTAAGCATGAGATGCACCACGATACTTTCCTGTCAAATGACAATGATCTCTAACTTTATCGTCGAACAATAACTGATCACAAAGGAAGCAATATTTTGAATCATCAAAGCTCTTTTGCTCATCAGATGTTAGTGAAGTCATTGGAATTGATTGTTTTAAAATTTTGTGTATATTAGTTACATCTTCGCCAAGATATTCAAGAAACTTTTCAACACAATCCTGACCACGATATGACATGTATTTATTTTGAGAGCTATCATACGAACAAACAACGTAATATGCAAATGCGGCAGGCAAATGTTTTTGCAAAATGGATGTATTATTCGAGAGCAATCCATCACTACTTGATTCAGGCACTAATAAGGATTCGAAATCCGCATATATAACAAATGGCATATCTTGCATTCTATCGAAATGTTTGAATTGAATAACAGTGCCTGGATCAGGCAATACCGTCCGGACACCGCTACAAATATGAGTATTCAAATTTTGTTCGCTATTAAAAAATATCATACAATCGTCACAAAAGAAAATTTTTCCGTGATGTTTTGTTAACTGAGGTCTCAGTAATCTGCTCAAATTTTTTATTAAACAATAATGTTTAAATTCACCTTTTTCTAATAGTAATAAGTTGACATGATGTTTCTTTTTGCTCTGCGTTTTATAGAGAGGTCCAACAATGTTAGACTTGTTTGCGAGACCGTACACATTAACGCTGATTTGGTGATTATTTTTCTCGAAAATCTTAATATCTGAAAACCCAACTGGATACGTCATATTTTGAATATTCAGAACATTCTCAAAGTGAGGATATGAAGATGTTCGGTGTGCATTGTTCTTAGCTGGAAACAATGCGGCTACTATGCACCATAAAAAGCAGAAGGAGTCATTATTTTGTATGTTAATGCAAGCATGCTTTAGTTTTAAATTTCGCGGCAACTCAATAAACCGGGCGGCTCTCAATGGATTATACTTGTTGATATTAACTTCTAAGTATAAATTTCTTACAAAAGACCAACCGCTATCTTTTTCCTCAAATTCGTCAATACTTGTTACAATGGAGCTAACAATTTTTGAAAACAGATCATTAAAATCATAATTATGATGCAACACAACATTTTGACCAAAAGCAAATGATTTGATTTCACTAGCGCTAGTTTTCGGTAACTTAAACTCGGCGAAAAATTCAAAATTCACCTTAATAGAACTATAGGTTGCCTGTCTTGCAGATAACAAGTTATGCACGCGAGAGCGAAGCTGAGACAGGAACTCAGCCGGCGGACACACGCTGACGTCATCCGTGTCGTCACCGCTATCAGCCATCGTCGGCACTCGAACCCTGTACGATGCGATTCGACTTCGAAATGCACTGCTTATTTTTTCAATTCCGTCACTTATTTCGATGGAACTATTATTTTTATGGATATTACTTCTCAAATGGGCTGAGAATGCTTTACTTTTAACGGATAAGTCACAAACTGTGCAATACACTGTTTTGCTTGCCATATCGTTAAGTAGGTAGTAGGAAGAATATAATAAAAGCGAATTATTATCCTAAGCTGCCAAAATCAGTGATATTTTATTGAATGGACTGGTTGAATAGGTATAATAATTCCTACTTATGTACTTATGTATTTTATTTTTTAATATTATATGTATAAACCAAATATTATTTATTTTTAGGGAATAGAGTTTAACTCATAATAAGTAAATGTTTTTTTTAAAGTTTATCTATTTATTTTATTTATTTTATAATGTATATATTCTACTAAGTTAAGTTTTTTAAGTATCTTAAATAATATATTATAAAATTAAAATACAAAAAAAATATCCTAAAAATATAGAAGTTAATAAAAAAAAATATCTCCTATAACTAAGTTATTACTTTTTCTTAAAGCTAAAAAATTTTCCTTCCTCGGTGAAGTTTTTTTTGCAGAGCTTGAGCGCCTCCTTAAGTGGAATCAACTCTGGAGCATCGGAATCTGCTCGATATTTCAGGGAGATTACCGCCTGTTCCCAGCGATCTTTGGGCTCCACCTTCAATATGTCTTTGGTGTTGTACACCTTTACTTCAATGTAAGTATCACCGTCTCTCTGGGCGGTGCGGCGCAGGACCCCGTCGGCGACACGCCGCGACAAGCACGACTGCAAGGGCTGGCTCTCGCTGCCTCGTCGTCGAGCCACCGCCTCTTCCTCACTGTCTGAGTCAATTTGCCACCCAGTTGACTTTGTTGCAGCCGGTGCAGATGACTTTTTTGATGTTGGCGCCTTCCTTTTTACCGCTTTTGCAGGTTTCGGCTCTTTCTTGGAACTAAAAAAAAACTGGATATAAATAAACGACCAAAGATACGCACACATCACATATCATATCATAACTCTTAAAATATAGTGTACGTCAAGATTACATGTTGAATAAACTTAGCCATAAAATAGTAAGTATGTAAAATGTAAAGGAAAAAATATAAGTACCTAAGTAATTGTTGTAAATGTAACTATAAAAGTGATATTTTAATAATAACAATCTAAGACTTAAATTTTAAAGTGTAAGTAAGTTTAATTAATACATACGTTACTTTGGAAGTCGTTTCCCCATCGGTGTCCGATTCGACGAAATCTTCCACGACCTGTTTTCTGGCGCCTTTGCTGCGCTTATTGTTGTAGTATTCGGAGTCCGACCTGCAAGTTATTATTACTAACATTAGATAATTAATAATTTACAGAATTTAAGATAAAATTTACTCCCGAATGAATTTAGATTTGATAAAAAAATATTTCCTTTTTATTTGTTACGTTTGAAACTCAAATTGAACAGAGGGCCGAGTGTAAGTTTGCAAATATGCAAACGTTACCATCGCGTTTGATATCATTGTGGTAAAGTAATAAGATCGAGATTTAAAACTTTTCACACAAACACGATAGTAACTTAAGCACGTTTACAAATTTACCTTATCGGATTAGTATTCATCACTAGAAAATCATTTAGTAAAATAACAACTTACGAACATTATGGCAATAGCACGGATCCTCGTTTTGCTCGTGTGAGTTGTACAGTGAGCTTGCGGTGATGGCAGAGCAGCTGGCTGATGGTCAGCGTGTGGGCGGGCGGGGCGCTGGCGCTGGGCAGGGGCTGGCAGAGTGCTCACGCAGAGAGAGGATGGAGCAGTCGGATGGATGACTGGCAAACCGCTGGTGACGTTGAGGCAGAGTGTCTTTGCTAATAGTGACGGAGCAGCACCACAATTTGTGACACTTATTGATCGGAAATCGTTTTAAATAGGTTGTTTTTGCTGAATCTTCAATAATTTCTTAATCAGGAGTGAAAAACATTTTATTATATTCGTGTGTTTATTATTTGAAAAATCTTCAGTTTAATGGAAAATTATATTGTAAGTAAAAAAAATGCGAAACTTTTTGTTGTTTTTTAATATTAAATATTTTATTTGACAGAGCACCACAAAAATTTATAAAATAAACTGGACCTGAAACTGAAACAGGTTCTTGTCACTCCTCATGTGATAATGATATACTTAAGTTAAACTTCAAACTAAATTTGTTCAGGATTATTTAGTTCCAAACTTTCTATTAAAATATAATGTATTAAATATAAATACGTGACGGTTTACAACCACTGGAAATCGTTATTACATATTTTACCAAAGTTAATTGTAATTATTAAGTATTTGCAAAATAAACATTTTATATTACGGAACGGAAGTAGTATCAGTTTAATGTCGCAAACTTGATATTCAAATAAGCCGACAATATGTAGTTAAGGCTATGTACATAATGGTTAAAATGGTAATGTCTTACTCTATTGATTTATTTTCACATTTGTGTATTTGAGGTATTTGAATAGTTTAAATGATTATTTTGTAATGATATCTAAATAAAGTTAAATTAAATAAGTATGAATTTCTCGTAGTTCTTGAAGTAATGAAGTTTTGAATGATTAGGTAGGCATTTAAAAACAAAGAAGCTACTAAAACAACGTGAGCCATCCTTAAATAACTACCTATCTAAAAACAATGACTACTTAAAAAATGCAAAATTTTATCTTCATCACGAAATATCCACACAAACTCGAACCCACAGCATGCATTTAAGTCAGAGATAATAACCATGCGACTTATCGCAATCATCAAATAAAATCAAACACCAGAAGAATGTTTAATTTTATGAAACTATATAATAATATCCGTAAGCGCACTAATATTACAATAGGTTTGTAATTCAAAACAAAGCTGCATTGTGTACACACGGCTTTATCAGAGCTAAGGTCTAAATCTGCATCGTTGGTTATAATCGACTGGCTTAGCGGTGGTAGTAAATTAAACTTCAACGGGTTCGATTCCCTCAGATATAATATTACAATAATGGTTCAGAAAAGTTGAGATGTTTTATGAAACTATGTTTTATATATTTTATAATTATCATTAAGTTCGCTGCGCTTTTGTCATCGTTTGTTTTAGCTTATTGATATCAGAAAGCAAGTTTAAGTAAAAATATTTATTTCAGTAATTAGCACAGTTTACTAAGCTTTATGTACCTTAATGACAAAAACTTATGTTTTTCAAAAGTATTATGTAAAAAAAAAATGGATCAACGGATTAATTTATTGACTTTGTTTAACTTATTCTGATGTTTTGCATAAATATTTCATACTTATAACAAAAAGGTCATTGGGCATTTTGTTCGAACATTTGACCTACAGCGTACACAAACTAAATCGGGCTAGGTATGTAGATAAATGTGTCTGCTACTCAGTGGTATGGGTCACATTCTTGCAGGACACGTTTAATTTTTTATCATTATGTCACAGCACTTTAATTAAAAATAAAATAAATAAAGATAATAAAACGTTTATTATGCTTGTACCACACATTTTCACAATGCTTAAAGTAAAAACTTCTGTTTTATTAACAAAAGTTTAATAACATTAAACATACAATAAAACACTTAATGTAAAATAACTTTTTTTCTGCCGGTCGGTACATAAAAAAATAATACATATTTTGAAAAGTGGGATTGAAACTTCAATTTGAAACTGGTTTGGTCTCTGTACGCAAACATTCATCAAGTGGGTCAAATATGCCCAATAACCTTTGTTATTTCGGTTTACAAGAGATCTAAAAGTCAATTTGTGCCCAAAAGAAAAAAAATACACTTTTAACGAAACTGATTATTTTATTTATTATTAACTGGGCTTTTTGACGATATTCAGAGAATATGTGTTTATGAAATCAATGATTGTATTTCATGAAAAATTAAATCAAAAACCTTAAAAGATAAAAAATATAAAAATAACGAGACAAACCGTGTGCTCTAACTAGTTTATGTTGCGAATTTATTCTCACGGTGGTAATGTGGCTTACCTATTTGCTTACCTTACAAAAGTCAATACCACTGCATAGATAAACGTGATAAGTGAATTATAATATTCAATTTAAACCATTCCTTAACTCAATGCATTATGTGCGATTTTTTTCAATCACACAGTTTGAACCATGACGCAATGCACTTGCATTCGAGTCATAGTCTTGTCGTCCGCGTAAGTGAACAGTGCAGTGCAGGTTATGAGAAAACCCGAAAACTGGATAGATGGGCGGTCACCCATCTCTCGATGGCAGCATAAAGTGGTAATCTTTTCGTTGTTTTAGGTGTCGCCAACCTAATTTGGTCACCGGCACCAGTTACCTGTTGAGTTCTTTGGAGGTATATTTGCCTTATCTTTTGAATTATCATATCTGGGTGCCAACAACCACTAGGTGAACGGCACGAGCAATCAGCCGAAGAATGATAATTTCCTCAGCTTTGGCATTGACTATTATCCGATGTTCTTAATCGTATCGTATCGTGATGGAAATTCATTTCTGAGGTGCCACCAGCCAATGGGCGATGGGCATGAGCAATCGGCCGAAGAATGATATTTTCCTAAGCGTTATGATCGAAATTCGACTTCAGGTGCCATCGACCAAATTTGGCCACTGACACGAACAATCAGTCTAAAACAAAACGATAAGTTCCATAATGTCAGCCGCCGAGTGTGATCCATTATCGGTTTAAGCATCGTGCATAAATCAGTGTTACTATATTATAATGAGTGCAATACAAATGATTTGGTGTGCAGTGAGCTTAGCAGCATGTAAGTTTTACATAAAGTATATTTTATATTTATTCATCGCGAGTAGGTAGGAACTAGGGAGTTTAACCATATTTTCATACATTTAACTGGTCTTCCTGAAACAGTTTTTACTACAGCGATCGAGGTGATTATTGGGCTGTTTGGAACACTTCACGACAGGGATCGAACGGACGTGAGAGACCTGGAGTGAATGTGTTCCAGAACGCCCAATAATCACCTACTTATATTATTTTCGCGAAAAGTACTCTCCATCAGGATTCATAACTTTATTAAGTGGATGTATCCAATATCTTCTCTGTCGTCGTTTGTTTAATTTGGCGTAATGTCTACATAATAACAAGAGAACTATTCGCTTATTGCGATCCATCGCAGAGACACGTGTATCAACACTCACGAATCACAAAATAATGGTCACCTCAAGCAACGCGCGGTGAATAAAATATGGCAAAATAAAATGAAATAAAGGATTAGCTAAATCACTAATTACAAGAAATAATTATAAGTACACATAAGATAACAGAAATAAAACAGAAACACTGTAGAAATTAATGTAAGCACATGAAGTGGAAACAAACTTAGTTTGCTCAGCTATGACAGTTAACCAGGGTAAAAACTGCACATGATGTACGAGGGACGCCGCATGAGGTCATTAAACACGATTTATGTGCGTAACCAGGGTCGGTATCCGTGAATCTGGGAGATACAGCGGTTTATGGGGCACGCGGCGTGTGCGGGGTTGATGGATGTTAACGGTCCATTTGGATTTTAGGTTGCCTGTTGATATTGTCGCTGTTGTACTGTAATTACACAGCTGGTTTTGAGGCTTTTCTTTTAAATGACATGTTACTCATTCATAGAAAGTTGCTAAAGCGTCGGTAGGGTTATTAACGCCTGAGTATATTAACACGTTTTTATTAAGTATTAGGTTGCTTTATCGCTTATTAGTTCCACAAATTTTGCAAACGATTTTAATCTTATTTCCCGATGAGCTAGAGACTTGAAACTTTGAACATAGGTCAGAACTGGAAGACAATGCAATATTATGTTGTCATTGAGCTGATCTGATGTTGGAGCCGGAAGAATGCCACAGGAACTCTATAACAAAACCATACTGCCCAATCGAGTTTAGGCTTGTTTGATTCGTCTTGATGAGTACTCTCTTTTGGAAAATAGTTTCCACGATCTGATAATAGAGTCAGAAGAAGGCCACAGGAACTGTGTAATAAAACCATGCTACCCCGTCGAGTTTGGGCTCGTTTGATTTGTCATGACTAGGTGACTGTGCTCTTCATTGTTTCTTTTTTACCCACGACGGACGGAACGGAACGGAGGCGGTATATGCGTATGGGGTTAGAGGCTGTGCGTTTGTTTGTGTGTTTGTCTGTTACCATTTTCCTCGGAAACTACTAAGCCGATTTCGATGCGGTTTTTTTTTTCCATAAAACTCTTGTGTCTCGAATCTTAGGATATGATGATAAATGTATTATTTTAATACGTCGCCAATAACAGTATTCCCTTGAAGAAAACCAATTGTTATTGCTTGCTCTAGTTTACCTACTCAAGTTTGACGACAGTGAAACTATATGGGTTTGCCGAAGTGTCTGTCTTTGTTACAAGGAAACCGGTCTCGTCGGTGCCATAATCAACTTTACAACCGGAGCAAATGTGCGTCGCAATCTGCCACTGCGTTTATGTTCAAGACGAAATAGCTTCCAAGGAATTTGCGTGTAGAAAAGGTCTTTTCCCTGTAGAGTTTCGATACGGCTAGTTTGCGGTGACACACCACCCGGACAATTTCTAAACATCTGATGCTGGGTACACGCCGACAGGCTAATTTATCTAACTAGAAACCATTTAGCGACCAGTAATGATTACGTAATCGTCGCTGTCAAACCGTTTCACAGAAGAAATCGCTAATTCGTCGCGGTCGCGTGGCGGTTACTGCGTTATTGTGCAAGGAAATGCTCCAAAATTCGTAACCTAACTCAAACTTATACATAAAACCTACCGATTTTCAATTCAATATCAGCGTGGAAGTTTAAAGAGTAAACTTTCGTAACGTATACTTATTTAACGACATACCTACTCCGATACCTTATTAAATTCCAATTACATTGTACGGTCAGCAACGAAATTCTTTGAACATTTTAGTACTTTGTCATATACATTCTTTGACTTGTTTTACATTTTGAAGTATTTAGTCAAAAAAGTTGCTATGACACAGTACTAACATGTTAAGACACTTTTGTTGCTGACTGTACCCTACTTTTCCCTTAAAGTTCATCAGAAATTCTGGCGATGCTCAAATATTTACCTTGTTCAGGGCCTGACTGTTGTCAACTTTGACATTTAACGGTAGAGAACGTGGTCTGCCGGGAATTATGCTGAGTCAACACGTCCGTTCGGCAGTAAGCCAGTCGGGAACGGTAGGGAAGGGGGGGGGGGGGGACTTTTGCAGTATTTTGTGAATACAAACTAGTGGCTCCGTGAGCTGTAGACCTCGCATTTGTGACATCCTTACTTGATATTATAAATGCGAAAGTCCGTTTGTTTGTTTATTTGTTTGTTTGTTACGCCTTCACGTCTTAACTACTGAACCTATCATCATGAAATTTTGCATAGACGTTGTCAGGGGTACACAAAAGGACATAGGGTACCTTTCATCCAGAAAAAACGAACAGTTCCTGAGGGATAGCAAAAAAACTGTCCGCGCAGACGAAGTCGCGGGCGGCCGCTAGTTTATGATAAATTTTTCAAAATGCCTGAAATATGTATTTTTCGAATTTTTTCGAAAATTCGAATTGACAAATTAAGTATGTATAGTATAGGAACCTGCCCCTATACTCAAATAATGCATTTGAACGCTACGCTTACTATAGTCATAATTGTTTATTGCAACATGTTGGTTACAGAGATCTTAAAAGGAAAATGGTACCATGAACATGACCCTGTAAGGGTATTGCAACTTAAAATAAGATTAAAATAAAAAACATTAAAATTACTTAACATAGGTAACATAAATGTTTTGGAATAGGTAAGTAAACAACATAAAGGTGCGTCCAGATATGTTCTTTTGCCCGTACCGTACCTCCGTTCCGATCGGCGTCGCGATCAAAGAACGCTAGTCTGGACGCATGTTCGGAACGGTGCGGAGGTACGCCGTTCCGTTCGCCGAACAGGTACGCCCCGATCCACCTCGAATCTCTCGCTCTTTTGCCCGTACCCGTATCTCTCGCTCTTGAGCGTCGCGAACAAAGAACGCTAGTCTGGACGCATGTTCGGAACGGTGCGGAGGTACGCCGTCTCGATCGCCGACAGGTACGCTCCGATCCATCACGAGTCGGTTTTTTCGCCCCGTTCAAAGGAAAAACGGAACGGAGGAACGGTACGGCGCTAGTCTGGACGTGATCGCGGCGACGCCGACGTCCGGAGGTTGTAGTACAGTAGCCCGTAGTACATTTAAATTACGAAAAAGGTTAGGTACCGTTTGCCGTTGTGATATAGTTATTTATTATGAAATTATAGATACTTTAACCCAAGTTTTACAGATCGCAACTCGCCGTAACCTATATTTGTATATCTCCAAAAATGAGATTTTTTTATTTTTCGAGGTTAATCACATGGTTTAGCTATTGTCGTGTTCTACAGCGCTATGTTTGATTACCACTGATAATAGTTAGACTGTGAAAAGTAGCCATACACAGATTTAAGACCAGATGAAATGGATGTACTTTATCTGGTCTTAAATCTGTGTATGGCTACTTTTCAGTCTTAATATTATCAGTGGCAATCAAACATAGCGCTGTAGAACACGACAATAGCTAAACCATGTGATTAACCTCGAAAAATAAAAAATAATCATTTTTGGAGATATACAAATATAGGTTGCGGCGGGTTGCGTTCTGTTAAAGTATCTATAATTTTGTAATAAATAACTATATCACAACGGCAAACGGTAACCTTTTTCGCAATTTAAATTTACTACGGGCTGCTGTACTATTGGATCGGAACGTTGATACGGAACGGAGGTACGGTACGGCGCTAGTCTGGACGTGATCGCGGCGACGTTCGGCGGTTTGATCGGAACGGTGGTACGGAACGGAGGTACGGAACGGGCAAAAGTAGCGTCCAGACTTATTTGATCGGAACGCTGGTACGGAACGGAGGTACGGTGCGATCAAAAGAACATATCTGGACGCACCTTTAGAGATGAGAACAAGGAGGCCTAATTATTAGACTAATTAAAAAATTCTGTTAATGTATAAAAACATTGTTCTATTAAAAAATCTTTTAGTTTACTGTAAAAGTGAATTTCTTTTTGTATGTCTTGTATTTCTTTTGGTATTCTATTATATATTTTTATTGACATATGGTAAGTTCCTGAACTCACTAAATGTAACTTAGTGAAAGGTGCTGCAAGTCTGTTTTGATGCCTTAAATTACGTGATTGTTGATAAAAATCTTTTGATTGTGGATACATTTGTTTGTTTTTTCTGACTAATTTACATATTTCAAATATATATAGGGACGTAAGTGTGAGTATCTTTAGTTTTACAAAGTGAGGTCGACAACTTTCCATATCATCTATATTTACAAGTATTCTGATACACCTTTTTTGCATCACAAACAATTGGTTTACATGAGTGCTATTACCCCAAAGGATAATTCCGTAGGTCAACCATGCATTAGCGTAAGCATAATGGGCACACATTGCAGTTTTTAAGTCGGTACATTTTTTTAGTTCATATAAGGCGTAAGTAAATTTAGAAAGTTTAGTAGCAATTTTTTCAATATGAGATTTCCAATTGACATTTGTATCTATTTCTATGCCTAACAGGGTGCAAGAGGTTTCAAATTCTATTTTATTATTATTAAATGAGATTGTTGTTTCTATTGATTGCTTTTGTATGGGTTTAAATTGCATCAATTTCGTTTTAGATATATTAATTTCTAAATTGTGGTCTTGTAACCATTCTATTACCTGGTGTAGTGTGTTATGAAACTCTTGTTGAAGATCTTGACTGCGTACGCATGGGAAAACAATGGAGATATCATCGGCATATATTATACATTTTTTATTTATACAGTCTACCACATTATTTATATAAATTAAGAAAAGTACACATCCTAATATACTCCCTTGAGGAATAGAACGTTCAATATCAAGTTTATTTGATCTAACATAATTTAAAATATTGTTTTTGGCATCATAATGTTCTATCTGCACGAATTGTTGGCGATTATTTAAATATGATTCAAACCATTTGTGAGCTCGTCCTCGTATACCTATTTCATATAATTTTTGGAGTAAAATTTTATGAGAAACTCGATCATATGCCTTACTCATATCTAACATTATTCCTATTGCATATTGATTTGTATTTATAATATTTAATATTTCATTCATAAAGTTATATACTGCTGTAATTGTAGATTTTTGTTTCCTGAAACCATGCTGACTCTCGTTAAAAATATTGAATTTTTCACAAAAGGAGTTAATGCGGGTTGCCATTGCTGTTTCAAATATTTTCGAAAAGGTTGATAAAAGAGCTATTGGGCGCAAATCTTGGGGTTTGTTGGCATTTCTCATTTTAGGTATTGGTTTTACAATTGTTATTTTAAGTAAATCGGGAAAGACTGCCTCATCAAAAGATTGGTTAATTAAATAAGTTATAGGTTCTACCAGCTCCTCCCTACAATGCTTAATTAATGAAGGAGGGAATTCATCAGCACCATAACTTGATTTATTTTTTAATAATTTTATAATTTTATCGACTTCGTCAGTGCTGACTGGACGGAGGTAAATAGAGTTTTCAATAGGTGATTGAGTGGGTCGACCTTTGGGATCAATATGATTTTTCTTATTAGATCCTACCGACACAAAGTATTTATTTAAGATATTAGATAGTAAATGGGGATCTTTTATGGTTTCATCGTTAAGTTTTAAACTTATATTTTTTAATGTATTTTTGTTTATTTTATTAGTGCGTTCTTTAATGATTTGCCACATTGTTTTAGTAACGTTTTTGGATTTTTTCATTTTATTTATATACTGATTTTTTTTAGATATATTAACTGTAATTTTTAATAATTTGACATATTTTTTGTAATAATTATTTAATACTTCACTATTTGTTTGCAATTTTAGTATTTTAATTAGGCGTTTATTTTTACACGATTTTTTGATCCCCTTTGTTAACCAGGATTTTAATTTATTTTTAATCAATATATTTATTTTTGGTATACAGAGATCAAGTAATGTAGTTAATTTTTCATGAAATACTTTATAATTTTCATTAACACTTTTACCAGGTTTAATAATATTTCCCCAGTTTATAGATTGTAATTTCTGCTTAAATAATGTCATGTTGTTATTGTTAAACTTCCTCTTTCTAACGATATGTCCCTGCCTAGTGTTAAAATTTAAACCAGATTTATATAATGAAACAAATATGCCTTTATGATCTGATAGCCCTTGTTCCTTAACCTTAAAGCTTAAACAGGTTGTATCGAAGTTCGTGAAAATTATATCTAAGCAAGTGGCACTCGTGGCCGTAACTCTGGTAGGTTCATTAATATTTTGATGAAAATTAAAACTTTTAAATAACTTGACCATACCTTTTGATTGTGTGTTGTTAACAAGAAAGTCTACATTTAGATCCCCTCCTATTAATATATTTTTCTTTGCATACTTAGTAGTTAATAATTTTAACAATTTTTCTAATTGTGTTTTAACTAAACTTTCTTCTCTTTTTTTATCTGGCCAATATAACACTATCAATATAACACTTAAACTAGTTAGTTCTATACCACACAATTCTATAATATACTCCACAGATAATTTTTTAACGTCTTCAAGCTCGAAAAAGTCTATTTTGTCTTTCACAAACGCACATACACCTCCGCCATCACGATTTTGCCTAGAAAACTGACTTGCCAGTGTATAGCCTTCTAGTGCCAGTAGATCAGATTTGGCCGAGGTAAACCATGTTTCAGTAAAACAGACTACAGACAAATCATATTCTTCAGTGAGGTCCTCTATTAAATGTAATTTATTGCATAGACTACAGATATTTTGATAGAAAAAAGTTATATTTTGGTTATTTTTGTCATTAGGTACGAAAGGAATGTATCTTGTTCTGACCCCGTACTGTGTCAATAGCTTTCGGGTGAAGGTCTTTGTAGGAATTAGTGTCTACTTCCGAGATTGTGTTGTTTGAGATGATATTATTCTGAAATCTATTAGGGATTTTTGTGACCCTTTGTGAATGTTGGGTTGATTTTCTAAAGTTCTCTCTTTCCTGCTTTCTACGTTGAAGCCCTTGTTCATCAAGGTAAGCTGATATCCATAATCCAGTGTTTTTAAAATAACCAATATATTCCAATAGATATTTTGTAATTTTTTTACTTAACAATTCAATTTTCAGAGGTCCCCTGTTTCCATGCCTTCCTATGCGGCTTATTTCTTCAATATATCCTGACAGATCTACGCCAGCTATGTCATACAAAATATCTATTACTCGGTCATGCACTTCATATTCTGTCTCGTATCTATATTCGTTGAGTCCGTACAAAACTATTGTTTTATTCCGACATTCTTGATCCAATGTATTCTTACAGTGTTCGTATGATTTTGAGCTGGGTTCATTACACGTGTTATTATTTGTGATACTGTTTTCTTTAATTTGTTGTATTTCCTGTATGAGTAGCTTATTTTTATTCTCCAAATTATTTATACGTTTAGTATTTGCTTCCGCAACTAGTCGCATTGATTTTAACTCAGTTTCCAAAGATGAGTGTTTATTTGTTATTTCTAGCAAACACGTTTGGAGCAATTTTATAGTCTCTGATAGTTCACGGTCTCGAGCATCCTGTTTTTCTGATTGTTGATTTATTATTGTTCTTAACTCACGTAACTCTGCTAGCAAGGTGGAATCCATGTTGGTCGTAGAGTTGGCTATTATAGTATCACCTCTAGGGGGAGTATCGTCAAGAAATTGTGAATCCTCATCACTGCTTTTCGTAGATTTTTTGTGCCTTAATGTAACATTGTTTGAATCCTTCACTGGAGTATGAGTGTTGTCATATTTTGGTTGTTTTGACTTGCATTGTGGACATTTCCAAACTCGTTTTTTTTCTATGGTCATCAAATAGAAAAATTTTTCAGATACATTTACGCAAAGCAAATCATATTTTTCGGTGCATATCGAGCAGACCAAAAATCGCCTATCTGATATTATTTTCAAGCAAGTTGCGCAATTATGTGCCATCTTTCGGAATTTAGTTGAGTTAATAACTTATTAAAAGCACAGCGTAAAGCAAAGCAGCCCTTCGGGAAATGTGCTGTCAAAGCATGCGGAAACAATTTTTCCAATGTGCCGATTGAGTTCCCAGGAAGCACCCTAGATGGCTTTGAAATCCATTTCATACATTAAATATCTAAATTATTCACTTTTATAGGTTATGAATAGTATTGTTGTTATTAAATCACTATTAAAATAAATTTTTCTTTGATCACTGTATTTTAATGTTCAACAATAACTCAATTTAGTCATTATTTTCGTATATTATTTGATATTTGTTAGTGTAAAAGCAATGAGTTGCAAAAAGACGCTACGCTAAATTTCACTGTGTCTAAGGCTATGTTTGCTTGGATAACACTCTCACTTATTTTTTGAACATAACACAATGTTTTTATTCACTCCACATTATTAGTAGTTCACTTTATTAGTTTATTTTAATTAAAGTATTATGAGCTGTTGTACACACGGCATCTAGCGCCATCTTCATGTCATGCCATTCATAAGTTATCGAGTTATATTATTTGTGACGTGTGTGGTTTAGTGTGGACGATCCTTTAGTGTGGACGACTATATATAATAAAGCTTCAAAATAAGCATTTTACCTACTATAAAATTACGTCCCGTAAGCTTGTCAATTCTATACAATCCAATACATCAAAGTCTGTGATTTACATTAGTTTGAGACACAGTCATTATTTAATCGTCTAGTGCTCATGTTTTAGATTTAATCGTATAGACAGGTACCTACTACCAAACCTATAGAATGTTGGCCATTTGAGTACCTAGGGGGGTTGCAGTGGCGAAGGGTCCATACAAGCCGATTCCCATTGGCTTACCTTTCAAAATCCCACCCCAATGATCCACTATGCAGATCATATCATTCATTTCATCATTTTTGTACAGCGGCTTACCTTCGCCATATTTTTACCCCTCGCCACTGGGGGGTTGCTTACAAAATTTCACGAAAATCTGTAGAGAAATGAGACCTGTAGAACAAACGAACAGCCGAATAGACAAATGAAATCATTTTTGCCCAAGCTGAAACGGAGACGCTTCGCTCACGCTTCGCGCTCGCTACGTCAATTATTTTATAGAGTATGTAGTTGAATGGGACGGTGGCATGACGTCTATTTTTGCCGTATATTTTTATTGGTAAGTATTAACTCAAAGTAAACTTTTTACCATTGAAAATGGTTATTAAATGCAAATCGCCTGAGACGTATTTTTGGTCATAGTTCCGAGGATTTTAGGAGGATCGAGATGGGAATAGTACCAAAAGTTGAGGAATTTATTGAGACACGTGTGAACGTTTGAATTTTGAAAATCGGCAGGTAACTTTTTTTGAAATTTCGAAAAATTCGGGTTTTTTTTGGGGTGTTTGTTTACTAAATTGTAAATATTTCGAGAAAAAAACCGACTTAAGAAAAAATGAAAAAAATGGTCCTAGGGTATTAGTTTAGCTACAAAATAGTGTTTTTTTTTTGAAAATCGGTTTATAATTGTGACCTGTAGGTGGTCCTTTTAGATTTGGAATTGTAGAAAAATGGGTATTTCAGTATATAAAAAGTGATGTAGTTTCTATGATTATTGACCGATCGTCATAGTGAAGGTATTGAAAGATACGGAAGCAGACGAGAAGTGCATTAGTTGATTTTTGTGAATCGGTTAATAATATTTCAGCCGAGTCGCAGCAGTCAGGGGCACTTTTGTGACACGAGGCGCAGCCGAGTGTCACAATCCATCGTAAAAATAAAAAGGTACCTAGTATACCTTAGAAAAATTATAGGATTTTGCTTTTGATTTGATTTAGTTTTTTCGTAAATTTTTGTATTCATTTTCAATGCTCCGATTCTTGCGGGAACTGCGAAATCTGTGAATTTTTGCTAGACACAGCTAACCTAACCTAATTAATTCTATTTATTTACGAATCTGGTATTGTTCATTATTCAAATTTCGTGATTTGTTCAACGCATATTCTGTTGAAAGCAACGAGAACCATTTAGTTTACATTTTTTAACCTAATCAAAATAAAAACTAGGTATTGTAGGTAGGTATTGCATCTTTATCTGCTGTTGAAATGAAATCCCAAAAGAATAGGGTTTTTTCGTCGCACGCAATACGCTCAATTTTATTTTTTCGGGCACTTCTTATGTCTGGAATAGATAGAGAGGATCAAATATTATTGTTCCAACGATCATTGGATTTGATTGGGCGCCCCTTGTTCGATAGTCTAGTGTTTTTTATCTTCGTCTTCCTATTTTCATTCCACCTTTTCTGTGCAAACACAGAATAGCATTGCCAATCTCAGTGTGAAAAAAAAATGAAGATGATTTTAAACAAATGTTTTGTTATCTGAATTATTAATGAAGTACCTACATTTAGCAAAGGCTCAGTATATCCAGCTAGTTGTGTAAAGTTTAATTGTACAATGCAAAGAAAATTGTGGGAATTAATGTCTGAGTTAACAGAGCGCCCGAGGTGATTTAAGTGTTTCTGGCATCACAATCACCCCACCGCATCACTCAAAACGAGATTCATCTTGTTGCTGACTAGTCGTATAATATCACGTGATATCGTGTTTTGTCGGTCATGCCAGCCTGCCTAGCATGACCGATTTATATCGCATGCAAAGCATTTTATCGACACTCAAATGTCAAACTCCTTTGTCTTTTTGACAGTAAAACGTGATAAAACGCTATATCACGCGATATAAATCGGTCATGCTAGGCAGGCAGGCTAGCTCGCTACGCCCAGTATGAAAATCCGTTGATCAACGGATTTTCATACTGGGCGTCCGCCGCGTAACGTAAACCCAGCTTAGCTAGCCTGCCTGCCTAGCATGACCGATTTATATCGCGTGATATAGCGTTTTATCTTGTTTTACTGTCAAAAAGACAAAGGAGTTTGACAGTTGAGTGTCGATAAAATGCTTTGCATGCGATATAAATCGGTCATGCTAGGCAGGCTGGCATGACCGACGAAACACGATATCACGTGATATAGAGTTTTATCGACACCCAACTGTCAAAATCCATTGATCTTTTGACAGTAAAACGTGATAAAACGCTATTTCATATCGTGTTTTGGTGGTCATGCTAGGGGGGCTGCTAGGTTTAACTGTGTGAAGCCGGGGCGGGTCGCTAGTAAAGTTTATAAATGAAATTGATAGGACAGGCAGTTCTGTATAATTTTATGTTCGATCGCTCTCTGAGTCATCAAACGTAGTATAACCATCAATCATTTTAATGCGTGTATTGTCAACGACATCACTGGACGATACCACTAATATAATAGTACATTATGATATAAGTGCGGTAAGTTGAAAATTACAGCCGAGGCGATATTGCTAGCCCGAGCCGTAGGCGAGGGCTACAAGAAAGCAGAGGCTGTAATTATCAAAGCGCACGTATGTCATACGACGTTTTATAACATATTTGCGAGGAAATAAAAAAAACTCGGACTTTGCATTTTTGCTTGTTTTCCATAATGATGAAATTTTGATACACTTCAAAGTACTTTTTTACAATAGTAGTAAGGTTTTCACTGTTAAGTTTAGTTAGAAAATTAATTTTATAAGTAAGAGGCGATAGTTGCCCCTCATGTTTGCTGTGCCCTAGCAGGGCGTCACTTGTACATACCAATTTTGTAACACCCATTCCAACTTGTGACTTGCAATTAAATAAATATGAATATTAATATCTATCGGTTGATTTTTCTGCCTTTCACTTCGATTGCGAGGAAATCAAAGAACAATAAAGTAAAAAAACAAAAATTGAAAATATTCATTTTTTTTTTAATTTTAGTGACAAAGTATATATCAGTTTGAAATGTGCTTAAGGCCTTTCATTTGATACCCATATTCAAAAATTGAAAAAAAAAATTCCCTAATTTTAGTGACAATTTATAATTTTGGAATGTGCTCATCAAGGCCTTTCATTTGATACCCATATTCAAAAGTTGAAAAAAAAATTGATTTTTTTCTTAAATTTAGTGACAAATTATATTATTTTGGAATGTGCTCATCAAGGCCTTTCATTTGATACCCATATTAAAATATCGAAAGAAAAATATTTTTTTCTTAAATTTTAGTGACAATTTATGTAATTTTGGAATGTGCTCATCAAGGCCTTTCATTTGATACCCATATTCAAAAATTAAAAAAAAATTTTTTTCTTAGACTTTAGTGACAAATTATGTTATTTTGGAAAGTGCTAATCAAGGCCTTTCATTTGACACCCATATTCAAAAATCGAAAAAAATTTTTTTTTTTTTTAAATTTAGTGACAAATTATATTATTTTCGAATGTGCTCATCAAGGCCTTTCATTTGATACCCATATTCAAAAATCGAAAAAAAATTTTTTTTATTGAAAACATAAATTATATAAAGTAAATTTTATTCATAAAATGTTGACCTCTTTTCTGATATAAAAACTCTTTGCTAAGATTTAAAAAAGTACCGTTCGTTTTAGACGAAGCATCTTGATAAACCGTGCGTTTTACTTTACATTACCGCACAAGTTCGTAATGAGATACAATACGATATTGAAATTGGCGTAATAAGAGACCCTTTACGAGCAAATATGTTATAAACATCATTTACAATATTTTTATGTAACCAACCACACCACTGTAGTGATTAGTGAGGTTCTAATACTAAACTTTGCATTTATCAAGATCAATTTATTATTCGTAAGATTACGACATGACATGTTACACATCAATATAGTCGACAGTGTGTGGTGTCGTTGACAATACACTATTTTGATTCTCAAATATAGGCTCTCAAACGATCGTATGACGAAACAAAAATGTTTAATAAGTCAGTATTATTTAATTGGAGACAACCTTGCTAATGATAGTAATATTTTCAGTAATGAAAGAAATTGTTCCCTTACGATTAATTGTATCGGCAATATCATTAAACGGAAATAACGATTAATAGTAACTGTCGCTGAGATATAATGATTGCTTTAATTGTTACAGGTAAGTTCTCACGAGAGGAGCCTCTTCTATAAGGGTCGCCATCTTTATCGGTAGTTTATTGAAGTATCCTTGAGAATTGGAACGGTAAGTACCTACAATACAATTATTGGATGACTCAATATTGCTATGTAACTTGGGATTATAATTGGAGAACACAAATTAGTTAATTGGAGCATGATCAACGCTAGATCGGTTCTATAATTTACAAAGCATTACTCTACTCTTAGTAACTAATTGTATTCAAGTAGGTACAATATTTAGACGACCCTTGCCTATGCGAACGCACTACATAGAAATTAAGCTCTGTGTTTGGTTCGTTCGTTTTATAGTTACAGAGCTAGTGACAATATACTGCAAGAGATATCTCAAGGCCCATCATTCAATATGATATAGTATTTAGGGTGCACATGAGTCAGCACCGAGTCGAGGAGCTCGGTGGCGCAGTGGTTTAGCGCCTGGCCCAGCGATTGCGAAAGTTAAGCAACGGTCGCATGGGGCGGTCATGGGATGGGTGACCAAAAATGTATTATCTCGAGCTCCTCCATGCTTCGGAAGGCACGTTAAGCCGTTGGTCCCGGCTGCATTTGCAGTCGTTAACACCCACCAATCCGCATTGGGCCCGCGTGGTGGGTTATGGCCCGTCCTCCTTATCCACCCATAAGGAAGGCCTGTGCCCCAGCAGTGGGGACATTAAAATGGCTGATGGAGATTGGAGTCAGCACCTACTCGCAAGGCCAGGAAGTGGAACACCTGGTTCAAGTATGTAAGATTTCGACATGCTCAAGAGAAGAGTTATCTCAAGTTTCAAATTTGGCAGTATAGTAGAGAATAGTCAAAAAAATGAGAAGGTAGTCAGACCGCATTATCATGGAACATGCCGAGGCCACATAAGTTGTCACAATTTTGAGGTCGATAAAAGAGCTTTTGCAAGGCTGAAAATTCGTGTACTGCTTAATTATTATGCATAATTTATGAAAAAAAATAGTCAGACCACAGATTCATGGAACATAGGCAGTCAGCAGTCCCTTAAAACGCTTGAAAGCGCGCTGACCCTAGGTGTTCCACTTCCTGGCCTTGCTAGTAGGTGCTGACTCATGTACACCCGAAACACTATATATCATATTGAATGATGGGGCTTGAGATACCTCCTGCAGTATTTTGTCACTAACTCTGTAAGACTGTAACAATAAGTGTTATGGTGTTATGCGTGAATTGAGCACTTCTGTACGTCTTGAATTTAACATTTAACTTTTTAATATCTTTAATACAAACTGTAAATGAAATAACGCAAAACCTTTTAACAATTTAAATGACTCTTACAACTTTTGAACAGCTAAAAAACAGTTGTGGCTGCTACATACAAACTAACAAACTTTTTGAATATTTTGCGTTATTTCATATTAACATTATTAATTATGTTAATTATGTTTAATCAATTTCAACTCCAAGGTGAGAGACAATTGTAGTTCATTAATGCCCATACCGAGTGATGCGTTAGTTGACCCCTTAGTTACCTACTAAATCTCAACCCACTTCTTTGTGCACACGTATTGCTGACCGAATTAACATTTTAGTAAACAAACTCGCAGTTTGTTCAACTTACTGGATGATATTTATAGTATTACAAGTTATAATCGGACTACCTTGAAAATACTCATCTTACAAGAAAATTAGGTTAATATGAGTTGTTTCATTGATAAAGTTTTCCTTCACATGATAAATAAATATCCACCAATCCGTATTGGGTCTGCATGGTCGGTAACGGCTCATACTCATAATCTAGGACCTATTTTTGAATCCAAATCGAGCGCTCTTTACTATTCATTTTCATTTGACATAGCAAAATCAGCATTTTTGAATCGCTGCTCGTTTGTCAACCAAGTAAATCAAGCTATAGAGCTGTTTTTTTAAGAATTTTGAAGGAGGTTTTGCTTTTTTTAAAAAGGTTTTTTATTTTAACTCAATTTCCACAGGAGTTCCGTTGGGCCTTCGCAGTTCAACTCTAGTCTAGAAAGTTATTGACAATAGATAGGTCCTTAACTTATTTTTGATTGTCATAAACCTACCAATATTTCAATCACTGTACAGTTCCTATTTGATTTTGAGGAGTTCCCTCGAGTATCTTTAAAATTCAAAATCCAATACCGATGAAATTAATATGGTATCATCTTTAAGGTATCTTCTTTCAAACAAAAAAGAATCATCTAAATCGGTTCATAAACAAAAAAGTAATGGTTGAAAATCCGTTGGTATTCATATAAAATGGTAACGAAAACGACAGTATTTTAAAGATTACTCGAAAACTACTGAACCGATTTCAAAATTTAAAAAAATGGGACCAACTTGGGTACAAACCTCATGTTATAACGTTTTTTTTGTTATAACGCCGTCTTCGAGTAATCGGTGTACATACATAGTAAAAAAATATATATACGCGACGAATAGATAACCTCCTCCTTTTCAAATTTTTGAAGTCGTTTAAATTAAAAATAGGGCGCCTGTGCCCCAACGTGACGAAATTAGAAATGGCTGATGACAAAAATTGCGTAAACAGTTATGTCGTTAGGTAAATTGAAAATACTGAGTCGCGAGACGTAGGACGCGTGCACCATGCGTGATGTTGTGGTCGCGGCCTTATGAAGTTAGGGTCTCCGCACACGGGCCACTGATCACACACAGCCACAAACGCCGCCACCTGAAGCTAGAAGCGGCTGCAAAAGTAGCTGAAGCGCGCGACAGACACTTGCGGTCGGTGGCCGCTACCGTTCGATTTGAATGGTTGACTGAAGGGAGAGAGGGGTAGGGCCTCGCGCGAGTGGCATAAGAATAAATAAAACTGGGTAGAACGGACACTCCCGCCCCGGACGGGCTCAAAGTCACGATATTAGCCTACACCGTTAAACAGAAAACTCAGTCGGGCTGCCACGGCCTGCGTCGCAAGCGCGTTTGCCTGTTTGTTCGTTCCGTACGAGACTAGGTAACAAATTAATAGCATCAAGTTATTGTGGTGTGTTGACTGTACAACAACAACAAACAATTCAAATATGATGCCACGAGGTAAGTAATATTTTCTAAATAAGTTCTACCTACCCAGTTTTATTTGTTCTTATGCGAGTGGCGGTGTATCTGCGTTCGTGGTTGTGGCCTGTGGCCCTAGTGCGAGAACCCTTAGGCTTATCGTCAGAAAACAACGCTAATTAGCATTTACAGCCTAAATATGGCACATAAAAAATATGTAAATGTGTAATATGTACTTGCGTGTTAATATTGGGCTCCTCAAAACCAATTAAAAGTTTTGCGAACTCAACAAGTTGGTATTATTTACTTATTTCTCGACACGTTCGCCAAGCTTATAAACGTTGTCACTTGGAGTTTTAATTACATGTTACTGTAATATTGTACACTGAGTGACAGTTTAAAAAGCACATTTCTTAAGGAAGGCACTCGAGTTAGTGCGCGTTACAAGCGCTTTAACGAAATAAAGCAGTTTGCCGGGTTTTATATTAAAACTACAGAATATGTAAAAACTTACAGTCGAGTCGTGTCATTTGAAGGTTATTTTAGTTATACCCACAGTAGAGTAGATAAGTAAAAAATATAAGTGTGAGTTGCACCAAAACGCTGTCAAAGTTAAAGTTATCGTCAAATGGTAATGCTACATATTTGTCACGTCAAACTTGTCAAAGGACATCATGCTAGCTGGCAACAAAGAGAATGTAAAAAACGCTGGCAACCTCTTTTTTTGGCTAACTTATGCTTAACCGGTACTATAACAAGCTTGTTATCGTTAAAGTTAGGTGGTGCAACTGAGCCTAAGTCATGTTTCATCTAATTCGGGAGGGAGAACCAGGGTTTACTAGCTTTCATACACTAAGGAGGTCCTCTAAGCTGGTCGCCATATCTGTCCACGTGGACGAATTCGCGGGCGGAGGCTAGTTTCATATAAATTATGTCCTATTTTTAAATTAAACCAGAAGTTACTGCCTCATCATAGATTTTTTTGTTGGCTCGTACCTACGATTTGTACATTTGCCAATGTCGAGTTAATTGACCTAGCGAGTGCGAAGCGCGAGCGAAGCGTCTCCGTTTCAGCTTGGGCAAAAATGTTTTAGTATGTCTGTCCGTCTGGTCGAATTTCTTAACCGATTCACGTGAAAATTTGTGAGAACGTTTATTACTTAATTATATTAGGTAGATTTTTTATAGAGTCAGTTGTTCGAAAAATGTTCAAAATTACACAAACGTGAGGTCTGCAACTCTCACAGCTACTAAAAAACCCCAAGTAACAATAGTTTCTATAACCAAGAGCTTTTATCACCAAACAGTGATATAGTAGGCCTTAAATGGTAACTGTTGTGACTGCTTGTGCTATAAAGGTTTTCTACAGAGCGTTTTGGTTCTATAATATTAAAGAGCATTTAAGTTCTATGTTGCAGCTCTTAGAACACTTACAGGACATATAGAAGAATCTTTAAAGTGTTGCATTGTAAAAGATATGAAAAAAGCTATTATAGTACTATTTAGTACTATAGACGACTTTACTGTCACTTTTATGTATCTATTTTGCACTAATATTGCGTCAAAATAACTTTTACAGTACTAGTATTGTAGCAGTATCGAAAACACTATTAAAGAATCAATCTGCACTATTAAAGTACCTTGCACAACCATTATGTCACGGTTTAGCTTCTTAAATGCTCCCTCGACATCGCTATGGGGCTAGTTCTGTACTCTTCTATGGTACTAAATAGTATCAAAGCGACTTCTGGTGCAGTTGCTAAATAACTTAAACTTTTTGTGTTACTGCTACCAGACTAAAGCGTGAAAAGCACTGAAATGAATAATTAATGGACTAATCCGTTTTCAGTGAAAATATGGCTGCTGTTTATGCCATGATAGCACATTAGTAGCACGGCTGGAGCCAATGTGTACTATACCAGCCATAGTCGGGACGAGTCCTTAATTTAATAATAACAATTTAATTTAATCGCGAAAATTATGAGGGCGCATTGTAAAATTTGAATTTAGCATAGTGATTTTATCGATACAATTATTTTCGCAAGTGCAAGTTACGGTGGAGTTACGGTCAATGGTCGATCAAAAGTGATGTTATGTAGAATGTCCTTTGTATTTACAAATTGTAATAGCGAATGACATTTTGTTTTTTTTGGGGAATACTCACGATGACATGAGCACAGCACGAACAAAATGGCGAACAATAGTGTGATAAAAGGATCAAAATAGCACTATAAACATGTTTTGCACCGTGAGAGCCTTTATGTAACGTTTATAGAATTCATCAGTGATAAAACTAGGGCCTATTTGGGGTTCTGTAAAGGTTTACAATACCATTATAGTGCATATTATCATGAAACTAATTAGCACGTCTTAAAGCGTTCTCAGGACTATAGTACCAAATTTTGTTACTCAGGCACTAGACGTGTCGAGAAACGCTGTGTTGCAAATAAAAAGCTACAAATTAAAATAAACGATAAAAAAGTAAAAAATACAAAAATGCCAGTATTGGCTGTAAAGGTACGCAGGGCGGATTTTTAGACTACCAAACCAAGTAGTCCGTGAGCCCGCGACAGTATTGCCTACGTCATATTATGACATCACGATGAAATGCATGGCACACGGTCGGAAAAGTTGTGTTGAGCGAGGATCAGAAGATTATCGCAAATAAAATTGGCCGGAAGCTTGAGAAAATTACTACGATTGACAAAAAACTAAATGTTGACAAGGGTCTCTTACTGATGTAACATGACGTAAATATAAACTTAAAATTTTGACCGGAAGTGGAAGATTTTCTCAATATTCCGGCCAATTTTATTTGCGATAATCTTCTGATCCTCGGTCAGCACAACTTTTCCGACCGTGTGCCATGCATTTCATCGTGATGTCATATGACGTAGGCAATACTGTCGCGGGCTCACCGACTAAAGTAGCAGTAAATTCAAATTTGGTTGATTTTTAAATAATTGGTTCTGAATATTTAAATTTTTTGTTTGCTAGATAAAATTAATTTTCACCAAAAAAAGGATTTTAATTAAAAAGTAATCATATCGTGTTTGTATAGGTAATTTACTCTCTTCAATCACCCTATACAATATTCTCTTTTTTGGATTAATCAATGTTAATGTATATTGATGGTCTGCGCGAGGCCTAATCGATAATGTGTTAGATTAGACTTTACATACGCAATGGACAACATCAATCCATTTTGAGAAAGTACTAAAATTAGAAAACAATTTCGAAATTTTAGTGTTCTAAACATTTCTTTTCAGAATTTATTATATTTTATATTATATTTTGAAAGGTTGTCCATTTGGTCTTACATTAAAACTAAGCGGAAAACGAACTCACTGCCTGCTTGCTTAAAGTATGATTCGACACCTTATAATACTGGCGATTCCATATGCGAAGCGTTTTCTCTCTACTTTCAGTCAACTTTTTTGGATCCATCTTCCACGCTTAGTCCACGAGGTGATGTTGATGCATCTGCTGACACTGTCTCCTCACTGGCTTCAGTTTCGACCAATGTCGATCAGGTGCGTCACTTACTCAAGCAGTTGGACCCGGCAAAATCAGCAGGACCTGACCTACTCCCGTCAATATTTCTTATAAGGTGCTCAGACACCGTCGCCGTTCCTATTACAATATTATTTCAGAGATCATTAGCCGAGAACATTGTTCCTGAGATGTGGAAGAAGGCCTTTATAACACCTGTTCATAAAAAAGGTAATAAAGCCGATGTCTCCAATTACAGACCAATATCGAAGCTTTGTATAATCTCCAAGGTCTTGGAGAGAATTGTATACGATCAGGTTTACTCTGCCCTGAGACAATCTTTCTGTCCATTTCAACACGGTTTCCTTAAAAAGCGATCCACAGTTTCTAATTTGATTTTGTTAAATTCTTTTATATCTGATGCCATGGATTCAGGAGCGCAGGCAGATGTCGTATACACTGATTATAGCAAGGCTTTTGACAGAATACATCACAAAATTCTAATTTCGAAGCTCCTGCGAATTGGTGTTTGTGGTGACCTCCTAAGATGGTTCACATCTTACATCGAAAATCGATCCCAGGCTGTGGTGGCCAATAATTACATATCTAGTTGGGTTAAGGTTCCTAGTGGGGTACCTCAGGGTTCACTTTTAGGCCCCCTGCTCTTCATAATTTTTATCGCTGACATTGGTTCATGTTTCCATCATTCCAAGTTACTCTGCTTTGCAGATGATATGAAGATATTTGCGAAAATTAGAACACGGGATGATGCGATAGCCCTAAACGCAGACCTGGCTCGGCTCGAGAGGTACTGTTTAGCTAACGACCTTGATCTTAACCTTTCTAAATGTTCTTATATTTCTTTTAGTCGCAAACGTAATCCAGTTCTCTTTGACTACACTCTTAAGGGTGCTCTGCTGCAGCGTCAGTTAGTTGTGCGTGATCTGGGTGTAATGCACGATTCCAAATTGTTATTCGACTCCCATATTGACAGTGTTGTGGCTAAAGCATCGAGGTCACTTGGGTTTCTCATGCGCTGTGCTAAGGAGTTCTCCAGTATCAAAACCTTAAAAATCTTGTTTTGTTCTTTTGTTCGGAGCATCTTAGAATACGCCAGCGAAGTTTGGAATCCTAGGTATAATATCTATATAGCGCGTATAGAACAAATTCAGAAAAAGTTTATACGATTTTTATGTTACCGTACAAAGGATTCTTATTCTTCTAGTAATTATCACGACCTATGTAGGAAGCATCACTTCCTGCCATTGGAATTACGTCGTACTACTAGTGACTTAGTGTTTTTGCTAAAAATTGCATCAGGCTCTATTGACTGTCCCGAGTTGCTGTCTCAGATATCACTTAGAGTTCCCTCAAAGTCCCTCAGAAATAACTCCCTTTTGTTCTTGCCCCTTGTCAATACTAATTACAGGCAGAATGAGTTTATGTGGCGTGCTAGCGATAAATTCAATGAACTGTGTAGAACTTTTGATTTTGACCTTTTCAACACAAGTACGACCAGTGCGAGAAATACGATCGGTAGGCATTTTTTCAATTTTTGTTAATTCTACAATAAGATATTTTCCCATTAATAGCGATATTAGCGATGTATAAGCGATAGTAGTGCTCTTAACGTGTGTAATTTTAGTTCGTAAGTGTTAATTTAATATTTATTAATTACTATTTGTGAGGGCCTCTAATTGGCTATCTAATACAATTCCCATTACCTATTATTGTTTGGTGCTGTTGGCCTTCCTAGAAATAAAAATAAAATAAAATAAAAATAATCGTAAGTACGCTGAGTAAAAAAAATATTTCGTAGGAACCGCGGTAAACTCGTTGGTTTTAAACATTTTATTGCTCAAAATCCTACTAATTGACCGAGCGAGCACGAAGTGCGAGCGAAGCGTCTCTGCTTCAGCTTGGGCAAAAATTCTTTCGTACGTCTGTATGTTCTCTTCTACAGGTCGCATTTCTCAACCGATTCTCGTGAAAATTTGTGAGCAGGTTCGAAAATTATATAGAATTTTTTTGTCGAGCCAGATTTTTTTAATTTTTCAAAATGGTGGAGATATGTTAAAAAAAACAGGTTTTACGAGTTTTCCAGCGCTGTCTGTTCTCCTCTACAGGTCGCATATTTCTGAACTGATTCTCGTGAAATTTTGTGAGCAGGTTTGAAAATAATATAGAATTTGTTTGTCACGCCACTTTTTCGATTTTTTTCAAAATGGCGGAGATATGTAAAAAAACCCATTGCAGTCCAGCTTTCCGGCTCTGTCTTTTCTCCTCTAAAGGTCGCATTTCTTAACCGAATTTCGTGAAATTTTGTGGGCAGGTTCAAAAAGCATATAGTTTTTTTAAGTTGAAACAGTTTTTCTAAATTTTTCGTAATGGCGGAGATATGTAAGAAAAATGTATTTCAGTCCAGCTTTCTGGCGCTGGATGTTCTCCTCTACAGGTCGCATTTCTCAACCGATTCTCGTGAAATTTTGTGAGCAGGTTTGAAAATAATATAGAATTTTTTGTCACGCCATTTTTTTGATTTTTTTCTAAATGGCGGAGATATGTAAAAAAACATATTGCAGTCCAGCTATCCGGGTCTGACTTTTCTCCTCTACAGGTCGCATTTCTCAACTGAATTTCGTGAAATTTTGTGGGCAGGTTTGAAAATCATGTAGATTTTTTTAAGTTTAGACAGTTTTTCTAAATTTTTCGTAATGGCGGAGATACTTATGTAAGAAAAATGTATTTCAGTCCGGCTTTCTGGCGCTGGATGTTCTCCTCTACAGGTCGCATTTCTCAACCGATTCTTGTCAAATTTTGTGAGCAGGTTCGAAAATTACATAGATTTTTTTTGTCACGCCAGTTTTTTGCAATTTTTCATAATGACGGAGAAATGTAAAAAAACATATTTCAGTCCGACTTTTAAGCTGTCCATTTTCCTCTACAGGTCGCATTTTTCAACAGATTCTCGTGAAATTTTGTGAGCAGGTTCGATGATTATATAGAATTTTTTAGTTTAGCCAGTTTTTCTAAATTTACCAAAAATCACCATTTCGGAAAAATGTTTAAAATTAGAAGCGCCATCTAGCTGCGATTATACCTATACCAAATAATACCAAACAGCACGCAGGTATCTATTACGCGCTTTGAAAAGCTCGTGAAAAGTGTGGGAAAAAGGGGTGGTGACATCTTTTAGATTATTTTTTAAACAACATACAACTTGAGCTACTTTTTAACGCGAGGTCTACAGCTCACGGAGCCACTAGTATTATAAATGTGAAAGTTTGTGGGTTTGGATGTTTGGATGTTTGTTCCTCAATCACGCAAAAACTACTGAACGGATTAATTTGAAATTTGGCACACAGATAGTAGAAAGTCTAGATTAAAACATAGGATACTTTTTATTCCGATATTCCCACAGGAACGGGAACCACGCGGGTGAAACCGCGGGTGGCCGCTAGTAATACAATATTTTTTTTATTAGCTGAGGAAAAATTAGTTTTCGTGTGTGTTGACAAATAGAGCAACAATCTAAATTAATTTATAGTTTATTACAATAATATACTGTAATTACTGTCACTTATGTCACAGAATACATACTATACTAAACGTTTATTTTCCGACGAAATTATTGATTAGAACCTTTATTTGACTGTGAACCTACAAACCGCAGCAATTTTACTGAAATAGTCAAAGCAATTCTAGAGCAGGGTATTTCTACAGCACCACTTCAAAGGTATGAAATGAAATCAGAATGAAATGCGCCCACATGTTAGCGTATGTTCTTTAGGCGTAGTACACACGACACCCAGACACAGGGCGATGGGACGGCGCGGTGAGCGGATCAAATTTTTACTTACAGTTAAGAGCGCGACGTCTGCACTCTAGCGCCGCCATTCAAACGATAATAATAGTGCTTAAATAGAGACGAAATTGTGAATTATCTCTCTGTAGTGCATTCCGAATAAGCTTTGTGCTACTTTTTTATCGCTTAAACAATATTTTCTAGCCTGTCGTTTATTTCAATGGAGTTTTTTTTTCTAAAGTGGCAATTTTTCGCAATAAAATTCCGAACTAATTCACAAAACTTCGTCTTTATTTAAGCACTATTATTCTCGTTTCAATGTCGGTACAAGCGTGCAGGCTACGCGCTCTTATAAAAGGCGACTGACGATTGATCAAGTTTCAAAACATAAAATCGAAATGAAAACGATACAAACTTTTGAAACGTAGTAAATGAAAACACCCCTACTCGTACGAGTAATTTAATTTGATAGAATCTGTATTACAACCTCCTAAAACATGCCAGTTTCCTGAATGAAATTGATGCGTCTCTTTTATTTTTTTACAGCGAGAAAGAGATGTATCTATAGCAATTCATAGACCTGGCAAGTTTTAAGACGTTGCAATACGCCCCCAGCCCCCCTACTCATTTGAGTAGTTGGCCATTTGGCCAACATTCTATTCGTTTGAACGCTACGCTTACTATTAAAACTTTAAAATAAACAGTAAACTATAAAATTACGTGCCGTAAGCTTGACAATTCCATACAATACATCGAAGTCTGTGATTTACATAAGTTTGCGACATGTGATTTAATCACCTATTGCTCATATTTAAACTTTAAAAGTAAGCGTAGCGTTCAAACGCATAGAAAGTTGGCCATTTGAGTAGAGGAGCTGATCCGCTCGACCGCTCAGCGGCCCGGCGGCCCGATGTGCCGTGTATTCCACGCCTTATGGAACCACATCACCTAGATCTTCGAGATTCTTGATTGCAGCGATACCTGTGACTCTCGTGACCTACATTTTGAGATCAATAACAGCAAGCTTATTACTTTACATAAGTAAGTATTATTATAAGTACCTATATCGGGTCATTTTGAACATACCACCCAAATTTTGAGGATGTGTTCAGTCCATGAAACTGAACAACTTTCTCTAAGGAACACATGGTCAAATATGTAAAATAAAAATCGACTTTCCATACGAATCAAAGAGATCACGTTATCAATTTAGTATGGGATGACCAAATTCCGAACCTAACCCCAAATCCTAACCCCCATGGGGGTTAGGTTAGGAAAGCAAAAAGATTATTCCCAACCTAACCCTCGTAGTCACACTGTCTCACCCTTGACATGAAAAATTACAAAGAAAATCATAACTTTTTTTGTAAAACAATACGTCATTAAAGACTTGTACTATTATGTATTCTGTGATTAAAGTACTAGGATCGCATAAATATGAATAAGGTTTAACTTCTATATTTTGACCCTCGTCCTAACCGGAACCGTACCGATTATTCCAAATCTGACCCAACAGGATGAAAATCTACTGTCTCATTTTCCGGTCTTGAAGTATTAAAGAATTTACGTTACCAAAGTACCAGGGTAGCATAGATTTAGAGGAGGTTAACATGAAGCAGAAGGAATTTTGTACAATGATCCATCTTTACTTTATCTCTGTCGCTCTCACGCTAATATTCGCATTCACCAGATTCTATGGCCTCGGTTTGTGCAAGCACAATTGCGAAATATAGAAGTTAAACCTTCTCCATATTTATGTGATCATGGCATAGATCTAGATCGTTAGATGTGCCCCTAACATTGTATGAGCTCACCGAAATGTGTCAACATTCAAATGAGTGAGCCTCACTTCTTTGCTCTTAGTGTTGGTTTGAACACGGTGTCAATCATTTCTATATTTTTAAGAAAAAACCACTAGAAAACTGTCTTGTGCCTTTCATCTGTGCACCAATAATTTCTAGGAATTAATTATAGCAAAATCGTGTAACATATCACGCGTAAGTATTTAGATTTCAATTATTATCGAAATTTATTTTCATTCCGTTGTCAATTTCGATGGACGTAAACAACGCATCACGCATGCGTGCGCCATTTTGACAGATTTGAAATAATCCTACAGATTTTCAGTAGGTACCAGGGCAGATCTAACGATCTATATCTATGGATCATGGTACTTTGATTACATATTGTTTTGCAAAAAAAGTTATAATTTTCTTTGTAATTTTTTATGTCAAGGGTGAGAATACTGTTCAAGATAAGTCACATTTTGAAACCCAACCCCCATGGGGGTTAGGTTAGGAAAGCAAAAAGATTATTCCCAACCTAACCCTCGTAGTCACACCTAAACGCCATGTGGCGTGAGACATGATTCTTACAGAAAGTTGTTGAGTTTCATGGACTGGACACATCCTTAAAATTTGGATGGAAATGACCCGATATAACCCAACAGGGTTGTTGGGTTATACACCTATAACTTTTAAATAAGTATAATTATTATTAACTAAATAATGCAAAAAATAACGAGCTGTTATGGTTAATAATGATTGTTTTTGACTTTTGGGGTTGAAATCGGTTTCTCAGGGGACATTTATAAACGAACAATTATGATAATTGACATTTGATATAGGATTTTCAAAGTAATTGGGTATGGAGGCTGAGATTCGTCCAAGAAGCTGAGGTATCAGTTCATTAAATCTTTTGTGATCGACAAAAAATACCTATTTACATTCACAACAGCTTTTACATTTTATACTGGAATTCGGTGTGGTTCCTTGCCAACTGAACGACCAACGATCGTCAAGATAATAAAGAGAAGTGCGAGAAAAATTGAAATCAAACAACTCCCATAAATAAGGGGCTCGTTGGGTTTACTGTCATAGTTTTATTATTCGATTCAGTAGCTATAAAGTATATTTACGAGCCGATAAAAGAATATTGAACACTAAACTGTTGCAGAGACGGATTTAGTCTTTGGACGAAGAAAGATGGAGGCACATTTGTCTTAACTGGATGGTGTTATTTTTCTTCGTTTGGGAAATTTATTGTACCTGCAGTTCTGCCAACTTTTGCGTGAAATGGCGGTGATGCTAGTAGCGGGTGAACAAATCGTGAACATCAAAATGTCATTAGTGTCAAAACTCTATCGTGATTCTATTTTTCAACATTTCTCAGATATGTTGGTCAGGCTGTAACGTTGGATAACGTCAGCTACAAGTAGAACCTAGATAGATAGACACAGAATAGACTATTTAAACGCAATTTACGTGTGATATCCGTTGTTTTTTTAACAAAAATCCATCACTTTTGGTTGTCACAAGAAATTTAAAAAAAACATAGTTTCCTGATTGCGTAAATCAAGCACATATCGCAATCGCAATTGCTGTTGGATGCAATCGCTTATGTTTTATTTACTGTTCATTCATTGCTGCGGCAGCACAAATTACTTCAACGTCTCTCTTTAAAAGCAGTGATGAATGTACAGATCTACACAGATTGTCATATTGAAAGCCATCGTGATATAATATATTTAGTTACACAAAACCTATCGAGCCCTCAACCCCTAATACTTGTACTATTATGTGTATTCTGTGCCCTAATGGGGTATTTACATGGCAGGCGACTTTAGTCAATGAGCGCTTTTCTCATTGAAATAAGGTTTGCGATGAGGTGGCGATTCGATTTTACCATCGATTGTCGATAAAAGCGCTAATTGACTAAAGTCGCCTGCCATGTCAACTCGTGTACCACCACATCAAGCATAAAATCATCAACTGACTCCAGCCCTGTACTATATGTCAATGAACTCTATGAAATCAGTTCAGCATTAAGATCTGCCCCTGTAACATTACCACCAAAACCACAGAATACATAAAAAAACACGAGTTACGGCTAATACCCGAAGTGCGGCTAAACCTAGTTTTAGCCGGCTAAAACTAGGTGTAGCCGATAGCTGTTGGCTAAAACTAGGTGTAACCGATCTGCTTTACTCCTGTAGGTCCCGGGTTAGGTTAGAAATTTAAGGCGAGCGCGCAGCGCAGCGGAGCGTGAGCCTTAAATTTCGAGGTTATTTTTTTTTCAGACAACAGAAAAAACTTTCTTTATATCTCATGCTGGACCTAGTTTTAGCCGGCTACACCTAGTATTAGCCGCGAACAAATCGGCTACACCTAGTTTTAGCCAACAGCTAGCGGCTACACCTAGTTTTAGCCGGCTAAAACTAGGTTTAGCCGCACTTCGGGTATTAGCCGTAACATATATATCGCGTGATATAGCGATTTATCAACACTCAACTGTCAAAATCCATTGTCTTTTGACAGTTAGAAAGTGTTAAGTCGCTATATCATACCGCGTTTCTGTAGTCATGCTACGGGCTGTTGTGTTGTGTGAGAGACACAAACTGTTGTTTGTTACTTCAACAAACTAACAAACAAACAAACAACAAGTTTGTTGTTGGATATCTATCCACTATTCATAGATTGTTTTGACCAAAGTTTACGTTACAAACAAAATTTAATAATTCAACCGTCATTAATATCCTAGAACTTATGCTCTATTAGACTTATAATAACATAACTCTTTAATTAATAAAAAAAAATTAAAATGGTTAATCACAGTAATAAATAAAATAATGAATATGCGTATAAAATCTTTGTTTTCTTTCGTGATTTATTCAGTTCGGCAGGATTGTGAATGGTCGTGGTTTTGATTCCCGTTGTTTTTCTAAGGGCCAGTTTTTCAATGCCTAGATAAAGTTTTATCTTAGGTTTGATAGCGTATTATACAGGCAAATTGAAAAAGTCTATCATTCATTTTGTATGTCACATTTTCAGAATGAGTTTTAATAATTAGTCCGGTCGTGGGACATTAAATTTCATAAAGAAGTTTTGATAATACTAAACGTTTTAGTTTTTGCTGAGTGTATAGATTATGTGCATTGTGAGCTATTGTTGAAAAGTTAGAAGTTTTATGCCGGTGCTTTAGGTATAGTTTAGGTATTTCGTAATATTTCGTTTAACGTAATATATATAGAATTAAAGTTTGAAATGTTGATTGTTTCATAATAAGAACTATGTTATCTTCATGTTGTAAAATATTTAGAAAGTTATTATGTGTGGAAGTGCGTAAATCACAAAATCACTCTTTTGTGTTCGAATAAAATTTTAAAATTTCTGAAATCTTATTTTAAGACTTTCAGTGGTTAGATATACCAGTTCAACAAAGTTTAGAAAGTTCAGTGGTGTGCTTCTTTGATATTTTCATTTTTCCTTTATAACATACGGAATAATGAATTAAAAATTGATAAGATCACTCTTACAATACCTTTTCAATGCACTTATATACTACACAAAAAATTTGAAAAATACATACAGTGGCTTTTGTTTAATTACGGATAAAATATGTAGTATTGTCGCTACAGGCCGCCTGCGCCGGTCCGGTGCCGCTGGCGGCGCGCGGCGGCCGGCCGCCAGTCCAGGGAGCCCTATTTTTGAATCGCTCGACTGGTGTCGAGCGCTCTTTTCTATTGATTTTCGTTCGACATCCCATACATTTGAGTCAAATGTCGAACGAAAATCAATAGAAAAGAGCGGTCGGCGCCAGTCGAGTGATTAAAAAAAAAAATAGGGCCCCAGGCCCACTCGCGCCATAAATAAGAATAAATTATTATTAAGGTGGCGACTGATCTGTAACATTTCGTCGTAACGTAACGTTACGTTATGATTAAATGTTACAGGTCAGTCGCCACCTTTATGCTCGCGCGCGAAGTGTATGAAGGTACCTACACTACCTACAGCTACCTACTTACTACGCTCGACTACTTACAAGACGTGTCGACTCCTATCTGCTGACCTAGCTCTTATCCCGAAATGATATTATTATGATTCCACTAGTGGCCGCCCGCGACTTCGTCTGCGTGGAGTTTTTTTGCTATCCCTCGGGAACCATACTTTTTTCGGGATAAAACCCTATCTCCTTTTCTATACCCCTGGCAACGTGTATGTAAAATTTCATGATGATAGGTTCAGTATTCATGACGCGAAGGCGTAACAAACAAACAAACAGACTTTGGCATTTATAATATTAGTATGGATAGTGCTACTCTAATCTACCTAGCTCTCTAACTAATGTACCTACCTACCTAATTTATACAATTGCCACAAAATAGAAGGCCCTAAAAGACGACAGTAATTTTATGAAACCACAGATGTAGGCAGCTACATAGATAAATAAGACAAGTTAGTTGGTTTAAACACTTTGATCAATACCGTAAACTGCTGCATCTTTGCACGAAATTTAAGGTTTTTTTTAATATCTCTTGAAGTATAAATACTTCACACACAGGACACAGATAATAAATTATCTGTGTCCATTTTTACATTAAGGCGCGAATTGGAGATGTATGCCATATATCTTAAGGTTCATAACGCCGAAACGGCTGTTAGATTGATCTCCAGAAACCGTCAAAGTCGTAGGCAAAGTTGTGATAAAATATCCCAACTTTGCCTAGAAGATTACAAGCAAAAATACGAGCCGCATTTAAAAACTGGTCTTAATTATAGAGCCATACAAATTGCGTTACCATCGAGATGTGCATGGATTACCACATATAAGCATCAATATTTTTTCTGGCAAGCAGGCGAAGTTGGGCACAAGCAGGCAAACTTTGAGCAGTATCAGTAAATATTTCCATAGTAAATTTGTAGCATACTACGGGTTGCCACAAATAGAAAAACACAAAATTTAAAAGACTTACTATAATTTCAATAAAAATGGGTAAATCCGGACGTAAACCAACTAAATTCACAGGACTAAACTAATTTCATTTCATCTATACATATAAAATTCAAAGTCCTGACTGACTGAGTGAGATATCAACGCACAGCCCAAACTACTGAACCTAGAGACTTGAAATTTTACACACAGGTACCTTATACAGTGTAGGCATCTACTAAGGAAGGATTTTTGAAAATTCCATCCCTAAGGGGATGAAATAAGGGATGAGAGTTTGTATGGAAGTCCCTCAGTTTTGATGCTAGGATCTTCAAATTTTGTATTTAGGCTGATGATTGAAAATTAATAAATACGTGTATGATACACGTATTTATTAATTTTCAATCATCAGTTTTTCAAAATTCTACCCCCGATGGGGTGAAAAGGGGGATGAAGTTGAGTATAGAAGAAAATCCTTAATTTTCAAAGTAAAAATCGTTAAATTTATAATTTAGGCTTATGGATGGAAATATAACGCAACGTATATGGTTATTGGTAGTATTTTAACCCCTATGGGGATGAAATGGGGTAAATAAACCTAAAATAGATATGGATGTCGTTATTGGGGTTTTCTGGGATGACGATTGCGAAAATGACATTCATTTTGAAGTCCAACACGGTCGACATGATTTAACCACTAAAGGGGTGAAAATTGGGTTCAAATTTGGTATGGAAAACAATATAAAATATACTTTACAACTTAAAACTTCGTACGAGCATGTCTAAAAATAAATAGACAAACATATATATTGTGGTTTTTAAAATCAACCCCTTAGGGTGTAAATGGGGTAAGTAAACATAAAAATCGATATGGATGTCGTTCTTGAGGTTTTATGGGATGGTGATTGCGAAAATTACATTTATTTTGAAGTACAACACTGTGGACATGATTTAACTGCTAAAGGGGTGAAAATGGGGTGCAAATTGTGTATGGAAAAATAATATAAAATGACTTACGGCAGTGAAACGTGGTCGCTAACTATGGGTCTCATAAGGAGGCTCAAGGTCACCCAGCGTGCAATGGAGAGAGCCATGCTCGGCGTTTCCCTGCGTGATCGAATCAGAAATGAGGAGATCCGCAGGCGAACTAAAGTAACTGACATCGCTCGAAGGATTGCTCAGCTAAAGTGGCAGTGGGCTGGACACATAGCGAGAAGAACCGATGGCCGTTGGGGCGGAAAGGTTCTTGAATGGCGACCGCGCACCGGACGGCGCTCCGTGGGTAGGCCCCCGACAAGGTGGACCGACGATCTGGTGAAGGTTGCCGGAAGCCACTGGATGTGGGAAGCACAGGACCGATCGTCATGGAAATCCTTGGGGGAGGCCTATACCCAGCAGTGGGTGTTGTGCGGCTGATATGATGATGATGATGAGACATTACAACTTTGAAATTCTAAGAAGCATGTCTAAAAATAAATAGGCAAATATATATTTTGTTATTTTGAAAATCATCCCTTAGGGGGTAAATGGGGCAAGTTAACATGAAAATCGATGTGGATGTTGTTCTTGAGGTTTTATGGAATGAGGAATGCGAAAATGACATTTATATTGAAGTCCAACACGGTGGACATGATTCAGCCGCAGAGGACGGGAACGGGAACGGGTACGGGAACGGGAACGGGAACGAGAAAGGAACGGGAACGCAAACGCGATCGCTCGAAAGCGAACGCGAACGGGAACGGAAACCGGGGACAGGAACGGGACTAAACGGGAACGGAAAAGGGTAAAGAAACGGGAACAGGATACTACTAATATCTCTGGACCCACTTCTGATTGTTGTAATAAACTAGCTTCCGCCCGCGACTTCGTCCGCGTGGATATTAGAGAAAATCCTTAGGGAACCTTCAACCAGAATCCGACCAGCCGATTTTATGCGATTAGGCCGGTCCCCACCACCAAGCGCGCAGCCTCGTGCGAGGCCTGCCACACGCGGCAAACGTTTTGCCTCGCGAGGCAGCGCGCTTGGTGGGCTTGGTGTGAACGTGCCTTGCGCGCAGCAGGCCTCTGGCTGGTAAGCGCGTACTATAGCGACCGAGTGCGATGTCAGGCCGCATCCTCACGCGCAAGTGGCAAACGCCCTGCCTGCAAGCGAGGTACGTCCACACCAAGCGTACTGCCTAGCGAGGCAGGACGTTAGAACATAGAATACTTCGTATCCTGGTTGAAGGTACCCTTAGGGTTTTCTCGAATGTCCACGCGGACGAAGTCGCGGGCGGAAGCTAGTATTCTCTAATTATTTTCTTTTCTCTGGAGTTACTATATTCTCTAGTGTTATCCTGGTGTCCCCTAATTTTTGATTACTTTTATCTTTGATCAAGAATACCCTATATGTCCGGTCAGAGTCTCAAAAATGGCACCTCAAATAGCGTCCCACTACAAACTGGGTGCTTATTTTGCACAAAGTAAGTGATAAAATATGTATTTTTGTAAAAAATAAGCTTATTTTGTGCAAAATAAGTGATATAAAATGTGAGTTTGTACAAAATAAGAGGTGATCATGTACAAAATAAGCGCCAAGTTTGTAAGTGGGACGCTATTGAGGTGCCATGTTTGCATACTGTTTTAGTACGTAAGCGTTATCTAGGATATACTTGATCGAAGGTTTTTATGTATAAATAATTTATACAATTCAATTATACTTGTAAACAATACAGTGAACGTAATATGTATAAAGAAAAGAAAGGTACTGCCTGACATAGACGTAAGTTTCAAGTGGCTGTTTAATATCAAATTATTTTAAAGTTTAACATACATTTATGTCAAGGTAACGCAGTGGAGTTAAAATCATGTAAATCTTAGAAACTATTACTATAAACATAGATACATTATTTTGATAGGATACTTTCTTGTTGTATTAAATACTAAATGTAAGTACCGTAAACTGCTGCAAGATTGCCCCTAAGCTTCAATTTTGCCTAATCTAGTAAAACTAACATTAAGTTTTTCCTTGGAAAAATCGAGAATTTCAGCTCTCTTAGTATTTACAGCCCTTTCAGACCCGTCCAAATCGATTGTGCGTGTCTTAAGATTCAATTTTGTTCAAAAACTAAGAGTGGTATAGTGACGGGCCGAACGCCGCACGATTGCGCGATAAACATAGTTCAACTATTCAACAGATTTTTTTAAGTTAAGGTCAGTCGTCCAATATGATGGACTTGTCAACATCGTGGTTGTGGAATGCTCCAGATTTTTGGGTGTTTTGGACTACTATGAGTATTATTTTGTAATTTAAGACTTTGGTTTGCAGATTTTTGACAATTAGGATAGTTATTTGATGAATGTAATGGGTTTCCAACAGATTTCTAGTGGTTTTGGTACCTAAACTGTTTCACCGAACTTTTTCAACACAATTGTGGGGGCTGGGGCCTTTCATTCGCTTATGGAGTTATTATCAGCTTTTCGTTTTATTTATTTTAAAGGGTTTTAGATCATGGTTTGGTCTCTCAGAGATGCTGATATTGGGCATATGCTAGAAAAATCTGGAAATGAAGTTAGCAATGACGAAGAAGGAGAATTACACCCAATTTTAGCTGATGAGGTTTTGAATGAGGACAACGAAGAGGAGGAAAATTCGAGTGATTCTAATAGTAATTCCGATCATTTAGATGACGACAATGTCCCTTTGTCTAATCTTTCATGAAAGAGGCAAAGGTTCCCAAGCTAAAGAATCAAGCTATCCCTCAAGGTAAAGAAACTGAAGTCTAGTTTTTGGTTCAATTCAAGAGATTCAGTTGAGAATCTTGAATATCTCCAACGATACTTCATCAAAGAACTTTTTGAAAAAAAATTTGAAGACAAATAGTAAACGGGAATTAAGTACTTCAGGGATATACGTGGGGTAGCACCATGATGTAAGGCCCACATTGACACAATTGTACGCACTAAAATTTTCCAAAATGGCGGCTGAAAATGGAAAAGCTGACCCCAGATTTGGATTTAGAAGCCCCAAAATACCCAGGAACCATTTTCATTTTTGTTTATTACCACACGGTTTCAGCGTGGGTCTGAAAGGGATAGGGTAAGCAAATATGCTCTTTCTCCTGTTTATAAGGGTTTTTCTTGTTAATGTCAATCATTTACGGCTAGAACCACGGTAGGCAATGTTGTAAAAGGCTTCTCGGGCATTAGTGACTCAAGTTTGCCTAGCCCTAGGGTTGCCACTACTTACTCAACGACAGTAAAGCGGTTTGGAGGGCAGTCTATGTTTACTTTGTTTAGTAATTAAATAAAAAGATATACAGCTATAAAAATAGAAAACAATCTTACAAAAGTAATTATAAATGTTTAAAGGTTTAATAGTTATATAAAAATAAATTCAAAATAAAATAATAAATTCAAAATAAAGAAATTATAACAAATGAAATGAAATTAGTTTAGTCCTGTGAATTTAGTTGGTTTACGTCCGGATTTACCCATTTTTATTGAAATTATAGTAAGTCTTTTAAATTTTGTGTTTTTCTATTTGTGGCAACCCGTAGTATGCTACAAATTTACTATGGAAATATTTACTGATACTGCTCAAAGTTTGCCTGCATGTGCCCAACTTCGTCTGCTTGCCAGAAAAAAATATTGATGCTTATTGTGGTAATCCATGCACATCTCGATGGTAACGCAATTTGTATGGCTCTATAATTAAGACCAGTTTTTAAATGCGGCTCGTATTTTTGCTTGTAATCTTCTAGGCAAAGTTGGGATATTTTATCACAACTTTGCCTACGACTTTGACGGTTTCTGGAGATCAATCTAACAACCGTTTCGGCGTTATGAACCTTAAGATATATGACATACATCTCCAATTTGCGCGCTAATGTAAAAATGAACACAGATAATAAATACTTGAAGAGATATTAAAAAAACCTTAAATTTCGTGCAAAGTTGCAGCAGTTTACGGTATCTGATTTTCTTAGAAGTATCATTTTCATTCACAAAAATAAACACAAAATAGGTAACAGAGGGGAAATTTTTAAGACGATCTTTTGTTATTCTCAAAAATCTCAAAAACTGAACGTCAAACATCGTGGCCATTCGTGGCCACCTTTAAAATCTAAAAATTAGATAAATGATATAAATTCGAATATTAATTCTTGTAAATACAATTAAATTTATTTTTGTTTTCTGTTTCAAAATGCTCTGAAAGGAGTGCCTTAAAAGTTGATTCGCCAAACTACCTTAGAAAAACAATTATGATCAGCTTATTTAGTAGGTAGGTAGCTTTATTTTATTTTATAAGTATTCTGTGTAATTTCATCGATTACGCGACAAAAAGAGTGGCGCCATAGTAAAATCAAATGAATTGATTTTTCTATGGTGGCGCTTCGTAGGTGCTTGTAATATCAGGCACGCAGCGCTGTGAAATTTGAAATTGTACTTTATTGCCATGCAACGAGAGTAGCTTATTGTTTGTGGCCCCGCGCCCGCCCGCGCGCCGCGTGGCAGTCAGCGGCCCCTGCATCAATGCCTGCATGCACCCGCTCGCGCGTCCCGTATAATTCATATTTTAGCGCAATAATTTATCCGTAATTTAAACAAAACCCACATTATGTATGTTTCTAATTTTTTGTGTAGTATATAAGTGCATTGAAAAGGTATTGTAAGAGCAATCTTATCAATTTTTAATTCATTATTCCGTATGTTATAAAGGAAAAATGAAAATATCAAAGAAGCACACCACTTAACTTTCTAAACTTTGTTGGACTGGTATATCTAACCACTGAAAGTCTTATAATAAGATTTCAGAAATTTTAAAATTTTATTCGAACACAAAAGAGTGATTTTGTGATTTACGCACTTCCACACATAATAACTTTCTAAATATTTTACAACATGAAGATAACACAGTTCTTATTATGAAACAATCAACATTTCAAACTTTAATTCTATATATATTACGTTAAACGAAATATTACGAAATACCTAAACTATACCTAAAGCACCGGCATAAAACTTCTAACTTTTCAACAATAGCTCACAATGCACATAATCTATACACTCAGCAAAAACGAAAACTTTTAGTATTATCGAAGGTAATTTTTCTCTGGCTACGCGACTAAATACCTATTTGGTTACTGTTTAAACTGACTGATATCTGTTAACTGAGGATTGAAAAAAATAAATGTAACACGTTAGTACCATTATTTATTTTTTGATGTAAATTAGGTACTGTACTACCAATTCAAATAACATTTACGCAAACAGCTACTAAAGGGAATTTAATGTGCCCTCTTTACCCAAGATTGGGTAAACAATGTGCGAGAATCTGGGTCGTTTCAAATCGGATGACTCGAGAATCGCGCGGTTGAACCTTTGCGGGTACAGAATGTCCTGAAAGGCAGTTTGTGCTTGCAATGTAAGGTCTTTACAATACCGATAAGGCTGACTGACTGAGCAAAATAGGAAAATTTTAAACAACCATCAATTAATGTTATACAATACTACCTCTAGAATGGGATTCGAACCTGAAGCCACCGTGTTTGGTATTGAAATTGTTTGATAAATACACAACTTTCCACGTCGGGTGGGGATTTTAAAATATATATTATGATACAATAAGTAAAAAAAATACTTACTTCCAGCTCCACCCGACTTCAGTAGACGTGTTTTAATTAATCGATTTAAACATTATTTCTTGCTTTTTAACACGTTTTTATTAGGTTACTTTCGCGTTTGTTTGTTTGTTTGATTGTTTGTTTGTTTGTGTGTTTCTCCACAAAGTTTGCGAACGATTTTATCTTAACTTCCCGATGAGCTCTAGAGACTTGAAACTTTGAACATAGGCCATAACTGGAAGGCAATGCAATATTATGGTGTCATTGAGCTGATCTGATGATGAAGCCGGAAGAAGGCCACAGGAACTCTATGATGAAACCATACAACCCCATCGTGTTTGGGCTCGTTAGAATCGTCTTGACAAGTACTCTAATAGGAGACGTGGTTTAGGGTCTGATGATGAAGCCGAAAGGCCATGCCATAGGAACTCAATATTGAAACCGTGCAACCCCATCAAATTTGGGCTCGTTTGAATCGCCTTGACGAGTACTTTGTTGGGAAATAGTGTCCAGGGTCTGATGATGGATCCGGAAGAAGGCCACTGGAACTCGGTAATAAAACCATGCAATCCTATCGAGTTTGGGCTCGTTTGAATCATCTTGACGAGTACTTTGATGGGGAATAGTGTCTGAAGATCTGATGATGGAGCCGGAGGAAGGCCATAGAAACTCTATAATAAAACCATGCAACCTCATCGAGTTTGGGCTCGTTTGAATTGTCTTGACGAGTACTTTGTTGGGAAGTTTCCAGTGTCTGATGATAGAGCCGGAAGAAGGCCACTGGGACTCTGTACTAAAACCATGCAACCCCTTCGAGTTTGGGCTCGTTTGAATCGTCTTGACGAGTGCTCCGATAGGAGATGGTATATTTTTAGTCTTAGCTCGTTAACTAAAAAGCAAAAAATAAAAATTTACTGAAAAAACACTTTTTTTAAAACAACAGAAATTTTAAACCTAAAAACGTGCTAAAGACAATATGGATGATAAATTTTACAAAATGCGCCCCACGTTTTTAGGTTTAAAATTTCTGTAGGGTAATAAATATTTAAAGAAAAAAATATTTTATTCTTTTTAGTCTGTTTTTACTAGTCCGTTTTAATGTTTTTAGTCCGACTTTTTTGTAATAAAAACGTGTTTTAAAAAAAGTTTTTTTTTTCAGTAAATTTAGAGCTGTTTTTGAAGGAGGTTTTACATTTTTTTTAAACCTTTTTTGTGAAACTCTCTTCGAATCGAACTGGGATGGGCAGCATTCGGGAAGCTTCGCAAAATCTTCGCGTTCGGTTTACCTCAGTGTCTCAAGATGAAAGTCTATGACCAGTGTGATCAGAAATGAGGAGATTCGCAGGAGAACTAAAGTAACCGAGATCGCTCGAAGGATTGCTCAGCTGAAGTGGCATAGTGGGCTGGACACATAGCAAGAAAAACCGATGGCCGCTGGGGCGGAAAGGTTCTGGAATGGCGACCGCGCACCGGACGACGCTCCGTGGGTGGTGGCACGGTGGACCGACGATCTGGTGAAGGTTGCGGGAAGCCACTGGATGAGAGCAGCGCAGGACCGATCGTCATGGAGATCTTTGGGGGAGGCCTATACCCAACAGTGGGTGTCGTGCGGCTGATATAATGATAGCTTTGAACAAGCGTAAAAGGAAAAAGTGTTTGTTACTCTTTGCTTTCTTGTTTTATTCCTGCTTTTATGGAACCCGAAATTCAAGAAAACTAACTTCGACAGGGCCTTTTCCTTGTCGAAGTTAGCCTAACTAATGTGTACTGATGTGTACTGAGGCTGTCCCTTACCTATCGATGCTGTCCCATGTGTCCCGTTTAATCATCTCCACCCGGGTGACGCAATGATAAATTAAACAATTCGAAGGCGCTGGTGCTTTCAAAGGGTTGGCAATTTATCAGCTCCGTCAGATCCACTCAGTTAGTAGCGCGGCTACGAAAATAGCGATCAGTAAGAGTTAACAAATATTAGTTCCCCACTTATGAAGTCGGCGTTTGTATGGAGAATTTCAAAGTAGTTGCATTATCCATAGCTTTTTTTAAATTTATTTAATAACCGTCAACGCTAATGTTTTGTAATGGGGTGTGATACTGAGGAACTAATGGCGCCACAAGCGACAGTCCCAAAATAATTTGATTGGTTGTTTCAAATATCTAATGTCATTTCTGACGTATTTTAACCAATCAAAACCATTGAAAGAGGCCAGGTCGCCGTTGTTGGCGCCATCTGCGATTAGCTTTGCGTGATACACCCCCCCCCCATTATTATGCACTAATATTTCGTATGCTACTTACGGGTTCATTTCTGCTTACAAAAAGAGAAGTAATTTTTAAGTTTTTGTGTAGTTAAAACCTGGATTAACGCCTTTAGGCGTTAATCCAGATTTTAACCACACGAACGCATTTAAACCAGGAAAAAAACGCATACAAAAATAGTTTATAACTATTACTAGTTTTCATATGTTTCAGAATTTTGTTAAACATAGTTATTTCGTTGTAATGATTTTTTCTTGATTGGCGGCGCTAGTGGACGCTCGGTGCACCCTTAAGGTATTTTTAAGGTGCGTCCAGATATGTTCTTTTGATCGTACCGTACCTCCGTTCCGTACCAGCGTTCCGATCAAATAAGTCTGGACGCTACTTTTGCCCGTTCCGTACCTCCGTTCCGTACCACCGTTCCGATCAAACCGCCGAACGTCGCCGCGATCACGTCCAGACTAGCGCCGTACCGTACCTCCGTTCCGTATCAACGTTCCGATCCAATAGTACAGCAGCCCGTAGTAAATTTAAATTACGAAAAAGGTTACCGTTTGCCGTTGTGATATAGTTATTTATTACAAAATTATAGATACTTTAACAGATCGCAACCCGCCGCAACCTATATTTGTATATCTCCAAAAATGATTATTTTTTATTTTTCGAGGTTAATCACATGGTTTAGCTATTGTCGTGTTCTACAGCGCTATGTTTGATTGCCACTGATAATATTAAGACTATGAAAAGTAGCCATACACAGATTTAAGACCAGATAAAGTCCATCCATTTCATCTGGTCTTAAATCTGTGTATGGCTACTTTTCACAGTCTAACTATTATCAGTGGCAATCAAACATAGCGCTGTAGAACACGACAATAGCTAAACCATGTGATTAACCTCTAAAAATAAAAAATCTCATTTTTGGAGATACACAAATATAGGTTACGGCGAGTTGCGATCTGTAAAACTTGGGTTAAAGTATCTATAATTTCATAATAAATAACTATATCACAACGGCAAACGGTACCTAACCTTTTTCGTAATTTAAATGTACTACGGGCTACTGTACTACAACCTCCGAACTTCGGCGTCGCCGCGATCACGTCCAGACTAGCGCCGTACCGTTCCTCCGTTCCGTTTTTCCTTTGAACGGGGCGAAAAAACCGACTCGCGATGGATCGGAGCGTACCTGGCGATCGAGACGGCGTACCTCCGCACCGTTCCGAACATGCGTCCAGACTAGCGTTCTTTGTTCGCGACGCTCAAGAGCGAGAGATACGGGTACGGGCAAAAGAGCGAGAGATTCGAGGTGGATCGGGGCGTACCTGTTCGGCGAACGGAACGGCGTACCTCCCGCACCGTTCCGAACATGCGTCCAGACTAGCGTTCTTTGATCGCGACGCCGATCGGAACGGAGGTACGGTACGGGCAAAAGAACATATCTGGACGCACCTTTAGGGTTCCGTAGCCTAAATGGCAAAAAACGGAACCCTTATAGATTCGTCATGTCAGTCTGTCTGTCTGTCTGTCTGTCCGTCCGTATGTCACAGCCACTTTATTCCGAAAGTATTAGGATTAAACAGTTGAAACTTGGTAGGTAGATGTATTCTGTTAACCGCTTAATGAATTTAACACAAAAATAAAAAAAATAGAAGATTGAGGGGGGGTCCCCATACATGAAACTGAAACTGAAAAAAAAATTGTTGTTTAAACCAATACGTGCAGGGTATTTATTATAGATAGTTCTTTAAAAATGACATTGAGATTCTTAAGACGAATTTTATTCAAAGTCAACAGTTTGAAAGATAAACAATTCCAAAGTGGTAAAATGTGTGTCCCCCCTCCCTTCTAACTTTTGAAATAAGAGAGTGAAAAATCTAAAAAAAAATATGCTGTAGATCTTAATAAACACTTTCAACGAAAATTGGTTTGAACGAGATATAATAATTAGTTTTTGAGATATAGCACATTTTCCAAAACCGCAAATATAACTTTGTCATTCATACCAACACTGTGAAAAACAAAGTTATTTTTGCAGACGAAAAATAATAGTGGTATTGAATATCGTATGGTATAAGGTAACTACGGAACCCTACGGCGCGTGGCCCGACACACACTTGCCCGGTTTTTTATGTTAAGAAAACTATAATGAGGTTTTTTTACTATTGATAGCTGTTATCTATGATGGTTATTATTCGATATACTTAATATTAAGCAGTTGATGAATATTTTATTTAAATCATGGACGTGAAATACTTTTATGCAATTCTTATTTCCTAAACGGATTTAGCTGAATTTTTACACGACTGCCCAAAGCAAAAAGAGTGTTATGTGTTCAGGGTTCATGTATGTTTGTGGGTATGTGAGTTTCTTTATTCCGCCATAACTTCTAAATGCCTGAGCTGATTTGGATAAATGGGGTATCGTTAGAATCCTTACAACATCCGAAGTGACACTGGCTATATTTTTTTTAGAAAAAATCAATATGGCGACTGTACAACGCCATTTTCAAATGTGAAAAAAAAAAATTTTCTTCTATTATTACAATATGGGCATCAAATAAAAGGCCTTGATGAGCACATTTCAAAACTATATACTATGTTACTAAAATGTGTGAAATAAAAATAAATAAATTTAAAAAATATTACAAACACGACTGCCCTGCCAAAACGAACTAAAAAGTTAAACAACAAGTGTCATTGCAGTCGGGGGACCTCTTTGATCAAAAATTGTTCCATGATAAGGTCCCCCGACTGCAATGACACTTGTTGTTTAACTTTTTAGTTCGTTTTGGCAGGGCAGTCGTGTTTTTAATATGTTTTTAATTTATTTATTTTTTAGCTAAATGATTGATATGGCAGATACTTTGGTATATTGCATATAGATATCTTTTATTAAAGTTGATTGTAAGTAATTTTGTTATTTATTATCTTTATTAGCTGAGCAGTCAGAATATTATTACTTATTATTTTTTTTATATATAAATTATACTTTTAGACAGTCGAGCCCCTAAGTATTCACATTTTATACTTACCTCAAAAGAAACTTAATATAACTTTGCCTCACTCTCAGACCAAATAAAAAAAGTAAGACGGAGTCTTCCGAACAAAGCGATGAGGCCTGTAAAACTACGCCTTGGCTGTGTCCATACACAGTTCACGCACACACGTGTAACGAAACTACGCCTTGGCTTTCCATATAAAACCCTGCCGCCCGGCCCCCGCCCGCCCCCTTGTACGCACACATATACCATCAAAAACCGGCCTCATTGTTCGCAACGCTCTCCATCTTTCTTTTTACACGACTGCCCAAAGCAAAAAGAGTGTTATGTGTTCAGGATTCATGTATGTTTGTGGGTATGTGAGTTTCTTTATTCCACCATAACTTCTAAATGCCTGAACTGATTTGGATAAATGGGGTATCGTTAGAATCCTTACAACATCCCGAGTGACACTGGCTATATTTTTTTTAGAAAAAATCAATATGGCGACTGTACGACGCCATTTTCAAATGTGAAAAAAAAATTTTTTTCTCTTATTATTACAATATGGGCATCAAATGAAAGGCCTTGATGAGCACATTCCAAAACTATATAATATGTCACTAAAATGTGTGAAATAGAAATAAATAAATTAAAAAAATATTAAAAACACGACTGCCCTGCCAAAACGAACTAAAAAGTTAAACAACAAGTGTCATTGCAGTCGGGTGACCTCTTTGATCAAAAATTGTTCCATGATAAGGTCCCCCGACTGCAATGACACTTGTTGTTTAACTTTTTAGTTCGTTTTGGCAGGGCAGTCGTGTTTTTAATATTTTTTTAATTTATTTTTTATTTGATCTGATGCCTCACTTAAAACCGATTGACAACGGCTTACCTACTTGAGATGAAAGTAACCACATCTCTTATATAAAAGTGAAAGGGTGACTGACAGACTATTGCCAAGCCCAAACCACTGAACCTATGGACTTGAAATTTTGTACATAGATATTTTATACAATGTAAACACCTACTAAGAAGGGATTTTCGGAAATTCCACCCCTAAAGGGTTGAAATGGGGGTACAAAGTTTGTATGGAAAAAAATAATTAAATAGACATTTCAACTTGAAACTTCGTAGGAGTACTTCAAAAAACAAATAAGCAAACACGTGTTTCGTGGTTTTCCGAAACTCAACCCTTTAGGGGGTAAATGGGGTACAAAAAGCCCAAAATCGATATGGATGTCGTTATCGAGGTTTTTTGGGATGTTGAATGCAAAAATGACATTTATTTTTAGTGGTAGACATTATTCAACCCCTAAAGGGGTCATATGGGGTTCAAACTTTGTATGGAAAAAAAATAAAATAGACATTACGACTTGAATCTTTGTAGGAGTATTTCTATAAACAAATGTTCAAACGTGTATTTCGTGAATTTCTGAAACTCGTTATGAAAATGAAAATGAAAAATGAAAAATGTTTATTTCTGTAACAAATTAGTTTAACAGAGATTTAAGGGTGGGCTCCCACTTTTAAGTGCCAAGGCACCTGTGCCAGAAGGAGTCACTCTTCCTTAACAAAGCATACATGTACAGAATTATAAACCAGTACAGTTATAATCAAAGAAACAATAAAGTTACTAAAACTTAAGACTTAACTAATTAAAAATATAAGTAAAAAATTGAGCTTGTTTTTCGTGTGTGTTTGTGTGTGTGTGTGTGTGTGTGTGTGTGTGTGTGTGTGCGTGTGTGTGTGCGTGTGTGTGTGCGTGTGTGTGTGCTATGTTATATCATGTTTAAGTAAATTTTCGGTTTCGTCATAATCTAATGTCTTTAACCATTTGGTAAGATTAGATTTACATTCCCGATAAGTCATTGGATATATTTCTAAAATTTTGTTTATTTTATTATATAAATATGCTGATAAATGTTGAAACTGATTTCGAGCAAAGCTAGTTCGTGTGTATTGTGTTTCGATTACCATAATATGCTTCCTTCTTTTTTGGGTAACATTAGGTCTATATACCAGAGTCCTGTGTTTCCTTAAAATAACGTGGAGGATGTACAATTTCCTAATAGAAAGTACATCCGCTAAGCTGTACAGTAAATGAGTAGAAAACCTGCGTTTTTTGAAAAACATTACTTTTAGTAGAGCTCTTTGTGCTCGTTCCACGTCTAAAAATTTTGTTTTCAGTGCTCCTCCCCAAACAGTTATGCAATAAATTATGATTGACTGTACTAACGCAACATAAATAAGATTAAGCACTTTTTTGGTGGTTACGTGTCTAAGTGATTTAAAAATCCACATTATCTTTCTTATTCGACTAGCCACCAGATCAATGTGCGCCTGCCATGAGAGACGTTGGTCTAACATTACCCCCAGATATTTAGTGGTGCTAACCCTGTTTATCACCGGGCAGCAACAAGTCTCTAGCGTTCGACTGCAGGAGTGTATTTTAATGTCAAAGGTGTCATCTGGCTGTGTCCCATCACAAATAGAGAAACACATATAATTTGTTTTAAGGGTGTTCAGTGTCAGTAGATTTACCTTCAACCATTCACTGATTTTACTAAGACCAAACTCGGCTTCTGATTTTACGTCATTCCACGAGTTACCAGTAAAAATGGCGGCAGTGTCGTCAGCGTAAGACAAAATTTGGCAATTTTTTATCTGCATGTTGCACAAGTCGTTGATATAAATCAGGAATAATGACGGGCCTAAAACACTTCCTTGTGGGACGCCATATTCCACTTGGGTCTTTTCACTGAATGTTTGATTTATTTTTACCCTTTGTTTTCTACCCTCCAGATAGCTTTTAAATAAGTTAAGCGGGATTCCCCTGACACCGATATTTTCCAGTTTCTTAAGCAGAATGGAGATGGAGACGGTGTCAAACGCTTTTTTAAGGTCCAAAAACACAGTAAGACATTTTTTCTTACTATCCAGCGTATCAGTTATCACTGATGATAAAGCACTAACAGCATCTTCAGTACTTTTACCCGCACGGAATCCGTATTGAGAGGATGATAAGATGTTATTTTTATCAAGGTAGCATAGTAGCCTTTTGTTAATCAGTTTTTCTATGATTTTCGTTAGCGTGGATAGCACTGAAATTGGCCTGTAATTATTGACATCGTCTCCATCTCCACCCTTATGTATCGGTGTTATGATAGACTCTTTCAGAAGTGACGGGAATATACCTTTACTAAAGCAAAGGTTAGCTAGATGGGTAATTATCGGGACTACCTCATTTTTTGCACGCTTAAGGAAGCTTGGAGAGATATTGTCCCATCCCGGAGCACTGTCGGATTTCAAATTCATGAGTATCGTATGTACTTCATCTTGGTCAGTATCTAATAGAGCAAATGAACCGAGCGGAGATGGTCTGAGTAGATCATGTGCGTTAAGATTAGAAGTAGGCGGATCAATGGCGTCCGCCAAATTTTTCCCTATGTCACCGAAAAAACCATTAACATAGTCAACGGATTCCTTTGGAGAAGACCTAATATTTAATAATTTTGTATTGTCAGATTGTCGCTGTTTTATATGTGTAATTGCGCGAATGTTTTTCCATAGATGTTTAGGGCTACCAGTGGAACTTTGCAACAGCTGTCTTTCGTAATTTCGCTTCAATTTCTTGACTAAATTGTTGCAAAAATTCCAATACCTTCTATAGGTAATCTTAAGGATTTCGTCGTGTGGACTACAACGAAGTTTCTTTTGTAGCTTGTTTCTGTTCCTGATGCATCGCAAAATCCCAGGTGTTATCCACGGCTTAATGACACGGTTTTTTTTACTAACGCGTATCTCTTTCGTGTTAGCTTTCAGAGACTCCGTTATTCTGTTAATTAATTCCCGTATCACTTCTTCAGGATCATTACAGTGAAGCAAAAGCGCCAGGTTTTTCTCCATAAGGCTATGCAATGCACCTTCTTGATCTGTAATTACTTTTGTTTTATTACAGTTTTTATTAACATTGTATTTCATGGGAGTGTGCATCATGACAATAGCGTGATCCGTCACGGACGTGTTTAGGACAGCAACCTGAGATTTTGTACTATTCTTATCTCCTTTGATCATAATGTGGTCCAATGAACTTTTTTCTCGGGTCGGAAGATTATGTCCCATCATAATAGCATGTCCTGCAAGCATATTAAGATAGTTAAATCTATTTTTACGTTCATAAGGTTGCTCCTTATCCCTAGGAATGGTGTTGATATTTATATCTCCTGCTATTGTGATATTTTTATGTGTTTTTATTGATTCTAGATGAGAATCTAATGAATTGACGAAATTTTCTGCATTGGTGTTAGAGGGTGATCGATATATAGCCAAAATTAAATTGTTATTTAAGTGAATTTGAAGACATGAGGCATCTAGCATGTAAATTTCCGTGACTTTAGCTGTTATTTTATGACTGACATAGACTGTTACTCCATCATTTTGGTTTAGGTAACGGGTGGATGAGTACACTTGGTAGTTAGCAATTAATGGGATAGGTTTATCTTTAGAGAGCCAGCACTCGGTTAGAATGATTATATCTGGGTTAAATTTAAGCTGTGTGATCGTTACGAGAAGGTCACTGAAATTACAATAAATGCTTCTTATGTTCTGCGTTATTAGAGTAAAATCACTGTCTTTTATGTGGAATAAGTCACATACCTCATCAACATCACATTGTATTGCCTTAGAAACTTCTGTGTTATCAATTTCTGATATCGTATCTATAACATTAGCCATTATCATGAGATTGAGGCAGTGCGGTCGTTAACAAAAAGGTTTTACCTAACAATAATGTAGACAATAGAATCGGGAAAGTAATCTTGTTTTTTTGTGCTAGTAAGTATGTAGGAAAGTGCATGTGTATGTGTATGTGTGTGTGAATTTGTGTGTGCGTATGTAAGTATGTTAGAAATATAAGAATGTGCAATTGTATATGTATTTCGTATTGATTTGTGTGGATATGTGTGTGTGTGTAATTTTGAAAATGTATTTTTAATTGAAGGGTGTATGTGTATGTGATTTGCTGAATGTTCGTTTGTGTTGAATAGTATTGTTTGTAATTGTAATAAGCGCCAAGCATACAGGTAAAAGTTTGAGAAAGTAACAAAAATAATAGGGACTTATTATCGTTCAAAAGGTTACCACAGTACAGACCGTAGTTGCATAACAGATTTTTTAAAATAATACCGCAGGCAACAAATATAAAAGTAAACAAAGTTAAATATTCTAAAAACAAAATGCAATATTCACTACATAGTCAATCGCTATTCATAAGTTGCTGAACTTGGGCTTCTGATTTGATTAAAAAGATCGGGGAATTTTCGGTTTTCCGCACATAGACTTTGCCGTAGGCCGTCCAGCAGAATTTGTATTGTTTCGATTTTGCCAAATCTCTTGCAAGAAAGTGTAGGCGGGAGCCTTTTGCGGTGAGTTGCTCAGTAACAAATATCGGAGTATCTTCATGAGTATGGAAGCCCAAATGCTTAGCACACAATTTTGATTTAGTTTTAACATTAAAGGTTTTACACAGTTTCAGTACGTCATTCTTCAGTAGTGTGGATGAGGTTTCCACTATAATTGGGGTATTCTGTGAGTCCTTTTTGCCACGGACCCTATATATGTCTCTAATGTCAGCTTTACATAGACTTCCTCCTATTGTCGAAGACAGACTTAATGCCATGTGAACCAAATCGTCTTTTGTTTCGTTGTTTCTCCTAGGAACGTTTTTAATTTCAAAGTTTGACTTACGATTTCCCAGTTGCAGGTTCTCGATTTTCTCTTCTAACAAAGTAATATACTCCCTGTCCTCTTTTGTCTTACTTTCCAATTGTACAATTTTATCATTTAATTCCTGATTTTGGCTCATGAGTAGTGAAACTGCATTTTCTATATTAGAATTTGTTTGTTTTATTTCCAAAAGAGTCGGTGTAATATTTTTCAAATCCTGTTGTTGGGTGGCCCATAGCGACTGAATCATATTCTTGATGTCTTCCTTAAAGCCATTTAAGTCATCCATCGTTACGGCCTTACTGCGCGTGAACACATAGTTCGGCGGTGTAATCTCTTCAGCGCAGTGCACTGAGTGTGACTCATCCTGGTCACACACAGACATATTGGCTTCGCGGCTCATTACGGGTACTTTTTACGTGGCTCGCAAGTACCAGGGTGACAGCAGGCCCGTGGAGTCTTGCCGTAGCAATGTCGTAGCACTCAACGGCAGGTCTCGTAGCGCGCGTCGTAGCACGTAGGCGGGGCTTGGTGCAGCGTCGTAGGCGAAGTAGTGGCACTACTCGTAGATGCGTGGACGATCTCTTATCAAGTTATGCACTCCTATTTTCTTGAGCGTATTTATTTTTATTTTTATTTATTTATTTATAACAAAATAAAATAACAAAGTACAGGTGCAGACGTGCACTCCGTGAGCGATCCGAGGGGGAAGAGGACGTTAGGGACGTAGAGGGCGTTATGGGATGTTGATTGCGAAAATGGCATTTAGGTAGGTATTTTGAAGTCCAACACGGCGCCATGAAATGGGGGTTCTATTTTTTATGGATAAATAAAACGGGAACGAGAACAGGAATGAGAACGGGAACGGGAACTAATCCTTACACCTATTATAAATGCGAAAGTCCGTTTGTTTGTAAAGTTGATTGTAAGTAATTTTGTTATTTATTATCTTTATTAGCTGAGCAGTCAGAATATTATTACTTATTATTTTTTTTATATATAAATTATACTTTTAGACAGTCGAGCCCCTAAGTATTCACATTTTATACTTACCTCAAAAGAAACTTAATATTTTTTACATAATTTGTTTGTTTGTTCGTTTGTTTGCTACGCCTTCACGTCTTAAGTACTGAACTGATCATCATGAAATTTTGCGTACATGTTGTCAGGGGTCCAATGAAGGACATAGGGTATCTTTCATCCCGAAAAAAGTATTGTTCCCGAGGGTAGCAAAAACCTTCCACGCAGACGAAGTCACGGGCGGCCGCTAGTAATAAATATAAGACGTAGGTATAGTAAACGATCTCCTTAATCAAGTCGTATAAAACGTTTATGAATCCCGTAAAAGTAAACACAGACACTTAATCCAACAGCCGTAAAGTCCGAATTGTGTCACACGACACGACGCGCACTTTTTATGGCCCCACGCATCGGACTATGGGATACTTTAGCCTCAATTTACACTGCGGGCGAAGGGAAGCGTCTAGAAACGAAGCGAATTTTGCGGTACATAACATAATGAGTCTTATGCCAATTACGTAAAATGCAAACTTAAACGATAAGTATACAGGTCCCAAAACTTTGCCACACGGAGGGAAAGTACCTTAAATATTGAAGATAGGAAATTTTACTGAAACAAGACTTCATTTTGTTTTTAAAAATAATTGGTACTGCATTCAAAGATTTTTTAAAAATCTTTGAAGGTCCGAAGTTCCGTTTTAAAAAAAAACAAAATGAAGTCTTCTTTAAGTAAAATTTCCTATCTTCAATACTTAAGGTAGGTACTTTCCCTCCGTGTGGCAAAGTTTTGGGACAGCCTGTATACGCACAAGAATGCACACTAATTGCCTGAAAAAGGCGCGGCCTTTTAGTTTGCGCTTTTCACAATGGCCTTGAGGCGCAGATCACACAGAAAGTACATTTTGTATAGAACCGTCGGTCGGCCGGCCGGGTCCGCGACAGGCGTCTTTTCTGTGTGGCTTGCGCCTAAGACTTGTACCATAAAATTAGCTTCGCCTTCAGCCCCCCTATTATTATTATTATTTAGAAGGGGGGACACCAGCGAAGCCGGACGGGTGATCAGTCACCTTGATTGGAACCATTTCACCCATTTCCCCAAATCCCCACAGGGGGAGGCGGGTTATCATTTACCCCACCGGCGTCGGACCCTTGAACCTACCTGTAAGCTTACAGTACCTGCTGAGTTGACTTATCGTTAACTGCTTTAAATCCTCTTCCTTAAGCTTGTCCGCTCCAAAGAGCTCCCAGCGCAGGGATGCGTACATCGGGCATTCTGCCATGAAGTGGTAGCTTGTTTCTTCTCTTTCTTTGCATTGCATTCAGCCCCCCTACTCAAATGTCCACTTTTCTATTCGTTCGCTAACTTAAAGCTTAAAAATAAGCAATTAAACGATCAAGCCACACGTCGCAAGTTTATGTAAATCACAGACATTTGTATTGTATGCAATTGACAAGCCTACGACACGCAATTTTGGAGTTTATGGCTTATTTTCAATTTTTAAGTTAGCGAACGAATAGAAAAGTGACCATTTGAGTAGCCCCCCTCCCCTTCGCGCGCGTTGTGAATTGAGCCTTACCAAAGCTCAAGCGAAGCGGTGTAATAAATCAGAGTAGGCTGCAAACGGGCGTGACTTAAATTTTAATTAATCACTAACTTGTAATAGAACATTGGGAAGAAATGAGTTTAATATTGATAAGCATATCCAGGGTGGAAAAAAATAGTTTTTTTTAATATTGACTTGGATTACCTAAAATACAAATAAGTGAATTGGCGGCGAGTTAGCAAATAATGAAATGTTATCAACAGGTGTAGCGATAACCGCACACCATCAGGTAATCCGTAACATAATGCAAAAGTTGCTTAACAGAAGCTATATCTCGGTCTGTATGTTTGTTTCATTTTCATGTCTAAACTGCTGAACCAGTTTTAATGAATCTTGGTATATGTATTAGATTTTTTATAAACAGATAGATTATACTTAGGAGGACATTGTCGACTAATTTATTCCCGAGATTCCCACAGGAAACTACATTCCAGGCGCCTATTGTAGACAAAAGCTAATCTTTAAGGTAAGTACTAATAATAAAAATGCGAAAGGTTACCCCTTTCGCATGGATGGTACAGAAAAGAATAAGAGATACCTTTCGTCCAGGAAAAAAGTACTTTTAACGATAACGTCCTGTTCTATAGTTCTAACGATAGTGTTCTGTATAATCATCATCATCATTATATCAGCCGCACGACACCCACTGCTGGGTATAGGCCTCCTCCAAGGATCTCCACGACGATGATCGGTCCTGCGCTGCCTGCATCCAGCGGCTTCCCGCGACCTTCACCAGATCGTCGGTCCAACCTGTTGGGGGGCCTACCCACGGATCGTCGTCCGGTGCGCGGTCGTCATTCCAGAACCTTTCCGCCCCAACGGCCATCGGCTCTTCTCGCTATGTGTCCCGACCATTGCCATTTCAGCTGAGCAATCCTTCGAGCGATGTCGGTTACTTTAGTTCTCCTGCGGATCTCCTCGTTTCTGATTCGATTACGCAGACACGCCGAGCATGGCCCTCTCCATTGCACGCTGGGTGACCATGAGCCTCCTTAGTGACCAACGTTTCACAGCCGTAAGTCATCACTGGTAACACACACTGGTCATGGTTCTGTATAAAATAAGAATTAATATTCTAGAATAGTAAAAGCAATCAATCACTATCAATAATTCAGTAATACAAACTTTGCTGTCGACGTAGTTTGAAAGTGAAAACATTATTAAAGTCACTTCGCTGATTGGAAAAGTTTCCTCGTGTGTATAGGCATTACAATGCCGATGGCTAAGTGTTTGAGTTGCCAACTCTCAACTTTTCTTTTTCCATATTTACATATTCTCGTTTGAAGGATGGGGCCCAATAAGTACGTTACGAGTTTGTTAATTTCACTTTGCAAGTATTCAATCATATTTTAACTTCTTACCGCGTAGTTACAGGTCAATTCTCTTGACTGATTTAATACTAAATATTAAGAATGAAGTAGAGTCTTAACCTGTTTATTTTAAAGTCGTTTCTAAAATGCCTGTTTGTAATTTGTATAGAAATTGTACACATCAACAAAACCTCTAAGCGCGTGTTAATGTGATAAAATCAATGATATTAGAATTTTGATAAAATGTAATAAAAGGAAGGAAGTGAGAATGACACAATGTTTAAACAATTAAAATCAGATGATACGAGTAAACTGCTGCTAATAAATATTTATTAGCAGCAGTTTACTCAGCATCAACATTGAGTGAGGTCATAAAGAATCTCTGCAATGATTGGGTTTGGCCTGACCTGTAGGTAAATTTTATTTACGTGCCCTTAGTCACAATACTTTAGCGACCACTGATAAAATTAAGAATGAGGTAGGTAGGTAATAAGATAAGATATTGATCCATCTATCAAACTAATAGGTCACCATTTTCTATAATTAAACCCGTTAACACGCTAAATTCTTCTTGCCTCTTAAAATATCCAGCTAGGAATCCAAGGTTCCAAGGAAAATTGCTCAGTGAAATGCGACTAATAAAATTAAAATCCGTGCTTTGGCCATTGTTTTTATAGCCGAGTGTTCGACGCAATGGGGTTTACGATGTTGCCGATTAATCAGCTGGAGTGTTAAAGTGAGATGATGACTGAGCACTAATCTACCCAGCGGATTTAGTTCGATGAATCTACCTATCTTTACGGCACGTTCAACATTTGAAGCAAATGAATAGATATCTACCTAGTTAGCCATTTGATTGAATTTCAATATTCATTTGCTGCCATTAAACTGCTTATTTCAAGAAGGTATTCGGCTATGAAGTTATTTTTATTTCTTTTCCTAATCCTTTTTATTACGAAAATATATCTTGTGTATTTTAAAAGTAATTGTAATTTTAAAAATGTGGCGGGTACTAAGTTTTTAAGGCCAGTGTAATTCTAGAAAAAGTATTTACCTACAGTCTAATCTTCAATAGAGATGTGTGACTTAGAAAGATATCGAATTAAACCAGACTAGGTAGGTACTTGAACCAGATATCGAATTCCCAACTATTCAGACTAAACTTGTCTAGAATAATACAACCAATGAGGATTTGCAGTTTATGACGAACTCGCAGAAGAAAATATTACGTCATTATAATATTCAGAAGTAAAATACCTACACTATTTAAGAATACTACCGAAGGACTTATCCCTTCCTAAGGATGGAATTCCTCGAAAGCATCCTATAAGATAGCATAGCAAGCAATTTCTGGGTCGAGCGATTTTGTGTAAATACCAATATTCCCAAGTTTAGGGCGGTAAGATTACCTTTGACCTATTGGCGGCTTGGAGAATTTAAAAATCACTCATTGTAACGGTCGATTTTAAGTGAAAGAAATCTTTCCTTTTTTTGAAATTGGTAGGTACCTTTAGCAATCATGTGTGTATGTACAGCCATACCACAGAATATTTGATAGTAGCCATACCCCCGGTTTCTCTCCGTCGAATAGCTTTAGTTTAAAAAGAAAGCTAAACGCTATACGTCTGAAAGCTGGCTATTAGGTATGTACTTATAGGTATATTACTTAGTAATGGCAGGGTAACGTTATTACAATCACGTTTGGTGGTAATCACATCTTTTAATACAGTGCTGTTTCCTTATGATTCCCAAATTCAATCATTAAATGACGATATATAGGTAAGTATAGCATATTTTTAAAAGTTCCGCAAAAAGATTCCGTGTAGTTAAGGTGAGGTTTTAGAAAAGGTGAAACAAACTCTCAAGACATTTTAAGATTTCAAAAGAATATGATAAAACTCAATAACAAAACAACAAAAGCAAAACGAAACGTTTAGGGAGAAGTATTCAAATTCTCTCTCACTGACGAGGTACGTCACGACCCTTATAAAAAGCCATAAATATTCAATGTCACCTCAATAACCGGAGCACTGTTTGCGTAAACTTTTCCCATTGAATTTTTCACTAGGCGAGACGTCGCATCACATCTTTGTATTATTCAAAGGAGTGTTCCTATGTACCTTGACTTTGGTTCCACTGATTTTTGCGAAAAACTGTATTATACTACTCTACCTCAAAATTTTCTGTAAAACCTGCAGTCTTGTAGCATTGATTTAGAGGAGATTAACTTTACTAATCGTTAAAATTTATCAGGAAGTTATACCTCGCGCGACGAGTTAAGAGCGCTCGGCAGTCTGGAGGGGGTATGCGCAGTATCATTTTTTCATAACAAATTCCTACTGCGCATACCCCCTCTACATTTGCTGAGCGCTCTTAACTCGCCGCGCGAGCTGTACGACTTAGGAAAGTGACGACATAAGAACACATAAGAAGGTGTCAACTTGCGAAGGTGTCGACTTCCATCAGCTATTTTTGATGTCCCCACTGCTGGGGCACAGGTCTTCCTTATGGGTGGTAAGGAGGATGGGCCATAACCCACCACGCGGGCCCAATGCGGATTGGTGGGTGTTAACGACTGCAAATACAACCGGGAACAACGGCTTAACGTGCCTTCCGAAGCACGGAGGAGCTCGAGATAATAATTTTTTGGTCACCCATCCCATGACCGACCCTTGCGAACGTTGCTTAACTTCCGCAATCGCTGGGCCAGGCGCTAAGCCACTGCGCCACCGAGCTCCTCAGACTCCTCGGTGACGACTTAAGAATAAGAAAATATAGTAACCACTTAGAAAAGTGACGACTTTGGAAAGAAGACTACATTAGGATCATGACCACGTGACCCTGAAGGCTTTAAAGATAGCTGAATAGTTTAATTGCTCGTTTGTTTTGTTTCTCAATGACCTACAGGTAAATATTATTTAAATCCAAATCAATTGGTTGACGTTAAGGAGCTGTGATGTGACATTATAATTATAATGGTTAACAACTAGCACAGGCAGTAATATCATACAAAATGTTGCTCTGTTGTCTTTTACATCATTAAATTTTCAATATACAGTTGGATTCTGGATTGGTTTAATCTTTTAGTACCATGTCGCACCAACTATTGCGTTCATGTGGTCCTAAGGGTCAAGAGTTAGTTAGAGCGACAAAGTACTAAACTGGTCAGCTACTTCCAAAGCTGACTGTACCAATATTATCATTATATTTCCCTTCGTTACGATGCTTTTCCCCGTCGTCAGCTACCAGTAACCATAAAATGAATAAACAGACTGACAAAACTACGTCGCCGTTTCCCTCCCATTCTTTGGGCTTGTTATACCAATTTACATTTTAAAACGCTACTTTACAGCGCTGGCAAAATGCCCGCTGGTAATTTCTATCTGTTTTACATTTGTTCTCTGTTCCATTGTTCGTAATATTATTCCACTGAAAATAAAAATGTGTATGTACATTCTTATCTGCTTTAGCTTCAGTGGTTGTAATAAAGATATTGTTAAAATCTTATTCTATTTCTTTGACAGCTTTATCTACAGATTTATAACTATTGCTTTTGGCAAATGCTGGGGTAACTTAGCATTTAAATGTCACAATATTTTTCAGTTCATTTTGAATATGGCGTCTCTTTTTTTAACGCCGTTAAATAAAAATGCACCTTAGCTCCCTGTGATAGTTGTCATTCTCGCGTAGAGACTTAAAAAGTTAGGCTGCTTTCAGACGATAACACACGACCTAACCTCAACACGAACTCAACTCAAATTCAATTCAACCGCAGCTTACTCCTTGAAATACTTCGCTTACAATTTTGAGTTTTATGACAGATGATGTAATTGCACACGCCCCGCGCTCAACATCAACTCAACTCAAACTCAACCCGAACTCACCTGAACATTTCACAGGAGCTTATTAATGTGTCATAAGACTCAAAATTGTAAGCGATGTATTTCAAGGTGGGCTGTGGTTGAGGTGAGTTCGGGTTGAGGTCGAGTCGTGTGTTATCGTCTGAACGCAGCCTTACAGTCAATATTTTTATGGGCGATTTGTCACCGCACGCACGCAGGGCCAAGGCTACGCACACCAAAGCCAAGGCTACACTTACCAATGCCAAGGCTAATCTCCCCTTCGTCGCCACGTGAGGAAAATACAGAGAAATAGTGAACTTTATGTCGTGAAGTTTGATTTGGTTTGGTGTATTACCACAGTATATATTGGTATTGTGTCAGAAATTTAGGGGTCTCTCATATTTAGTATGAAATAAAATAAACCAACATGTGAAAGCGCTCTAAGCACAAATCTTATGACGGTACTCTTTCCGCACAGACGACGTGGCACAGTGGATTTTGGGACCCAAAAAAGTGACATCGCGAGATTATTCCAAAATCTGTTAGTTCTAGTCATTTGTGATTCCCGACGAGAACTCCCGTGTGCTAATTATGTCTAGATTTTAATCTAGAGGAATTTCCAAAATGCATAAAACGGCGGTAAAAATATGGAAAATCCTTTATTACTCCTAAACGATATCAGTGATTGTAAACCTGATAGCATAGTATTATAAGCACAGTAAACACTCACATTTCAAGAGTTGATTGACAGTTCTACTCGCGGTAGTTTATGAGAAATTTGAGGTTTTATGTTTTACCTTAGATATTTTTTACTCGACAATAGGGAATATGCATAAGTCACCGATTTTGATGAATTTGAGCTTGATCGCTGCGGACACTTATAAAAACATGATGGAACAGGAAAAAAAATAAAAAAAATGTATTATTTTAGTTTTATCACACGATGAAATCAGGGAAAAATAACATTTTTTCTATTTTCATTTTCGGATATAATGCACTTTACAGTCAGATAGAATATCGAATAAGAAACAATATTTTGTATGACACATATGTACTTAAACGCAAAATTTAGGGAGATAATTGAAGATTATTGGCTAACTCCATATTAAACGCGCCGATACACACCTGAAACGTGATGTGTGACGTCACCATTTTGTATGGAGCGTTTTCGGCGGGTGCTGCTGCGCGCTAACTTCAAGTAAGTAACTATATCACGAGAAAAAAACGCAAGAGAAAAGTTTTAATATTACAGTTAATTTTCTCACGCATTATACTTTTGATTAAGATTAAAAAAAAAAATTGATGCTTATTCCCTATTCTGCCGTATTTGGATAAGTTATTAACACAGAAATGTTGACATTACTATGCCCCACATTATATTTTTTTTGTGTTTCCAAAAGTGGTGGAACACTAGAGAAATTTAATGTTTTAAAATCATCTAGGGTTGTCACTCTTCAGAAAAAGTGTAACGCCTTAATTTCATAAATGAGCAAATTAAGTTCAAACGTTTTGCTATTAAACTTATGTTGGAAAATTATTGTTTAGTTAGTTAGCAATTCATCAAATAAAAGTTATTTTACTTCTTCATTACATGTATGGAAAAAAAGGGTTTTTAATTGAGCTTGTAAATAAAATACGTACGTTACGATAACATATGTAACTATATACAACGTGTTACAAAATAACCCCTGTTGCTGAATTTGGTAGATAGGGAACACTAACAAAATCGCGAAAAAAAAATCAGCTGTTTCATACGTTTTGAAATTTTATTTTTTTTATGGGCTGATTTTTTCGCGGTTTCAGAGTTGGTTTGGTCCCATAGTAAAGTTGTTCAGTTTTATGGTCTACCGTATTCGGCATTAGGGGTTGTTTTATAACACGTTGTATATTACAAAGATTTTATTTTATTTCATTTCTAAGTAGGTACACACAATTTAACGTATAAACGTTATAATGATAACATCCTGACAATCTTCATGCAATAAGCCAACTTCTTGGATAGTACCTACCTAATTACCTTGTTTATATTTGGATAATATAGTAAAAAGCGCCTATTTTTTAACACGTTTTTATTAGGTTGCTTTCGCATTTGTTTCTCCACAAAGTTTGCGAACGATTTTATCCTAGCTTCCCGATGAGCTAGAGACTTGAAACTTTGAACATAGGTCAGAACTGGAAGGTGTAACGTTACAAAGAAGAGGGGAAGATAGAGAGCCTACCTAGAGTAGAAGGATTGAATCTAGCTAGTTAAGGAGCAAAGTAGAAAGATGGAAATATAGTACAATTAACATTTATTTACACTAAACCTAACAGAAAGGAAGCTAAGGAACTTAAATGCTACGAGGGAGGATAGGGGAAGGGGCGATTCTTCAGAGGCTTGCAGAGGGACAGGGGAACGTTGTCTAGCGCGCGGAGAGGGGACGCGGAAGGGACGTAGTGGTACCGTGGATGAGCAGCGTAGACAGGCCGGAGATGGAGCGCAGATGAACGAAGGCTGGCCGCAGATGGAGCGTTTCAGCAGTAGAATAGTAGGTGCTGCCCAGCAGGAGTTGGAGACTCGCAGCACCCGTAGAACTATTAGTTGACACTCGCGGCGTGGGCTTTCTTGTAAGGCCCGGGAACACTACTTGTTTACACCGTAGATCTCGAGGACTGACTGAACCACGTAATAGGTTTGACAATCCTTTAATACTCACAGTAAATTTTGAAAAACCGAAAGAAAAATGTAGAAGAAAAATAATACAGCATTTCAAAATGGGAATTCGTGTATTCGCTCGGCAGCAATACAAAAGAGCGGAATGGCCAATAAATTGATAGACAACCTACGCGAAGTGTGAGTAGAATTGAAAAAAGCAAATAAACTTAGCTGTCACTTGTAAACAAGCAGCTGTCAAAATAAATACAAAATTATAACCTCACTTTTCCACTAAGTATGAAATTTATGTATGAAATTCAATAAAATTGTATGAAAAAGGATGAAACTACAAACTTAATAAGAATCGCCGTAAAAAGACGAATAAATTGCTGCCAAGCAAATGCTTATTTACAAAGAATTTGGAAAGTTATGGCCAAAAAATACTTATTCCCTAAGAAACTTAAACTAATTAAAACTAGCTTAAAACTAAAAGCTCAGGAGCGACAGGCAGCTCGCTACATTATTCCCCCCCCAAAGAGAAAATTTTCCCTTAGGAAAATTTTACAAGAGTAAAATAAAGCTAATAAAATATGTACAGTAATTTACAAATTCACACCAATGTGCTATAGTTACACAAAAGGGCATTGTCCTGCAGAGCTTAGCTACTCTGCAGCAAAGAGAATAAAGAGAGAGATTATACTTGATTTCTGTCTGGAGAGCTTAGCTACTCTCCAACAGAGAGTAAACATAGAGACGATGTGCACTATGGCCGCCTGTATGCAGAATAAAAAATTAAAATCATGCTCAAATATACAGAATAGTGTGCCTGCCGTCCGCATATGTACTAGAATAAAATACAAACAGAAATAAACAAACCGAAACAAAATTACAACTTAAAATCTTTTATGTGCCATTTGCCTCTGGCTCCATTTTGGTCTTCTAAAATATAAACAAGAGGAGAAAGCTTACGTATAACTGTACACTTTATAAAACGTGGTGCCAATTTCGCAGAGAAATATGCACCTGCATCACTTTGAACATAATTTCGACGCCAAACAATATCGCCGACATTAAATTCCTTAAAAGAGCGCCTTAAATTATAAGGACCAGTGTTCTTAACATACGCATTATATAAAGCAACTTGAACCTGGTCAAAGTAGGATGCTAAATGCCCAAGATTATTAGCATAGATATCACGGGGCATAAAAATTATCTCGTCCAAGTCAGATGTTGGTGTATAAAGGGAGCCAGTGGAAACATACTCCCGACCATGAACAAGAAAGAAAGGAGAAAAACCCGTAGATAAATTTACACTAGAGTTCATAGCGCATTGAATCTTGCTGAGATGTTTGTCCCAAGAGCGATGATCATTGCCTACTAAGGCAGCTAACGCGGTTACGATGGTACGATTATATCGCTCGGTAAGATTAACCTGTGGACAGTAACGCGGAGTAAAGGATACGAACGGAATATTATAACGCGAAAGAAAATTTGAGAATTGATGAGATTGGAACTGTGAGCCATTGTCCATAATAATAGTTTGGGGAACGCCATGGATAAAAAAGACAGAGTTCTCCAAATGAAAAATAACATTTTCGGTAGTTGCGCGTTTGAGAGGGAAAATAAGTGTATATTTGGAAAAGCAACAATTTACAACTAAAATATATTGATTCCTTTGCCTGGTCATTGGAAGAGGGCCCATTAAATCCAATGAGATGGACTGCCAAGGACGTGAACATATTTTTGGTTTTCCCATTGGCCCAAAAGGAGAATGGTTCAAATGTTTATACGCCAAACATGTTTCACAAGAAGAAATAATTTTTGAAATTTGTTTAAACATACCAGACCAATAATAAAGAATAGAGAGTTTTTTGTAAGTTTTAAAAATGCCAAAATGAGGACTTGAAGCGTCACCATGAGCGGCTTTAATAAGGTCTTCTCTAGCAGAAGGTGGGGGCACTTCCTTCCAAAGGAAATCTTGGTTCAGCGGTTCAGATGAATTAAAGCGACGGTACAACTTACCATCCCGAACACTGAAATTAGGATATGAATCTGGGTTTTCGCGACAATTGTTAAATATATTATTAAAACGATCTGTTTCAAAGGTATCACTAGAAATAGCAATAGGTTCGATCATATTGGTTTTCGATCTTGAAAGTAAATCAGGGACAACATTTTCTTTACCCCTTTTATGTTTTAAAATAAAATTAAAGCACGACAGACGAAGAGCCCATCGGGCAAGTCTCCCGGTTGGATTGGACATATTCAAAAACCATTTCAGAGCTGCATGGTCGGTGAAAACAGTAAACTGTTTACCATTATCTAAGTAACAACGCCAGTGTTCAATAGCTGTGAGCACTGCTAAAGTCTCTCGTTCAGTTGTCGAGTAATTTTGTTCATTTTTATTTAGAGATTTGCTCATATAAGCAATAACTACCTCATTAGAGCCTTGAGTTTGTGTAAGCATAGCGCCTACGCCAACATTAGAAGCGTCACAATGGACAGAAAAAGGAAGATCAAAATCAGGACATGAAAGAATTGGAGCCGAAATAAGCGCTTCCTTTAGTTTGCGGAAAGCAGCCTCAGCATCAGGATTCCAAACAAATTTTGAAATTGAACCAGAAGTCAATTTATTAAGAGGAGAAGCTACAGAGCTAAAATTGGGAATGAAACGTCTAAACCAACTACATGTTCCCAAAAATTTCCTCATTTCCCTTTTATTTGTAGGAATTGGAAAATCTAAAATTGCCTGAACCTTGGCCGGATCAGCTCGTAAACCCTTATTGTCCACAATATACCCGAGATACTTTAATTCGTTACGAAAGAATTGACTTTTACCAAAGTTGATTGTGAGACCAGCAAGAGAGAGTTTTTGGTGAACTTTCATCAAAAGAGAAATATGCTCTTCAAAAGTATTACTAATGATAATTATGTCATCGAGATAACAAAACACTTTATTTTCGAATTCTGGAGTAAATAATTGATCCATTAAACGTTGTTGAGTAGCAGGGGCATTCGTCAGACCAAACGGCATTACCATAAAACGATACATTCCTCTGCCGGGTACATAAAAAGCGGTCTTATCCCTATCATTAGGGTCCAAAGGTATTTCCCAAAATGCTTTTGCAATGTCAATACTAGAAAGATATCGAGCATCCCTAAGGTTATCCAAAATTTCACTTATTAACGGAAGGCTATAAGCATCCTTTTTAGTAATTGAATTTAATTTGCGACTGTCGACGCAGAACCGCCAATCGCCATCCTTCTTTGGTGTTATTAAAACTGGGGAAAGCCAGGGGCTCTCACATTCCTCAATAACGTCAAGTTCCAACATTTTATCCACCTCATTCACGAGAGCTTTCTGTTTCTCTGGAGAGAGTCTATAACAACGCTGACGAATAGGTGGGGCATCGCCCGTATCAATTTTGTGACAAATTAAATTTGTACGACCAAGCTTGCCATTCTGTTCGAAAGAAATATTTTTAAATTGATCAATGACATCAGAAGCGATAGTTTTCTGAACGTCAGACAAATGGGAAAATGATAAAACCTGAGTATCAGTAGAACTATTTATAGTATTAATTCGGGAAGAAATATTTTGTAAGGGTATTTTGGGAAATAAGTCAAACTTCTTCCAAAAGTCAATACCAAGAATAAGGGAAGGATATATATCGGAAAAGACCAAAGCTTTAATTAAATGAGTAGAACCGTTAAAGGTCATGGGCAAAAGCATATACCCAGAAGACTTCACAGTATTTTTATTTGCAACCATTACTTTCGCAGACGACTTGAATAGAGTAAACCCAAGGTTTACAAATTGTTTATGAGAATCATTACCTAATACAGTAACACAACTTCCACTATCTAATAATCCGGAAAATGTTTTACCGGCTATGGAAACATTGGTAAAAGGACGCTGGTTATCAATTTCCTCGATAAAAATGGAAGTGCTAAAATAATTTAATAAATCTTGATTATCTTTAGAATTTAGGGAAGAACTACTATTCAAGTCGCTATCTAGTTTTTTGGAGACGAAGGCCTATTGCATTTAGGACAATCAGTAGCCTTAGTACCTTTAAAGCCACATTTAAAACAAACGGGATCCCGGGGTTTGTCACAGTTATTAATTGAGTGCCCATTAGTCCTACAACGTACACAGAATAGATGGGACTGAAAGGAAGGCGCATTATCGACACGATTGAAATGATTACCCGGGCCGGAAGACTGACCGGAAATGCGGTTTGTAGAAGGAACTGGAACAGAACGAAGTCCACTGTCAACAGGAGGTGAAGACTGAAAAGTATGTCTGACAGGTGAATGAATTCTAGCAGGAGCAGGAGTCCTATAACCTGGTTGTGGAGTGGAACTACCAGGGGAATATTGGGAATTACCTGAAGTCGCAATAGAGCTACGCTGGGAATACTGGGAATTACCTGGGGGTGCAATATTAACCCGATAGGAATACTGGGAATTACCTGGGGGTGCAATATTATCCCGATGGGAATACTGGGAATTACTTGAAGGAACGATATTATCGTGATGGGAATATTGGGAATTGGAACCTGGAGATGTGAGAGGGATATCCTGAGAAAAATGTACAGTCCGAGCAGAGGGTCTTGCAACGTAATTAAATTCCGAAGCACAATTGTTTAGTGGTTTCGGTTCGTGAAAATTTCTGTCTCTATCGATCATATGATCATAAGATTGACAAGTAGTTATAAGCGAGTCTATCGAGAAAATATTATTAAGAGCAACAAATGTAGAATAACAAGGACGAATATTATGAAGTAAAATATCAAGCTGTTCCTGCTCAGATAATTTTCTAGAAAGCCTGGAAAACATTCCAAACATAACAGAAACATAGACTATAATGGATTCCCCTAAGCCCTGTGTACGATTACGAATAGCTTCCATTAACTTATAATCATAATCGTGAGCACCAAAATCTTTTATCAGGGATTCCGTTAATTGGTCCCAAGAAATATCCGGATTCCGAAATAGTTGGAACCGGAACCAGTGCAAGGCATCTTCCGTAAATATTTCGAATGCGTGGTTTCGAAGAGTGGTTTTATCGATATTGCGGGAAATAGAAAATTCCTGAATTTTCTGGAGAAAAGAACGAGGACATGACTTGCCATTAAACGAAAAGGATTTCAATTCTTTGATTGAAACTGGATGGGGAGCACTTGCCTGATTTGACTGTGGCCTGTCAAGGTGAAGGTTTGAAGAGGCAGGGTACAAAGTTGGATTGGGAGGAGAAGTGGAACGTTGGTCACTTACAAATTTTCGGACTGGTTCAGCAGCTTCAAACGTCAAGGGTTCGAATCTTTTTTCTAAGAAGTCAAATTTCTGTTTAATACTAGAGTAAAGTTCGCTATTTTCGGGGCAAAGGAGAATATCGATCCTATCCAAACGAAAATAGGAATGGTTCAGAAAGGTTTCGATTTTTCTAATTAAATTACGTTTACCGCCTTCGATCTGGTCAATCTTAGCGTCGATATAATTTAAAGTAACCGATAATTGCTGAAGATCGGTGTCGGGTGACAAAATGGAGTCTACTACTTCCTCAGATGGAAGAGTCTCTAATAATTTGGTAACTTGAGTACGCAGCTTAATAATGGTATCTAGTGGTACTTCACCCCTAACTTCGACTTCATACACCAACTCCGCCTTATTAAGGTAAACTACATTTATAAAGCGAGCCATTTTACACAGAGAAATAAATATCCACAGAGCAAATAATTCCTACGTGACTATGTAACTATACGTACCTACCTAAAGAGGCAAGCGGCAAAAAGATAAAAACTCCTTACTGAGAGATAAAATCCTTCTTTATCAAAGTAGGTTTCTATGCAAAATAATTAGAGCAAAAGTTGAATTTAGAGTAAAGTGATATAGAATTTAGAGATAAATTTAATGGAAATAAATTTTGAAAGTAAAATTAAATTTCAGGTCGCCCAATTAAAATGGGTAGATGAGATGAGATAGATGAGATGAGTGGTAGTTGTAGTGAGTGTAGTGGTTCGGTACCTCTTAGTCGGACTCGAAATCCTACGAGGTACCTTAAGCGCTTGTTTGACTTTCCAGGATACTCTCCTGGAAGTCAAGTTGTATGTATGCTTAGGTCCAAGAATAACTATACAATTACTTAAAATAATTGTATAGTTTAAACTCGAGAACCTAAGTATACGTGCTACTGTCACTAGGACAGCGTGATTGTGTATCTGTCTGTTTATGTATGTAGCGATTTGATCAGTGTCCTGTAAAGTAGGGTATAGTGTATTTAGATGCTTCTAACTACAGGATGAAATGAAAATGCAGTTACGTGGAGTTAGTTTTGTCGGTGGAGTTTGGTGTGAAGTGTGTATGTATGAATGCACTGTCGGGGAGTCGCCCCGACCAAGTGCTGTGATTGGAGAGTAAGCACGATCGGAGAGTCGCCCCGATCACGTGCTGTGATTGTGAAGTATGTAGTGCACTACCGGAGAGTTGCCCCGGCCAAGTGCTATGAGTGTGGGGAGAGAAGTGTGAGTTTGCCAAAAGTTGCCTAAAATTATCTACCTTGGGGAAGGGTGTTTTAGAATTTAGAGAGTGGGGTTCTTTCTGTTGGGCGCCAAAACTGTAACGTTACAAAGAAGAGGGGAAGATAGAGAGCCTACCTAGAGTAGAAGGATTGAATCTAGCTAGTTAAGGAGCAAAGTAGAAAGATGGAAATATAGTACAATTAACATTTATTTACACTAAACCTAACAGAAAGGAAGCTAAGGAACTTAAATGCTACGAGGGAGGATAGGGGAAGGGGCGATTCTTCAGAGGCTTGCAGAGGGACAGGGGAACGTTGTCTAGCGCGCGGAGAGGGGACGCGGAAGGGACGTAGTGGTACCGTGGATGAGCAGCGTAGACAGGCCGGAGATGGAGCGCAGATGAACGAAGGCTGGCCGCAGATGGAGCGTTTCAGCAGTAGAATAGTAGGTGCTGCCCAGCAGGAGTTGGAGACTCGCAGCACCCGTAGAACTATTAGTTGACACTCGCGGCGTGGGCTTTCTTGTAAGGCCCGGGAACACTACTTGTTTACACCGTAGATCTCGAGGACTGACTGAACCACGTAATAGGTTTGACAATCCTTTAATACTCACAGTAAATTTTGAAAAACCGAAAGAAAAATGTAGAAGAAAAATAATACAGCATTTCAAAATGGGAATTCGTGTATTCGCTCGGCAGCAATACAAAAGAGCGGAATGGCCAATAAATTGATAGACAACCTACGCGAAGTGTGAGTAGAATTGAAAAAAGCAAATAAACTTAGCTGTCACTTGTAAACAAGCAGCTGTCAAAATAAATACAAAATTATAACCTCACTTTTCCACTAAGTATGAAATTTATGTATGAAATTCAATAAAATTGTATGAAAAAGGATGAAACTACAAACTTAATAAGAATCGCCGTAAAAAGACGAATAAATTGCTGCCAAGCAAATGCTTATTTACAAAGAATTTGGAAAGTTATGGCCAAAAAATACTTATTCCCTAAGAAACTTAAACTAATTAAAACTAGCTTAAAACTAAAAGCTCAGGAGCGACAGGCAGCTCGCTACAAAGGCAATGCAATATTATAGTGTCATTGAGCTGATCGGATGATGAAAACCGGAAGAAGGCCACAGGAACTCTATGATGAAACCATACAACCCCATCGTGTTTGGGCTCGTTAGCATCGTCTTGACGAGTACTCTAATGGGAGACGAGGTCCAGGGTCTGATGATGAAGCCGAAAGGCCAAGCCATAGGAACTCAATATTGAAACCGTGCAACCCCATCAAATTTGGGCTCGTTTGAATCGCCTTGACGAGTACTTTGTTGGGAAATAGTGTCCAGGGTTTGACGATGGAGCCGGAAGAAGGCCACTGGAACTCGGTAATAAAACCATGCAATCCTATCGAGTTTGGGCTCGTTTGAATCATCTTGACGAGTACTTTGATGGGGAATAGTGTCTGAAGATCTGATGATGGAGCCGGAGGAAGGCCATAGAAACTCTATGATGAAACCATACAACCCCATCGTGTTTGGGCTCGTTAGCATCGTCTTGACGAGTACTCTAATGGGAGATGAGGTCCAGGGTCTGGTGATGAAGCTGAAAGTCCATGCCATAGGAACTCAATATTGAAACCATGCAACCCCATCGAGTTTGGGCTCGTTTGAATCGTATTGACGAGTACTTTGTTCGGAAATAGTTTCTAGGGTCTGATGATGGAGCCGGAAGAAGGCCAATGGGACTCTGTAATAAAACCATGCAACCCTATCGAGTTTGGGCTCGTTTGAATCGTCTTGACGAGTGCTCCAATAGGAGATGGTGTATTTTTAGTATTAGCTCGTTAACTAAAAAGCAGAAAATAAAAATTTACTGAAAAAAAAACTTTTTTAAAAACACGTTTTAAAACGGAATAAATTATTACAAAAAAATCGGACTATAAACATTAAAACGGACTAGTAAAAACAGACTAAAAAGTAAAAAATAATTTTTCTGTAAATATTTTTAACCCTATACCTACAGAAATTTTAAATCTAAAAACGTGGGGCGCATGCTAAAGACAATATGGATGATAAATTTTACAAAATGCGCCCCACGTTTTTAGATTTAAAATTTCTGTAGGTATAGGGTTATAAATATTTACAGAAAAATTATTTTTTACTTTTTAGTCTGTTTTTACTAGTCCGTTTTAATGTTTTTAGTCCGATTTTTTTGTAATAATTTAGTCCGTTTTAAAAACGTGTTTTTAAAAAAGTTTTTTTTTCAGTAAATTTTTCTTATTATAAATATAAAGTTTTCCTGCCTTTTTATGAGTGGCAGCCCTAGATGCGGAAATTTTTCAGAAATTTCGAAAACGATTTATCTCTGGTGTTCCACGACTTTTAGAAACGCAAAAAAAATGATGTGAGGCATAATAATGAATGACACCATTTCTGTATTAATAACTTATCCAAATACGGCAGAATTCTCGAGTAAAAAAACATTTTAGGTAAAACATAAAACCTCAAATTTCTCATAAACTACCGCGAGTAGAACTGCCATTCAACTCTTGAAATGTGAGTGTTTACTATGCTTATAATACTGTGCTATCAGGTTTACAATCACTGATATCGTTTAGGAGTAATAAAGGATTCTCCATATTTTTACCGCCGTTTTAGGCATTTTGGAAATTGCTCTAGAAAAAAATCTAGACATAATTAGCACACGGGAGTTCTCGTCGGGAGTTACAAATAACTAGAACTAACAGATTTTGGAATAATCTCACGATGTCACTTTTTTGGGTCCCAAAATCCACTGTGCGTGGTCATAATGTGACTCGCAAAGCTCTAATAACATTGCTATGTTATTGGCTTCATACTAGATATCCTATGAAATAGGTATTTATTTAATGTTACTCGATTTCCACTCTAGTCTAATATGCTTAGTTAAAGCACAGTATACTGTTAACCTAAGTATCCAATTCACTTAGCTCAATGTACGGGTCAGACTTGCAGCTCAAGTTTTCTATGTATGTGAATTTGTTAATGGTTTTCTGTTTGTACATTAATACGTATTTTTTATTTAATGATTATAAATTGTTAATTGTAACAGTACATTCACCTGTTAATATATAAAATAAACCTTTTCTTTGTTTGCACCCCATTAATTGAAGTCCTATGTTGGGATTCGACGTGGACTTTTTGTCGTGTGGGTGGTACTGAGAACCTAAAACGCACTACCGGATTTAAGCATAGGCTACATAGGCTGCAGCCTAGGGGCCCGCACCACAAGGGGGCCCGCACCACATGATTCTTTTTTGCATTTTTGAATTACGCGGATGAAACCACAGATTACAAAACTAGTGGATGAAACTAACTGAAAACGCGCTGCGCAGCCGTTTTATTTCACTTTAGACATGCAAGATCACAAGATTAGTGGATGAAACGTGACTATTGATCGCGCTGCGCGGCATTTTTTTTACTAAAGATAGGCAGGAGTACAATATTAATGTATGAAACTGACAAAAAAACGCGCTGCGCGGCCTTTTTATTACGAAAGACAGGCACGATTACAAGATTAGTGGCTGAAACACACTAAAAATCGCGCTGCGCGGACATTTTTTTTTACACTTTATAGACAAGATTAGTGGATGAAACTGACTATAAATCGCGCTGCGCGGCCGTTTTTTTCCTAAACATAGGTATAATTATAAAATTAGTGGCTTAAACTGACAAAAAATTGAGCTGCGCGGCCATATTTAACAATAGGCCTTATTTAGCAAAATTACTACTAGCCGGGGGGCCCGCACCACAGAATGAGCCTAGGGGTCCATAGTTTTTAAATCCGGCCCTGCTAATCCAGTACACAAGTGAGAGTGAATAAACAAGCGACACAGTTTATTACACTGGAAACATACAAACTTTACTTATTTATAACGTAGATGAATCTATTCGGACGACAAACTTATTTTCAACGAAATGCAAGGAAAATTACATGTATGTAATGTAAGCCAAAATTACTTTTCAGTTTTTCTCTTCCAAGTTCCAACCAAACTTTTTTAATGAAGCTCCAGTATTAGATAAAATAATGTTATGTTGTTTATAATTTCAATTTAAACTTTTTGATCACTGTTAATTTATATACCTAACCTACCTAATATACACTGGCCTGCAAAACTAAGTACTACAGAGGTCTATTTTCATACAAACGAGGTAACTTTGAAGCATTGGTTCTCCGCCCAGGATTAAACGTGTTGTGATCTGATGATAGCCATCCAAGGAGTGAATGGTGAAGATTCAGATCCCCATACACATGCACCCAATTGATCTGATCAGCATTCTAAGAGCTGTTTGGATATGTTTAAAAAAACCACAAAAATAGCATTAAAATGTATGGAAATGCTGTAACTGATAACTCTAATCCTTACAGCTCTAAGAATGCTGATCAGATCAATTGGGTGTGTATGGAGATCTGAATCTTCTCCTTTCACTCCCTTGATGGCCATCGTCAGATCACATCGCGCTTAATCCTGGGCGGAGAAACAAAGCTTCAAAGTTACCTCGTTTGTATGAAAATAGACCTCTGTAGTACTTAGTTTTGCAGGCCAGTGTATATCTACAAGGTGTATTTGTAACCACTCTCCAAATTTTAAGGATGTGTTCATTCTATAAAACTGAACACTTTTCTCCATGAAACATGTGTCGAAATAGGTACGCCAAAAAATTTTGGTCACCCATACTAAACTGATCACGTGATCTCTTTGATTTGTATGAAAAGTCATTTTTTACATATTTGACCCTATGTTTTTTAGAGGTAGTTGTTCAGTTTCGGACTGAAAACATCCTTAAAATTTGGAGAGTGGTTACATACAAATGCACCTTGTATAATCATTTGCATCACATTTTCACACTTGTAGAAAAAATCGCTGTTAACTGTGCTTTCACAACTTAGCAATTTGCTTAGCTATAAGTTAAGCTCCTGACTTAAGCTTAAACGCCTAAGCGCCTCTAAATGCTAATCTCCAAAATGTAACGAACTTTCTTGCAGATTTTGAGAATGTTTCATTTATAATTTGCACCTTATTTAGCGCACGAGCCGAGAAAATCCGGATTACTAACCTGCCGAAATGAGATTTTTTTTTATACCAAAACGTCTGGTGGAAATAGATAAAACAACTGTACCACGCACGCAACCCAATACTGCGAAATGACTGCGTTAAGCTCTAAAGTAGGCCTAGTAATAGGGTTACCATTTCATAAATCTCTGCAATCGAACAAAACACTTCCAAATAATGTCCAGACATTTTTGATCCCCAGTTAACATTTTACTTACAATACAATCCGATCGATCGCTTTTAGAACTTTCTAATAAGTACCTAAAAAGTCTAACTTTGTTCAGCAGTTATTTTTTTATAGCAAAAGGCAAAATTGTGCAATCCCAAATACTTTATGTCCGTGCCCTTGTGTGATCTTCTTCTTCTCTTATATAAAAGTGAAGGGGTGACTGACATATCAACGCACAGCCCAAACCGCTAGGCGTAGAGACTTGAAATTTTGTACAAAGATACTTTATACAGTGTAGGCATCCACTAAGAAAGGATTTTTGGAAATTTTACCCCTAAAGGGGTGAAATGGGGGTTCAAAGTTTGTATGGAAAAAAAATATTAAATAAACATTTCGACTTGAAACTTCGTAGGAGTACTTCTAAAGACAAATAAGTAAACCCGTGTTTCGTGGTTTTCCGAAAATCAACCCTGTAGGTAGTAAATGGGGCAAAAAAAGCTCAAAATGACTGACAAATCAACGCACAGCCTAAACCACTGGACCTAGAGACTTGAAATTTTGCACACATTTTACAGTGTAGGTATCCACAAATTAAGGATTTTTGAAAATTCCATCCTTAAGGGGATGAAATAAAGGATGAAAGTTTGTTTGAAAGTCCCTCAGTTTTAAAGCTAGAGCATCTTCAAATTTTGTGTTTAGGCTGACGATTGAAAATTAATAAATACGTGTCTCAGGGTTTTTTCTAAATTCTAACGAAAGGGGGATGAAGTTGTGTATAGAAGAAAATCCTTCATTTTCGAAGTAATAATAGCTCTATTTATAATTTAGGCTTATAGATGGAAATCTAACGCAACGTAAATTGTTATTGATAGTATTTCAACCCTTATGGGAATGTAATGGGGATGTGGGGTAAATAAACCAAAAAATCAATATGGATGTCGTTATTGCGGTTTTCTGGGATGATGATTGCAAAAATGACATTTGTTTTGAAGTTTAACACGGTGGACATGATTTAACACCTAAAGAGGTGAAAAAGGGGTTCAAATTTTGTATGGAAAATGAATATAAAATAGACATTACAACAGGCAAACATATATTTTGTGATTTTGAAAAATACCCCTTAGAGGGTAAATAGGGTAAGTATAAACATAAAAATCGATATGGATGTCGTTCTTGAGGTTTTATGGGATGGTGATTGCGAAAATGAGATTTATTTTGAAGTCCAACATGGTGGACATGATTTAACCGTTAAAGGGGTGAAAATGGGGTTCAAATTTTGTAAGGAAAAATTATATAAAAATTGAAATTACAACTTTAAACTTCGTAGGAGAACGTCTAAAAATAAATAGGCAAAGTCCAATACGGTGGACATGATTGGACCTGGACATGCACATCCAGGGGACGGCGACAGGGACGGGAACGGGATAGGGACGGGACCGGGAACGGGAACCAGAACCGGAACAGGAATGGGAAGCCTCGTGCGAGATCCGCCACACGCGGCAAATGTCTTGCCTCGCGAGGCAGCGCGCTTGGTGGGGACCCGCCTAATCGCGTAAAAATGGCTGGACAGATCCTGGTTGAAGGTTCCCTAAGGATTTTCTCTAATATCCACGCGGACGAAGTCGCGGGCAGAAGCTAGTGTGTAATAAAACTAAGGGGGATCCCATAGGGCAGAAAAGAAAATTAACTTTTAATGTATATCACAAAAAAAAGTCATAATTCGTATGCATTAATTATTTGTTAATAATGGCATCATTCTTACCTATCTAAACTTACTCGTAGATGATACATATCACAATACCAAAAGCATTGTCTATGAACTATAATAGTACACTCAGCAATGAAAGTCGCTTAACGCTTTGGTACTTTGTCATAGCAACTTTTTAAAACATTTTACTCAAAAAAGTTACTATGACAAAGTACTAAAGTGTTACACAACTTTCGTTGCTGACCGTACCTTTGTGGTGCTTATTGTAAGAAACTTTTTTTTTCAAAACATAATATTTGTTGGCGATCAAGCCAACCTCCTTTGTAATACTTCATTGTAAAGTACCATAAATAAACAGTTGCCGACAATAGGGAATATGCATAAGTCACCGATTTTGATGAATTTGAGCTTGATCGCTGCGGACACTTATAAAAACATGATGGAACAGGAAAAAAAATAAAAAAAATGTATTATTTTAGTTTTATCACACGATGAAATCAGGGAAAAATAACAATATTTTTTTTTCATTTTCGGATATAATGCACTTTACAGTCAGATAGAATATCGAATAAGAAACAATATTTTGTACGACACATATGTACTTAAACGCAAAATTTAGGGAGATAATTGAAGATTATTGGCTAACTCCATATTAAACGCGCCGAAACACACCTGAAACGTGATGTGTGACGTCACCATTTTGTATGGAGCGTTTTCGGCGGGTGCTGCTGCGCGCTAACTTCAAGTAACTATATCACGAGAAAAAAACGCAAGAGGAAAGTTTTAATATTACACTTAATTTTCTCACGCATTATACTTTTGATTAAGATTAAAAAAAAAATTGATGCATATTCCCTATTACGTCTATTATTAACAATATTAAATGAGTTGTCAGCCCTATGTTCTTATTTTATTGTAAGTAGGTAGGTATGACGAGGGCAAGGTTGTACAATGCCAAGGGCACCATATCAGCTGTGCCTTGTCGTAAGGTGTAATAATACCTACCGGGAGATCCCATGTCATACGATGGGGTTACATAATAACTTTTTTACCATCGCCACTCTAAAAAGTGCGTTTAATTCAACGATAAGAGTGAATAATAAGCGATTTTATTCACCGAGTGAATAAAAATAATTTGAATTTGGAACAAGCCCGCATCATGAATTAGTACAAAAAAGTACCTATACCTACTGGCTGCTATGGCGGTATTCCATAGAGCTATAGTTACACAATAAAATTAAACGAAAAAAATATCCCGCCAAATTTAATTAGGTTCTTTTTAGTGCCTTATCTTTGGGTTCTTTTCTATCTATTAGAGGGAGATTGAATGTTCAGACTTGCATCAGTCCATTCCAACAGTCTGGTACGATATTCAGTCTGCAAAAATTCAAAGTCTATGCAGACTGATGAAATGGAATGATGCCAGACTGATCATGTAATCTCTCTCTAGGCGTGGTTGTTTTATGTCATTGGAAAACTTCTAATTTCACGCATGGGTCGGTCATGGGATGGGTGACCAAAAATGTTTTATCTCGAGCTCCTCCGTTTTAAATGCTCTAAGCTTCCGTGTTACGTTAAGCAGTTGGTCCCGGCAGCATCTGCAGTCGTTAACACCCATCAATCCGCATTGGGCCCGCGTGGTGGGTTATGGCCCATCCTGCCACCCATAAGGAAGGCCTGTGTCCCAGCAGTGTGGGGACATTAAAAATGGCTGATGGTCAACTATAAATACTAAGTATAAAGTACTGTCAGAGGTACCTATTTGTTTTCTCGCAGTCAATGGTAAAAAGTAGAGTACACAACTCGTGAATAAAAAAATTCATCTCGGTCCTTTGTATTCCTCGCTTCGCTCAGGATTCTACTTTTGAATCCCTCGCTACGCTCGGGATTCAACTCTAGAATCCTTCGCTACTCTCGGGATCCAACTTAGTCCCTCGAACTAAATTCCCTTTTTATTCACTTGTTGTATAATCTACTATTATTTCCTTTTTGTTGAAGGTTCTCTGTTGCGTATTTTGCATATACTTTTTATGTATGTTTGAACTGATTCTTTGTTTATTTCGTTACTAACAATTTTTCAACTAAAACATATTCTTTGAATTTAGATTTTGTTTGTTATTACCATTCATAACTTAACTAACATACTAACATTCTCAAATGATTTTAAAAAGAATAATACTTACATGTTTATATTTTCTAATAAGTAATTTATAGTTTTATATTCAGGGTGAAAATATGCCAAATAATATGCACATGATTGAATTTAGACCAATTCAAATGACTGGCAATATAACACAAAAAGTTGATTTTAACACTACGCGAAAAAATGAGTTGTCTACAAAATAAAAATCGGAGGCATTTAATTTATTGACATTTATTGAATGGAAGCCGAATAAAATTGGCATGCAATTTTATTTATTATATAGTCGACTGATTTACAAAGAGTCGAAAACAAAGGCGAAAATGGGACTCAAAGCATTTGTCAACTGTTCGCGTCCGCTTTGCACCCTCGAATGGCTCCAGTAATTGGGTTACAAAATATTGTTTGTGTTATATAGGATGTCCCAAAACTTTGCCTTAAGTATTGAAGACAGGAAATTTTATTGCAAGAAGACTTCATTTTGTTTTTAAAAAGAAATGGAACTGCATTCAAATATTTTTTTAATCACATACGTTTAGATACAAACTGATACAATACGTAAACTTAATTTAAAACTAAAAAGTTAAATTTCATGGTTTTCCTTTTGTTTAAAATACTGTATTATTTCAATGAATCTTTATGACCCTTTCGATCGGTATCGTAAAAATAAAAAAATATTACTTTTTCACATTTATTGGGTTCGATCCCTAATTAAGGCAGGCGATTTTTTTAAATTCTTTGAATGTTGTTCCAATTATTATTAAAAACAAAATGACGTCTTCTTTCATTAAAATTAAAATTTCCTATCTTCAATATTTTAGGTACTTTCCCTCCGTGTTGCAAAGTTTGGGACACCCTGTATATGTATATTTCACAGTCCGATCACAGTCACAGCTGCCGATGTTTTCAGCGAAGTCAGAATCAGATTAAAAATGTTTTGAGAGGAACAAATAGGTAGGTAAGTAGTATTTTTATTTAGGCCTAAATATGCTGTGCTGATGTGGCGATTTTTTTTATTTCAGCCATTTAGAAAAATGTTACAAACGCGAGGTGAGGTATAACGCTCTTAAGATTCACTATCCTTACTTCCTTACTAATATTATAAATGCGAAAGTCCGTTTGTTTGTTTATTTGTTTGTTTGTTTGTTACGCCTTCACGTCGTAACTACTGAACCGATCACCATAAAATTTTGCATACACGTTGTCAGGGGTGCAGAAAAGGACATAGGGTAACTTTCATCCCGAAAAAACGTACAGTTCCCGAGGGATAGCAAAAAAACTGCTTTGCTTTGCTACCTTGCTGGAAAGACCGCCGGCCAACCAGGGTAATTTTCAATCTATCGCATTTTGGGACTAGACCAAATTGCCAAGATAGCCATTAGCTTGGTGTTATCAAATATCATCGCCTGGATTGCGAAGTAGGAAAAGCATTTAGGAGATATGCCACCCTGAACATGGACTCCGATCGTTAAAAATAAATCAATCGCTTATTTATACAAGACGTTTGGTAAAGCCTTATAAAGCTGAACAACTTTTACTATGGGACCAAATCTGAAATCGCGAAAAAAAATTTACTGTTTCATACATTTTGATAATTTCGTTATTAATTTTTGTATGAAACAGCAGTTTTTTTAAACTAAAACTAAAACTTCGCATCGCAACCCAGACGACGATATTTGATAACACCAAACTTATGGCTATCTTGTGGTCAATGTGGTCTGGTCAAAATATGCGATAGATTGAAAATGAGTCTCTTGGCCGGCGGTCCATGGTAGAACAGCAAAGCAAAGAAATTAAACCGGTAGGTCTGTGGCCAGCCTAAGCCCTACCACCAACCAAACCGCGTACAAATTGTACCCCCCATTGGAATCGAATCCGGGATCTTACACGGGTGAGCTAACCACTAGACCACAGAGGCGGTTGTAGGTACAATTGTACAATCTAATAATAAATCCACACAGAAGAATATTATATCGTAACGAAATGTTACGTAGCGTAAACTCAAAACTATAATTAATTTGCAGTTCTTTGTGTGTTTTGGCTTTTTCTATTAGAAATAAATAAGAAAATACTACCTTTTGTTTCGTAACAAATCCATGTCGAGATCAGTATATCCTCAGGGAAATCTATTAGCGAGAAACAGCGTCTAATCAGGGAACAAAAGTAGTACTACGTTCGACGAAGATCGCGGATTATCGATGAGACGCCATACAAATTGCAATGAACACGGGATAAATAAACGAGCACATATATTTCGTAAGAAATACCTGTATAAGAAGTTGATCGGAACATTATTTCCTATGTTGATATTAGAAATTCGTTTTTTCATTGGTTGCGAGCCATCGTTTTGTACTGTCTGAAATCTACAATACTGGTGGGATTATTTTTACTGCCTACTTTAAATATTATCTTATACGTATATACGTAAGCAATTATAATTTATTTTTTCCATAACCAAAACCATATAGTTTTGGTTATGGAAAAAATAAATTAAGTATGATTATAGGTACAGAGTAAAAAGATACTCCGTACCGTGATAAAGGATGGGTAGACTGACTGATATCAACAAGAGTTGAAAATTAATACGTAGGTATAATAGAGAGCTCACTTTCCCACCCGTACAGAATAATTAACAAAAATATTACAAAGTTATTTATGAAATAACTCAACATTTACACAGTATTAATTACTAGCTCTCATTTAACCAACATTGAACATATTCCTGCAAAAACATAGGCCTAATTACCGTTCAAATTCGCCCCGAGCTCAATTTCTCGCTACACAACACAATACGTAGGAAGCCTTTTTTGCCCGCGCGGATGGTGTGTGAAGGCATTTTCCCCGAGAAAAAAAACAAACATACAGCCTAAACTTTTTTTCATATAATAGAATTTTTTCATTTAAATATAATAGTAGTTTATGAAACCGACACATAAAGAGGGGTATTAAAACACGAGTGTGTGTTTTAATAGTATCACACGAGTGTTTTAATACCTAGTTATGTGCAGTTTCATACACTACTTTATCTACACTCATACATTTGGGATTGAACCTACTCAATAAAAGATCAACGTTAGAAAAGAGAGAGAGAGACTTTGTTTGTATCAGCTAGGTACCTAAAGTCTGTTCATCCTTACTTGTCTTATATGGTAAACAGTCTTCACCCAACTCTTTATTGAAATAATCATTTATAAAATACAACAAATGGTTTTCCACACATAGATTACAAAATAAATTGTTAATTAACTTACAACAATTTCATAAAGTTACTAACATATTTTTAAATAATGATTTAAGTTTAAAAGACGTATGACAACTGTCAAAATCTGTTTACTAAATAAGACAAGTAAGGATGGACAGACTTTACCTTGTAATAAGTCATTTCCTTAGCTGCATCTAAAATATCGGGCAGAGTCCATTTTTTTTCACAATTTAAAGCACGAATAAAAAAAACCTACAAAACTCAGTAAGTATAACAAAAGGTAAAAATTGAAATCAAAACTTTATTTGAAATGCTTTAGAAATGGCGCGCATTCCAACAATTTAATCGCACTAAGTCATCGATTACCATAGAGTGCATTTTAATCAATGAAAATATGTGGGAAAATATCGTTGTTTTTTTTTAATGTTACGGCACTGGCTTCTTTTTGGATTTGCCCTGTATCGTAATGAGAAAAAAAGTTATTTTATGATGCAGTTGACTGCATCGTAATGAGTTTATTTTTTAATTTTACCTATCCACGAAAATAAAGTACGTATTTATATTACCTTTTTTGAATTCATATTTGGAACATTACGTTGTGAGTGTAGATAAACATATTTTTTCGACGTCAACCCTGAAAACGGTCTGATTATCTCGAATGCCTCTTGGCTATAGAAATTAGCGTTTAATCTGGAGCTGAGAGCTTTTGCAGAGAGATTAAATGGTAAATAAAAATGGGATTTGAAATAAAGAAACAAGTTTTATTTTAGCCGAAAGAGAGAGACAAAAGTACAAAAATGTAGTGTCCTAATAAAGGACAACAAATAAGAAAATGACAAAGTCATCCGGAAAGAATTCGATGTAACTTTTACCAACCTCTCCTGATTTTTTACTCATAATTTTATGTTTACTACTTGTACTAAATTAATTGTAATGAACATAATATGCTACTGATACATTTATTGTACTTACATAATAATTAATACATAAATGACTTTTTACATTTAAAAATAACTATTTACATTTAATTTAGAACATGCATAAACTTATCGTAATTTGCTTGTATTAACTATCAAGCATTTGTAAAATTTACAAATGCTTGATAGTTTTTAAACAGGACCGTATTTATTTATAAATATCAATAAAATTCTCGACTGTCAATAACTTTACAAGAATCTTCAACTCCTATTGGGAAATTGTTTCGATACAAAATGTCTATCTTTCCTAAACGGATATCTAAATCTTTCATGAACTTAAGGATGTGTCCATTTAGTAAACAAGTTTAGTTTAAGTTCGTTGGAAGTGTTCAGAATACGTAACTTAACAAGGGGCGCGTGCACGATCCGCCTTACTTGATCGCTCCTTATTTACTTATTCAAACCTATCTGCCGAAGACTCGGGCGGAATAACAAGTTTTCTATCAAGTTTCACTTTTTAGTTCTCAACTAGACATATCTGATTATTTATTCAGACGTGTAGACTGCAATCTGTTATGCGATTATGTATTCAGACAATTTCAATCTGATATGTGATTATTGAAGTTGCATCTGACACATTGATGATGATGCTTCATGTCTAAAAGGGCAAGTGTTTATGAAACAACTACAGATTTGTAGCAGAAATCCTACGAAAAAAATTGATGAAATTAATTTACGAAACATTCGCAATTCATTTTGTATTGAAATCATATTAGAGATCGACAATGTCTTATAATTCGATGATTTATACAAATATTTTGTAACATACAATCTTACCTTTTAAGAACCCATAACTGAGAAATCAATTTGTATTAAATATCGAATATATTCTGCTCGAAGGCAGCTTTCCTACGCTGCCGATATTGGGAGAATTTAGAACAAAACGGTTTTAAAGTAAAAATAAACTGAAATCAAAGGGGCTTTCAATTAATTGGCAAAAATTACATTGAGAAAAATAATTAGATATGCATTAAAAGATTTTTGAAAAATCACCGGCCTTCACGAGGAATCGAACCCATCAAATATAAAAAAAAACTTTTATTTTTACGATACCGATCGAAAGAGTTACTCGTTAGGCTTGTTTGTCTTAAATTGCACATGAAATTAAATTTTAAATTTTTTATTATTACGTATTGTATGAATTTGTATGGTATTGTAAGCGATTTTTTAAAAATCTTTGGATGCTGTTCCAAATATTTTCAAAAACAAAGGAAGTCTTTTTTCAGTAAAATTTCCTATCTTCAATATTTAAGGTACTTTCCCTCCGTGTGGCAAAGTTTTGGGACAGCCTGTATATGTACACACACGATATGGTAATGATAAGTAATAAACTTACTCAAATAGTAGTAAGGGAAGCGGTCATATTCGCGCCGGAAATAAAACCGGCCCGGCCTACATGATGGATGGACTTTCATAGCAAGATCTATAATTATCGTGCCAAAATGGATGCCTCTTTGGACATCCATCTGACTGAACGCATCCATTAATACCGCTATTTTGGGGGAACGTGTTTAGGCGAGATTAAGATTTATTAAAATCTATGATAGGATAGGTACCTAAAAATACATTTTTAGGGTTCTGTACCCAAAGGGTAAAAACGGAACCCCATTACTAAGACTCCGCTATCCGTTTCAAGCAATTCAAGAACATAAAAAATTCGCTAAAATACTTAGTTTAGTACGATTTTGCCGCTGACTGCAGCTCTCTCGCTCGCACATTTCTTATTTCCTTCCGTATCTACACTTTCATCTAACTTGTAAACGATTGGGAAAATATCGACATAGACATCAGGCATTTTTGATGTGCCCACTGCTTTCCTTATGGATGGATAAGAAGGATGGGCCATAACCTTCCACGCGGGCCCAATGCGGATTGATGGGTGTTAACGACTGCAAATGCACCCGGGACCAACGGCTTAACGTGCCTTCCGAAGCACGGACGAGCTCGAGATAATACATTTTTGGTCACCCATCCTATGACCAACCCTTGCGAAAGTTGCTTAACCTCCGCAATTGCTACGCCAGGCGCTAAACCACTGCGCCATCGAGCTCCTCAAAAAATATATCACTTACGAAATTATTACTAGTGGCTCAGTGAGCTGTAGACCTTGCTCAAATTGTATGTTGTTCAAAAATTAATTTAATAGATGTCGCCACGAGGTTGACACTGCTTTTGAAAAGTAGTACTGTATGCTGTTGGGTAAGTTTTCTTTTTATATATCTATTGGAAGCTAGATGGCACTTCTAATTTTGAACGTTATTCGAATGGGTGAGTTTTTCTTTCTTTTCGCAAAATTTCGAAAAACTGGCTCGACAAAAAAATCTATTTTAGGTAAAATTATTCTGCTCACAAAATTTCACCAGAATCGGTTGAGAAATACGACCTGTAGAGGAGAACAGACGGACAGCCGGACTTACGAAAGCATTTTTGCCCAAGCTGAAGCAGAGACGCTTCACTCGCGGTTTGTACTCGCTCCGTCAATTTTATTATGGCTAACGAAATGTAAAGAAACGCAAAATTCATCTTTTTTGCTTAACATCTGATTAGCGGTTGCGAAAATTGTTTTACTTTCAATTGGGCAGGTGCTCAACAAAAAAAAACAATTATTTTATGTAAGTAATTAAATTAAAAAAGCAAATAAAATAATTATTTGGGAACAAGGTTTTCTATGTCCCTTAAAAGGAACATCAACATCGCTAATAACCAAAATCTTTTGAATTGGTTGTCCTATACCTCAGAGATGCCACTTAACACTAGCCATATCTAAGTTAAGTACTTAACTGTCAGATAACTAGTAATTAACGCCCCAGAAACCGTCGGAAGGAGTTTGCAGCCTCGTTCCTTCGAACTATCTCAACGTATCTTCAGTAAAGCCGCACCTAACTTCGCTAAGTTTTACCGACACATCAATTTTAGGGCATTAGGTTATCCTAAGCTTTATTAGCACTCGGCTTACGAATAAGCTCCCTGCCAGCGATTTAGAGTGAACCGATAAACTCGTTAAAATGAGAAAAGTTTCTAAAATCTTATTTAAGTAAGATTATAGGTAAATTATATGAGCTAAGCCACACCTTGCGTTGCGTTGCGACATACCCTCTATTTTTAAGAAGAGAATACTCAATAATATTACGAATGTTAAAATTCTAGTTTTAGAACCATTAGAACTTATTTCACCAAAATTCTGGATTAAAAAACTACTACGGCCGTTTGCACTAAACTTAAGAATCGCCAAATCTTTTCCTAACTACAACTCGACCAAATTAAAACGGTGTGTCATGAGCTTATCTTGTCATGTAGTAATTATCTTGGTCGAGTTGTACCTAGTTCTTTGTTCGTAGTTAGGAAAGGACTTAGGCGATTCTTAAGTTTAGTGCAAACGGCCGCTAGTCTGTTATCTTTTGATCACTTACAGTGAAGTTATCTTAATTAGATTCGCAACAGAACTTAGACCATGACTTATCATAAATGGACATACTCGTATATCATAAGGATATCGAAATCGGTGCCATTTGTATTCGTTTGACTCTTTTAGTGCTGATTAAAAACAAAACTACTGGTGTATATAGTGGCATAATTTATTATCAATGTAATAAGAACCATTTTACGTCAATCCAAGTCAATAAACCAGCGGGCATGTACAGATTCATGATTTGTTGTTACTCTCCCATTTTTCAAACTGAACGCCCCGCCGCCGTTTACCACCTGACTTAACGATGCGACTGGCAAAAAGCAGACATTGTTTGATGATGATTGATGATTGATTTTGTTTATTACCTTGTGGCGGCTTACAACAAGATTCATCACCGTCGTGTTTCTCTAGATGGCGGTCAGGTCAAAAAGAATATGCAAAATTTGTAACTACCCTGCAGTATAGAAAACCTCCATCACACTTGCGGAGTTTTCTCAGCCGCCAAACTCTTATTATACAACTTCCAATCGAGTCATATATAGTCAGGTGGGTAAGTGAAACATACTTTATTTTTATTTTATTTAACAAGGTGTGGTAAAGCTATAAAACTCGCAATTAAAGTAGCTGTATAGGCAATGTACTCCTAATTAAATCAGCTTTTAACGGTATGCATATAAATATCTAAAGACTTGCATTAAGCAACAAAATCACGAATAGAATATAAAAGCTAAGAAGTGTTTCACTTACCCCTGACAAGGGGGAAGTGAAACAGTGGCCAAAATAGCTTTAAATATTGTGTCCATTTAATTAAAAACAGGACAAAAGGATCATGTTTAACCGTTAATATCCAAAATGTATCAAATTCTCATAAAATAGGGTCCAGTTTTAAAGATTTATCAAAAAAACATCGTGTTTTGCGTTTTGGCATCTAATGAATTTCTTTTTGGTTTACTAGCTAGTTTAATGATCGCAGCGATATCTGTGTTGTATTAAGGGAAGTAATTCGTCATTCCTGCTTTATCGACACATCGCTATGAGAATAAACTACGATAGTTTCTTAGATATGGTTGGGTGTTTCACTTACCCCGGTGTTTCACTTACCCCACCTGACTATATATCATTTTATTGGTGTTAGCACCACTCGTTGGAAACCTAAATTCTGCATTCGTGACTATAATACCTGTTGAGTTATAAGAAAATATAAAATGGATATATCGGGTTTTGACCAAAACAACCAAAACACTATAGGATGTATCGGTATTTGATAAAACGCTGATGAAAAATGGTAGAGGGATTTATCGGTATCTGTTCCGATCGCCATCGTTGTTTAGTAAGATTAGTGTATTTATCGGTTTATGTTCAGATTCGGGTATTTCGGAGCCAGATTAAGAGCGGATTTAGCAGTTTTTGACCAAGTTTCGTTAACGAGAATGTACAAGAACAACCGATTGCATTGCATTCATATAGAAAAACAAAATGTGACTTATCGGTTTTTATTCCGACGCTGCTCTCATCATCGGTTGAACCGCGGTCTCCGGGCTAAACTAATACCCCCCAGCCCGGAGGAAGATCTTCCACTTGGTCTTCTACAAGTGGCATATACCTCCTACAACCTAATTAATTAATTGTTAATCCTTTTCATTAATTAAACTGAAATAATTAATGGGTTATTTTTTACCCGCCTAATATGCATCAGCATCGAAAAAGTACCATAACCTTATATTCTGTATTACTATTATTACATCTAAGTAATACATTTTTGTTTGTTTAAATGTTAAATCAGTTAATTTCGAATCAGTTCCCAATAAATACAAAATGTCTACCCGTTAAACAATGATAAGTTCGCATCGCCGGGTCTAATATAATCCAATTACAATGCTGAATTCACTACAAATACGTTTATTTCGTCGTATAACGGAAAAGTACAATGGCGTGGATACAGATTAACGAAACGTATATTTTTATTGCTTTTAAATTATTACGCTACGGAGTTACCCAGTAAGGATAGACTATTCATTTCCGAAGTGTTTACATTACTTTTAATCAAAATAGCAGTAACAATAATTTATATAAGTAATAAGTATGTAATTGCTAGCTCTTCCCCAATACCAAAACACAGAGGACCTTGCAGCAAAAGGGGGGCAAATCCAAATTTTTGCCGTTACTCCTTTTTCACCTATAATTTATACAAAAATTAGACTCGTTTGATGCATGAACGAGGCAGATCCGACGGAAAACATGCGTGCTATAACAAAATTTGGATCTGCCACCCTATTTTGTTTGGTGCAAGAAGGTGCTTTTTTTCTTAATTCAGGACAGTTTTGAAATTTGGACTTGCCTCCTTTTTGCTGCAAGGTCCTCTTTATGTTGAATTGATCGTAGCTTACCACTCGAGTACCATGGGCAACAGCGACGCTTAACCACTGCTAAGGTCAAAATCGCTTGCACGCCGCGCCCCGTCACAACCATACGTTTAGTTCGTGCAGGGGCGATACGCGCGCACACGTATTTTGTTGAAAACTGGTTAAGCGACGCTGTTGCCTATAGTACCTACATCAATAATATTTCTAGGAATTAAATAATTTCTATATACTAAGTATCTATGCCTTATTCATAGTTATAGTATAGAGCTGCCAAGCTGATAATAAGTAATTTATTTACATTCAGGAACTCAATACATTACTTACCTGATTTTTTTGAAAATACATAATCAGTTATTGCTGACTTTCATCAACGTGTCAGTTTATTTATTTTTTGTCGATCTACTTATTATACAACAGATTATATAAACATTTCGTTCGATTATATAAAAATATCATACCGATAATTTCATTACCGTCACTTGGTCAATGCCCGCCATTAAAACACATTATCTCTTATTAAAATTGTATTTATCATAAACACTCAAATGACAAATGTGATGAAAATCTCGCCAAATCTACCCGAAGTGGGGCGCAGTCTCTTTGATCACACGACAACTGTTGACAGTCGCTGACAGCTGTACAGTTGTTCTCAAGAACTTTAAAATCATATTGTATCTATCTGGGGGCACGGCAGTGCCCAAGACGAGCGAGCGAAGACCTACCTTTTCTCGAAGCGCTTTGTCGTTTTTTTGAACCTTCATATCTTTGGAGTATACCAGATAATCAAAATATGATGTCAGTAGTACCTAAACTTATTAAACATACATAGTTTCAATTGCATAGCTCTTATAATATAGATTTTATTGATATCTAAAAAACCCCTATTTCGTCACTGACTCACTCATGATCATCAAAACCTACAGGGTACTTCCTGAAGTACTAGAAAGCTGAAATTTGGTATGTAAACTAGTATTAGTACACAAAAAACAAAAAAAATATGAAATTGGACTTTAACCCCCCAACCGCTTAACCCTCATAACTTGGGTTTGGATTATACTAGAAGCACAAAATTCTCTGGATATGATGTCTGTAGTAGAATTATTAAACATACTAAGTTTCGATTGCATAGCTCGTTACTACAAGAACTGTTTATCAGAAAAGTATGAACAGTGAATATATTTTTCCATGTAGCGAAACGGCCAAGCCTCATATTTTGACTATAAGGTGTAGAGTTTTTGAAGTTAAGGCTTGTAGAGTTAGGGCTCGTAGAGTTAGAAGCTTGGCTCTACATGAGGTCTGATAACTTTTTGACAGTGCGAGCCTTGGCAGTAACATTTACATGAAAAATTTTTGGTGGCATGTTGTTGTACACTTTATGACGTGGCGATGACAGCCGAGCGAGATCGTTTCGGGCTTGCGAATAAACTAGATGTGATTCAGCATTTGGTTTGGAGAAAGGAAATACCTACCTTCTATTAAATTATGCGAAAATGCAAAAAGGTATCCATGCAGAGAATGCTCGATAAAGCAAGTTTTATCCGAGCATGGCTTGGATGAGTGGTTTATTCGTTCATGTATCATGGCAAGCTATTAATATTTTCATATTGCTCATGGTGCGATATTAAGGCCCGTATAAACCGCTCTCAACGTGAAAGCTATCTTGAAATCATATCTGAGATGCTGTTCCTATAAGAAGAGCTGAAAGCATCTCAATTCTCAATTATTATCTCAAAATAGCTCTCAAGTTCTCATCATTGAGGATTACTAAAAAGAATCACGAAAAAAACATCGAATATTGTGTAATAGAAAATTGCATGCTAAGTAAAAACATCTAATATGTGTAATAGAAAAATTAAACGCCTCATAAGTGATGGTGAATTGTTACAGAGTCAGCAGTGGGACGAGTTCGAGCTAGAGGACGCCACCTTCGCCGAGTGCAGCATCAACAACGCCAACAACAGCTTCCAAGTGAGTAATTGTTTCATTAATTCTACTTCTTTGAATGATCCTTGTACCAACTGGAGGCGATCAGCTGAGTAAGAGACTGCATCTATCGGTTGCGGCTGGACAGGTCTTGAGGAGGCAGAAGTGGAGGTCCCTTCCAAGAGCCCTATGTCCTAGATAAGCAATAAGAGGAATTCATAATCATAATTATCATCATATTTGATGGCTACTTGGTGCATTGATTGGTATCCATTTTACCAAAGGCACTATGTTTGCCCTGTAGTGAAATTGGTTTGATAATATATGACATAATTTCATTCTTCTTGTCAGCTAAAAAAGTCTCGAATGCGGTAGGAAAGACAATTCAAAAGCACTTAATATCTAAGTTTATTTGAATAAATATTTTTTCATTTCATTTCATTTAATTGCATATTCGCATATTATATCTATTATCTGGAGGACTAAATATTTGGTGTGATTTGTTTGGAATTATTATTATTATCTTCTTTTCTTTCTTCCTGCTCTTGTCCCAATTGATTTTTTTCTACACACCTCTTAACTAAACTTTTTTACTCTTCACTTCCTATTCCAAAATCATAAGTCTCCTTTTCATTTGTATGCTTGAAGAAAATAATCAAAATAAATAATGTTAAACCTATAGTAAAGAAAATATGTACATTATGGCTTATCTGGAAACTTTATCACGCCTAGATGGATGGACAAAGACTCTTTGATAGATGTGACAAAAAAGACCTCTAGCTAGTTCACTAAAGCAGTTTTTTATGTAACAAAGGCACCATTTTCAAGTCCGTCTTTGGTCTTGACTTTTTTATAGGTGCCATTTTAAAACTTGTCACCACATAACGCTCCAGTGATTGAATTTCTAGCCTGTATTTTTTAACTATAGGTATTGCAGGTTTTGTCGTAACAATTTAACCTCTGTGTTATAAAATACAATATATTTAAGTACACGTGGAAAGATAACAATGACATTGTGTGGAATCCTACATGCGTGCACTGACGGAGCTATTTTAATCAACATTGTCAAGAATGCAATTAACAATTTAAACGGCCACTACGGGAGTCGAGATTGCTTCAACTAAATTAACATTTTAAACACTTGTTTTTTAAGTTTATTATTCCCTGCTAGTTTCTGCAGGCACTAGACAAATTAATTTCGTGGCTTTTATATTACTCCCGAGATACTAAACAGTTTTATTATAGTCACAAAGAGTACCTACCCAATGCAAATACTGAAAGTATTTTCAGCGACTTCTCATTATAATATATTACTTTTGGTTTGGTTATTTGTATGTTACAGTTATTTGATAATTCGCACCTTTTGGTACGAATGTTATAGGTAGGTACTGCCGTTGGGTAGCTGTTGAACTTTTCATCTAATTTTAGCCTAAGCTTTATAATTAGCCTAAATTAAAAACTCTCGTGCCCAGACAATGCCAAAGCCACGACCCTGCTTGCTTTCACAGATGGGGACTAATGGGATAGCTGTGTAAACAGTTTATCGGGATCCTTTTTCAAACCCACATCAGAGGAGGCAAAGTGTCAAAATCAGAGCTGACTCTTTTTTACCTAAAAATACATGACATATTTCATCGAAACTGCCTCATCATTTCGTCTAATGGCTTATGACTACTGTAACTACGTATGGTATAGTTCGAATTCACGAAAGATGACCACAAATGGCACCCATCTTCGCGTCATAACTCATGAAGAAAAGATTTAAGACAAAATAATATTTCATATATATAAATAATATCGATATGTGTATCTATATGAATATTTCACACCGTTTCACAGCACAGTTCCGGTTAAGAATAGGACTGTCCCATCTCATCCCGTGGGTATCGTAGAAGGCGATAGAGGGAAGTTTTAGGGACCCGGTGCAGACCATCGCACAAAGGGTCACTCGAATGGCAGCGAGGAAACTGTCAACAACAGCATTCCCGAGGAGGGTTGGTGTCAGGCAGGCGGCCGACCGTAAAACTTTGCCAAAACCTAATGCAGTATGTACCTATTACATGCTGCGCCGACCCCAATAGTGGTCGTTCTACGAGCACAAAATTTTATTTTGTGTAGAGCACTACAAATAAATTAGGATAAGGACAGGAGGATGATGATGATGAATATGAAATATTATTTTGTCTAAAGTCTTTTCTTCATGAGTTATGACGCGAAGATGGGTGCCTTTTGTGGTCATCTTTCGTGATCCGAACTTTAACAGTAGTTAATAGGGAATATGCATCAATTTTTTTTTTAATCTTAATCAAAAGTATAATGCGTGAGAAAATTAACTGTAATATTAAAACTTTTCTCTTGCGTTTTTTTCTCGTGATATTGTTACTTGAAGTTAGCGCGCAGCAGCACCCGCCGAAAACGCTCCATACAAAATGGTGACGTCACACATCACGTTTCAGGTGTGTTTCGGCGCGTTTAATATGGAGTTAGCCAATAATCTTCAATTAACTCCCTAAATTTTGCGTTTAAGTACATATGTGTCATACAAAATATTATTTCTTATTCGATATTCTATCTGACTGTAAAGTGCATTATATCCGAAAATGAAAAAAAAATATCGTTATTTTCCCCTGATTTCATCGTGTGATAAAACTAAAATAATACATTTTTTTATTTTTTTTCCTGTTCCATCATGTTTTTATAAGTGTCCGCAGCGATCAAGCTCAATTTCATCAAAATCGGTGACTTATGCATATTCCCTATTGTTGGCTCTTTTTCGTGCAAAATAAGGACCTTTATTAAAACTGCTGACTGTACAATTTCGGTAATTTTCGCAATTTTCACGACAGTTTTACATCCTCCCTGCTGAGAATTCCGGGTGCAGTGCTTCCACCTTCGGCCTCAGATCAAATAAAAAAGAAAGATGGAGCGTTGCGAACAATGAAGTGAGGCCGGTTTTTGATGGTACATGTGTGCGTACAAGGGGGCAGGCGGGGGCCGGGCGGCAGGGTTTTATATGGAAAGCCAAGGCGTAGTTTCGTTACACGTGTGTGCGTGAACTGTGTATGGACACAGCCAAGGCGTAGTTTTACAGGCCTCACCGCTTCGTTTTTATTTGGTCTGAGCCTTCGGCCTTATCGTCAGTTAATATCAGGTGAGGTGAAGGACAAACACTAACCCGTTGTGTATAAAAAAACAGTTTTACATTTAGCTCATTCGATAAGTTCAAAAAAAAACTGAGCACAGTGATTGCTGCTCGAGTAACAATGAAAACCGGCCAAGTGCGTGTCGAGCCACGCGCAGTAGGGTTCCGTAGTTACCGTATACAATACCATATTGAATACCACTATAATTTTTTGTATGCAAAAATAACTTTGTTTTTCACAGTGTTGGTATGAATGACAAAGTAATATTTGCGGTTTTGTAAAATATGATATATCTCGAAAACTAATTACTTTATCTCGTTCAAACCAATTTTCGTTGAAAGTTTTTATTAAGATCTATTGCATATATTTTTTATAGATTTTTCACTCTCTTATTTCAAAAGTTAGAGGGGGGGGGGACACACATTTTACCACTTTGTCAGTGTTTATCTTTCAAACGGTTGATTTTGAAAAAAAATTGTCTCAGGAACCTCAATATCATTTTTTGAGACCTATCTAGAGACACCACGCATGTGTTTGTATGAAGAAAAATTTTTTTTTCAGTTTCAGTTCAATGTAGAGTCAGTTCCGTTCAATGGGGAGCCCCCCCTTAATCTTTTTTTTTTATTTTTGTGTTAAAATCGTTAAGCGGTTAACAGAATACATCTACCTACTAAGTTTCAACTGTGTAATCCTAATACTTTCGGAATAAAATGGCTGTGACATACGGACGGACAGACAGACATGACGAATCTATAAGGGTTCCGTTTTTTGCCATTTTGGCTACGGAACCCTAAAAACTAGAGCACAGCAATTGCTGCTCGAGTAACAATAAAAATAAAATCTGAAAGCGTATCAGTTTATCTAAGTGAGATCTAACTTTGAAACAGACAAGTAGTTAACACTGTTATTTTTCTGAGCATTTCTAAGTAAGTAGGTTGACACAAAATGAAATAAATTGGTTTATAAGTACTTTAAATTATTTTATCACTATTATTACTTATGATAAATGGAATCTTCGAAGCCACTTTGAAATAGAAAAAGCGTAGGTATAATTTATTTCTAATCCCTCATTTTCATTGATGCCCTCTCACTTATTCCATTACATCACGCTCTCCTGAGATTAAACGAAGCGAGATTTTTCTTTTACAACCTATCCTATTTTCTTTTTCAAAGCTTCGATAAATCACTTTCAAATATATATCGATGATGCACTGAAAGTTTAATAATGTTCAGAAAGGTAGAAGCAATAGTTCTGCTGCATGGTGCTGCTGCCAAATGGTCGGGATTCGCCTGGATTCTCCCGGAATTTCAAGTGATCTCCCGACTCCCGAAAAATCTAAAAATCTCCCGGGAAATCAGCTATTCCGAAAGTTCTTTAAAAAGCAATCATTTTTACGAAAAAGCAATATTTTTTTAAAACTACAGATCACAAGGTTAGTGATAGATAAAATTGACTAAAAATCACGCTGCGCGGCCATTTTCTTAGGCAAGAGTAAAAGATTAGTGGATGAAACTAACTAAAAATCATGCTGCGCGGCCGTTTTCTTACTATTTATATACTTACAGGCATTTAAGATAAATTTTTATTGTAAATATTTATTTCTCCCCGCTCCCGACAACAACCGCAAAATCCCGACATTTAATTTTCTCAAGATATTTTGGACTTCCGATCTGGCAACCCCTCAAGGTCAACATGTGTAGTCTGAGGTGCCGTCGTGTGTACTATAAAATGTTGCCTTACGGAAAATAAAATTAAGGTAACTACGGAAAATGAAACACAGGTATCAGTGAATATAAAGACAACGCTTCAGAGCAGTACTATCCCCGCAAATCGCTAATACGATGGAACCTTGTCAAATTAACATCCACATTGATGTCATCCGCAACTAAAAATGACATGTAAGAATAAAATTTTAAAAGGTAATTTAATTAAATATTGAATTATTATTTTCAATAAGATAGGGGCTAGGTATATGAAAATTTTACAATTGTTTTTCGTTTTTAAGGTTAAAAAAATGGCCGCCAGCTCCTTTATCAATTTGCAGGGATAGTAGGTAAGGTACTGGCACCCTGTAAGGCCCACCTAATTTCAAAACCTTGGGAAATCGACAATTTGGATATTATAAAGAAAAAACATAAATATAAAAACTAGGGTTTTTAATAGAAAAATACAATTTATAAAAAAATGCGATATTATTTCGATGTTAATAGAAAAAAAGCACCATTTTTTAAAAGTAGATGTTGGGCCATCTTGGGAAGCTGGTCACCTAGCAAGGCCCGTAATATAGTAATTTAAATCTATGCTTTACCAATATCTAAATATTTTTTTCTTTTAATACTGATCGAGAAATACAGTTTTCATATAAAACTAATCATATAAATCTAAAATATTACCCATATTTTGGCTATGGGCCATCTTAAATCTATTAAAAATTCAAGTTAATAAAAAACGACCATAAGTTTATTAAATTGAATATATTACACAAACAGAAATTCATCCGAATAGTAGGTAACAAAAAAATAATCATAAAGGTCTTTATTCGGTGATTAATTTTCGATGCCCTTGGTACATGGGCCAAGTTAGGGGTATTGAAAAATCGACTTACATTTACTTTAAAAAAACCTAAAATAATAGCATGAATCCACCCAAAAAAGTAATTTATTTTTATTTTTATTATATTGACTTATAATATATCTGATAATTGCATTTAATGCAAAAAAAATAAGCATTAGAAAATCATAATTTAGTAACAATTAAAAAATCAAACTATCCAACACCAAATTCTTAACCATCTAATTTTATATTTATGTTATTTATTATATAAATTGTTTCTATAATACTTAAAACACTTTTAATTGGAAATAAAAAAGTGGGCTATCTTTGGACCAATGGGGTGGGCTTTCATAGAAAACTTTACCCCAGTTCAATATAAATTGTAATAAAAAGCAAAAAAAATAAGAAATTAATAAAACTCACCGGTAATTTAATGGCAAACAGATTAAGGATCTAGTTTAACTTGTTAAAACAAAGAAAATCTACTTATTTTTGCAAATTTTTAATAAAGACTTACTCTTCTAAAGTTAGAAAACGTGTACTAGTTAGACGCAACACAACAAACTATTTGCCATCCTAAAAATGGCAGCTTGCTGATAGTCGGATGAAGTTGCAATATTGTTTATGGCTGCAGTCGCATACACCCACGAATTTTTAATTAGATTGGACAGCCATAACTGTTATTTTTTAAAGGTGGGCCATGATAAGAGCCAGGCCATCTTTGGTCACAGTACCTTACCAGTGGCGAGGGGCGAAGGTTAGCCGTTCTACAAACATTTAATGATCTGCATAGTGGATCGGTGGGGTGGGATTTCTAAAAGTCGATGGGAATCGACTTGTATGGACCCTTCGCTACTGGTAGGTGGGTAACTGATTCATAAATTCAGAATTGAGATCGGCGTGGTTGTCGGGTTGACGGTGAATCGTGCGGACGTGACATGAATCTGCGCCCGTTGCTGGTTTGCAACGTGACGCAACTGTGCAAAAACCTCCTTGTTACACAGTGATAAATTATAATTTGTAACCCGTTTTCCGTAGCTGTCGGTCCGTTTGTGGTCACGAAAACATTGAAAGTCAATTTCTGTTCAACAATAAGTAGTAGTATTGTAGTACTATGGTAATCGGCTGTATGTTAAAATTGTATGGCTTGTGAAAGTTCTTAGTATAAACTTAGACTAAAGCACGTCTAAGTAAATCTCTAAATACTCTCCATTATTTATCTAAAACCCTATAGACACTAGTACAATTTTTTTTTCTGAGCGTTAGAATTTTTTTGCGAGCTAAAGCTCTTATTTTTTAACCGACTTCCAAAAAGGAGGAGGTTCTATGTTCGGCTGTATGTATGTTTTTTTTTTTTATGTATGTCCGCCGATTACTCGAAGGCGGCTGAACCGATTGAAGTAATTTAAACGTTATTAGATCAGGTTTGTTCCGAAGTTGGTCCCATTTTATGAAATTTTGAAACCGGTTCAGTATTTTTCAAGAAAACTTGAAAATACTGTCACCATTTTATGAACTTAAACGGATGATCGACCATATTTTCTTTGTTTATGTACCGATTTAGATGATTCTTTTTTTGTTTGAAAGACGATACTTCAGTAATGATACCATTTTGATTTCATTGTTATTGGACCTTGGATTTTAAAGATACACAAGGGAACACCTCAAAATCAAATAGAAAATGTATAGTGATTGAAATATTGCTAGGATTATGACAATCTTAAACAAATTAGGTATCTAACTATGGTCAAGGACGTTTTGGACTAGACTTGAACTGCGAAGGAACGACGAAACTCCTTAACAACAAACAGCACGAAAAGTAGAAATTGAGTTTTTAGTGGTATTATACCACGGAAAAGTGTGAAATATAAAAAAAATACATAACATCATCGCTTACATTTACATAATATACATACCCATAAAAAGGTAAAACTATCTAATACGGAAGGTACTTACACTAAAAAGAAAAAAAGAAAAAATTGTTTAAAAACAAAAAACCGACTTCAAAAAACCTGAAAACACAATTAGCTTCAAAATTAAATACCTCTAAAAAGTAAAAAATAATTTTCAAATCATTAGATACGCATATCATCAAGCTAATTTAATTTCTTTCAGAATATTTCAAAATTTATAAATCACATTTACTTAATGAGATAATATTTAAATTTCTAAGACAAACAAACCAACCGTCATCTAAATTACCTTTTTTTAAGACAGCGGAATTGTATGCTCCTGATTATTAAGTACCAACAGAATTAATGCTTAGAAATATGCTGATAATAAAATAGAACATGTAGGCAACTGAATCTCAATTTAAGATATATGAATGAAGTTTAATAAACGCCGTCCCAGAACTCACCAAGTCAACATCGACTTACCAAAGTAGAATACCACTTTAATCCTCAAAACCACTATTATTTAAATTAAACCATAATGACGGGCTTCTCAAACCATCTAGGTACCTACTACCTACTAATCCACCAAAAGCTTGATTTGCAGCTGAAATCGTTCAAGTTAATACCGTCGAATAACTTACTCCAACCTACTTCAATTTAGTTTTCTAATTTTGCAAAACGATTTCAGTGAATTATTCCAATTCAGTTGCTTTAGATTCGCTAAAGAAATTCTTCTGAACTTAATCTAGCACGTACTTATTCACTTACTACTACTACTATTACTACTACTACTACTACTATTACTACTACTACTATTACTACTACTACTACTTATTTACTACTTACTTATCCTTAGACATTATCGTTAGTGAATTCAAGACAAGACGTTATACTATAACGTCTCCCTTTATTTTAGTGGGGAGCATACTATAACGCTTATAGTATGCTCCCCACTAAAAGGTAGTTTTTCAGGTCGACCTTCAGCGCTTCCATTTACCGCACCCTGCCTCGCCCTTGTTCACCCCATCCGGTGCAGCCAAATTGAACTCCGGACATGGCCCGAATCCATATTAATAAGAACCCCGTCACTTGCCGTCGGTCTTTATTAATTTCTAGTTGAATATGGCGTTTTATTATACGCGAATACTCAATGAATAATGCATGTCTCTACCTCAACTCCTGTATTTCATTTAGTAGGCAAGCTATACTTAAGTATTACTTAAATATGAATTGTAGTAAAAGATTGTTAGAAAAAAATCAGTTTATGAACCAGATAGTCTTGGCTTGGCTTATATTCCATCGGGTATAATTTCATAACTTGTCCCAAGAAAACTGGGTGACGATTAACTGGCGAATAATTAATGAGACCTAGCCAAACGATCAATAAAGAGCACTGAGCATTACAAAAATAAAAAATTAAAGGCCCAAACAGAACTTTTCATTTGAATTTTGGCGACCTCACAAAACGTATCCAATCGTGAACAATCTCTGGACCCAAAGAGTGCTCAAAGTTGTCTAGGACCCAAGTTGTTATAGTTTAGGGTACTCATAGTTCCAAAGTTTATTTGCTGTTAAGCCGTTCTGCTGACGAACTTACTTAACCCCTTTGAAGTTAAGTAAGTAAAGCTCATCTATTGAACTACTGCTAATCATTCTTAGCAGGATAAAGCCGAGGGTTAATTCCTTGATAGTAACTGAGCTTTTTATCGTCAGTACAGAACCTGTTTATTGATGTTCTCGGATTTACCTAACAGGAAATATTACTTACATATTAATGCAAGCATTCTCTTAAACATACACATTTATTTATACTGTTAATATGGATCAAATGGTACCAATCAACACACTGCGTCTTATCGTTGCTTGTATTTTCAAATACATTTTCAAAAAACTATCACTTCCCACCCGGTAGCCTTGTACTGCAGGATATACTGACATTTTCTACTTGCGTTAACTCTGACCCTATAATCACTGTCTGACCTGCCCCCCTACTCAAATGGCCAACATTCTATTCGTTTGAACGCTACGCTTACTATTAAAACTTTAAAATAAGCAGTAAACTTTAAAATTACGTGCCGTAAGCTTGACCATTCCATACAATACATTAAAGTCTGCGATTTATTTAAGTTTGCGACACGTGATTTAATCATCTATTGCTCATATTTAAGCTCTCAAAGTAAGCGTAGCGTTCAAACGAATAGAAAATTGGCCATTTGAGTAGGGGGGCTTAACTTAGCACATAAAATAAAAAGACAGGGAAACTGAAATAGCTCAAATGAGGCATGAAATACTCGTAAGACACATAGTTTGTTTATCTCTCCCTTGTTTCCGAACACCTTAACTAACTCGTTTGTTACGAGGCGTTTCGGGTCATGACCTAGATCCCAGATGTGGACAAACGAGCCGTTATTGGCGGTAGATTTTCAAGTGCATTACCCTATAATTTGAAAGGCTGGTTCGTTAGAGTCTTTTTATAGGAGTCTTTCTTGCTTCAAGGGTAGTTGGGAGATTTTCACCCTAAATAGACCCATGTAGTATAGTGAGATTATTAATATGCTCGTATATTTTTTATTTAGTATCTACCAGCTTATATTAATAATTTAAGTTGACTGAAGTCAGCGATGCGCATTTGAATCCACAGCCATAACGTTGGGAAACCGTTAAACTACATTAGAGTGTAATATCATACTCGTGTACTCGCTTGTGACCAAAAAGCTATAATATTCTTTATATTTCTAGTGTACTTACCCTTTTCAAATATTTACGTCAACGTAAAATTACATTTACTCATGCCGAATAAATTCCCAATTCCGTTACTGTACGTAATTTTCGCAACATTTCATTTCTTATTTCTATCATGACCTTACGATTCCATTACTCACAATACCGTATTAATTTTCGAACCCAATAACAGCTTTATTGAACAGAATAAAAAGATCAATAAAATCGTCGCTGAATTATCAAGAATACTTACCTTATATTTCCGGTACAGCAGCAGGGGCGCAACGAAAATTTCTATGGAATGTGGCGCAATTTCATAAACCACCGCTTTCGCGGACCCCAAATCGATTTGTCCGTCTCAGTCGAGATAACTTAATTTCTGTAAAGCCCCGGTATTAATAATTATGTGAATAAATCTCATTAGACCTTGTAGAATTCAATGAAAGATCTGACAGGTAGAGATGACTACAGTATTGAATTATTTTGCAGAATTATGACGATAAGCTTAATATTGCGAAATGCTTGTCTGGCGGTATCGGTATAGCCAAATGGCTTACTACGATTTCAATAGAATAGAAATTATAATTGATTGATGTCGCTGACCATAATTAGACAATCACGTGGTTTGTAATAAGTACCTCCTACTGTGATAACGGTGTTTTGAAATGTTAATTTCACACACCAATGTCACTTATATTGTAATCGAAAAGCCAAGAGTTTGCCACTTGTCTGCCCTCAGGTCTCAATCTCAACTCAAGTAGCCAGTATAAAGTTTCACTCAGTCCAATTTGGTTGCCGTGAAATGTGAATATGCTGCCATGTATAATGTTACATCAAATCGTCTTTTGTCTTCAAAGTGAAAGCTTCAGAACAAAGTTCTTGCAAACGTAACAGCATAAAAAAAACCGAGTACCTACTACCTACATACGAGTACATACACTCGGCGTCAGAAAAATATAATCTTTTCAAAATTTTCTTTTAATCCTATCTAGTTTAATGGTAAGTGTTGTTTTATATTTCTTCCCCTTCGGACATAGCCAACAGTCTCTAGAAACCGTTGGAATACTCGTGAATCGGAATCTAACTGAGATTGAGTTTCCGAGCAACATTATACCGCCGGCACTACATATTTACCAAGCATCGGCACAATTTATCGTACATTGCCGGTTTTGTAACAAATGCTTCAAAGAGGTTCTTTCAAAAGCATCAACGTACGATAAATTGTGCCGATGCCTGGTGAATATGTAGGTAGTGCCGACATTACATTGCCTCATTTTTTGCAATATTTGAGCAACTTCATGGGCAAAATGGTATCCATCTTGGGTATTCCTTTTTTTATTGAACTGTTGAAGTGTGTTTTCTCCATCATCTCGATAGCGAATTGACCCCTTTTATTTCCCTTTTATGGCGGCGCAAGCAATAACGGTTTAAGCGTTTCATTGTGGTTACTGTTATGTTAATTAAATCAAACAATTATTAATTGAAAGCTCATTAAATGTACTTTCAATAGATATCAACATTTACACAATAAAACGTTAGCTAGCAATAGCAGGTGGCCAAGTCTAAACTCATTTTCAAAGAGTATTATAATAAAGTTAATTTCTTTTTATTTATTTGTTGAGGAAATTGGTAGCTAATTAAAGGCTTTTTTCGAAGTTGGATAAATAGTGACTGTTATATTATTTTAATACCCAGGAATTGCAGTTGCTACCTACAAATATTTATTTGCAAGAATATGTGTTTTGCAAGAGTATAAATTGTGTTTTTTCTTATTTTGTTCTTACATATTCTAACATGCATTAATTAACACAATGCAAAATTATAATCGCTGGATTCTGATATCACTTTTCAATATCTCAAGCAGTTAACAATAAGTACGAGTATATGTATAATAAGCGACTATAGAGAAGTAGTGCACATTCTAGAATGCTCTTTCTTTCCAAACGAAATTGCATTCCCGACGCTTCCGTGTTTCCGTGAGTCGGCTTGTTAGGGTCGCGTCGCGGAGCACCTCGTTAGACTCAGACACAAGTAGGTACCCTTGACGTAGCTCTGTAGCTGAGTGAGACCATAGTGTGGCATTTCACGGCAATATCACTTACGCTGGTTGTAAAAGTACCTACACGTGAAATTGTTAATAAAATTGGTGTCGTGCAAAATTGCATTTTCGAAAGTAATCTTTGAAACCATTTTGTATTAAAGAAAGTAATTGGTAATTGCATTTCCCCGTCGCTACCGTGTTTCTGTGAGTCGGCTTGTTATGGTCAGTTCAGACAGAACGGAAAAATGTTCTAGTAATTTTCTGGTTTCATTGAAAATAGGACCGGTATCACTCAACGTCAGAAAATCCCACCTTCTCGAAAATAAGTTAAGATTTGGCCATTTGCTACTGCTAGCACATCTTTTATTATTTTAATGTTGATATCTATTGAAAGTTCATTTAATGACATTTTAATTAATAATTATTTAATTTAACCGCTTGTCGCGTTCGCGGAAAAACCGGAAAAAACCTGTTTTGACAACTACTGCAGCCAGTGGACAATCATAGGGCATCATTTGTTTTGTTAGTTGCAATTGCAAGTTTGAATTTCACGTTCTTAAGAAGCTTTGTCTCTGGTCCTTTCTTTTTACTCCTGTGATAATAAGTCGTATGTTAGTGCCAATAATCCTGTCACCCTGTTGTAATTATCTGGTAACGATATATTCAAGTTTGTAAATATCGTTACTGGCTATGGCTGTTACAGCTGATAAGTTTCTTGCGCCCGTTCTTCTTGTCAGCTAAAAAAGTCTGGAACGGGTGGTAGGAAAATATAGACGATTCAAAAGTACTTAATAATTAAGTTTATTTGAATAAAGTTTATTTGACTTTGACTTGACTTTAATAAACATATCAGTAGGTGAGCTAAGTGAGACGACATATTGTGGCATTTCATGGCGCGTCATTCAAATGTCAGTGAACTGAATAATAATAAAATCCCCGCTTCATTAATTATAATGGTAAAACCAAACCGTAAAATTAGGTTTGTTTTTAAAGTATTGGTTGAAAATGAAGATATTTTTTTACCTCTCTGATAAATAATTGGGGGATCACCCTTCAGACAAAAGGGACTTTCAAGTGTAATGGCCGCACACAATTCAGCCATTTGCGACCCACGAAATGATACTCGGTGGAAATTCGGTTATAATTTACAAAAGGGAACATTATTTCCCTATAGACTTGTTTTTTAAGATTTAAAAAAGGTAGGATTCGAGACTGCTTTTTAAAAGACCACTTTGTTTTTCTTATCGAATGAGGATTAGTGGCCACCTCTGGTGTTCGAGTTCATCAAGCCGCCTCCAGCTTGGCTTAACGACTGTTATCAGATGACAAGAGCCGGAACCGACGGTTTAACGTGCCCTCCGAAGCACGGAAGCGCTCAGTTGTAATGCCACTTAATGGTCACCCATCCGACACATGGCCGGACCGAGCGTTGCTTAACAAACCTAATCGAGTACGATCAGTCTGTCAAGTTCCACCATGAGCGCTTCAGGAGCGAAGGAATGAGAAGCGAGGAGAAATTTTGATCTGTGTTATCTGTTTTTTTTATACCTCGAAGTAAAAAAATAAGTACCTATTCAACTACGGTAAGTCGAAATACTTTTTTTTAGTGCGTTTTTTTTCACTTAAGCACTTTTCGTTAAAAAAAACGGTACATTAATTAAATACTTTTTTTGCCTAAAATACGAATACCAAAACGAGAATATTGACACCATTATTAAAAAATATTTAAACTATTTTAATTATATTTTGACTAATTAATGAATGAATGAATGAATTATCATTTAATCAGGCAAATTACACCCATTTTCTACAATACAATTATTAAAATTACTAGGTACCTATTTAATTACAAATTCATTAGAAATAAAATTATAATAAAATAAAATTGTATTAATTCAAAAAATTAAAATAAATAATAAATACATAATACAATTAAAAAGTTAAAATAAATCAAATTAAAAGTTATGGATAAAGAATTGTTAAAAATTTACAAACAAAATTATGTCATCAAATACCAAAATTAATAAATCAACATGTCAAAATTAATGAAATAAAAATAAAAATTAAAACCGTAATGTCACATTGAAAAATAATATAAAGGTAAAGAAAAAAATAAAATTTAAGCAAAACAGCAATAACATTAACATAAAACAGACACCCGAAAGACGATATTTACAGAAGCTATCAGTACTTCCTGTCCGGCATTGGCTTGGCGACATGCCTTTTTGAACAATGCCAGATGTAAGGGCAGTCGAGCCTACCAGCAATCATTGCCAGGACAGTGTTGGAACTGTCCCGCACCCTGTATACCAGCGATGCGGCGCGTTTGCGCATAGTTGCGTGAAAGCAGTCGGTGTTCGCCTGCGCAAACATGCCCGACGCACTGCAGTAACGGGGCAGTCCCAACACTGCCCTAAAAGCGTTATTATATTGGACGCGGATGGCGTTGTAACTTCTCGCACTATAATCAGCCCACAAGTTACAAGTGTAGAGCGAAGTACAGTATGCTCTAAAGAGCGTAACCTTTACATCTATTGAGCATCGTGCAAATCTACGGGCGATCATATTAGCTCTTACTGACAACGCCCTCCGTTCCCGATCCATGTCTGCATGGTCCTTGAGGTCGACGGTTAGAACATGCCCCAGGTATTTAAATTGCTCAACTCTTTCTAGAGGAACACTATTAAGTTTAACCAGTGGTATACTGCATGGACACTTCCCTCGAGCGCCCTCAAAGACCATGAATTGGCTTTTTTTTGCATTATATAATAATCCATGGCCACACGCATACTCCTCACAGACCGTCAACAACTTCCGCAAACCGCATACTGATGCGCTCATAAGCACCATATCGTCGGCGTAACTTAAGTTATTTACACATACACCGTCAATGTGACAGCCGACATGTAATGAGCTGAGCGCAACGATAAGTCCGTTAATATATAAATTAAACAGAGTTGGAGATGTTAAACCACCCTGCCTAACTCCACACTCTAGCCGATAAGGGTCCGACATTGCTCCCGCCCACTTAACTCTATTGGATTGGTGTGCATACCAATACTGGAATACACTAATGAGTTCTCGTGGAAAATTTATATTCCGAAGCTTGTCCCACAGCAGGTCATACACTACAAGGTCGGACAAGTCGAGGAAGCAAGCGTACACGGGCGTTTTGCGATCTGTATAGTATTTGACGGTGTGCTTTAAACACAGTATTGCACTTTCAGTGGACAGCCGAGGTCGAAACCCAAACTGGTTATCATGCAGTGTCACGTATTTATTTAACTGTGTGTTTAGCAAACCGTCAAATACCTTAGCAATAATAGTGGCAAGAGAGATCGGCCTGTAGTTACTCTTATCGGAAAGGTCACCAGTTTTATTCTTCACTACAGGCACTACCACTGTTTTCATGAAATCAGGTGGCAAATAAGAATGACTTACACACAACGAGTAAAACATTGCTAAAACTCTAGCAATGTGTGGTCCAGCATGTTGCAGGTGCTCAATGCTGAGACCATCATGGCCTGGGGACTTACCTCTCGAAATTAGCCTTAAGGTTTTGACTACATCATTGGCTAGGAAGGTAGCCCCGACCTTTTGAGTATTCGTGTCACCACTGAGCACCCCCAACCCCGAACCCAACAACAGAGACTTTACAGAAAAATGGTCCTTGAAGAGATTTGCAATCTCTTTTGGGTCACTTGCACCATCGACGCTCACAGGAAGGCCAGGTCGTATATTTGCTTTATTTGTATTTTTCCAGAAGCCACGGAAATCCCCTTTGCAATGTTTCACAGCTAGAGCGTCCATTCTAATTTGATCTTGATTATTTTGGCACCATTTTAGCCTAGACTTAAACACTCTTCTGCTATCACACATTTCTTTGTATAGAAACCCTGACCTGGGCCTACCACACAACAGCCAATCCATAAACTTCGATTTGGCCATCCTATGAGCGTCACTGACGTGTTTGTTCCACCTCATGAGCACACTCTGCTTACTATACTAACTTCTGTACCGTATGAAATAAATACCTTCAGTTACTTTAATTAAACAGCTTTTACGAGCTGGAGAAGTTAATTAACATACAATTTTAATGGCTTTAAACCAAGGTCGTAATTAACGTTCTAAAAAGTGGAAAACGTACCTTTTTCCATTATAATATTTTAGTTTGGAATCTTTACAAGGTGAACAATAATTATTTAAATCACTGCAATTGAAACAAATAATATATAAGTATTCTTGTTGCCGCCGCGATCATATCGTCATAGTTTTACTTCCTTCCTACCCGCCAAAATCCTAACAAAAAGGCACATCGCTCCGCTCGCCGGCCGTACGCGGCCAATGCATTCGTAATGCAAGAAACAGTCTATTGCGAACTACTGTGACGTCAACACGCTATTAATTTGTCACCCCGCGCAACTCATTTAACCGCATCCGCGTAGCCCATAAGCTTCAGTGTTACGTGTATTAGTAAATACGTGATTAAAGGACGGTGTAAATCGACGTGTTTGTGGACTTTTGTGGCCGTTCACGTCCGATCACGCAGGTCGTGCGTGCTGCGCAGGCGACGACGCCAGCTTGCCATTCTCAAGTGTTGACGAGCCTGCTGCTAAACCAAGTAAGTGCCTTTCCTTGACCAGCCGCCGTCCACGTCCGTAACCTACCGAAATCCCGCTTCCTTCCAATTATTTTACACCCGCATTCCATTCGCATTCCATACCGCATTTTTTGACGCTTGAATGTCTTTACCGCGATTATTTTAAATTTTGAGTTTCGGACATTAATATGTACGAATCATCTGGTCCTTCGAGCCGGATGTTTAGTTTTGAACCGTTAAATACCGCATTTAGTTTAGTTTTTTGTAACCACACACGTGTTTTCCGCGCGCCCTCTAAAGGGTCACCTTGGTACTTTTGGGGTCTTTTCATATATTTTAATATTTTAATTTAGTATATTTTACCATTCTGGGTTATTCCGCAACCGTAATTAAGTAGGCACTAATTTACCTACTTATTTTCAGAACCTATGGTCATAATTAATTAGATCGTTCACAAATTGATATAAGGGTCATCACACACTAGCGACTTAAATTAATTATTTTTATTTTCGATTAAGTTTTATACTTAATTAATTTTGTTTAAATTTACGCAGCCTTTTATATACATTTGTGTGAACAATAAATAGTGTTTATATACTTCAATAACTAACCTATATATTTTCTATATACTTTACTTTATATATTATATTTTGTGATTATCAATCATGCCACAGGACGATAAGTCTGCCGGACCTACCGGTAAAGATACCAGTGAAGTTGAAGACACAAAAATAATTTTAATAAGAGCGAAGCGTGATGCACTTTTTCAACGTATGCAATCGATATACGACCAAGCGAAGATAGCTCACCTTTCAGAGGAGAGACGTCAATCTTTTATTACGTCATGTGTTACTATTGATAGTATGCGATCCAAATTTCATGATATTATTGATGAATATAACGAGCAGTTACTTAAGCGTAATCCGACCGCTAAGCCTAATTTTCAAGCTTATAACGCTTTTGAAGACATTTATTGTAACGTGAAGCAAGTTCTATCGCAAGTGTCACCTACCTGCTTATCTTCTAAAAATAAGGCTTCCGTCAAACTACCTCCTATTGAATTATTAACTTTTGACGGTGATATTCAAAACTGGCCATTATTTTATGCGAGCTTTAAAGAGACTGTTCACGACAATCCATCGCTATCGAATTCCGATAAATTATATTACCTAATGGGTAAACTTTCGTCTAAGGTACAATCGCTTTTTTCTGGTACTTTACCTCACTCTCAGAACTATGAAATAATTTTCAAAGCGTTACTAGACAGATTCCAAAATAATGACGTTTTAGGTTCTAATTATTTAGAACAAATATTAAATTTGAAATTATCCAATTCACCTGCTGCTTATCAGTTATTTATGGATAAATTTGTAACCGCAGTCAATTCTTTAAAAAACTTAGGCATTGATAATTTGACAGATTTTATTTTGATGCATATTGCCGTACGTAAGTTCGATACGAATACGATTCGAGCCTACGAAACATACGCTCATGATTCAAAACACCCTTAATTCGAAAGCTTTATAGAATTTATTAAAATGCAGTGCCGCATATGCCAAACTACTAATGCTGTATCTCCCGCAAGTAATAATACAAATTTTTACTCTAAAATAAATAGAACCCGTGCGGCTCCTAATCCGCAAACTTACGTATCGTCTGAAAATCAAAAATGCCTGTTGTGTAATAATAACACACATGATCATATGTTTAAATGTCACGCTTTCGCAAAAATAACACCGCATGATAGATTTAAGTTCATAAAAGAAAACGGTGCGTGTGTCAACTGCCTTAGCACAAAACATAGATCGAAAGCTTGTACTTCTAAGGTTTCGTGTCGTGCTTGCCAGCAGCGCCACCACACTCTTTTACATTTCGAAACGCATACACCCGCAAATGATGCGCCTAGTGGTAACGTCAGCGCTCCTTCTTCATCGCCACCGCAGCCGAATATTTCGCAAGCCGCGCCTCCCGTTTCGGCGCCACCTCCTAGTGGAAATTTAGCTTTATGCTCTTTGAGTGATAGGACGGTTTTATTGGCGACTGCTCAGGTTGTTGTCTATGACAGCAATGGCGCACCGCATCTTGTACGTTGCTTATTAGATAGTGCTTCTCAAAGCAACTTCATTACATATGAATGTTGCATGCGTCTCGGTTTACTAAATAAACTACAACGTACCTCAACTGTTATTAGGGGTATAGGTGGTTCTCTTAAAACCTCTCAGGGTTCCGTAGACTTAGTTTTTCACTCACGTTTTAATTTAAATATTAACTATAACATTTCATCGCTCATTGTCGATCGTATCACAGATACGCTACCTTCCGCTCCGGTCGACGTATCCGCTTTCTCTCACCTTAGTTCTTTGCCTCTCGCCGATGGCAATTTTGCCAATCCAGGTCCTGTCGACCTTTTGATAGGTAGTTCACTGTTCCCGCACCTGCTGATGCCAGGTATCATTCATAGCCGCTTCAGCAATATACCGCCCGCTATTCAAACCGTTTTAGGTTATGTGATTATGGGTTCTGTGCCTACGTCACACGTAATTTGCAATTATTCAACCACGTGTTGTACGGTAGTTGATGAGCCTGTAGACTCGATTCTCAAAAAGTTTTGGGAACTTGAGGAGATTTCCGCGCCGCCCGCTCAAAGCCTTGATGACCTTGAGTGCGAAGAATATTTTACTGCCACCACGTCTCGAGAAGAGAGTGGAAGGTACATAGTCGCTTTGCCTTTTCGTGAGGACGTGTTCACCTTGGGTGACTCGTACGCCGCCGCGCACAGGCGATTTTTATGCCTAGAAAAGAAATTAGAGGCATGCCTCAAAACTCGCACCGCTTATAATAATGTTATATGCGAGTATTTAGATAAGGGATATCTCAGCCCAGTTGAGGCTCGCGATAATGAATCTCTTCGCCCCGCATACTATATCCCACATCATGGAGTGGTTCGCGAAGACAAAAGTAGTACCCGACTTCGAGTAGTCCTAGACGCGAGTTGCAATACTACTTCCGGTCGCTCTCTAAACGATATTCTACATTCTGGCGAGAATCTTCAAGGTGATTTATTCTCAATATTAATTAATTTCCGCTTATTTGAAATTTGCTTTTCCGCTGATTGTCGACAAATGTTTCTTCAAATTGGGATTAGGGAACCTGATCGCAGATTCCAGAGAACTTTATTTAGATTCAATCCTTCTGATCCGCTTACTGTATATCAGTTTAACCGTGTTTGCTTTGGGCTCAAGTCCAGCCCTTTTCACGCTCTTCGCGTTGTCCGCCAGTTAGTTATCGATGAAGGAGACAAATATCCCGCCGCTTCCGCTGCTGTTTCAGCAGGCTTGTACATGGATGACATAGTTCTGTCATCAATGTCTACCGTCCAGGCTATCGATCTCAGTAGCGAGCTTATCGCGCTCTTCAAACGAGCACAGTTGGATCTCGTAAAATGGACGAGTAACTCATATGAAGTCCTCTCGCACATACCTGAGTCTCACAGAGAATCCAATGACAAGCTCTTTGACGATGCCACTCCGCACAAGATCCTAGGCCTATTTTGGGATAGGTCTAGAGATTCTTTTAGATTCAAGGTAGTCGCTCCTGATGATACGTGTACAAAGCGCACCATTCTTTCCACTGTAGCCCGACTATGGGACTTGCTAGGGTTCGTGGCACCTGTCCTCTTACACGCCAAGCTCTTAATCAAAGAGTTATGGTTGTTGAAGTGCGATTGGGATGCCCAACCACCGCCTCATATTGTCACCGCTTGGAAGCAGTTCTGCTTAGAGCTGCCTTCTCTTAATGATTTGTGCATTCCACGACATCTTGGTCTTGTTAAAGACTGTCAATTGAATATTTTAGGCTTCGCTGACGCCAGCGAGCGCGCATATGGAGCTGTCGTCTACTTTCAAATCTGCGTCGATGGTCGTTATTCTATACAGCTGGTCTGTGCTAAATCGAAGGTCTCGCCGGTGAAGATTCTATCCGTCGCGAGACTGGAGTTGTGTGCGGCCGTTTTGCTGTCCAAACTCATCCGCAAGGTTGTAGACACCGTTTCCCCGCGTTATCCTGTCAATAAAGTATACGCTTTCAGCGATTCGAAAGTCGTTTTATGTTGGGTGCGCTCATCCCCTCACCGCTGGCAGACGTTTGTCGCCAACCGCGTCGTCAAAATTGTAGAAAACGTTCCTGCAAGTTGTTTCCACCATGTTGCAGGCTCTGAAAATCCCGCAGACTGTTTATCTCGGGGCTTAACCCCAAGTAAAATAATAAATCACCCACTTTGGTTTAATGGACCTCCATGGGCTGCAAGTGACCCATCCGGATGGAAACTTAATGATGACTGCGAGCAGTCAAACGACGACGCACCGGAACGACGCACTAACGTTCACGTGGTCGTCTCTAACGACAATGATTCTCCGCTTTACTCGCTTATGCACCGCTTTTCATCATTGTCTAAGCTATTACGTTCGATTGTTTATGTGTTTAAATTCATCAAGAAATTACCGCAAGGCAACTCCATTTCAAGTTCAGATTTAGAGTTTGCTGAAGTTAATATCATCCGCGCTGTACAACAAGTACATTTCTCAAGCGAGCTTGCTAGTTTGCAGACTGACAAGCCTTGCTCGCCTGCTTTCAATAAGCTAAGACCATTCTTAGATAAGGATGGCCTTATCCGCGTTGGTGGACGTCTTTCTAACTCCGCCGAAGATTACACGTGCAAACACCCTGTGATCTTGCCGCGTCGTGATCATTTTGTTGACATTTTGGTCGATTTTTATCATAAAAAGCATTTACATGCAGGCCCAGAACTTCTCATGTCTTTACTCCGCCAACGGTTCCGGATCCTTTCCGCTCGCGGCTTGATCCGATACCGCATAAATAAATGTAACACTTGCTTTAGAGCAAAACCACGGCCTCAGTTTCCTCTCATGGCTGATTTGCCCAGCCACCGCGTCAACCAAGTTGATAAAGCCTTCCAAATGACAGGATGTGATTATGCTGGCCCTGTACAGTATACTCCTGTGCGTGCTCGTGGAGTCAAAAGCCGCAAGGCTTGGCTCTGCATCTTCACATGCTTGACAACTCGCGCCACTCACATCGAGGTCGCAACTGACTTAAGTACAGTCAGTTTTCTAGCTGCGCTGAAGCGTTTCTTGTCGCGTCGCGGTCCCGTGAAGTGCATGTACACGGACAACGGCACTTGCTTTGTGGGAGCCAGTTCATACCTTCGTGATCTCTATAAATTCTTAGATGAATTGCGCCCACATTTGGAAGTAGAACTTTCTGAAAACCGCATAGACTGGAAATTTATTCCACCCGCGTCCCCACACTTCGGTGGTTGTTGGGAAAGTATCGTAAAAATTGTAAAAACGCATTTATTTAAAGTCATAGGTGAGCAGATCCTTTCCTATGAAGAGCTTATAACGGTGCTCGCGCAAATCGAAGCATTAGTAAACTCGCGCCCGCTCACTACAATGAGTAGTGACCCCGCAGAGCCGTCTGCTTTAACACCGGCTCATTTTCTGAACACAGTTCCTCTGTCCTCCATACCGGCAGCCGATGCGCAACCCCGTGACCTTTATCAGCGTCACTCGCTGCTAGATAGTATCGTCCAGTCGTTCTGGCGTCGCTGGCGCTCCGAATATTTACACAAGCTGCAATCGCGCGCCAAATGGAACACGCCAACCACTTCCATAGCTGTAGGCACGGTGGTAGTAATCGTTACAGAAAACGCGCCGCCCTTTTCGTGGCCTTTAGCTATAGTAGAGAAGGTTCATCCTTCCAAGGATGGAACAACTAGGGTTGTGACTGTTAAGACTTCCAAGGGGAGTTACCTTCGCCCAGTTGTTCGATTATGTCCGATACCAAATCAATAATAAATTGTTTGTCAACCGCATACGCTTTAGTTTAGTTAGTATATAAGTGCATTACTCTCCGCTTAATTAAATGTAGTATTATATAATCAAAATAGACTTTTTGTTCCGCATTTTTTTTTGCACATTATTATGTATTTATGTACGCAGTATTTGTTTCCCTTGTGCTTATAACTTTTTTAAAGGTGACCCTTTAAGGGCGGGGGGAATGTTGCCGCCGCGATCATATCGTCATAGTTTTACTTCCTTCCTACCCGCCAAAATCCTAACAAAAAGGCACATCGCTCCGCTCGCCGGCCGTACGCGGCCAATGCATTCGTAATGCAAGAAACAGTCTATTGCGAACTACTGTGACGTCAACACGCTATTAATTTGTCACCCCGCGCAACTCATTTAACCGCATCCGCGTAGCCATAGCCTTCTATATCTTCCAAGCCCTGAAGTTGAGCAGAACGGCAACATCGCATGTGGTCAAGCACATAGTATAATATAATTTTAAAAATTACTTATTATTTGTTTTTACTATATTATCTATGTTTAAACTAGTTGTAAATTGTGATGTAAGATTATTTCAATAAAGTTTTATATTTATTATTATTATTTATTTATTAGAACATAAGGTTTGAGTCAAATTATTTGAACATTTCGGGGGTCCTTTAGTACGATGAGCATTTTGATCTAAGCCTCCTCTAGCAATAAATCTTACATCATTGGAAAGGTCTTTAAATTTGAAACACTTTATTATATTACTATAAACGTCAACTATTAGTACTTTGAGAGTTATAACGCTCTAAACTTGACCAATTTTTTTAATACTAATGACCTTAAACTCCGAAAATACTAACAATTAATATAAAGTATGTTTGCAGCAAATATTTGTTATATAAAAACCTTTCTTACGATGTATCATTCATTTCTATAGGTGTGGTAGATCAACTTCCATAGACAATAAACCACTCTTATACTTTAATAACCTTTAACTCCAAAAGTATTAACAATTGATATAAAGTATATGAATAGCAAATATTTGTCATTAAAAAACCTTTCCAATGATATATCATTTATTGCTAGAGGGCGTGTTAATCAACTCCCTGCTGAAGAAAATCAACAAAAAGATGACATCTTTGACAGCCATTTTTTCCTGGTTAACATTGATATTTTTCTTATTCTTTAATATACAAAGCATTTCAATAAAGGAACTAAATTATTTTCATATTTTAACTCTCACACGATTACTAGGAAAAAAAATATCGACCTCTTAAAATTGAAATATTCCCATACATTTAGTATGGAGACTGGCCGACGACATGACCACGAACTGACAGTAACAGACGTTGCCAAACTTATGTTCACGGCTTGCAATTATAGAAGGCTATGGCGTAGCCCATAAGCTTCAGTGTTACGTGTATTAGTAAATACGTGATTAAAGGACGGTGTAAATCGACGTGTTTGTGGACTTTTGTGGCCGTTCACGTCCGATCACGCAGGTCGTGCGTGCTGCGCAGGCGACGACGCCAGCTTGCCATTCTCAAGTGTTGACGAGCCTGCTGCTAAACCAAGTAAGTGCCTTTCCTTGACCAGCCGCCGTCCACGTCCGTAACCTACCGAAATCCCGCTTCCTTCCAATTATTTTACACCCGCATTCCATTCGCATTCCATACCGCATTTTTTGACGCTTGAATGTCTTTACCGCGATTATTTTAAATTTTGAGTTTCGGACATTAATATGTACGAATCAATTCTAGCAGTGATGTGAAGGGGTTTCTAACAAAAACTGAAGCAAAAGAATTAATTTTCAAAATAATTTCCATCACTAAATTACTTACACTTGTGATTATAAACGGTTTGTTTAACTAAACGAACACAAATTCTGCATGTAAATATTTCATGAAAAGTTTAACTGATTAATATAATAGAAGCACCCTCATGAACTTAAAGCCTGGCTTTTGATAACGGTTGTCCAAATGTCTTTTCCATTTCTGGTATCTACCTACACTAAAATGGGAAAATATTATATTTTACAGACACATATCGCATTAACATCCTCACATCACTGAGCGTGTGACAAAACACGAACATAATGCACGGCCCGCGTCAAATATCAGACAAAGCCCTCAAGCATATTCCATTTCCACAGAATATTCTCAGACCCGCGTATTTTCTCGTTACTCTCCTTGGGGCAATAACGTTTCATTTGCGCATTCCGCATTAATAGTTCACGAAATAACAACGACAACTCGTTTCGTACAACATCAAAGGGCTCTTGAATCCATTAAAATAGCCTCTTTATTTCACAAGACATTATAATTTGCCACTGGCTAACGTTACTTTGAGATATGATGGCAATTTGTGAGAGACGTAGGCTTCAGAGATGTTTTTGCTACGTAAAGCGATGTTCTTAAAGGGAATGAAAACGCTATGTAGATTTACTTTATACCTAACCTACATTGATGGGTTAATCTTTATCTTTAAGTTTTTATGTTCTCGTCTTTTTTATTTGATCTGAGGTTCTCGTATGATTGAAGATAGATATCGCAAAATACCTATCAGTAACACCACAGAATAAATAATAGTACAAGTAGTAACACATTGATGCCGAATCGCGTTAATTTTCTACGATAAAACTAAAACTAAATTGTTAACGTTTCAGTTTCGTTTACAGAAACAGTTTAATTCGAAGCTGCATAATAGAAAACACATTTTAGGTTTACTTTCCAATTAAATTTTATACCGCCTGAGTAATTACGCTTCAAAGTTTTAGTTCAGTCTGTCTGTGTTCGAGTCAGTCACCCTCAAAATTTCAAACAAATGTTGTTGTAATTATAAAGAAAAACTTGAATCAAACAAATCTATTCAGGGTTCTAAAGTGACACTAGACTTGTGCGTTGACGTTTCCCAAAGTTCAAAAACTTAAGTATTTATAATTAAATTTAAACTTTGAAAGACTTAAGTTCATAATTTGTATGAAACTTGATGTATAGAAAACAGCTTAACGTCGTTGGAAACTTGACAAACAATAGGGCCGAGGGTTTATATTTACAAGGCCAACGAACGCATGTCACTGTCAGAATTTTCGTAATTAAACTTTTTGAACACACGTACTCCCTCGACAATTAGTTCTAAATCTTAACTTAACCAAAGGTCTCATGAGTGACTTATACCGCAACACACGTCATGAGCATACCCCGTTATCGGCGGTGCACGAATGATTCACAGACTAAAAAATCAGAAGTGAAAGACCTTTAGGGCCACCTTTTTGCCTACGTTTTTCTACTCAAAAACCTATTTAAGGTGCGAAAATTTTTAAGTTCTCGTGTTCAATAATGGCGAATGTGAACTATATTTTTAAACAATACCTATAGATAAATAAATTTAATTCTTCCTAAAATCTAAGTGCAGGAAGCGAAGGACGATATTTAATTGGAATCGTGTTTTTAATTAATTAATTAAAAAAATAATTAAGTATAGAGCTCATTTTGCCTTAACAGCGCGGACCGCACTCACGCGCACGCGGTCACCGCGCTGTGTCGGTTTTGACAGATGCCGACAAATGGCGCACATAAGCCCGCAGCGCGGCCCGCGCGGTGTCCGCTTTGACGGATGCCGACAAAGGCGTACAGAAGCCGGCCGAACGCCACTCGCGCGCGTACTGTCGTGTCGTCGTGTACTCTATCTACCTAATGTTGTCACACGCGCCGCGGCCTCTCCCCTTTACGGGTCCTTTAGTGATCGATTGTTGTCTAAATGCATATAATTTTTATCTTAACCAACAATATGTCTCCGAAAAAAAAATCTCGTCACGAATTTATGGAGTTATGGATAAAAGATTATCCTGAAGTACAGGTAAACTAAAAAAAATGTATTACAGATATATTAGACCTTCTGTTGTACTTTGTCTTTGGCTTCGATCATTCGTGCACCGCCGATAACGGGGTATGGTCATGAGTTCTGACTAAAACCTACCTAATTACAGTTAAAAATAACCTACAGGTAGGTATAACCCTTAAATCCTAAACCCTAACCCGAAAACTAACTGGCTTCAACTAGAATTAAATATGCATTTTAGCATCCAATTTAAAAATTGATGTGTTTCGGCAGTCAGAGGCAAGATAGCCAGTTCCTCAACAGTGAGGATTCCGGGTCTAGTGCGCTTACACTTTCGGCCTTATCGTCACTTAACGAGAGCTGAAGGGCAAGCACTATCCCATGGATAAAAAAAATAACACCTCACGAACGTTTAGGAACAGAACTGCAACAAACGGTTTAGGTTTAAAAACTCTTTTTTGGAATGGGTCATGTCATGATTATTCCCAAAGATCAATAAAATAAAAAGTGCCTCTACGTTAATAGTTATTCTATTTCACGAAGACGGCACGCTGCTCTATGTGCATGCCTAAGTCGCCTAACAACATTTATAGCAAACGAACTGCGTGAGATAGAAGAATAGTTCTTCTGCTACCTAGAAGATAAAAAACAAACAAAACAAACAAATTGCGAATGAAGTTTATACTATACTGTTGGAAAACTAACAATACGAAAATTCAGACATTTCAGCGCTAATAGAGGGGTTTAGTATCATAATCCGCTAAGATAACTTGTAAAAAATTTCGCAGAAACTGTTTAAGCTTGGTCAATATAACTTACCAGGAAATTTTCAGTCTAATCAATTAGTTTAGGACATGGCAACACTAATTTTAGCTGAACCAACAGATGTTTGGCTATAGTGTTATAGGGGCTTTGATCCTGATATTTATTTATTTATACATTTGCACTAGATTTGCATTTGCACATGCGACTTAACTACTAGATCTTAAAGTAACTAATTATCGCATGCACCTTGACAGGCATAGCAATGGGTCTGTTTTTGTTGGCGGATTTCTCTATGTTTTAATTGATTTCTATAAAACTAGCCGTCTATTTTAAAGCTACTTTTAAGAGCTTTCTAACTCACTAACTCGAATTTGGTCAGTAATCATTGTAGTGGATTTTGATACTAGCTATACCCCTCAATTATGAATTCACAAACATCAAAATTAAACCTAAAGTGCACTAACTAATATCACGCATATTTAAGCATCCAATTTGAAGTAAATTGTTGTACGTGAATTTGGTAAAGTCCTCAATAGTTTCACAGTGACCGGTCAAAGATAAATAGGATGCTAAAATCAAGCACAGCAAGCACAAAGCCTTTGTTTTGGTAAGAGCACATTGTACTTCATTCAGGGAATATTGTATAGGTTTATCTAGTGATCGCCGGTAATCGAAATTATGGAAATATTGAGAAGAATATTTGTATATTTCAAAAACATTTTTATTGCTAACACTAAATCACAATACTCAGCTAACAAACGGAGGAGTAGGTCTCGTATATAACATCACATAAATTAAACATTTATAATCTGAATCGAAAAACGACGGTTTTATTACAAAAGATTTTTAAACACCTGTTTAACTTAGACACTGATTAAATGATCACTTTTTTAACAATATTGTTTGTGAAATGCTGTCGCACCACATTTAAACAGTGTCAGTTGTAAACCGGTGTTTAAAAATCTTTTGTAATAACACCGCCGTAAAAGGGCCTTATTCTAGCATACTTAAACATTTCGGATTTTGTCGTTCTTCGTATCGTTTCTACTTTTCTTGTCATTAACAATGACAAAAAAAATAGGTATCGTTGATTATGATCTGAAATTATTGATATTGAAACTGACAATGAAGACTTGTGGGTGGTCCTGGAACTACAATCAGGAAACTCTTCTAGAAAAGTGGGAATATGTGCTGTGTATTTGCCCCCTCCCTTAAACTTTGAAAGAACTTTAAGATTCTTTGATAAAGTCAGTGATATTAGTGATATACCTGATAATACGTTGATAATTGGTGACTTCAACATGGGTTTTATCAATTGGACTTTAGATAATGTTACTAACAAAACATTGCCGAACGATTGTAACAATAGATTTGGACACGCACTAACTGATTGTATGTCACTCTCTTGCTTGAACCAATATAACTATGTAAAGAATGGTGATGATAAAATACTGGACTTAGTTTTAACAGACTTTTCCGATATTGTTGTATCTAAATCTGGTAATTTGCTTAGTAAATTGGATCACTACCATCCACAGTTAGAGATATGCCTGAAATACGAACACTCAACTAATATAAAATTGAAGCCTCGCACCGATTACAATTTTTATAAAGCTGATTTTCAAACAATTAACCATCATTTAAAAAGTATCGACTGGCGTGAGATTTTTGGTGATCTTACTGTGGATGGGATGGTTCAGAATTTTTATGATAAGATCGATGAAGTGGTTGCTGGTAACGTTCCGCGTCATAAACCTCAGAAAAAATACTATCCTCCTTGGTTTGACAGAGGTTTAATAAAGTTATTGTCAGAAAAAGAAAAATATAGGACAAAATTTAAAAAATATTCAAATCCCCGTGATAATTTTGAATTCAATCTGCTTCGTGACCGGTGCAATAAGTTGACTAGTTCAAAATATGGGTCATACGTGGGAAATGTAGAGGATAGCCTTCGCGATAATCCTAAACTCTTCTGGAAATTCATAAAAGATAAAAGAGCTGGATCGAGTACCATACCATCTCAGATGCACTCAGGTGACACGTACGCACACAACGATGGTGAGGTAGTCAAACTGTTCGCCGATCATTTTAAGTCTGTCTTCACAAAGCCGAACAGCACTAGAAACGTCAACGTTAACTCAGTAGATGCCAGACCAAACGAACATCCACTAAGCAAAGTTGTACTCTCAGAGAAACAAGTACTTCGGAAGCTCAAAAGCCTTGATATATATAAAAGTGCAGGATCTGACTGCATACCACCTCTATTCCTAAAAAGATGTAGCTTGTCATTAGCTCTTCCAATTACTATGATATTCAACAAATCGTTATGTACGGGAGAATATCCATACAAATGGAAAAATGCCCGAGTGGTTCCGATATATAAAAAAGGTGAGCGTGAGGATGTCGGGAACTACAGATCTGTGTCTATTTTGCCTGCTGTTTCTAAAGTCTTTGAATCCCTAATCTGTCCTATTTTGACTAATCATACTAAAAATATGATAAGCGATAGACAGCATGGATCTCGAGAGAAAAAATCGGTTGCCAGCAATTTGTTCTCGTACGTGAACTCGTTAGCTAAAGTATTGGATGCAGGGGGCCAAGTAGACTCAATTTATACAGATTTCAGCTGCGCTTTTGACAAGGTCGACCATGAAATTCTGATAGGAAAATTAGCCAACTTTTACAGCATAGCCGACCCTCTGCTATCCTGGTTCAGATCGTACTTGTCAAAACGATTTCAGTATGTTGTCTTGAATGGACATGAATCTGAACGCTTTCCCGTCACTTCTGGAGTTCCACAGGGATCACACCTAGGACCGATCTTGTTTATCCTGTTTATAAATGACGTGGTAGGCTGCTTTAATCACAGTCACTGTTCAATATTCGCCGACGACATGAAAATCTATAGGGAAATTAAATCCGAGCGGGACATCGAATTGTTGCAATCAGACTTAGACAATGTTTCCAACTGGTGTCTTCAAAACCGTATGGTCTTAAACGTATCTAAGTGCTACCACATTACGTTCACTAGAAAGAGACTCCCTATACAGGGAAACTACAATATCTCTCATGAAGGAATTGCAAAAGTGGAAGTAATAAGGGACCTTGGCGTGATTCTTGACAGAAAACTAAATTTCGTGGCTCATTACGACTCCATTATTAAACGAGCTGCTCAAATGCTCGGGTTTATAAGGAGGGCAACCAGGGAATTTCGTCGCATAGAATCAAAGATCTTGCTTTTCAACTCATTAGTCAGAAGTATTCTAGAGTACTGCAGCGTAATCTGGAATCCTTACTATACCGTTCATGCCGAAAGAATTGAAAGCTTAAATCGTTCTTTCACCCGACATCTAGCTTACATAAGTAGGGGTATAACTGCACGTCATTGCTATGAAGATCGTCTAAATTTCTTCAAGATGCATAGCCTAAAGCAACGTCGCACGATGTTAGACTTGTGTTTTCTTTTCAAACTCGTGAACGGTGTGGTTCTGGATCCAGTGTCTTTACAGCAAATCAATTACCACGTTCCTAGGCCAAATAGTCGGAACACTTATAAGAAACTTTTTGCACTTGACGCGAGTAGAACTAACTTGGGTAGACACGCACCGCTAAAACGAATCTGCAACACGTACAACAATGTTGCTGATGAATCCTTAGATATTTTTGCTTCAAAATTACCACACTTTAAAAAAACTGTTCTGTGTAGGCTTAATCATGTAGTTCCTGATTGATTGTATACCTATTAAGATTTTTAATTTTAAGTTGTTTAATTTTTGCTTTAACTTTTTTTTTTTCATTTTTGTTTTGCATTTTTATGAGTAGGTAGGTAGATACCGTTTTGATTGTGTTGCACGTTATAAAAATTGAATGCTGTGTGTACCTGTTATTAAGGTCATGCAAAGGCCAAAGATAGAAAATGTATGTTTCAAGATTGTTTCTGCATGTACTTTGTTGGTATACCTAATAAATAAAATAAAATAAAATAAAAATAAGATATCAGATGCATGATCTACTCTTACGTCATAGCAGGTTTAGGAATTAAATCTCATCCGAATGAAAGGCACTAAGGCACGTCCAGAATATAAGGGAATGTCAGTCTGAAATGAGATATATATTTGGTTTTGAAATCAATGTATTTAAAATATCGCAAAAAATATACAAGGTTATTTTTAGTTCATACAAAACCTCTCGTGGGGTTGATCAAAGCATCAAACTGAACAACTTTCATTATGGGTCCAACCTCGAAATGACGAAAAGAAACAGCTGTTCCATACAAAAGTACAATCCTACTTCATCGAAATGTATGAAACAGCTGTTTTTTTGTATTAACTAAAAAATAACTTTGTATAAGAACGAAGTGGTCAAAATTGGAGGAGGCCTATACTCGTAGAGAAGTCCTTGATAGCGAATAGATATGATGCATGTATTGCTTGGACGAATTAAATGTATTGACATTTATAAAAAATATTTATATATTTTTTTACATAATTATGAATAATTTTAATGAAATAATCGAGCTAGTATAAAATATTGTAATTTGACATGATATAATTGACTTAAATTGTAATTTGAATGTTATCAAGGAAATAAATGGCTTTAATAATTTAATTAATTAATATATTAATTAATTAAATTATTAAAGCCATGAACGAACAACAAAAATAACAACTGTTACTAATAAAAACGCGCTTTACATGTCACAGTATTTTTTTTTTCTATAATTTAATTTAAATACCTACTGAGTACTGCGCTGCGGTTAAAGAATTTTCCGGCCGACTGGCGGCAAAACGTTGAAACGCGCGGCGAATTTAATTTGCCCGCCAAAAAAGCGCGCTTTTTCACTTTTTTTCAATTACCTATATAATACGCAGAGGGCATACCTACTGCTAGTCCAATTCTCTTTAATTAAAAACCATTTATCTACATTGTATCAAAAGAATCGATTTAAGTGTGGTTTACCTTATTAACCGACTTCAAAAAGGAGGAGGTTCTATGTTCGTCTGTATATTTGTTTTTTTTTTGTGTACGTTTTTTTAATATCAATAATTTTTGCTTAGAAGGTGCGGGCGGATTGTTACATTGTATTGTTGTTACCTAAAGCATCTCCTAATTATAAATCTGAACAGTTAAATAACTCGTTGCATACTCGTCATTAGGGATTGGGGTCGATTCGAATGGATTACTTTTGAGGTCGGTTCCTCCCTTGATCAAAGGTGTCGTAACACAATTTTGATATCTGGTTTCGAATTTATGTTAAAGTATGTTAGTATTCGTTCGTGCTACTAACAGGAATTAAATGCGTACGTTACTAATGATAGGTATTTTCCCACCTACCTATTTTCCTGACGGGGCGCGACGTTTCGACCGAGTTGCATCGGTTTAATGCCTGTTAGTTTAATTAAATACAATGCAACGCGAAAGTTTAATAGTAGATTATACGACAAGTGAATAAAAAGGGAATTTAGTTCGAGGGACTAAGTTGGATCCCGAGAGTAGCGAAGGATTCTAGAGTTAAATCCCGAGCGTAGCGAGGGATTCAAAAGTAGAATCCTGAGCGTAGCGAGGGATACAAAGGCTCGAGATGTATTTTTTATTCAGGAGTTGTGTACTCTACTTTTTACCATTGACTGCGAGAAAAAAAATAGGTACCTACCTAGCAATATTTTATACTTAGTATTTATAGATGATGATGGGTGGGAGGATGGGCCATAACCCACCACGCGGGCCCAATGCGGATTGATGGGTGTTAACAACTGCAAATGCAGCCGGGACCAACGGCTTAACGTTCCTTCCGAGGCACGGAGGAGCTCGAGATAATACATTTTTGGTCACCCATCCCATGACCGACCCATGCGATCCATGCGTGAAATTAGAAGTTTTCCAATGACATAAAACAACCACGCTAAGAGAGAGATTACACGATCAGTCTGGCATCAGTCCATTTCATCAGTCTGTATATAGACTTTCTATTTTTGCAGACTGAATTTCGTACCGTACCAGACTGATGGAATGGACTGATGCAAGACTGAATATTCAATCTCCCTCAAAACCCAAAGATAAGACACTAAAAAGAACCTAATTAAATTTGGCGGGTCTTTTTTTCTTTAATTTTATTGTGCAACTATGGCTCTATGGAATAGCTCCATATCAGCCAGTAGGTATAGGTACTTTTTTGTACTAATTCATCATGCGGGCTTGTTCCAAATTCAAATTATTTTTATTCACTCGGTGAATAAAATCGCTTATTATTCACTCTTATCGTTGAATTAAACGTACTTTTTAGAGTGGCGATGGTAAAATAGTAGATTATACAACAAGTGAAAAAAGAAGGAATTTAGTTCGAGGTACTATGTTGGATCCCGAGAGCAGCGAAGGATTCAAAAGTAGAATCCTGAGCGAAACGAGGGATACAAAGGACCGAGATGAAATTTTTTTTCACGAGTTGTGTACTCTACTTTTTACCATTGACTGCGAGAAAACATAATAGCAGTACTTATTACTACTTACTTACACCTATAGTACCTATTTATAGTTATCAAATTTTATTATTTAGATAGGTAATCGGTAATTTAACCATTAGAAAATAGTGAAACTATAAGTTTTCCAATGACATAAAACAACCATGCTATGAGGGAAATTACATGATCAGTCTGACATCAGTCCATTTCAACAGTTTGTATAGACTTTGAATTTTTACAGACTGAAGATCGTACCAGACTGATGCAAGACTGAACATTTTCTAATCTCCCTTTAGAGGTATTTATTAGTATAAAGAAAAGAACCCAAAGATAAAACACTAAAAAGTACCTAATTAATTTGGCGAGATATTTTTTTAGAAAAGAGCCCAAAGATAACACACTAAAAAGAACCAAAATAAAATAGGCGGGTTTTTTTTTTTAATTGTATAACTATGCGGCTTTATCTATGGAATAGCTCCATACTTTCAGCACGTTTTTTTTGTACATAATTCATACGATGCGCGCTTGTTCCAAATTCAAAATATTTTTATTCACTCGGTGAATAAAACAGCGTTTTATTCACTCTAATCGTTGAATTAAACGCACTTTTTCGAGTGGCAATGGTAAAAAAGTATATTTTAATAAGGCTCCATTTGATAATACAAGTGGTCTGCCTTTGAACTGAACTGCTGCTGAAACCCCAGCTGACATTTGATTAGTGCGTCTACTACGTTGAAAAATGATAGTGGTAGGTATTAAATATGGCATGGTACCTATATGGTAACGACGGACGGAACCCTACTGCGCGTGGCCCGACACGCATTTGGCCGGTTTTTTTAATCTATGTAGGTACTTACGAGATTGTTTGTGTTCATTTTACTTAAATAGTTTTTTATTGTTTTATATCCACGCTTGATTACGAGTAAATTCTTAACTATTCTTAACCGGAACCCGCCGCACAGTTCCGGTTAAGAATAGGACTGTCCCATCTCATCCCGTGGGTATCGTAGAAGGCGATAGAGGGAAGTTTTTAGGGACCCGGTGCAGACCATCACACAAAGGGTCACTCGAATGGCAGCGAGGAAACTGTCAACAACAGCATTCCCAAGGAGGGTTGGTGTCAGGCAGGCGGCCGATCGTAAAACTTTGCCAAAACCTAATGCAGTATGTATTAGATGCTGCGCCGACCCCAATAGTGGTCGTTCTACGAGCGCAAAATTTTATTTTGTGTAGACATAGACTACAAATAAATTGGGATAAGGACAGGAGGATGATGATGCTTGATTACGACTAAATACGAGTAGGTACGGTATTCTTATCCGCGCCGCAACGTCTACGACAGTCGCCGATTGACGTAGTGCCGATGTAACAGCCAACAATAAACACCTAGTTATGCTACACCGATCACTTGTTTGTGTTCAATTAATTGAATATTTTCTAAAAACAAGTTACGCCAACTGCTTACGTGTGCCGCTCACGTGGGAGGTTGGTGTGTTTCGTTAAACACGTTTTGATTCAAAAATAGTTATTTATTGATTGTCACAAACATACCACTGGCGACAACGAAATATGGTGCTTGCGTAAGACGATATAACAGCAAAAGTTTATTCTGATACGTTTTGGGTCAACTATTGGATTCGTCTCTACTTTTTTTATCTATTTCGTGGTGACAACGTGCACGGGCCTTCTAAATGGCTACACATTAATTTTAGGGCGCTTTATTTGCAAGTTTATTACCAGTAATAACAGCAAATCGCCAGTCTGGAGATACCAGAGAGCTGAGTATGGACATAAGATGGACATGCTTCCTTGAAGGGTTTTAAAAAATGAACTTCATCACATGTGTACCTATCAACAGAAAGTCGTTGCCTGGTACTGTGTATGGACGGCCTTACTGTCAGTTCATTTTCGTTACGGAGTTTATCAAAAATTCACTTTCTAACCGCCTCTGTGGTTTGCCCACATGTATGAGACGCAGGGGTCCGGGTTCGATTCCCAGGGGTACATTTACTTATACTCGGTTTGGTTGGTGGTAGGGCTTATTTCAAGTCCGCCTGGCAAGCTACCACAAATCAGACCACTATTTTTTTTTTTTTTTTTTTTTATTTATTTCACGAAAACTAAGTCTAATAGATACCATAATTTAAAAAAAACTTTTGTGTTCCGGCAGTTAGATTAGTGGTAATATAACCAGTTCGTAGTGCGCTTACACTTTAAGCCTTATCATTAAGTATCACTTAACATTGGGTGAAGTGAAGACCAAGCACTATCCCGTAGTGGATAAAAAACCGGCCAAGTGCGAGTCGGACTCACGCACGAAGGGTTCCGTACCAAAAAACGGCAAAAACATCACGTTTGTTGTATGGGAGCCCCCATTGAATATATTTTTATTTTTATTTTTAGTATTTGTTGTTATAGCGGCAACAGAAATACATCATCTGTGTAAATTTCAACTGTCTACCCGCTGTCGTTATTAGCATCCAGCAGAAAACGGCAATATAATCACGTTTATTGTATGGGAGCCCCCCTCAAATATTTATCTTATTCTGGTTTTAGTATTTGTTGTTATAGCAGCAACAGAAATACATAATCTGTGAAAATTTCAGCTGTCTAGCTATCACGGTTCATGAGATACAGCCTGGTGACAGACAGTCAGACAGACAGACAGACGGACAGCGGAGTCTTAGTAATAAGGTTCCGTTTTTACCCTTTAGGTACGGAACCCTAAAAAGATAAAAGAAAACACTCACAGGGATATTAATATATGCGCTTTATTACCAGGTAATAACAGCAAGCCGCTGCCTGGTGCTGTGCGCGGACAACCGCGGCGAGATGGAGTCGTGGGCGGGTGCGCTGCGCGGCGCGCTGCACCGCGGCGCCGACGTCGCCGACCTAGTCGCCAGACTGTCTTCAGGAGACCATCAATGGTAAAAAATTACCAAGTACCTAATAACAGCGAGCCGCTTCCTTGTGCTCAATTTGTCAAGCGCTCTGTACAGTGGCAATGATCCTGCTAGATGAGCCGCACTTAGCTCGAGCTTGGGGATTGTGAGCCTAGTCCTAATTGGAGCAACCTTGCTCTTGGCCAACAAAAGCGAGACATGGACCCGTCCATCGGCGTCAACTTTTCGCATGTAAATAGACGCGGCGTAGCCCCGCTCGGACGCGTCACAAAAGCCATGAAAGCTAGCCTGATATTTTCCAGGCGGCAAAATTCGACGAGGCAAGGCAATCCGATTGACTTATCGCGCGCGATATTTAAATTGCGGGCGGGATGCCGTTTTTAGATTAAACAAAACAAATTTTTAACCATCTAGCGTTATATTCCAAACACTGCTTCTTGAACCAAAGGTCCCGTCTTAAAATCCTGATAAGCTAGTTCGTAGCTAAGCGTTTGTTCCCGAATCATGGGCGTATATTCTTATATGTTTATTTCTGCTTCCGCAGCCCAACATGCAGTTCCAAGTTCACAAAAAAACACTAATCCTTTAGTTGATATCTAAACATCCTTATGTCCTTAGGTACGCAGCAACACACGCTCGGCCGACGTTTTGCAACGTGTGCCGCGAACCGCTCGGCGCGCTCGGAACCGCTCACGCGCTCGCTTGCGAACTGTGCAAGTTTAAAGCACACAAGCGGTGCGCGTCACGAGCGCCACCATCTTGCAAATGGAGCACGCTCGCTTCGCTAGGGCCACACGTCGTTGAAGATGCGGAAGGGGTAAGGAACTTTTTTTAACTTTGGAACTTTAAATAAACTTACTCTAGGTGGATACTACAAAAGAACCATTTGTAAAATCGCTTATGAGATTCGCAGTTTAACAAAAGCTGTACTCGGTCGCGAATGCCGACATCATGTAATTGGAGCACGCTCGCTTTGCTAAAGCCGCTTGTAGTGGAAGACCTTCTTCTTCTTCTTCAGCCTCAAGTTACCTACTGCTGAGTGTAGGCCTCCTTACTAGCACGCCATCCCCTTCGGTCGTGTCCCTTTCTCATCCAGTTTTTCCCCGCTACTTTGTCTGAACATCTGGCTTTTTGGCGGCCAACGCTTCTGGTACCGGTCCTTGATCTCCACTCCAGCACCTTTCTGCTCCACCGGTCATCGGTTCTGCGACATATTATGTGACCGGCCCATCGCCTCTTCCTTTGTGCAATGATGCGCCCCACGTCAGTTAGTTTAGTGCTACTCCGGATCACCATGTTTCTTACTTGGTCGCGTAGAGTACCCAACATGGTGTGCTCCAACTTCTTTTGCAGCTTCTGGATGTGTTTTTGTGATGTGTAAGGGTTTAAGGATAGTGGACGATGCTGAAAGGGTATTTTTTTAAGTTAAGTACATAATCTAAGTTAAGTACATACATTTTATGCTAATGTTATACTTTGTCACTAAATATTTGGTAGCTCGCTGAGTGAGAGAACGACAGAACCTGCTATTCGCTTATTGGATTTTCAAAGTAACGCACAGCGCGCAAACAATACGCGTGGCAACTGCTTCTTTTTGATGAAAGTTCTAGTCATAAAATATTCTGAAGCAATATTTTGTTGCTATGAACAAAGTAAGCAGAATAACTAATAAAACGTAAAAGATCCACAACCAACAGTGTAACAGCGTACCTACTTCACTCCAATCACTTGCAGTTACGGATATCAGTGGGTTTTTATTAACTATTAAATATTAATAGCGGTTATTTGTGAACTTTTTATGGTTCACATAATAATAAATGCTTAGCTTTTATAGGTACGCCATTATGAACTCAGAATAACGCCTCATTTAGGAATTTCAAGTAAGAAGCTACTTCTGTTTTTAACCGACTTCAAAAATTTGAAAAGGAGGAGGTTATCTATTCGTCGCGTATATTTTTTTTTTTATATATGTATGTACACCGATTACTCGAAGACGGCTGAACCGATTGAAATGTTTCAAAGTTATAACATGAGGTTTGTTCCCAAGTTGGTCCCGTTTTTTGAAATTTTGAAATCGGTTTAGTAGTTTTCAAGTAATCTTGAAAATACTGTCGTTTTCGTAACCATTTTATATGAATTCAGACGGATTTTCAACCATTACTTTTTTGTTTATGAACCGATTTAGATGATTATTTTTTTATTTGAAAGAAAACACCTTAAGGATGATACCATATTAATTTCATTGGTATTGGACGTTGGATTTTGAAGATACACGAGGGAACTCCTCAAAATCAAATAGGAACTGTACAGTGATTGAAATATTGGTAGGTTTATGACAATCAAAAACAAGTTAAGTACCTATCTATTGTCAAAGACGTTCTGGACTAGAGTTGAACTTCGAAGGCCCAACGGAATTCGTGGAAATTGAGTTACTCGGGGTATACCATTAAAAATGTGAAACATTATAACGTTTTATATTATAAAATCAACGCTTACATACCTACCACAAAATAATTAAAATAAAAAACCTTTTAAAAAAAAGGAAAACCTCCTTCAAAAATCTTAAAAAACAGATCTATAAAAAGCAAGAAATAATGTTCAAATCGATTAATTAAAACACCTCTATTGAAGTCGGGTGGGGCTTTAAAAATATAAACAATACAATAAGTAAAAAAATTCTTTCAGCTCCACCCGACTTCAATAGACGTGTTTTAATTAATCGATTTGAACATTATTTCTTGCTTTTTATAGATCTGTTTTTTAAGATTTTTGAAGGAGGTTTTCCTTTTTTTAAAAAGGTTTTTGTTATTTAGTTTGCACAAACAAAACAGATTATTAAATATTCTGAGCTCATTATTTGTTTCTTTGAAAAGGACCTAATTTTTTATTAAAGTACTTATAAGTAAGTATAGTTTTCAATCTCACAAAATGTTGTCTAAGATAATAACGACTAAGTACTACTAATCACATATTTGCGTAATTTATTGAATGGTGGAAATATAAGATAAGAAAGGTAGTTAGATATGACTTTTTCAAATTAATTTAGACATTGATTACAACGAAAAGGTAAAAAAATAATTTAAAAATATATTAATGACTGCCTTACCAAAAAAAAAACCAAGTGTCATTGCAGTCGGGGCATCGTTTTGTGCAACACTCTTTAATCTAAGAGGTCCCCCGACTGCAATGACACTTGTTTTTTTATTTACTTTTTGTACGTTTTTCACAATACACTCCTTTTGGTGAGTCGTATAAAAAGTACTACTAATTAATTTTTCTTTATAATCTGTGACTTTCTCCCTCTCTCTCTAACCCCCTCCGAAAGCCAAAAGTATTTTTTCTATTATGTTACGAATGAAAGCAACATCACAAATATTATAAAAAGCAATACACCAAATTCGGATCCAATGTGTCCCCTTACAGGCACTACACAATATTACAAGTGACTTTTGAACAAAGTAGGCAAGTTATTGCCTTAGTTGGGAACATGTTCATAAAACCTCTGGCAAGTACCATCCATCATCGTCCGCAACATGTAAGCTGTAGGTACTTTGTGCAAACTTTATCGATAACTTGCTGACTCACTAATATTGTTAAGAGTTAGATCCACAATATAAAAAATATATTTATTATCTAATTCTAATATACGTTTTAGTGGTGAAGGGTCCATAGAAGTCGATTCCCATTGACTTAATACCTTTTAGAAATCCGCTCCCCACCGATCCACTATGCAGATTATATTTTTTTTTGTAAAACGGCTTAACTTCACCATAATTTCACCAAGCATGTCTATGCCACAATGATATATCACTAGTCAATACATCGATATGAAGAACATACAAACTTATAGTTGACTTTGGGTAGTATTTAATCGGGTAACAATAAATTCCCATTTTGGGTATCTAAAATACTGAATATAGCGTACTGAAATACTAAGTGAATGACGGACCGAGGGTGACTACAGATATTGAAAATGGGTGACTAAATATTAGCGTATAGTTGGCAGACTCACCATAGAATTAGAAGGTTTTGACTAGGTCAAAAAATTGTTAATAAATAGTGATAAATAGTGAACTATAGCATATAAATAGTGATACTATGATTCAAAAGATATTTGAGTATCTTGGTGAGGCTGCAAACTTGACGTCAAGTTGGCAGAAATTGACAATCTTTTCCGAGAGATGGCGCTATTGCTATGATTGTTATTAATGAATATCGTTATTGTTTGATACCAACACTTAATTAATAAAACAAGTGTAATAATACTTGGAGGACATGGCTAAAAATAGAAATCTCACTTTTTTGCTTGATAGTACTCACCTCACGATTGCAATAAAGCTGGAACCTTATTCCTGTGGAGCAAAGTTCAATATTGATCGAAATCCTATTCAGAGTATTATGTAAAAGTTAACATTCGATTTTTAGAAAATAGCAATGAAGAATTCTTGTTTTATTTATATCGTAGGAATCACAATTTCACTAACAATTTTTTGATATATTTATTTGTTTAAAACTTGTACCCGTTTCTCTGGAATCGCTATTGCCTGAAACGTCAAGTTGGCAGCCCACTTAGAGACCGTAATATCTCGGCTTGTATTGAAGCAATGTTATTGAAATTTTGCGTATACGATTCACTATTTTCTAACAATTTTTTGGCATATAAATCATAATGATACGAACTGTATTTCTTAAGGTGTCTGCCAACTTGACGTCAAGTTTGCAGCCTCACCAAGATACTCAAATATCTTTTGAATCATAGTATCACTATTTATATGCTATAGTTCACTATTTATCACTATTTATTAACAATTTTTTGACCTAGTCAAAACCTTCTAATTCCATGGTGAGTCTGCCAACTATACGCTAATGACTAAATAATACAAATTGAGTAACTAGTTAATCAAAACGGGCGCACAAAACATTTTGGCATATATTTTATTTAAAAAAGATGACTATTGTCCTAATCGAGATGACAAAAAACAAACAAACAAACGAGAAAGTAACTTAATAAAAACCTGTTAAAAATACCATGGTGGGTAGCTTAAATCGGTTATATAGTTACTTACCTACTTGGTATAATAGTTGCCCACTCAGTATTTTTGTCACCCATTTAAAGTTTTCACTGCTAACTTAAATTATTTATCACCCCCATGTAATCGCCCGTTTTAAGTATTTTTGTAATCCACTGTTTGTCGCCCGTTTAGTTATTTTGTCGCCCAAAAAATAAACTGCTGACCATAATTAATTATTTCCAGTCGCCCAATTAATTAATTCCCGTTTATTTTTGTCATATTTTACAATTCAAAGATCTCCTGAACAAATCCTAATCAATAACGACATTGTGCTATTTCCATTCTACTGTTCATAATTTACATGTAACACACATTTACTTAAATGAAATGAAATGAATTTATAGGTATTATCGACATTATGAAAAAAAATATTTCCCTAATTCTTTAATAGTAGAGCCACAGGAATAATGACAGAAGATTTTTACAAGCGCGAGTGACGTTCATTCATAATAGTGGATCCTTAAAAATACCGTGATTGAAACTGAATAATTATATGCTTAATTTTCTTGAGAGATTAATGGGCTATCAAAACTTTACTCCGGCCGCAGTAATTTGCATAACTTTCATAAAATTTTAATGAACTGCCAATAAAAAACCTATTAAAAATTTTAAGCACCGCGGTTGAGCAAGTAAAAAATTTTCGTCTAACTTGTGAATCAGAAAATGAGTGTTGTTAACTGTTATGTATTGTATTAGGTACCTAAGTTTAATTAAGTATTATTTTGCTTGAGTCGTACATAACAGTAAGGCACAGGCACATTTTAGGCACAGATAAAACAACCTTTTCAGACGTGTAGGTTCCTCATAAATTACATGTTAATGTGAAACAACTTTTATGTTTATAAATGCTAAAAAAGAGTTTTCAAGAGTTCGTTCTCTCCGAAACTCTGCTTATTTTTACCACTTAGCGCGATTGTTCTTCGATTTTCACACAATATAGCTTTCAGTTTGTTGTTGTCTTTCAACATAATGAAGTCCAGCAGTAGTAGTACAGCATCAATACGAGTAAAACCGTCCCTTATTGCCGTGCAGCAAACAAATATATTCCAATGTTGATTAAACTGAGACATGCAGCTGCGCTTTGGCAATTTCAATGAAAACTTTGGCTCTAGTTTGAAACAATGAACTACCTATTTACAACATTAATTGAAAAGGATGACCATCAGCCATTTTTTTACTGTCTCCACTGCTGGGGGGGCCAAGCCCATGGCCCAGGGGGGGCCAAGTTAATATTAAAGAGGATGAGAATGATATGAATTGTAGGTCAGTCAACAGCACCTAGTGAATTTATTCAAGTTTTGAGATGGGGCAGTATTTATCGGAAAAGCAAGTCAATTGCACGGCCTTAGGACTTTGGTTATTTGCAGTTGGCTACATTTTTTTACCTCCAGGGGGGGCAGCGCCCCCCCCCCCCTGCCCACCCCTGGCGACGCCCTGCTGACCTTCCTCATGGTGGATAAGGAGGACGCGCCATAAATATAAACTAGATTTACAGTGTCTTCATTTTTTAGGATTCTATTGTACCTAACGATTAGCTTTTCGGGTCGCAATATTCTCATTACATTTAAAGCAGAAATTAGCTATTACTTACCTGAACGCCTAAAACTTTCCCTTTTTAAGCCATTTGTTAAGATAAATACATGGACGCGACGGCGGTCACGGCCGTATAAATAAGTCAGTGATATAGATACGTAAATAATCTTTTTAACAAATATTTTTTTTTTTGTAATTATTAACTGCCGAAACTTCGAGAAACTAAATAACTTTAATCAAATAATAGATTTCGTACCAGGTTGCCTACTATCGCACTTAGCCGAATTTTAAAACTTTTTTCATTCTGTAGTTTTTTTTTATATCAATGTAAAATGTAGGCCTAATCTTAGTAGCAGTTCATTTTTAAAGAAATGCTGTGTAATACTTGTTGAATTAGTTATATGCTACATTAACTACATATGAAAGTAAAATATGCCAATTATAGGGTATTGATTGGGTCAGAAATGGCGCTGATTAAAACCTTTATAGGGAAGGTATTCAGCCGGTTTATACCATGAAAGTCATAATTCATTAAAGATTCAGAAGATTTCTGGGATGCCTTTGATCTTTATAAATGGAAAGGATTTTGTGGTTTGCTAGAGTGATTAAGTATTTGTATTTTGCAGATGTTTAATATAAAAAGCAAAATAAGAAATTCTAAACATTTCCAAATCAGAGATTCGTCTTGGTTATTAGGCTAACAAGGCTGGAAACGATGGCGTCGTTGCTTCTTTGACATTCACATGTGCTTGTTACAGCCTAGCTAGGAGGGCCTAGAGAATGAATAAATTATTTTGAATTTGTAATTGCTTGTTCAAATTATCTTATTTAAAAAAACATTTTGTAGCACTTAAATAATAACAAAAAGACACAATTAATTACAGTTTAAAACGAAGCCAACTCCTTCGCTCTTGAAAAAGTTAGGAGAAAGAAATATGAAGATTAATATATTATTCAAAACTCGAATGTTTTAATTGTTCCGCGGAAAACAATAGAAGTAATTTAGTACTTTGAATACGCAAAGAAAACTCCGTTTAACTTGCCGCGAGGGATAGGGCTGATGTAAAGCCTTGTGCACACCTTAAAAACTGTGTTTGTTTTTATACATTTTTATCTGAAGAAGAACATGTTTTCTCCATTACATTTTTAGAAGCTCTTCTTTCTTTGTTTTATACACAAAAGCTCTCTCGTCTACTTATTTACGCTATAAATGTTTCAGCTTACGGTGAAAACCGATAAGATGATATTAAACAAATATTTATACTTATGCTATACACATTTTGTACAAATATGTATTTCAGATTATCCTTTACGGCTGACGAGCGAATTTCTAATACTTGGCACAATGGCGATGCAATGATGCTGTGAATAAAATTAATCGCTCTGTCGGTCCTGCTATTATTGCTGACATTCCAATAATTTAACTTAATTCCTAATTTTATTTTATTTTTAATATGATTTGTTTTTATTAACTATTTAAATCTGAGTATTTGCACCGTTACGTCCCCGAGTCTAAGTTCCCCGTGGGGACCACGTGCAAATATTTATGCCCGTGGAACCTCCTGAGTCCTGAATAACTTTCTAGGTACTTCTTAAATATATTTTTATTGCCCGTGGTACCTCATCTCAAACATTTCAAACTGACATAAAAACGATTAGGGGCACCACGGGCCATATAATCTTCCGATTGTACCCCTTTGTCCTCCCTGGGTATTCCATGGGCTAAAATATTTGCTCGATGTCCAAGGTGGACAGGGGGACCACGGGAAAGTAACGGTTTGCACGTCGAAACTTTCGACCTAATATACCGGAAATTTTATTTATTAACAACATACCATATTTTGCAAATAAATGAATTATGAATTACGCATTTCGTTTGTTATTAATAACATACAAGTACAGATTGTATCTAAATGATGTATTCTTGTTACAGAACATAATAATGCCTCACCAGTGGCTGGAGGGCAACCTGCCAGTGGCTGCCAAGTGCGACGTCTGTGATAAGACCTGCGGGTCCGTGCTCAGGTAACAACCAAGAATTATTTAGTGGACCAGTCTATGGTCATAGAATGGTAGTTATATTATATTCCTTAGGTGACGTAACCGCACGGTGCATCGGCAGCAATGTTTTTTTGCAACTTGGAGCTTTTTTAAACCTATCGTTTGACTGCCTGCAAAATCTGATAATATAAAAGAAATAACCTCGAGATTACAATATTATTATTTCGTTTAAAATTGTGGAATGGATCATTACGATTAGATATAAGTATTCAGTTACAGTCCACCAATTGCTTTCTTTTCTTTTAGAAATGTTTTTAAGGAGGTCTTACTTTTATTAAAAGGCTTTTTATTTGTTTTCCGCACAGGGACAGTGTCGGAAACTACAGACCAATATCAGTCTTAACTGTAATATCCAAAATATTAGAGAAAGCATTAAATAACAGACTTATAAAATACCTCGAGCATAAACACATAATCGCCGATAATCAGTTCGGGTTTGTGAGGGGCAGGTCCACCGATGATGCTACTTTGCTTCTCACAGACACGATTGCTCAACATCTTGATAGTGGATTAAAGGTCATAGGAGTGTTCCTAGATTTGTCAAAGGCTTTCGACACTGTCCCGATCCATCTTCTGCTATGTCGCTTGGAGTCAATTGGGATACGCGGGCCTGCACTGGAAATCTTTAGTAGCTACCTTACTAATCGCACTCAATGCGTAAAAATTGGAGCGTATAGTAGTAAAGACATGAACTTGCATTTTGGCGTACCACAAGGTAGCGTGCTAAGACCAACCTTGTTTTTAGCGTACATCAACAGCCTGTGCAAAAAAACTTTACCCTACTGCAAAATGGTCACCTATGCTGATGACACAGCTTTGATAGTTCATGGCAAAGACTGGAATGAAGCTCAAAGTCGCACTGAAACAGTTCTTAGGTTAAATTATAGCTTACTAACCTTGAACATAGCTAAAACCAAGTGCATTACTTTTTCACTTCGTTCTGACACACAACCACCAGATTGTTTTCGTATACGAGCTCACTCATGCAGTCAAGATGGAGGGTGTGGATGTCCTGATATTGATAGAGTCCCTAATATAAAATATCTGGGTATAACTATTGATAGGTTTATGAATTGGTCGGAACACATAAAAAATTTAACGAAGCGTATGAGGAAACTAATACCTGTTTTCCGAAAATTAAGGAACTCGGCTGACTCAGAAACACTGTTATGCGTCTACTATGCTCTTGCTCAGAGTCTAATCCAATATTGCATAACTACATGGGGTGGTGTTGGAATCTCTACTTTACTCCCTTTAGAACGTGCACAAAGGGCTATACTTAAAGTCATGCTTGGTAAACCGAGAAGATACAGCACAGATCTACTTTACAGTGAATGTCCAGTCCTAACAGTAAGAAAGCTCTTTATTATGAATGTAATCTTAAGAAAACATAAAGATATAAACCTTGCTTGTTTGCCAAAGCGCAAGAATAAGGGAGTTTGTCCAATACAGTCAAACAGAACAGCAGTTGCCAAACGACAATTCTATGCTTGTAGTTCCCATATTTACAATCTGGCAAATAGGGCTAATAACATGGTATTATTGTCACCTTATAAATGTAAGCAGATAGTACGTCAATGGTTACTTAACCTAAACTATAAAAAAACAGCAGAAATTCTACTTAAATAACACACATACAATAACACAAATACACACACACGCACACAGACACAAACAGACACATACACACACACACACACACATTTTGTTTTTAATAGTGATTTTTGTAAAACTTGTAACAGATGACGATTTGTTGTATTATATTTTCATGGGTTTTTTCTCTCTGTAAAATGTAGTAGATAGTCCTTGACCCAGGGCGGGTGGGAGACGCTGACAGCTGTGACACAGTTCATACTAGTACGGTTGTCAACGTTAACCTCTAAATAGTTATAAAATTTATTTTTTATGTTCCATCTTATATGTAAGAGGATATTTGTAACTTTTAATTTGAAATAAATATAATTATTAATTAATTAATTAATTAATTTCCAACTTTCTGTTGGTAAGTAAGTATGTAAGCGATGACATTGTTTGTAAACAAGAACTTTAAATTCATAAGTAAGTAAGTAAGAATATTGTAAATCAAAAGTTTTTATAAATAGGTATTTCACACTTTTTCGCCTTAACTGATTTGACTTTCTAGTTTCTACGTACCTCATTCAACTATGTTTAGGATCTAAAGTGGCCTAGCAAACAAACTGATTGACTGCAAAGATTTAATGACTGTACATTCCAAGATATGCCAAGGCTGAATCACATTAATGACAGACCGGTCATTGACCTCTCGCGTCATAAAATCATCCTAATGTAAATTTTACGACCGACCAATTTTCGGGCTTTGTTTTTTTATTGTTTGCCGCTACCCCTTGTAAATAGCCGGAACATCCCGTAATAAATCTCCACTGCCTTATTTTGAGAAAAGACATGAAAAACTCATAAAGTAGATTTTTGTTTTTACGCCTTTGATACAATGCTTAAAGTAGAATTATAAACATTTTGCCTTTATGGATGGAACGACCGACGCGCAACGTGTGAAAAATCCAGAAGATTACTCAGTGATTCTGGGTGGAACTCTTTGAGGGCTTTTCAAAGTGACATTAAAAAAATAAAAATAGTAACTATTATCCTCACTAGATGGCGTTGATGGTAAGAGAAGTGTCAAAATTGGCTTTTAAAAATAAACGGCCTGTACCAAATAGGCAAGTAAGCGCTCGCTGGCATCACATTGACACATACATTTTTATCAACGCCATCTATCGAGCCTCCACTTCTATGTCATTTTGAAAAGCCCTCATTAAAAATAAAATCATTTTCTTTTTCAATGTCCACTTTTTACTTGCATTTTGCAAACCCTACCTATAAAGCAGGCTCCAGATTCCTGCGTGATTCACGGCGTGAATTCACGACGTAATTTTGCCGCGAAGTCGGCGTGAAAAGCATGACCCTCCACACTCGCTATCGTTCACAGTTTAGTTCGCGCGCTCGTCGAGAATGGACGCCGAGTTATGCACTGCTATCTTTGTTTTTTAGCATCCCATAAAATGGTTTCGGCATGATAACACTCAATCATCACAAGGTCCTGCTCGTTCGTCCAAATGACGGTCATTTTGACGCACCGTACTCCGCAAATAAATAAAAACCTCAAGGCACGGTACTGTTTTCACGCGCGAGTGTGGATGCGCTTGCGTTCACGGGAGGTTCGCGCACCACGAATCCTTTGAAGCGGGCGCAAATACCGACACCGAACGGGGAACAAGGCGTGAACAGGCGCGAAGCCCGTGAACGGGCGCGAAAACCATCCACATTCGCGCTTCACGCCTTTCACGGGTGTTCACGCCGCGAATGTGGAGCGCTCTTAGCGCGTAGCATCTGTAGTCTGTAGCGTAGCACGCGCGGTCGCGTCGTAGTCGGTGTGTAGCACTGCCCGCGCCGATGGAGCGCGCTACGCGCTACAAAGTTTTGTAGTTCGCTCTATGCAGGTATAGCGCTATGCTACGACCGCGCGAAGTCCATACCTAAATGATTGAGCTGTTAATTTTGTAATAAAAAGCAGCGAACTAAAATTAATGGAAGTGTAATAGCAAACAAATATTGCTAAAAATGGCACCACGGGGCCAAAAACTTACAACCCGCACAGATTTAATCTGGCCAGCCACGAACTCGGTGACTGGCGTTAGCGTTCTTTACAATAATTGCAGTTTGTATTGTGAAGAAAAGACAGAAAAAAAAGAGAGTTTGTTAGAACTGACGTCCTGTGTAGTTAAATGGTGTGAAAGACGCAAAGAAGGCAATAAAAAGATGCAGAAATAACGTACCTTATTTTTCGTTTAAGTATAGAAAATATTTATGAGTAACAAAATGGTCGCTAATAAGTAACCAGTGTTCAGACGCTATGTGCTGCATAATCAAATGCCAACATTTTTAGCTCCATCCGCTTAATTGTAATTTTGGTATGGTGCCATTTTTTGAAGCAAAATGCTTGTTCCATAGATTTTAGTTCGCTGATAAAAAGTTACAGAAGAACTTTAATTCAGTAAATAGATTTTTTTCTCCACTCACTTAATTTTTATTGGTTTTTTACTCGTCAGTCGTACATACGCTTTTCAAATGTCCTATCATGTAAGTAATTCAATCATTCTTTGAAATTTTTATTCAGATCTCTTTCTACCCGTCAATAAAATTATAATTGAAAGATTGGTATCAGTTTGAAGACAACTAATATTCCCACGTCTAAAAAAGATTTCGTATCTAAAAAAGTATCTATTCGTTTTTAGAAATTGATATTCATATCCGTCGTATCAACATTTAACTTAGAGTATCACTTATTAATAAATTTGTTTTAATCGAAAATATATTATTGGATAGGATCGAGTATTCAATCACGCACGTATCACGCGTATTTGGTCCCGCCTTCGGAAGCTCGAAGGACCATTTGATGTATGGGTTGTGGATACACCAGAGAAAGATAGTTCTGGAATTAACAAGGATATACTTTTATTGGCACAAAATTACTTATTTATTATTTGATGAATGTGTGTGAATCGCGGTTTGATGAACTACTACGACTGACGCGCCGTGCCCCAGATTCGGCGCACTGGCGTAAAAATGCTGACATGAACAATTGCAATAAATGAGAAATAATTCTGTGCGGTTATCTGTACCGTACACGATATTATATTAATATTTTCCTATCAGTATATTTATTATATTATTATTTTCCTATCAGTATCTTTGAAACATTTATTATTCGTTTACATGATAGGTAGGTAGTAAGTATACATTTTGTAATAACGTGGGTAAAAATACTGGCTGAATACAATAATTTAATGTAAATATTATCATCATCTCATAAAAATCCAAATTAAAAACTTCAATTCAAGAGTAGCAGTCGAAGATAGAAAATAGTAAAAAACTAAGCTAGCTTTAAACGAGTTTTCACAAAGGCAGCTTTCATTTTCGCGATAGACGGTGTCTAGCCGGGAAATGGGAATGCAACGGCAGCCGGATCAACCGGGAACACCGGGATTATCCGGCACGGCGTCGGGAGTGTGAAATGTATAGCCCCGTGCTAAATTTGAAATTGAAAGGATATTTCTTAGATGAGCGCGCGATGAAGCTGATATTAGGTACGTGTTTAATGCTCTTTAGGTTTTCTTAAAACTTATCCATTAGAAAAAGGTAATATTATATTTGAATACATGTAGTCTATTTTATTTTCGAGCAATAGTTTGAAGGCAATTTTATACGATATCAGCCATTTAATTCCATATAAAAAAATCTAAAGATTGAAAGAGAAAGAAAGAAAGAAAATACATTTATTTGACCCAGAGATGAGAGGAAATAAATACAAACTATGACACATTAATGAAAAAAAATGCCATGCTATGACCAAGAATATTATATTCGTATTTTATGACACATTAATGAAAAAAAAATAGATTTTTTGACAAACAAAAAACTTAACTAAGATAAAAACAGATCTATCTCACCTCACGGCTGCGTAGGAACCAATTGAGCATGACGTGTCAGGTTTCTGACGCTGATTTTCTGTAATTGAAAAAATATTCTTCCTTATTTTTCCAATATCGACACTTTTTCGATGTTACATAAGAGTTGCGTATTTCTACGTCGCATCGTAACCCGCACCCTGATTATCTAAAAAGAAACTATTTAGCGACCGGTTGCATTTGACATCCATTGCTACTTTTCTTTGGTATGTTTTTTTTTACCCCAAAGAAAAGTAGCAATGTATTACGTTCATCTGTGAACTGCGACCGGTCGCTAAGCGGTTTCTAATTAGATAATCAGCCCGCCGATATCTAAAATTAGAAGCGACATTAATTGTCTGGAAACGGAATGAGCACTCTTAGGCAGGTACCATCGCGTACACAATGCCCACGTACCGCTGCTTGATGACAATGAGCTTTTGTCATCGCGTACTATTTGTGACACGGCAAATGCCTATTGTTGCTGTTTGATTTGTATTCATCGTTTTAAATAAACATGGAGATTGAGTCTGATTCGCAATTTCTGATTATTTACGTAGGAACGATTCATTGTTTTTTATTTTGTTTGACATAAACAACAACTGCCTATTTAATATATTGCTTACGAAATAAATTCGTTATATTATATCAAGTTGATTCAGGTCAGAATAAAATTGAAAATGTCTATTACTCCATATTTTAAATAATACACCTACTAAAAAAACACCTCGTCACCAGCTACTCAAGTGGGACACGAACCCAGAACCTTTTGGAAATCGAATCCAATGCCCTTCCACTAGATTTTTTTTATGCACAACTATGCTTGGCCTCCTTCACCTTACCTGATGTTTTACCCACTAGGACCACAGAGACGATTGCCTTATAAATAGCACCGTAAATGCAAAAATATAAAATTTAATATTGTCAACTTCAGTTTGCGCTCGGACATGGCTGAACATGAAGGCACTGTAAAGTGAAATTATTTATAGAACGTGCACGAGTCAGTTACATTACGATGCTCTACAACATAGCCTTCTTTATTTCCAAGTCGTGAACATAAGTTTGGCAACGTCTGTTACTGTCAGTTCGTGGTCATGTCGTCGACCAGTCTCCATACTAAATGTATGGTAATATTTCAATTTTAAGAGGTCGATATTTTTTTTTGGTAGTAATCGTGTGAGGTTTAAAATATGAAAATAATTTAGTTCTTCTATTGAAATGCTTTGTATATTAAACACTAAGAAAAATATCAATGTTAACCAGGAAAAAAAAGCTGTCAAAGATGTCATCTTTTTTGTTGATTTTCTTCAGCAGGGAGTTGATTAACACGCCCTCTAGCAATAAATAATATATCATTAGAAAGGTCATTTAAAGACAAATATTTGTTGTTAATATACTTTATATCAATTGATAATACTTTTGGAGTGAAAGGTTATTAAAGTATAAAAGTGGTTTATTGTCAATGGGAGTTGATGTACCACACCTCTAGAAATGAATGATATATCATAAGAAAGGTTTTTATATGACAAATATTTTCTGCAAACATACTTTCTATTAATTGTTAGTATTTTTGGAGTTTTAGGTCATTAATGTTAAAAAAATTGGTCAAGTTCAGAGCGTTATAACTCTCAAAGTACTAATAGTTGACGTTCATAAAAATACAATAAAGTGTTTCAAATTTAAATACCTTTCCAATGATGTAAGATTGGTATTGGTATTGGTGATGGGCTCTTTTTTCCGCATTTAGACTCGCATTTGGTCCGTTATGCGTGAACACAGCATTGGTGTGGCTAGTCTAGCCATCCCAGCTCCTTCCAGAAGCGCAGAAGCCTCCTGGGGCGTTCACAGGCTTCTAGGAGCGACCTCACGTCTTTGAGGATTTCTGCCCGGTGTGCGGCCAAACCCACGCACTCCAGGATCACGTGGGCGGCTGTTTCCTCTGCGTCCAGGCATCCTCTACATAGGGGACTGTCTGTCGCATTCATGATGAATAGTTGTCGGTTTAAGGCAAGGTGACCTGTAAGTGTACCTACAACTATTCGGAGGTCTGGACGATTAAGGCTGAGCAGTCTACAGGTCAACCGCGGCGAGACTGCGGTCATCGCCAACTTGAACTGTCTACAGCTTGTTAGATTTACCCAACGAGTATTATGTGCAGCACGAGTACGTTGTCTCACCCATGAGCGCAATTGGCTGAACGGGAGTGGCAGAGTGGGTATGGGCCCTGCCACTGTTGTAGAAGATCCCTTTCTAGCCAGCTCATCGGCGGCGTCGTTCCCGTGTGATCCACTATGCCCTTTAATCCATTGCAGGATTACTTTGTTTTTGGATGCTAAACGATCCAAAACTTGGTGGCATTCGTAGACGATACTGGAGTTGATCGTGCTGGCCTCCAGTGCTGTTAGAACGGCCATGCTGTCTGTCAGTATGCGGATGTTTAGTTCCTTCATACCTCTAGACAGGGCCGTGGTAGCGGCATTTATTATTGCAACACATTCGCATTGAAATATCGAACTGTGTTGGCCTAATGCTTGTGATATTTTAATATTTAGGTCTTCTGAGAATACTCCAGCACCAGTACCAGTCCCCATCTTGGAGCCGTCCGTATAAATTCGGACTTCATGTATGCCGGAGTAATCTCGGTCACTTTCAAATAACTGTATCTGGTATTTCTTTTCGAAAATGTATTGTTTTGGGATCCTATCGCATGGGGCAGCGATTAGTGGCTCATGTTTCACTAGATCATTCCACAATGTGGAGTGAGGACCCTCTCGGTTGTACCACAGACCCAGGTGTTTAAGCCTTATAGCAGCCATAGAGGCTTCCTGTTGTATAAACAGGTCCAGAGGTGTTAGATCCAGAGCTACTTCTAGGGCGGCTGTGGGGGTAGTTCGCATGCAGCCGGTTATCGCAGAACATGCCAATCTTTGGAATTTCTGCAGCTTGTTGATGACGGAGCTTTGCTCTGTTTTGGGCCACCAGGCAACGGCTCCGTATGTGACTATGGGACGTATAACGGTTTTATACAGCCACATTGTTATTTTCGGTGATAGCCCCCAGCTTTTGCCGAGTAGTCTTTTACATTGGCAAAAGATGATGGTGGCTTTGTTTAGTTTCCCTTCGAGATGTCTATTTCCCAGAGGAGTTTGTTGTCTAGTATCACTCCTAGATACTTGACTTCCTTGCTAAGGGACAGACTGGTGTTGAAAAGTTTAGGTAGTTTAAGATTGCCTAGACTTCGTTTGTTTGTGAACATGATTAATTCCATCTTTGTTGGGTTCACTGTTAAATTGTGTTTATTGCACCACTGTTCGACGACCTTCAATGCGGACCTCATTCGGTCACATATCACACTCTCAACTCGTCCGCTGATCAGTATGGTCAGGTCGTCTGCATAGCCTACTGTGAGGAAGTTGCGGTCGTTGAGCCAACTAATCAGCTCATTGACCACAATGTTCCATAAGAGAGGTGAGAGGACACCCCCTTGGGGACATCCTTTAGCTACTACCCCTCTGGTAGTACCATTCACAGTAAATTGTATGGCTCTTTCTCTCAACATGCTGTCAATCCACCCGGCAATAGTGGGATCGACACCATGTTTAGAGAGGGCCTGGCTTATGCTGGTAAAATTGGTTTTGTCAAAGGCTCCTTCGATGTCGATGAAGGTGCCTAGTGTTGATATTCGATGTTTGAGATTGCCTTCTATATAAGAAACCACCTTATGTAGGGCAGACTCTGTTGATTTGCCTGCAGAGTAGGCATGTTGGTTTGGATTTAAGGGGATCCTGACTAATGCAGTGCTCCTTATCTCCTTGTCTATTAGTCTCTCCAGCACCTTTAAAAGGAATGATGTGAGGCTAATTGGTCTGAATGATTTAGGTTGAGTGTAGTCTCCTTTGCCGGGTTTAGGAATAAAGACTACTTTGACTTCCCTCCATTTCATGGGAATATAGCGGTGTGCTAGGCAGCTTCTGTAGATGGCTACGAGGTGGTCAATAAGACCGCCGTCGCACCACCTCATCAGCCCTGGAAAAATTCCATCTAGTCCCGCTGATTTGAATGGGAGGAAGCTGTTGATTGCCTATCTTACCTTCTCCGGGTTGACAACCTTGTGGGCGGTGGTCCAATCGGTTTCAGCAGGTAGATACTCATCTTTTTCTTTCCATGTTCGACTTTCCGTTATGCGGCATCCGGGGAAGTGAGTGGTCATTAACAGTTCTGAGGTATCTTGATCTGTTTTGGTATATGTTCCGACAGGCTTTTTCAGGAAACCAAGACTGTGTGTTGGTTCGCTGCACAGGATGTTTTTCACTCTGTTAGCCTCGTTGTTGGTTTCAATGTTGGTGCAGTAGCGTCTCCAGCATTCTCTTTTCTTGAGGCGAATGCGCTTCCTGTAGTCGTATTGGGCCTGTTTATATGCGTCCCAATGGTGCGGTTCCCGAGAGTTCTTTGCTTTGTTGAACAACTTTCTTACCTTGCGGCGTAGTTTCTCCAGGTCAGGTCCCCACCAGTGACATTTATTGCCTGGCCGGGAGCTGGGAGTAGAAAGTGGGCATGTTTCTTCAAAGCTAGTGGTTAGTGTTGTTGTTATGCTATCAACATGGTTATCAATATCCGCTTTTACCGCGTGAGTTGCAGGTGTGTCCAGACACCTTAGCTTTTCTGCGGTCAGAAGCTCATACTTACGTCGGTCCATCTTACGTGGATTACGTCTGGGCTTAGGCGGTGTGAGAGTCGTATTAAGGTTGTACTTGACCCAGCGATGATCGGAATACGACGCCTCGTCAGATACATGCCAATCGGAGATGTGATGAGACGCGTGTTCGCTCGCCAGAGTAAGGTCAATGATTGTCTGGGCTCGTAATGTTACGAAAGTCAGTTCGGAGCCCCTGTTGATTAGGTTCATATTAGTCGTGAGTAAAAAAGAAACGAAATCCTCACCTCGCGTGTTGTTTTCCTTGCTGCCCCATAGCACATGGTGTGCGTTGGAGTCAACTGATATGATCAGCTCCAGTCCCTCGCTCTCGCAGTGTTGCACCAGCGCGGCCAGTTCGGGAGTGGGGATGTCCGCGTCGCCCGGCAGGTAGGCGGACGCAATCACCACGTCAGGCAGCCCTGGGGAGGGGTCATTTCGGAGCCTGATGGTGGTCAAGTCTTTGGAACAGAACTCGGTCATTAAGGTTGTGTTTGCGTGTTTAGGTGTGAAGATACATGTACGCGGGTTGTTTACGGTGGTGTCTAGGAGTAGCTTACCTCCGATGTTGCCTAGACCGCATATTCTGCCGTTCCTAATCCACGGCTCCTGGATTAGGGCTACGGTCTTGGAATTGACCTCCAGCATTCTGCGTAGGTTAGCCGTTGCAGTCTGGCTGTGCTGGAGGTTGGTTTGGAGGACGGGGAGGTTATTGCTGGGGGGTGCTGGCAGCGCCATGGTCGCTGTCTAGCAAGGCCTCCTCGTCTACGTCGCTGTCTCCGCTCTCGTCCTCGTCATCCATAGGGGCATCCCCCATCCCCTCCTCCGGGGGGACTGCACTGGGGTCCCCTTTGGGCGGATCAGCGACGTTGGTGGTTTGTGGTGGTGGTTGTGGGGTGTTTGCTTGTGCGGTGTGGTGTGCTGTGCCGCTGCCTAGGTCACTAGTGACCTCCCCAGGTGTATTGGGGTTCGGCGGGGGCGTGCTCGTGTTATCAAAGAAGCGGGCGTAGATGTTACCCAGCTTGTAGTAAACTCTACGCTCGCTTGCCTTGAGTTTCTCGACGTCTTCCTCTGGGACACCAAGCACGAGGAACAGGCATTGTTTGTCCTCCTGCTCCTCGGCGTGGTAGACGGCCCAGTTGGAGACGTTAAGATGGGTGTTCTGGCTCGTGAGGCGCATGCGTACCCGGTCTAAGGTGTCGTGTGGTCCATACTGTGGCACCAAGAGCCCCGTTTTTATGCGCTTGGGGATCTCTAGTTGTCGCTTGACAACCAGTTTGGTGCCAGGACGTGGTGAGCCGATTCTCGCAGTGGTGCGATGGAGCCACTGGAGCGAGAGGTCATCCTTGCACCAGAATTTAAGGACGCCATCACTATAGAAGGCGTTTGCCTTAAAAGCTGGTGCGACATATGGATGGCTTGATGGTCTCGGAGAAAAAATCTCGTCGTCCAGCAAACCATCCACCTGCCCCTTGATGACCTCAGCCTGCTCCTTGGTAAGGTCATAGTATGGCTCCAGCATGATCGCGACGCTAAGATCCGATTTCAGAGCGTCGGCATATGCAATGGAGCTGGTAGTGGTGGGATGGGGTTTGCTGCGCTTGCCCCCTCCTTGCGGAGTAAAGGAATCGTCGGGGCGATTCCTTTTTACGGGCTTGGCGGGCGTAGCAATATTACCTTTCCCCCGGCGAACTCGCCTGGAGGGTCTGCGTCGCTCAGGTGCGTTGGCGGCAGCCGGCTTCGAGGCGATAGATGGTGCCCCTTTAGGAGTAGCTTTCTCCTCAGCAGGACTATTGTCCACATGAGGAGTCGGCGCATCACTGTGGGGGGCGTCGTGTGGCTTTGCAGCCCCTTCGGCCGCTTCACGCGGCCTTCTACCATCGGTGGCCTGTCGCCGTGCCTTCCTCGCTTCCCTCCGGGCTTCCAACCGTTTGGCGTTGCGTGACTGGCCAGGCGGGTTGGGTGGGTGGTTAGGTACGCCACGGTAAAGAAATATCTCTACCGTGTCCACGCGGACGATTTCGCGAGCGTAGGCTATCTAGAATAAAAGTACTGTTCTCGAGGATAGCAAAAAAACTTTCCACGCAGACAAAGTCGCGGGCGACCGCTAGTTTTAAAATAAATCCTATTGTATGGTAACAAGTAGGACTGTTGAACTGTTTTCTAGAAAAGCAACCTAATAAAAACGTGTTAAAAACGTTAATTAATATTAGGGTCTCTAGAAATAGATAGGTATGCAATTATTAAAAGGTCAATGCAGTGCAAGTGGGTAAGGTCAGTTTTATTATAGCCTGTTAATATTAGCCGCTCTACAATTTGTCGGTCAAGGTGAGCAGAATTGTCTCGTTTGTTTGTCTGAGTAATGTAATGACTCAGTCCAAAAATGTTTAAACAAATTCCTTTAACACGTAATAGTTTTTGTTTATATTGTTACAGAAAAGTTCATATTAACTTACACTTTATTTGTGATAAATTGCAATGAAGCATCTTCAGTCATTTGAGGGTAAATACTACTTTAGAGAAGTTCTGTAGGCGTAAGAGAGTGGTAGTTTTAGACAACCTGCTTGATTCAGTTTTTTGTTATTTTTACCAGCTAAAGGAAACGTAGATAAAGCATAAGAATAAATAAAACTTTTATTCTTATGGATAAAGAGAGATTTCTATTGACGAATGAGTTCGTGTTGCTTCTTCTCGAGGACAATCAATTGTTTGTGCAGGTTACAAGACTTTAGATGCGTGTGGTGCCGTAAATGCGTGCACGCAGCGTGCAAGCCGAGCTGGCGCGCCCCGTGCATGCTGGGCCCTGCGCGCGCTTCTGTGGTGCCCCCTACGCGCCTCCACTCCGTCGGGCCCGACGACGCATGGGTGCCCGACAGACCGCCCAATGCTTCGCCGCTTATAGTCTTCGTCAACTCGCGATCAGGTACATTCAGCAACGAAAGTAGCTTAACACGTTAATCCTTGTCGTAGTAATATTTTTGACTAATGCTTCTTAATGTTAGATTTCTCTCAAAAAAGTTGCTATGAGAAAGCACCAATGTGTTAAGTGACTTTCGTTGCTGACTGTACATTTATAAATCTTTGTGTTGTTAAAATTTGCCAACGATTCCGTTTTCTATACAGGATGAAATTTTGATAATTAATTTCCCGCAGTGGGATGGTTCCACTCATGATTACAAGCAACTTTTGCTATGGGGCCAACTCTGATATCACGAAAAAAATCAGCTGTTCTATACAATAGCGCAATACCTACTCGACCGTAATGTATGTATGGATCGGCTGTTTTTTTTCGCATTATCAGAGTTGGCCCCATAGTAAAAGTTGCTTGCAATCATGAGTGGAACCACACCACCCCACTGCGGGAATCAAATTATTAAAATTTCAGGTAGTACCTATCTATCTATATTTCAGAATCTATATCCATATTTTACGTACCATTTGTTCTAGGTGACAACCAAGGCATCAAATTCTTAAGGCGCTTCAAGCAGCTCCTCAACCCAGCCCAAGTGTTCGAGCTGAGCGGTGCGGGCCCTCGGCTCGGGTTGCGGCTGTTCAGGCACTTCGCGCCGCTGCGAGTGCTCGTCTGCTCGGGGGACGGCTCCGTTGGGTGGGTGCTGCAGGAAGTTGACAAGCTGGATATGCACGTAAGTACACGATTTAGATTGACAGGTGAACGAACTAAGCGGTGCGGGCCCAATTACTCTGACGAACGTAGGTATACCTAGACACGAATCCTGTCACAAAAGAAAAGCCACACATTACTAAAAGACCTTGGCCACGACCTCACCTCGGCAACCACTGCACGCTGTCTCAATGTGTCGGCCTCTCAGTCGCGACGCGATCGCGCAGTGGTTGCCGATCCGCAAGACGCAGGACGCGCGCGCAGTGAGGTCGTGACCGAGAGGTAAGAATTGAACTTAAAATGTAAACTAAACATAAATGTAATGTATCCTCATACGATAAGAAGAAGAATAATAAGTAGATTAGTTAATAGATTAGTGGCCACTTCTGGTGTTAGAGTTTACCAAGCCGCCTGTAAAGCCTCTGACTTGGCTTACGACTGTTATCAGATGACAACAGCAGGAACCGACGGTTTCACGTGTCCTCCGAAGCAAGGCGCTTTGTTGAAATGCCACTTAATGGTCACTCATCCGACACCTGGCCGGACCGAGCGTTGCTTAACAAACGTGATCGAGTACGATCAGTATGTCAAGCTCCGCCGCGCGCCGTGAGCACTCCTAGTTTTATAAATAAAATGTTTATATAAGCTTAACACAAATGTAATGTCCGGCACTAGCGTCAAGTACAAACAGCTGTGTTACCCCTGGGCACGGGCAACGACCTGGCGCGAGTGCTGGGCTGGGGAGCCTCCTGCGACGACGCGGCCAACCTGCAGCAGCTGCTCGAGCGCTACGAGCGGGCCTCCACCAAGATGCTAGATAGGTGATGTAACTCATCATAAGACATAATAATTTAAGGTTCACTATCTTTTGCTGTACCTGACTCTGAGTGCTAGTTTATACGGGGTCAGTGATCCAATGACTCAGTAACTGCATGTAGACAGCATCGGCAGTAAGTGTACTCTGCCCGAAAATAGAACAGTTGGCTAGTCAGCTGGACTGACTTGCAAGCGAGAAGTCAGCACTGGACTGGGTTGAAACTAATGTCTACACGAGCCCAGTAGCATGTCAGGACTTGACTGGATTCCTGTACTGCCATGTTACTGACCCCGTATAAACAGGCTTTAGGCAGGTCTTCCTCCTGTGACGATGAGAACAACCTTCAGCTTCAACTACTGGAGTGGTATTTGACAACATCACATATTTGACAACATCACATAAGTACATTGCTCCAATTCCAAAGTAAGTAGCTATAGCACTTGTGTTATGGAAATCAGAAACAACGGTGGTATGACAAACACCCAGACCTGAGACAATATTGAAAAGTTAATTTTCTACATTGACCCAGCCGGGGATCAAACCCGGGACCTCAAGAGATGGTGACGCCTTGAAAACCGGCGTGCAAACCACTCGACCACAGAGGTCGTCAAACGGTATGGTACCCACTAAGATACTTGATAGGTCACTTCTTGCGTAATGATTGATCTTGATCATAGATATTGATCGGTTGGTCAGGATTATTTTGACTAATCTATTATTTCCAGGTGGTCCATAATGACATTTGAGAGATCTCTAACAGCACCACCGCCTCCGCCCGCGCCACCTGACTTGGTTCAAGAGAACTTCTTGTTGAAAAACTTGCAGGATATCATGCAGGTATTGTTGATTTATTAATATCAAATAACAATTTCCGGGGGGGGGGGGGCTTGCCTCCAGTTCCGGGGCAAAGCTAGGGGGAGGGGAGCTAGAGCTGCTTAGAGTTTTGAAGGGCAATAGAAAAATATAGCAGTTTTTTCTGGGGTGGGCACCAAACTCGCCCACCCGGCCCCCTCTTTCTACGTCAATGGACCTATTCTCCCACCGACTACAGAGGGATGGTTTAAGTTTACCACGTGCTTTATGTAGTCTATGTAGATGCTCATAAGCAGGCTCAATGTCACCCAGCGTGCAATGGAGAGAGCCATGTTCGGCGTTTCCTTGCGTGATCGAATCAGAAATGAGGAGATCCGCAGGAGAACTAAAGTAACCGACATCGCTCGAAGGATTGCACAGCTGAAGTGACAGTGGGCTGGACACATAGCGTGAAGAACCGATGGCCTTTGGGGCGGAAAGGTTCTTGAATGGCGACCGCGCACCGGATGCCGCTCCGTGGGTAGGCCCCCCACAAGGTGACCGACGATCTGGTGAAGGTCGCAGGAAGCCGCTGGATGCAGGCAGCGCAGGATCGGTCCTGCGCTGCCGTGGAGATCCTTGGGGGAAGCCTATACCCAACGGTGGGTGTCGAGCGACTGATATGATGATGATGATGATGATGTCTGCGGCATCGTAAGTCGTATTACTCATAACGGATAAATTGATTTCTTTTAAAAAAATCGATTAATGTGTTTCGTCAGGCCGGGGAAGTGAGCTCCGTAGCTTCGGGCGCTCTACGCACGGGCTGCGCGCGACTGGCGGCGGCGGGCGAGCGCGCGGGCGGCAACGCGGCGCGGGCGGCGCACCGGCTGCGGCGCGCGCTGTCGCTGCTGCTGCACGCGCGCGCGCACCTCGCGCACGACCATGCGCGGTGCAGGTAAACTACCTACATTAGATCCTAGATAACATTCTGCTAGGAACAAGGGCCTTAACAAGTGGCAAACTTTTGGCTTTTAAATTATTCGAATAGATTAGAAGTGACATTAAGTGTATGAAATTGAAATTTCAAAACGTCGTGATTGTCTGTGTTAGCGACAATCAAGGCCTGTTCATTAATAACGAGTTATAGTATACAGTCTGATCGTGTAAAGCAAATATAGTGAGTACACCAAACCAACTGATACTGTCCATAAGCAAGAGTTTCAAATTCACAGATCGTGGGAGCCGCCTGATGGAACGAGTGATAGTGAGCCGGAAGCACAGCCAGCAGCAGAGAAGGGAAGCATTGAAAAGACTGAGAAGGTATGCCAGGATTGGTGGATTGTGAATGTAATGGCTGAACGTGCCTTACGAAGCAGGGAGGAGCTGGAAACAATATATTTGTCATCCATCCGATGACCAACCATTTAGCATTAGTTGCTTGCTGCCGCTTCGCCATCGAGCTTCTCATAATGAATTCTAATAAATTTCGTAATGTGTTGTGTCCTTAGGAGCAGCTGAACTGGGCGGCGCGCGGGTGCTCGCTGGCGGGGCGCGCGGACAGCGTGCGGCGCGCGCTGCACTCGCTCGTGCGCACGCTCGCGCAGGTCTACCCGCAGGTGCTACAGGTAGCGTATCTACACTACACTACACTATGGGCGGCGCGCGCTGCACTCGCTCGTGCGCACGCTCGCGCAGGTCTACCCGCAGGTGCTACAGGTAGCGTATCTACACTACACTACACTATGGGCGGCGCGCGCTGCACTCGCTCGTGCGCACGCTCGCGCAGGTCTACCCGCAGGTGCTACAGGTAGCGTATCTACACTACACTACACTATGGGCGGCGCGCGCTGCACTCGCTCGTGCGCACGCTCGCGCAGGTCTACCCGCAGGTGCTACAGGTAGCGTATCTACACTACACTACACTATGGGCGGCGCGCGCTGCACTCGCTCGTGCGCACGCTCGCGCAGGTCTACCCGCAGGTGCTACAGGTAGCGTATCTACACTACACTACACTATGGGCGGCGCGCGCTGCACTCGCTCGTGCGCACGCTCGCGCAGGTCTACCCGCAGGTGCTACAGGTAGCGTATCTACACTACACTACACTATGGGCGGCGCGCGCTGCACTCGCTCGTGCGCACGCTCGCGCAGGTCTACCCGCAGGTGCTACAGGTAGCGTATCTACACTACACTACACTATGGGCGGCGCGCGCTGCACTCGCTCGTGCGCACGCTCGCGCAGGTCTACCCGCAGGTGCTACAGGTAGCGTATCTACACTACACTACACTATGGGCGGCGCGCGCTGCACTCGCTCGTGCGCATGCTCGCGCAGGTCTACCCGCAGGTGCTACAGGTAGCGTATCTACACTACACTACACTATGGGCGGCGCGCGCTGCACTCGCTCGTGCGCATGCTCGCGCAGGTCTACCCGCAGGTGCTACAGGTAGCGTATCTACACTACACTACACTATGGGCGGCGCGCGCTGCACTCGCTCGTGCGCACGCTCGCGCAGGTCTACCCGCAGGTGCTACAGGTAGCGTATCTACACTACACTATGGGCAGCGCGCGCTGCACTCGCTCGTGCGCACGCTCGCGCAGGTCTACCCGCAGGTGCTACAGGTAGCGTATCTACACTACACTACACTATGGGCGGCGCGCGCTGCACTCGCTCGTGCGCACGCTCGCGCAGGTCTACCCGCAGGTGCTACAGGTAGCGTATCTACACTACACTACACTATGGGCGGCGCGCGCTGCACTCGCTCGTGCGCACGCTCGCGCAGGTCTACCCGCAGGTGCTACAGGTAGCGTATCTACACTACACTACACTATGGGCGGCGCGCGCTGCACTCGCTCGTGCGCACGCTCGCGCAGGTCTACCCGCAGGTGCTACAGGTAGCGTATCTACACTACACTACACTATGGGCGGCGCGCGCTGCACTCGCTCGTGCGCACGCTCGCGCAGGTCTACCCGCAGGTGCTACAGGTAGCGTATCTACACTACACTACACTATGGGCGGCGCGCGCTGCACTCGCTCGTGCGCACGCTCGCGCAGGTCTACCCGCAGGTGCTACAGGTAGCGTATCTACACTACACTACACTATGGGCGGCGCGCGCTGCACTCGCTCGTGCGCACGCTCACGCAGGTCTACCCGCAGGTGCTACAGGTAGCGTATCTACACTACATTACAATATCCCTGAGTCTATGTTCTGAGGGCCTACTCTGAAAACCAAAGGTTGGCCCAACGTTCGTTACGCTAGGTACCATGGGCAACAGCGACGCTTAACCACTGCTAAGGTCAAAATCGCTTGCACGCCGCGCCATCACAACCATACGTTTAGTTCGTGTAGGGGCGATACGCGCGCACACGAATTTTGTTGCAAACTGGTTAAGCGTCGCTGTTGCCCATAGTACGTTCTCATACAGTTTGAAGCGCTCTTTTTTCGATATAGGTCTGTGGAGTGTGGTTACGAGTCTATGTAAATTCGAATAATAAAACCCTAAAACTCGTATTTTAGAGACTGTCTTTTCCACCGGAACTTTATTCAGGAAGACCTACAGCTTAGCTTAGAAAAAGATACGAAAGTTGTATATAGTTGTACGCGTGCACACGAATTTTGTTGCTAACTGGTTAAGCGACGCTGTTGCCCATAGTACCTACCTGTAATTTCTCCATTATACAGCAAGAGGCGGAGTCATGCGACACGTGCACGAGCGGCACAGACGCAGACATGGCGGCGGTGGAGGAGAGCGCGGGGGCGGCGGGGGCGGGGAGTGCGGGGGGGCCGGCGGGCGCGGGGGGCGACGCGGAAATGTCGGCGCTGCCGGTGCCGCGCGCCTTCGCCGACAGTCGCCGTTCCTCGGCTGCTTCCGCCGTTTCTGCAGCTTCCATGCATCCAGAAAAGTAAGTCTTGTAAAAAATAAAGACGAGGTTTGCTAGAGGTGGTCAAGCTGTTTCTGCGTGAAATACATTTTAATATCAGTGACGTTTAATATTATTTTTGTTGCAGCATTCCAGATGTCGATGAAGACATAGCTAAATTAATTAATTCAGACCCACCGGAGCCAATGTTCAATTTAGAGGTAGACAGAAACGAGCGAAGTAAAACCAGCTCGGCGTCGCCGCAGGACCGACTGTCGTTATCTAACCTATCCTCGTGCGACGCCAGCTCGTGCCGCAACCTCTCCCGCCCCGACACACACAACACTAATAATAGTAGTAGTCTAACCATACCTAACTTAATCGTCTCGGACGATAGCGATAAGCGAGATTCGATATTACAGGGAGATACTTATGAATCGGACCAATTGACTATAATAGACATCGATAAACCTTACACGGACGACGTTCACTTCGAGGAGTTGAGCGCCCGCGCGACGCCCGTGAGCGGCGAGTGCACGCCCGAGAGAAAGCTTTCTAGTGTAGACTTGGAGATAGAAGTTAGTAGTTCAGAAGGGTCCAACATTAGCGATGACTTTAGTTTAATGTCGGAGATTATCGACTCCAAACACGGGGAGGTGGATGAGACGAGCTGCATAGGGCACATCGATTCCCCCGAACCGTCCGATACGACTTATGTCAACTCGGAGACGCTTCACGGTGAGTCCATCATGGACGATATAAGTTCGATGCTCGGGCAAGACGTCCTCATGGCGATGATGGGGAAAAATGGAGAAAACGAAACGTACACGGATGATACGACCCTCTTCACTTCTGACACGGTATCAGATTTAGCGATGGACAGCAGAAATCCCAGTTTAGAAAAGAACAACGAGTGCAAAATGAAATACATATCGAAAATAAAAAAAACGAAAGAAGGTGAAGTGGAGAAGTTCGGTTTTGAAAACAGAGTATTCTACATCGAAAACGCAACGAAAGTAGAAGAACAGATCAAATACTGCAGTTTAGCGCAATTTGAGGAAGGCAACGATATCGCCAGGAAGTCCTTTAGAAAACCGATGAAGAAAAGTATAAAGAAGAGAGGAGGGGACGATGTTAATTTGAAACATTTGTTGCCTACGACAGTAGAACCTTCAAAACGTGATGATAGCCCTAAACATAGGCTCGGTCCTATGAAAACACTTTCAGTACATAAAGATGATAAGACTGATGATGGTTGTCAAACGCCAGCGTTTCCTCAAGTTAGTGTCGTGGTTGAACCACCGTCTCCCTCACATAGTGAGGACAAGAAGAGTTTGAAAAACGGGAGTCGAATGGCGTCGGTGCTGAGTGACTTGTTTGATCAGGGCACGGACACTTTGAGTGTGCATTCTCCTGAGCCAAGTCTTGGAACAACTAGGGAAAGGCGATGCTCTGATAACCCAAATCTTTTAGGCTCCGACCCGGAGTATGGAAGGTTTTTGAGTTGTTCTCCAGCAGCGACGAGGAGGATCTCATGTGGGAGCCTCTTCAAACCTGGTGAACCAGACAAGTAAGTAAAGGCATTCTCTCTGTAGACTGAAAATTTAAATTTCTTCACTGCTTCTTCTATCAATAAGGGAATATTTTTCTAGTTAGCATATCAACACTTTTACTTTCTAATAGACAGAACTAACAAACTACTTATTTATATTATTTTATAATTTTATTAGTCTTGCCTAGATTACATTCTCATTAACGAAATGATTTGTTTCAAAGCAGACTCTCAACGTCAGTATCGTCGATATGGGGCGAGGGTGGTGCCAGCGGGATAGGATCCTCTAAAAATGAAGTAAACGAAAAGTCTAAGAAACTTCCCATAATTAATCCTCTGGTACAATTGCCATCCTGGCCTAACGTCGCCCAAGGCTTTATCAGCCAATGTTTGCTAGCGAACGCCGATGCTCTCTGTGCTGCTGTTAGTCCATTGATGGATCCTGATGAAACGCTCTTAGAAGGCTTCTATGAAAGAGCAGTAATGAACAACTACTTTGGCATTGGTATCGACGCGAAAATCACCCTAGACTTTCACAATAAAAGAGAGGAACATCCTGAGAAGTGTAGATCAAGGGCAAGAAACTATATGTGGTATGGAGTGCTTGGCTCGAAAGAATGGGTCAACAGAACATACAGGTATACATCTATAGTGATAAATATGAAATATTTTAATCCTTGCTTGTTATGTGACTGGACATCTTTTTTTACTTTTTAGACATTTAGGTCAACGAGTGCAGTTGGAGTGCGATGGGCAACGCATCCCACTACCTGAACTTCAAGGAATCGTAGTGCTCAACATTTCTTCCTTCATGGGCGGAACTAACTTCTGGGGCGGTACTAGGGCGGACGACATATTCCTTGCGCCATCTTTCGACGATAGGATCCTTGAGGTAAACATTCTTGTTAGCATTTTCCGAATAGGTGTTAGTGTGGGCGCATGGGCGGTGCTAATAAATACCCGAAGTACGGGTACAACTAGGTGTAGCCATAGCCAGTGGGTAGCTGTTGGTTAAACCTAGGTGTAACCGATTTTCTCACGGCTAATCTAATACTAGGTAAAGCCGGTTAAAATAGGTCTAACCTTCTTTGTGCTTCTACTAAGGGGGATAATTTATGGGGTATTAAGAAAGTTTTTTGTCTGTTAAAAAAATAACCACGAAATTTAAGGCCCACTGCTCCGCTGCGCTTCGTGCTCGCCTTAAATTTCTAACCTATATTCAGGACCTACAGGATTAAAGCAGATTGGTTACACCTAGGTTTGAACAGTCAGGCTCAGTTGCACCACCTAAATTTAACGATAACAAGCTTGTTAAAGTACCGGTTACGCACAAGTTAGCCAAAAAAATAGGTTGCCCGACAGCATGATGTCCTTTAACAAGTTTGACGTGACAAATAGGTAGCATTATCATTTGACGATAACTATAACTTTGTCAGCGTTTTGGTGCAACTCACACTTAGTTTTAGCCGTCTAAAACTAGATATAGCCGTATTTCGGGTATTATTATCCGTAACATATTACAGGGTCATTTGTAAAACATCAACAATTTCAGGAGTAGATTACTTCAGAATTACTACAAAATTCAATCAGCTGTTCAGTCATTTATATGGAAAATCGGTTATTTTTTGTCTGTTTTCGGGAAAGTCGTAGAATAAATGTTATTGTTTATGATGTGAGTAATCTACTCCTGCGAGGTTGATGGTGTTTTACAAATAACCCTGTATAGATCATGCGAAGCCGCGTCCAATCCCGCATCCTTCGGTTATCGACATAAACGCTCGTCGCTCCCAGGTGGTGGCAGTATTCGGGTCGGCCCAGATGGCGGCGTCGCGCCTGATCAACCTGCAGAAGCACCGCATCGCGCAGTGCCGCGCCGTGCAGATCAACATCCTGGGCGAGGAGGGCGTGCCCGTGCAGGTGGACGGCGAGGCGTGGCTGCAGCCGCCCGGCTGCGTGCGCATCATACACAAGAACCGCGCGCAGATGCTGTGCCGCTCGCGCGCGCTCGAGACCAGCCTCAGGTACCTACCTTATTACAACTGGATTCCATAATATTAGAAAGTGTTCCATACAGCAGAAAGTGTGAAGAATTCATAAAAAAAATTTCAGGTCAATCGAAGAATTCCAATAATGACCTGAAGACCATCAATGTTATAATGTATGAGTCGGTGTAATCGGTGTCGGTGTAATCTCCGCCCGACCCAAGCCCAAAAGGCTTCCAGCGGATATGGCATTATATTAAGTCAGCACATTGAGAAGAAATGCGATGTTTTTTGCGTCTTATCAATGGCGGCAAGTAGGTGCTTTTCTTCTAGCGATCCCTCAGCTTGCGCAGATACTGTGACAGATGTGCTTTATCTATGGATGGAGTATTTTATCCCCTTCTATGACGTGCCTTTATCTAGCAAAGCTCACCCTGGCCCTTTTCACATGTCCCGGTTTATGTCCCGTTTGCCGGGTAGTCGGCGCCGGGTACCCGGTGTCAAATGAGCTTTCACATGTCCCGGTTGATGCCGACAGTATCGGCTACAGAGCCGACAATAGTACAGTCTCGTACATACTTTCAAAGATGGACCGTGAACAAATAATTGCAATGTGGCTTTTATAACGAAGACGAAAATATCTGCGCTCGAAAGAAAAATCAAGAAATTATTGGTTTCATTTTGATTCATTTTTGTCCTTGTACTCAGCGCAAGTTTTGTCCCATAAAACTGGCTTCGCTTCCGAGTCGAGCGTGCGACAGAACTACGCACCTGCATACGCTCGCAGATTGTACCTGGGCGACTGACCGGCCGGCGCGTCTGAAAGCTAGTTGCGTGTTCCATACACCACTGTCAGTTCGGCCGCCGGCTAACCGATGCCCGGCGACCGGACGCACAGTGGTGGATCCGGCGCGCACCCGGCGACCGCCTGCCGGATAAATTACGCCGGTACATGTGAAAGCTACGTACCGTGCCCATACACTTCACCACCGGGTACCCGGCGCCGGTTAGCCGGCAACCGGGACATGTGAAAAGGCACTTAGTCTAATGCCAAATGTAGAGATGCAGGAGCTTCGAAACCTGAGGCATATCTTGCCTGGGTTGGTGCTCGATCCCGCAAAGTTGAAATACACGCGAAATGAAGAAAGCCTTAAACAAAGGCATCAAGTCCTACAAAAATCATATTAAAAGAACCAGCTTCGACCATAATTGAACCGAATAGGGGGAAAAATGCTTTATATGGTTGTAAAGCGTTTTGGTCTTTGGCAAAATTGGTCGAGGTCAACTTCTGCCGCCCATTAATGCCTCTTCGGTCCTCTTTTTTAAATACCATTTTAGAAATAAGTAATCCACCTTTATTTTTATTTCCAGGACTTGGGATGAAAAACAGCAGATGAAGGCGCACGCGCTGGCGGGCGCCGGCCCCTGGTCGAAGGCGGCGCTCTCGCTCGCCGAGAACGCGCAACTACTGGCGCTGCTCGATGATATCAACACACTCGTCAAACATGTATGTAGTAGACCAACTAGTTGACAAAAGATCTGTAGCGATACCAGTAAGGTTTACTTTTCCCACTTTTCACAGCACTTTTACGATGTTAAAGCTGGCATGACCAAAATCAAAATTCAATCGCAAGTCTTCTTAATTTTTTGAGTAACTTTGATATTTACCTTAGTCTTCCATGTCGTTACAAGAGATGATTTTACATTATGTTCAATCCAGGTGAAGCTCTCATGCATAAGTGAGAGCGGAGTGAGCGGTGGCGTGAGTAGCAGCGTGGCGGTGGCGCGGCGGGTGGCGGCGCAGGCGGACGCGCTGCAGGACTCGGAGGGGAGGCTCCTGCCCGCGCCGCAGCTGAGGAGGCATCTAGCGGCGCTGGTGGGTATCACTGTATGTAGGTAGTGTGGCGGCGTGTGTAGCAGCGTGGCGGTGGCGCGGCGGGTGGCGGCGCAGGCGGACGCGCTGCAGGACTCGGAGGGGAGGCTCCTGCCCGCGCCGCAGCTGAGGAGGCATCTAGCGGCGCTGGTGGGTATCACTGTATGTAGGTAGTGTGGCGGCGTGTGTAGCAGCGTGGCGGTGGCGCGGCGGGTGGCGGCGCAGGCGGACGCGCTGCAGGACTCGGAGGGGAGGCTCCTGCCCGCGCCGCAGCTGAGGAGGCATCTAGCGGCGCTGGTGGGTATCACTGTATGTAGGTAGTGTGGCGGCGTGTGTAGCAGCGTGGCGGTGGCGCGGCGGGTGGCGGCGCAGGCGGACGCGCTGCAGGACTCGGAGGGGAGGCTCCTGCCCGCGCCGCAGCTGAGGAGGCATCTAGCGGCGCTGGTGGGTATCACTGTATGTAGGTAGTGTGGCGGCGTGTGTAGCAGCGTGGCGGTGGCGCGGCGGGTGGCGGCGCAGGCGGACGCGCTGCAGGACTCGGAGGGGAGGCTCCTGCCCGCGCCGCAGCTGAGGAGGCATCTAGCGGCGCTGGTGGGTATCACTGTATGTAGGTAGTGTGGCGGCGTGTGTAGCAGCGTGGCGGTGGCGCGGCGGGTGGCGGCGCAGGCGGACGCGCTGCAGGACTCGGAGGGGAGGCTCCTGCCCGCGCCGCAGCTGAGGAGGCATCTAGCGGCGCTGGTGGGTATCACTGTATGTAGGTAGTGTGGCGGCGTGTGTAGCAGCGTGGCGGTGGCGCGGCGGGTGGCGGCGCAGGCGGACGCGCTGCAGGACTCGGAGGGGAGGCTCCTGCCCGCGCCGCAGCTGAGGAGGCATCTAGCGGCGCTGGTGGGTATCACTGTATGTAGGTAGTGTGGCGGCGTGTGTAGCAGCGTGGCGGTGGCGCGGCGGGTGGCGGCGCAGGCGGACGCGCTGCAGGACTCGGAGGGGAGGCTCCTGCCCGCGCCGCAGCTGAGGAGGCATCTAGCGGCGCTGGTGGGTATCACTGTATGTAGGTAGTGTGGCGGCGTGTGTAGCAGCGTGGCGGGAGGCTTTGCTAAGTGTGATGACATGCTACGCTCGCTAATCATGTTTACATTCGTACCTACTCTCGCTGGTCCTCAATTTTGCGGCGTACTTAAGTATTAATATGACTGCGCTACAAGGCACTTTATAATTACCGCATCTACCCAACCACCTTCACTATTAACGTTACGGTAATCCCAGGTGGAGAGCTGCCAAGAGATGGTGGAGGGCGGCGCGGGGGCGGGCGGCGGCGCGGGGGCGGCGGCCGCGACCGCGCTCCGCAACCACCTCACGCGCGTCGAGCTGCGAGAGGGGCTTGCATACTTGCATCCAGACGAGGTAATGGACATTATACACTTCATCGTCACTATTCATGGGCCATTAATTTGCCTTTCCCTAAAAGCACCACGCTGCCTTAATGTGGATTAATGAGTGTTTGATCAACAGTAATTTTTAATGTCCCCACTTCGCGCGCGCTTTCCTGACCGAAAGTGGCGCCGCAGTGAATTTTATTTAATATTGTAATTTTAATACACAATTTAATAAAAACTTCTCGTGGAATTTTTAGGACCCACCGTCTAGTATTTTTAGACGGTATCATTAAATTCGCTAGTAGTCACTGCTATAAATAAAAGTTTGAAGTAGATAGCAAAACTGCTAAAAGTGGCCGTTTTTGACACGTTTCTACGAATGACTACGAGTAACGAGGGAATGTCGTAATACCTTCTAAAAAACACTAGACTGTGGGCCCTAAAACTTCCATGAAAAGTATTATTAAAATCCTGTTCTATTAACAACTTATTAAATAAAAACCTCCGAGGGCGCGACTTTCGGTCAGGAAATCGCCTTAAATTGCTCCCTAACCGCATAACCAACAGTAGATTGCAGGCCGAATGCAATAAGCTAATGCATCATCGAGCTCCTCACAATACACTTGGAGAAAAGAACAATGGCCCACCACATTATTTTCTTAAGCTGCGTTGACATGATCAAAGTACACTTGGACCAAGTAGTTTGGGTGGACGCTACTTGGATCATGTAAACAAGCAATCAAAGCGCACTTGGATAAAAATTCTAATCAAAGTAAACTTGGACCATGCTCTACTTTCATCCAAGTCTGCTTGGACCAAGTAATTTTGACGACTACTTACTTGGACGCTACTTGGATCATGTAAACGAGCAATCCAAGTGCACTTGGACGTCGCCGTATATAAAAATGCTACTTTGGTCCAAGTTACTTGACTCTTGCTCACTTTACAGTCTTATTAAAATGTACATCAATAAATTACGAGCTTCTCATATTTTCGACCGAATAGAATGACAATATTATCTAAGAAGAATAGAAGACAACTTCCAGAAGCATCGATTCAATTCTGAACGGCTTTCATCAAAATAAGGCTATATTTTTAGCTTCTTTTTTAGTTGTACCGCAAGCCTAACTTGACAAATATTTTTTTTTATTTAAAAGCTTCTTTGATTTGATTGGCTAATTAATATTTCTCCCTTGTTCACCCCCTGCTTGCTCCAGACTCTGCTGCGGTCCCGTAGATGTTACCGTAGGCTGTCGCTCGATGGTTTAAGACTTTACTTCTAGTCGTGACATCCTTCCGTCTGTGTGAAGTGAACCTTATGACGATATACTTAACGTTCAAATGTGCTAATTAATAGGAAAACTCTTTCAGCTGTATACAATAGACAATTTGACAACATTAAAAATATACTACAAATTGTGGTCATCCTAACAGATAAAGGCGTAAAAAAACATATTCAACTATTATTTGGACTAAATTAAGTCTATTAGTTGATTAATTTCACCTAGAAAAATGCAATAATTTTTGATTTTTTTTCTGTGGCGAAAACAATCTAAGATGACTGATGACGTCACATCACATGCCTGTAAATCACTGACATGAAAAGTTTTTTTTCTATTCTGTAAATAAATATGGCTTCAGGCGTTTGACACGACCATAGACTTAGGATCCGCGATTGATGGCTGTCAAATGGCTAAGGATATTACAATGTTTACAGGCTTGTGACGTCAACGAGTCACGTGTCCAGCGCCATAGCGTTTTTGGCACGGTTTTAAAATTTTAAACTTTAAAATAGATTATTTAATGAAATACATTGATTTTTCCTGAAATATCAACGTGGTGCGCCTATTACGTAATAAGGAATAATTTAAAATGGTTTTCCAAAATTAGTCAAACAGTCTATTGGGTTTTTTATTCCCCGAGTTATCTCGTCAACAGTACCTACGTAAAAAATCTTTTTCTGAACTAGATAACAAAAATATGAAAGTGTTGAACTTGCATAATGTTTCGCCTAATTAAATATTAAATACATTATTTAGGTATTAAATATTTGTATGAATAAAGTTAAGCGCAAATAATTATGTTGAATACTTAGTTAAAAATAGTAATTCCCTTAATAGATGTAGATTTTAGAACAATCGTAGCCCATCTGCCCCATGTTATAGTTAACCTGTGTTTAGAATTGCCCAAGCATTCAGCTTCAACCCCTCTTTATCTATAAACCTGGACCTCTATCACCCTCCAATCTCCCAGGTTCAGAAGAAAGGAGGTGCTGGACGCTGGCTTCGGAGCCGGCGCAGCATCTCAGAAGGAGGTTCCACCGCTACCTACACTGCTGCGCAAGTTCGGGCGTGGGGGGTTAAGGAAGTGCAAGGCTGGCTGGAAACTCTGCAGCTGGCCGAATATGCTGATGCCTTCGCGAAGCATGACGTCACGGGCCGCGAACTGCTGTCGTTAGCCAGGCGGGATCTAAGAGACTTGGGCATCTCGAAGGTTGGCCACGTGAAGAGGATATTGCAAGCTGTCAAAGAGCTGCAGTGACGAAAGCGAGGTCGCTCCGAGGGAGATGGCCACGGGTAAAGCGCTGGATGACCGCGACGGTCTTTTGTTTTAAGATTTATGGAAATTCGAATTCAATTGTTCTAAATTTCGGTCGTCTGTACCAGTGTGTAGCGTCTAGAGTATCTTTTCAACCAGTTAAGTAGATACAATTTATTATACTGCACCTACATGTGGTTTAAACTCATAAAAAGTTGAATTTGCATGCATAAAAAACTGGTAAGTTATCCGTTAACTACAAAGAATTTTGTGTACCATAGGCTCGCACGTTTTCCACAGGTAACACACGACCGAAGGTAGACATAAAACTTTAATGATCTCATCTCGTACAATAGTTGATGGAATCATACTTGAAACATAACATTGTCTTTTAAGCAACAACTATTTATAAAACTATACAATTGTTCTTTTATCAATTAAAATAAAATAGATGTAGAGTCGCGGTCAAATGTTTGATGATATTATTGGTATACCATTGATATATTTATTCTTCATCGAATCTCGTTTTACCAAATAGAAGATGTACAAAGTACATCTTATAATCGAAGTTGATAAACTTCGATGGTCAGTTTCATAAAAAAACTGACCTAATATACGACAAAAAATACCACTGTTTGGTGATTACCAAAATGATATTGTAGATAAATTATCCTACCAGTTTTGGTACATAAAAGACTGAGAAATGAAAGATAGAATCGCAGACAGTTCTTAAAAGGAACTTAATGGAGGAGGCTTTACAGTGCATATAGCAACGACTCACTGTCGTATCGAATCTAAGTAAACGCAAACATTTTAGATGTAACTAACTATATTAAATTTATATCTTGCGCTATACTATCTCATCTATGATTCCTTTTCGGACATCGAATCTCTACCTCTTTCATACTAAGTTCCTGTGCAATATATGCTTAAACTGTATCAACGATATTTCTTTATAAACTAGCTTTCTTGCCATTTCCGATTCAACGTATTATACTTTTGCAAAATATTTCAACCTTCTTGTTTAACAAAGAAACATAATTTGTAAACATTTAAACTTCGATGCAAACAACTTCTATAAAAACAAACTTATTAATAAAAAAAGCATAACCCTCTTGCAGTCGGGTAAAAAGCAACATAATAAAAACGTGTTAAAATGTACAGAAAATAATCAAATATGTCAGATTATAGTGAATACGAAGAGTTATACGATATTATACTGGTATAGAGAGGTTGATACTGGACTACGTACTACGAGCTAAGAAAGATTGCTACGGCGTAGCGTCGTAGCTGCCTACGAGCTAAGAAAGTTTGCTACGGCGGCGTAGCGTCGTGACGTAACCACCTAAGAGCTAAGTTTGCTACGGCGTAGGGTCGTAGCTGTCTACGAGCTAAGAAAGTTTGCTATAGCGGCATAGCGTCGTGACCACCCTCGAGCTAAGTTTGCTACGGCGTAGCGTCGTAGCTGCCTACGAGCTAAGAAAGTTTGCTACGGCGGCGTAGCGTCGTGTCGTGACCACCTAAGAGCTAAGTTTGTTACTGCGTAGCGTCGTAGTTCGTAGCTAGGGCTGTGCTACGGAGAAGATTACACGCAAAGATTTTGCATTTTCGTTCTCCGTTGCCTCTCTTGATCTTATTAAAACTTACAAAATAACTTTGTCACTGTCACATTTATGACTAAAAATATTGAAACGTCGCTTTTATATTCGTCGCGGACGAAATTTCTTAGCATAATAACCGACGTAGCAGTAAAGCAACGCGTTTTTTACTAACATTATACTGGTATTACTTGTGAAGTATTTTCTTAAACTTTTTTCTTAGTAGCGTAGCTCCAGTATCACACTCGTGTTTTGTGAATTTCAATTGGGAACAGACAGGACGAATTTATTAGTGATTGTCAATATACCTTTTAATAACATTTTCACTTAACTTATACATATTTTTACCCCTAATATTTTTACAATCATCTGTGTATATTAAATCTCAACAAAACCTTTCCAAATGTATAAATGAACCGTTCCACTTTTAAGTAATATACAAAAAACCAATTGTATACATTTGTTATTACTATATGACATGTATTTATTGTACGTATTTTTATAATTCCACCTCTTTTATCCCCGAGGCTTACGTCTCGTCATCGCAAGCTGCCAAATCCGCCTTCAATATTAACGTCATTGTTTGAACACAACGAATGAGTGTAAAATTATTCGCCATTTTCCAAAATTTATATCGCACCTCCATTTTTTATATCATTTAGGGTCCAATCTTACAATCATACAGTCATGTTGATTCTACCACAGTAAAGTTATTTAGTGAGTATACTGTATGGGGTATGAAATGAGAACTGTAGGGTGATGTGAGGATTTTTATTCATCTCGCTTTTTCAGGTCAATATGATTCTATCAAAAGTAGAAAGTTATTGATACTACTTACACTTATTCTCTTAGTTATGACTCCACCCCCTTTTAACAAAGTTGCCAGTGGCAAACTGATTACATTGCCTTTACCTCTCAAACATACTTTGTAGGACCTTAACGATATTATGGCGCATTCACACTTTCTCTTAATACAGACGAATACCAGAAAGCACTGTTATACAGAGGAAATAAGTGCTATGATCGAAGCGAATATAGACGATGACATATCGGGGAATTCAGCAGCGATCGTTTGGAGGTGCCATGCCATTACTACAGCAGTGTGACAGTGACCACCATGTGACCACTATTCACTGTTCTATGTTACTAAGGCGCACAGACTGTGCTTAGGCGATGTATGTGGTATATTAATTACCTAATTTTATAAAACATTTCAGCGTGATGATCAGTAAGATTCGACCCTTAGTAATCGTATCCTACCATTTTATAAATGTTACCTATATTAATTATTGATGTGATCTGCACTTAAAGTTATGGAAAGATAAATCGATCCCCACTTTGAAAATGAATTATTAGCGACATAAAATAAGACTTTCGAATCAATTGTGTGTTTTAAGGTCGTAAACTTCATTCATATTTTGTAAGCAAATCATTATCAATTGATTAAAAATTTCATTATATACTGAAGCAATAACAGATAATATTCCATGGTTAATATCATTCGTTTAATAATATGTATTCAGCTCATTCGAACTAATTTAAAGATAACACTTTTCATGGAATATAGTAATCATGTTTAGTGGGTAGGCAGAAAAGTAAACATTTTATCACCTTCATAATATTCTGTACAAATATAGCACCGACGCGAATCGATAATAAGTATTTGACTGGATTAATTTCATAAATAGAGATTTGATTTGTTTTCTTAAGTATCTGTCTGTACCTACTTATAAAAATATATTGTAGTTGTACTGAAGTGAAAGAGTTTCTGCAAATTCTTGTGATAGAAGGGTCCGATAGCTAGTTCCAGTAGTATTTCAATCAAAACTAATAAAATATAATTAAAACTGTGATTAACAATGATCTGTATTTCTAATGGGATCTTGTAATATTACTTTCGATATTTTGACGCCGAAAGATTGTGGTATTCCATAACTTATCTGACATGCGCCTTGTAATATTGACATTCATAGTACATTACTGCAGCGGCATGCAACACAGGCATTGAAGGACGAACGTGGAAATACGTGAGCCATCAATGCCTAGTTGCGGCCAAGGCTTGTGTAGTTCTTTTCGCAAATGATGCGCGAAAATTCAAACCAAGTAGGTAGTAATATTTTTAACATTTTATTTAAAATTACAGTACCTACTTAATTGAAAGTACCAAATCACACCGTCTTGAATTTTACAGAAATACTGTATATTTCGTTAGATACATCGACATGCCAAAAATCAAACATACAACAAAAATAAAGAACGAACTTAACAAATGAACACAACAAATTGTTAAAGTAGACTTATCAATACGAAAGCTTACTTTAAGATTCAAGTACTTAGGTAGATTCAAGTACTTAGGTACACTGTCTGGTGCTTCTGACTAGAACACACTGTCTGTGATGCAAATTACAGACAGTGTGTTCGTTCATAACGTGCAAACGTTTGATGCAGTGAAAAAGACTTTTTTAAATGTCTTTTGAGCATTCTCAGATTTTTATTTGGTCTGAGTGAGCATTGCAGTGCACTGCAGTTAGGTTTACATAATGTTCTTTTGATTTTAGAGACAATATGTTTTCTATTACAGTTCTTGCCGCTTCTCGAATTTTCAGGTGGCGTCAAAATATCTCATTTTTATATTTTACAAATTTTATCATTTTATTTGATCCAAAAGTTAATACAGATCATGAATTATTGTGAACAAATACCTACATCTTAGACAGATGTCTTGACATAGTGAGATATGTAGCAGTGTTCCAAATATTTACCGTAAACTATTATCCGCCTTTAAATATTATACCATACCAAATATATTTAGTCTATAGAATGACCATTTTATTTGATGGTTTATACGCATGCTCTAGAAATTAGTTGCAATACCGATTACTTAAGGTTTAGGTAACCAATAAAATAGAACGCGTAGGCAGAATCATTATAATAGGTGTCTTACTCTCAATTCCATATTCTAAATAATTACAAGCAATTTCATTATCGTCTATTTGGGTGTGTGGAGTGTGTTTCGATGTAAAATTACTATGAAATGTGATCTCTCGTGTTTTTTGTTATTGTTATCTTTAGGTAAAATAACGACTGCGTTGGTAACGAGGATTGTGTAAGCCTATCGTAAATTGATCTCATAATTGAAAAGGGAAAGTGGACTGTTTGACATTTTGTTGTCTGAATCGAGAGAAAAAAGTCTTGAGAAATGAGAGATATTTTTAACGATTCCCAATCAAAGTACTTAAAAGTAGGTACCTAACATATTTTTTTAAATGGACTATGCTATGAAATACATCAGACAGATTCCACTTGCTTTTAAAATTCAATTCAAGGCACTTAAATTTAGAGACAACATTTTAGATTATAAAAAGTATAAAGTATGCCAAAAATGGTTATTGGCACGCAGTTGGTTAAAAAGTCAACGAAACGAAAGAGATACCTATCGTATTTTTTTTATTAAAGAATCTTATTTGGTCACACGAAATCCAATCGTGAAGTAAGAACTTAATTTGTATTTCAAGATAAATATAGAGGGTTGATATTACCCTCGATCTTGTGCGTAGCGTCTATGTATGCTGCGTACAAGATCGAAAACCTTTTTACATTTCTGATAAGATAATTAGGTTGTCAGTACCTATGTGTTAAAGTGTTAACAAAGAATATTGATCATGGATTTAGTACATTTACCCTTGGTAGTTTATAGTATCAATGATCCGTTGCCAACGCGGTCGGTCCTCCTCTAAGGACCTGCCTTATAGATGTTTTTATATCTCTACCGTGCTGATCTAATCGTGTGTTAAATGGTTGAGTGTCTCTAAACTTATATTTATATGAACATTTATATTAGAATTACTCGTGACGTTCGATCTAAATTATACCTAATACAAATAAACTACTTATTTCCGCCGTTCGCTCCGAGCGAGCGGCCGGTTAATGCCTTAGATTATCTAGGACTATTTTAATATAAAATAAATTAATAAAATAATTTATATTGGAAACTGTAATCTGTATTTGAAATGTAGATATTCTTATAAAACTAATTTTCAGTGTTGAATGACGTCTTCGATGAAATCCATAATAAATATTGTGTGCGCCATACAATGGCGATATTTCTTAATGATACTTTTTAAATAGTTACTAAATCGTTTCAATTAAATATAAAAGTGTTACTTTTCTTTAAATAAAAAGTCTGTACTTTTCCGAAGTTTTACATCTGACGTGATCGCATGTGGTTTTTGCTTCACTTTTCACAAATTGATTGTAATATTTTTTCGCATAATTAATTAACGTTTAAATATTTGGAGGATATAGCCAATAATTAAGACAAACTTTGAAAATTGGCATTTGGCTATATCATCGGAACTTGAAGAATCTGCAATGTTGTATTTTAATATATTTTCTTCTAAATGTAATCATATCAATACGTTTAAGTCGATTCAATGGAGTTCTTGGTATTCTTTAAATTACTATTAAAGCAATAAGCATCGATATTCGCTTCAATTTTGTATTTAGATAATGTTGCGTCAGCGGTTATTTTAAACTGGGGCTCAATTCTGCTAATTTGACCGTGACAATCGTGTCTCAATCGCGTCTCAATGGTGTTTCATTACGTAGACGTAGGTAGTGGCATAACGAACCCGACAAAAATTGTCTATGGATTTTTTGCGTTTCGTTTTACTACACCGTCATGATGCTACAGGGGTAGAAGAGAGGCAACACGAGGTGACGCCGCGAATGCGAGAGCGTAGTAGCCTGTACCTGTGTCACCGACTACAACTGAGCCACAAAAAAACTCTGGAAATCTTTACTAAGTATGCCAGCCCCCCTAGCATGACCGACAAAACACGATATATCGGGTTAATTTGAACTTACCATCCAAATTTTGAGGATGTGTTCAGTCCATGAAGCTGAACAACTTTCTCTAAGGAGCACATGGCCAAATATGTAAAAAAAATCGACTCTCCATACAAATCAAAGAGATCACGTGATCAATTTAGTATGGGATGACCAAAATTTTGTGGCGAAATTCGACACATGTTTCTTAGAGAAAGTTGTTTAGTTTCATGGACTGGACACATCCTTGAAATTTGGATGGTAAGTTCAAAATGTTTTATCGACACCCAAATGTCAAAATCCATTGTCTTTTCACAGTTAAACGTGATAAATCGCTTGTCAAATCGTGTTTCGATGGTCATGCTAGGCAGGCAGCATGAAGTCGATAATTTGTCGGATTGGTCATCAAGTAACAGAATTTTTCAATATTATGTATGGCTCGGCTGAGCCATGTATGAGTCGCTCATCTGTGGTGAACTCACAACGAGCCACTTTAGATCAGACTGTTTTACTATTTCCACCGTTATTTTTTGTGGCTCAGCAGTAGTGTAGTCAATCCCTCGCCTTCCCTTGTCTCGCCTCGCCATCCCTCGTCTCGCCTCGTCTTCCCTTGTTATCCCTCGTCACACCTCGCCTCGTCCTAAACATTTGGTAACTGGAGGATTGCTCGCTGCCAAGTTTAAAATGACCAGCTAATGTCTTTTCTATGATTTATTCTAGTCATTAATTATCGTAATGTTCCTTGCACAAGTTGTGACGTTTAAATAATGTATTTTATTAAGATTTAGTTACAACAGATTTATATTGATATCGTCAGTGCGAGCGAATTGTGTTGTAATGTTTTTACTGTCTTATTAATAAACGGAGTAGGAACTTTGTCTCTTTGATGCAATTCACCTCAAGTACAAAAAAAGACAACGTAGGTATAGATACGGTGCCTATTTCGTTTATAAGTAAGAGACAAGAGTTGCTGATGGTGCATTTAGAAATGGCATTGATTTTACTTATGAGGGTCGCTCTAATACCTACTTCATTAAATTATTGGTATAATCTGAAAACATGAACCTGATTAACGTTAAGTATAATAGGTTTAAAAAAACATTTATTTTTCTAATAACATGGTACACAGAAAGCCGCAGAAAAACTGAACCAATTTAATACTGTAACTTACATTGTAATAAAGAACAGTTTTGTGTAAATGATGGTTGCACTGATGAGCGGCCTACTGTACAAAGAAATTTCTCTTCATTGTATTACGTAACATTTGTTTTTCGCATTAAATATGAAAAAAAATTGTAAAAAAATACATATTGTTATGTAGAGTGACCCCATCGAATTTAATATTTAAATGTTTTGAAAAGTATTTTTGCTCAATTTTATTTAAGTTATGTTGTGTACAAAGTTAGATTTCGGGAATGTAATTCGGATGTGTATCTATAATGTGTTTCCTGTGTGATGTATTTACTTACAAGGTTGCACATCAATACTTATTAAATAAATAAATTATAAAACATTCCTTTATTTAGATACAAGCTTCCGCCCACGACTTCGTCCGCTGGATATTCGAAAAATCCTTACGAAACTTTCAACCAGGATACAAAAGTATCGTGTTTTCATCTAGGCTATAAACTATAAATTATGTGTGCCTCCGTTCAGCTGTTTTTTGCGTTATTGAGTAACAAACAATCAAACTCACAAACTTTCACATTTATACTATTAGTAGGATGCCTACAACAAAAGCAAGTCTATGGAAACTCAATTTGTTAATTTTTATTTTGCCTAAAGTTTAAACAAAACTAAGACTTTTTCGTTAGTACATACCTATTAGTTTTGAAACAATTTCAGAACAAGCATTTTTTTTTAAGAACCAACTAAAAAAAATATATGTACCTAGTTTTATATTGAAGTATAAGTATTTATGTTTTTCAACTCAAATGTCAATATTTTATTAATAACCTTAAATTAATGTTATTGAATGGTTGATGTGCAACCGTATCCTTAGAAGAAAAGAACCAGTTTATATTATAAGCGAGGGTTAAAACAACTTTACGCCCGTTGATATTGTCATTATTATGATTCTGAATATATTTCCTCTCGGTACTTATATTTGAGAATTCAATAAATTATACTGTTACTCATATTGTTGGGTTTTATTGGTATCATTATTTTTACATCAGTTTCATAATATTCTACAACGTTTAGGCGCATTTGGTCCACTTCTCATTTGGTCCACTTGCCGAAAAAACGTCCATTTCGCATTTGGTCCATTTCGCGGAACGTTCATTTCGCATTTGGTCCATTTCGCGGAACGTTCATTTCGCATTTGGTCCCATTTCTAAAATTTCCTCCTTTGCGAGCACAAAACGTTTATCTAATTGCTAAAATGTTTATTTTCAATAACTTTTTGTTTTCTTTTTGTTTTTCATAAAAATGGAGAAGGTTCCCAACAAGCAAAAACGTCGTATAAGTGCTGACTTGTACGACTTTAAGTCGGACAGCAGTCTTATAATAGTAATGAGATGACTGCTAGGTCCTATAGACGTCTTAAATTTAACTTTTTAGTCGTGCGACAAATATGTCATAATAAACTGGTCATAGTAACGTCGGCACGACTAAACTATTACAACGTTATATTAAAGTTTTAGCTAAAACGTCTGTACGACTTGTTGTCGCATTTGAGTCAAGGTTCGACTTTTAAACGACCTTTAACAAAATGGCGGCTTTACTTGGTCTTCAAATAACCTTAAAATGACTTTTTGTCTTTAAAACGTCGTATAGAGATTAGTGTGCGACAAAATTAACATGGCTGACATTTTTAGAATTATGTTTAATTTTATTAATAAAAATTTTATGTTTCAAACGCTAAATTACGAAGGGGCATGAAAATATTTATATTATTTACATAGGTATATTATCATAAAATTTTAATTCCCAGACGAACTAAACGGTATGAGAGACAGACACAGTTAGCAAGATATGAAACTTTAATTAATACTCACCATTTATATCCTTGTAATTGATTTTATTTTGCACTCAGATCTCGAAACATAACCACAAACACGAGTCACTGACGAACATTAAAAATCAGTCGTACAAGTGTTGTTACTAGACTCATATACAACGTTTTCGTCATTCAAAAACGTCTGTATGACCACAATATAACGAAAGAGTCGTTGTTAAGTTTTGATGCGACTACTGTACGATGAAAGTGGTAATCTTGTGACTTTTGTAGGACCATTAAACAACAATGTAGGTCGTATAAATGGGGCCCTTTTCGCGTTGAGTAAACGTTATTATAACGTTAGTGTGACCTATCTTTTGCGACCAGTGGTAATAAGATAACGTTTGTACGACTATTGTACGACGTAAAATTGTTAGTTGGGTTATACCAAAGTATTATGGAAAGAAGAAAAGAAAACCCAAAAATATATCAAAAAGTGAAAATATATTAGTTAACATCCTCCATATTTATGTGTTCCTGGTACTTTAGTGGCATACTAAGAAGAAACAGAAGAAAAAAAATATCAAAAAGTGAAATAAACAACAATATCTATATATATAAAATTCAAAGTCCTGACTGAGTGAGATATCAACGCACAGCCCAAACCGCTGAACCTAGAGACTTGAAATTTTGCACACAGATACTTTATACAGTGTAGGCATCCACTAAGGAAGGATTTTTGAAAATTCCATCCCTAAGGGGATGAAATAAGGGATGAAAGTTTGTATGAAAGTCCCTCAGTTTTGAAGCTAGGATCTTCAAATTTTGTGTTTAGGCTGATGATTGAAAATAAATAAATACGTGTCTCAGCGTTTTTCAAAATTCTACCCCCAAAGGGGTGAAAAGGGGGATGAAGTTGTGTTTAGAAGATAATCCTTCATTTTTGAAGTAGAAATCGCTAGATTTGTAATTTAGGCTTATGGATGGAAATCTAACGCAACGCATATTGTATTGGTATAATTTCAACCCCCATGGTGATGAAATGGGGGTGCAATGGGGTAAATAAACCTAAAAATCGATATGGATGTCGTTATTGGGGTTTTCTGGGATGAAGATTGCGAAAATGACATTTATTTTGAAGTCCAACACGGTCGACATGATTTAACCCCTAAAGGGGTGAAAATTGGATTTAAATTTGGTATTGAAAACAATATAAAATAGACATTACAACTTAAAACTTCGTAGGAGCATGTCTTAAAATAAATAGGCAAACATATATTTTGTGGTTTTGAAAATCAACCCCTTAGGGGGTAAATGGGCTAAGTAAACGTAGAAATCGATATGGATGTCGTTCTTGAGGTTTTATGGGATGGTGATTGCGAAAATGACATTAATTTTGAAGTCCAATTTAACCGCTAAAGGGGTGAAAATGGGGTACAAATTATATATGGAAAAATAATATAAAATAGACATTACATAGTTTACAGCTTAAAAATTCGTAGGAGCATGTCTAAAAATAAATAGGCAAACACATATTTTCTTATTTTGAAAATCATCCGTTAGGGGGTAAATGGGGTAAGTAAACATGAAAGCCGACGTGGATGTCGTTCTTGAGGTTTTATGGGATGAGGAATGCGAAAATGACATTTGTTTTGAAGTCCAACACGGTGGACATGATTCAGCCCAAGGGGACGGGGACGGACACGGGAACAGGAACGGGAACGGGGGCGGGGACGGAAACTGGAAAGAGTAAAGAAACGGGAACGTGATACTCTTAATATCTCTGGACCTAATTCTGATTATTGTAATAAACTAGCTTCCGCCCGCGACTTCGTCCGCGTGGATATTAGAGAAAATCCTTAGGGAACCTTCAACCAGGATCCGACCAACCGTTTTATACGCGATTACGCGGGTCCCCACCAAGCGCGCAGCCTCGTGCGAGGCCTGTCACACGTCGCAAATGTTTTGCCTCGCGAGGCAGCGCGCTTGGTGGGGACCCGCCTAATCGCGTATAAAACGGTTGGTCGGATCCTGGTTGAAGGTTCCCTAAGGATTTTCTCTAATATCCACGCGGACGAAGTCGCGGGCGGAAGCTAGTTCTCCATAAACGATATAGGAATATTTATGAAAAAAGATCAAAAAACAAAATTATTTACCTTACTAAAGTTGACCAAATGCGAAATGGACGTTGTTCTGCGAAATGGACCAAATGCGAAATGGACGTTCCGCGAAATGGACCAAATGAAAAATGAACCAAGTGGTCCAGAATTTGGACCACTTGGTTCATTTTTCATTTGGTCGAACGTTCAGTTTTCATTTGGTAGAACGTTCAGGCGCATTTGGACTCCAAATGCGCCTGAACGTTCTACCACAGAATAGATAATAGTACTAGGTTCTACAAGAAGTCAGGACAATTTCGGATTTTGTTCACCCTATCCACAGTTATTAGTACAGAAACCCACTTGCGCGAGGACAATCAAATAATAAGCTAATCTCGCTGCACGGCAATATATAGTACAATTTCAAATTACACAACGCTGCGTAGGTACCTAAATTATAAGCGCCTCTGAAGCGCTTCTCATTCTGTCGCATAGCTCTGTCTCAACCGACACATGACGTCCCTCGTGCACTGGTTTGACTGAGTCAACTGCTAGCAGTAGACTAGTAGATATAAAAGTTTAAGCGCGGAGTGAGACCCCCCGCCCTATCTACAAATGAGCGTTGAATACAGTACATATTGACGTCCAAATTATATGAAATTTTAAAGAAGATACTTTGGGACAGTCTACAAAACGACGATTACTGCAATGAAACACTCAATTACCGTACAACAGCCTTTATTCGCTCCAACGATTGTTTCTTTCCCAACAACAGCATCATCTCGGCGACGCTCGGGCCTTCACCCAGCCCACTCAACACAGACCTCAGCGTCTTCATCAGCACCGGAAACTTCACATCATTGTTCAAAGAAAACTCCTTCAATCGACCCTTAAGTGTGACCTCCTCAAACTTATCTAATCCCTCCAAAAACTCGATCAATTTTCTTAACAAATCAGTGTTTACATCTACCTGGTTATTCGGCAGAATCCATAGAAAACTGAATTTAGGAGACACTAAATCTTCGATCCTGGTTATCCTGGCTACTGCCCATTGTAAAACAGTCTTAACGTGTTCCTCGTTAACGTTTAGATTCTGCTCAGGGTATCTTTGTTTAATAAGTTCTTGAAGTTTGACTATTAAGGTAGCTTTTTCGTGGCTTTGCAGTTGTCGTTTAATTTCCAGTCGATTACACTCTTCGAGCAAATCGGGATTCAAACGGCTGGGATGTGACGAGATTTTGTCGATCTGAAACTGTATTGGAAATACTTTATACTTCGATGAAAACTACCTACAGTCTAAATTTATAACCGAAATAATTGTGGACGGATAATTAGAAACACCAGTCGATTTTCATACAAACGAGGTTACTCTTAAAGCCATGGTTCTCCGCCAGGGATTGATCCAAGCTGTGATCTGATGATGGCTACCCAGGGAGTGAATGGAGGAGATCCAAATCGCTGTACACACACACACATCCAGCTGATCTGATCAGCATTCTAAGAGCTATTTGGATGTTTTCAAAAACCGTGAAATTAGGATTAACATGTATAGAAATTCTGAAACTTAGAACTCTGATCCTTACAGCTCTTAGAATGCTGATCATATCAGTTGGGTGTGTATAGCGATCTGGGTCTTCTCCATTCACTCCCTGGATAGCCATCATCAGATCACAGTATGATCAATCTTTGGCAAAGATCCAAGGCTATAAAATTACCTTGTTTGTATGAAAATCGACTGGTGTTTTTAATTATTCGTCCACCACAGTACACCTTTGCCAGCTATAGGACGCGTAATAGCCGGCAAACATCTGGAAATCGGGTAGGGATTGCGCAGAACGAATATTTTGGGTATGCTATGAATTCGAAAAATCTTCGCGTCCGTCCGACTTACCTCAGTGTCTCAAGACGAAAGTCTATGAACAGTGTGTGTTGCCAGTGATGACTTACGGCAGTGAAACGTGGTCGCTAACTATGGGTCTCATAAGGAGGCTCAAGGTCACCCAGCGTGCAATGGAAAGAGCCATGCTCGGCGTTTTCCTGCGTGATCGAATCAGAAACGAAGAGATCCGCAGGAGAACTAAAGTAACCGACATCGCTCGAAGGATTGCTCAGCTGAAGTGGCAATGGGCGGGACACATAGCGAGAAGAACCGATGGCCGTTGGAACGGAAAGGTTTTGGAATGGCGACCGCGCACCTGACGACGCTGTGGGTAGGCCCCCGTCAAGGTGGGCCGACATAAGGGTGAAGGTTGTGGGAAGCCAGTGGATGCAGGCAGCGCGCGACCGATCGTCGTGGAGATCCTTAGGGGAGATCTATACCCAGCTGTGGGTGTCGTGCGGCTGATATGATGATGATGATGATATGCTATGAATATAATCTTACCTCTTCAGCCAGTTCGTTCATAGTTTTAAGTGTGACTCCCGCGCCCGGCACGTGGTCGAACCCACCTCCTGACAGGGTTATGTAGTTCACTAACGCCAGGGGAAAAATACCTGCAACAAGGCCCAGATTTACTATGTAGAATCAATCAAAATTATACACTACGGGGTTTCCATCCCAACCTTTAACCTTGTGAGCCCCACCCAAGCAGATGCTATTATTTTTAATTGGGTTAGTAATTTGAATTTTTATTTGATAACACCCTAGAGAAATACCGTCTTAATCCGAATAACATATCAAGAAGAGTTTATTGTGCTCAAATTGCAAATCATTTTGATATGTATTACGTTTGTAAGGAAATTCACTGTTCACCGGCCTCTTAAATGTATTTATTGCAATATGTGTGTTAGTCTTTGAGGTATTTATTGTATAGGCCATTAATAGCCTGAAATAAATTAATAAATAAAAATAAAAAGGGCTATTGAGTTAAATGGGTCAATCAACTTTTAAGTGTCCTACAACATAAAAGTGTATCTTGAAATAAAAATAAATAGTTTAGCTTATAAATACTTAAACTTAAGATTTAAAGTATCATTTTGACAACAGAAATAAATATATTGTTTACATATTTCTTCGTATTATATAGGTTGTCCAGTGGAAATTTCATCAATTTCATACAAATAAAAGGGACATCGACGTCTCTTGAACAACCGTAAAATACGAACAAATATGTAAACAACGTATTTATTTCTATTACCAAAATGATACTTATGTATTACATTGAACCCAAACCATATATTTTTTTTAAGTTAGTTGATATTTATTTTCAAGGAAATTTACTTTTATGTTCGTGGACAGAAAAACTGATAGGACAATTAAAAGTTGATTGACCCAAATGCAAAAAGATGCCATGATTCGACTCTGATGATCAGATGTCTCCAGAACATAGGTACTCGTACAATACACAACATAACTACCTAATACTTTATCATAAGTTCAAAGCTTATCAGTAGCTTAGTTTTTTACTGTTGAACTGAGAAGAGACCCGGAGGAAATAAAAACTCTTTAAAGCAAAGAAGATACTAGACCTCCTGGACGCCGCAGGGCTTAAAGAGTCAAGTCAAAGTCAAATAAGCTTTATTCAAATAAACTTAATTATTAAGGCCGTCCGCTGCCTTGAGCGGGATCCCGCCGCGGGTACACGGCGCGGTAATATAGATTGCTGGTTTTTGACGGACAGATGCTTGCGCAGTGCATGAGTAAGCTCTAATCTATGTCGCCCCGCGCGCGTGCCCCGCTTAACACAGCGGAGGGCCTAAACTCATGCACTGCGCAAGCATCTGACCGTCAAAAACCAGCAATCTATATTCCCGCGCCGTGTACCCGCGGCGGGATCCCGCTTAAGGCAGCGGACGGCCTAAGTACTTTTGAATCGTCTATATTTTCTACCACCCGTTTCAGACTTTTTTAACTGACATGAAGAACGGGCGCAAGAAACTTAGAGTTGCTACATAATCGCAATAGATCGTTAAGGTCGCAATGACTACAGCTCTGTTAGAACTACAAAGCCTCAAACCCTCAAATAACTAACTACCTCTAACTAACCGCTTCTGTGGTCTAGTGGTTCGCCCACCCGTGTAAGGCGCAGGGGCCCCGGGTTCGATTCCCAGGGCGGTACAATTTGTCTCTCTGTTTGGTTGGTGGTAGGACTTATTTCAAGTCGGCCTGGCTAGCTATAACCATCTTACCTAAGCCTGACGCCATAACAACAATTTAAAAATTGTTGTGTTTCGGCAGTTAGAGGTAGGTAGTTCCTCAGTGATGATGAGGATTTCGGGTGTAGTGCGCTTCCACCTTCAGCCTTATCGTTACTTAACATCAGGTGAGGTGAAGGTCAAGCACTATCCCGTTGTACGTAAAAAAAATAAGAAAAAGATAATTTTTACCGTTATTGCAATAATCTTCCACCTTCACGTCGCTCTGTCTCTTGCTGAGCTTCGTCCCATCAGCATTGACGATTAGCGGAAGATGACCAAATTGTGGAGGCGTCCATCCGAAGGCCCTTAAGCAAAATATGATGGTTGGAAACTGATATCATTGCCAGTTTTTGGCGAATACGCGACAATACTACAGTAATGGGATTTTCTGAATTTAGGCATAGGGTGAGTACATAAGTACAAGTATAGTAGCACTTTAGAGCAGTGAAATCGACTCAGACAAGTTCCTAGACAGAATCAATTGATAAAAATAATTAAAATTGGTTCAATTTTAAAGCTAGTTACAGTACGAGGCAAAAATCTTGAAATCAGGTCGGGATTGCGCAGAATGCGTATTTTGTGTATGCGTATTAGCGGTGAGGTAGGTACGCGGGAGAGGGGCGCGCGTGTCAAGATGTTTGTCTCGTACTGTATTTTTTTATTAAATGTATCAATTTTAACTGATTCTATGTTGGAAAGTCCGCGTGGATATTGGAGAAAATCCTTAGGGAACCTTCAACCAGGATCCGACCAGCCGTTTTTACGCGATTAGGCGGGTCCCCACCAAGCGCGCAGCCTCGTGCCAGGCACGCCACACGCGGCAAACGTTTTGCCTCGCGAGACAGCGCGCTTGATGGGGACCCGCCTAATCGCGTAAAAACGGCTGGTCGGATCCTGGTTGAAGGTTCCCTAAGTATTTTCTCTAATATCCACGCGGACGAAGTCGCGGGCGGAAGCTAGTATGACATATCATCGAGAATACACTGTATCAGTCAATAGCCTATTGAATCGGCAAACGACACAGCGCGAACGGGCGAATTTTCTGTTCATAGCGCGCTTGTCTCGAAATCCGCGGCAGCACACGCCAGTGGCGAGGGGTCGAAATATCGCGAAGGTAAGCCGAAAACAAAAACCACCGCGTGATACAAGCTTCAAGCGTTTCTTCAGAAGTTAGGACCTCACTTTCACCATTCAAAAAAGCACTGATAAGATAGTGACAGTGTCTAGCCCGTGCTATTTCATACTGAGTTGGAATCAGAAAATAATAAACATGGAAAACAAATCATTTTATTGAGTTTGCAACTGCCTGTCATCCACTCCACGTATATTTTTCGTACAAAAATGTAGGTTTGATATTGAAAATGTTTAAAAAATCCGTCTTGCTAACGTAACTATAACTTCGTAACTAAGTTTGGAAAACAAAGTTTTACCGGTAAGTAAGTAGACAGGTAAACAACACTCCATATGAATTAAAGCCATTATGGCAAATAAAACTTACCGCAATGAACAAATCGGTATAAGATAAACAAAGTAAAATAAACAAAACCTGCGAAAAGTATCGATTCTCACTCACTAATTCACTATTTTGCAAAAAACTAATCACTTTCCAAACACACACATAAACAATAATAATGGCGGACAGGTATTATACTAATTATTATTTATTAATCATTCGCGTCATATTCGCGTATACTCGTAATAGACAAAGAAGGGAAACGTAAAATAGCTTGAAATAGAAAGAGATGGAAAAATGGAACCCGGTCCGCCATAGCTTATATCCAGAGATTTTTAAGCGAAAGGCACGCGTGCGTGCTAAAGAGACAGAGTAATAACAATGTTCCGATTACCATGGCAACCACGCCAGACGCCGTGTGAACATTAAGCTAAACGAAATCGGCTTTCCTTGACGAGATTTGCTATGGAAATAATTGTAGGCGCTTTAAAATAATGAAGCAATAATACTGTGCATGTAATCTCCTCACAAACTTGTGACAATAATTAATGACATGTTATAATCTGCATGGTGGATCGGTGGGGTGGTATTTCAGGGATTTCTCAAAGGGAAGCCGATGGGAATCGGCTTGTATGGACCCCTCGCCACTGGTAGATACTTAACTTTAATTTCTCAATTTAAAAACTGACTGACAGTCTTATTTTTCATCCCAAATTAATGTTTCAATTTTCAAATCACTTACTTATAGATCAGAAGATGTTTAGTGGTGGATATTTGCCACTCCACGCCCCTCAGTACATGAGTCACGTTCATGAGGTGGTCGTCCACCACATTAGCAAAGTGGTACGTTGGGAAACCATCACTTTTCATCAGCACCGGGTCACCTTCTGTGAGAGACACGTCGTATGCAATCCCACCAAAGATCAGATCTTCAAATGATGAGCAGTCTGAGGATAGCTGGTAATCATGTAATTGAAAGCATTTGGTTTTATCACAAAAGATTTTTAAACATTTGTTTAACTTAGACACTGTTTAAATGTGAATTGTGATGCTGTCTCTTTCAAACAATATTGTTAAAAAGTGACAGCATCACATTAAGTAATTTAAACAGTGTCTAAGTTAAACAATTGTTTAAAAATCTTTTATAATAACACCTTTTGTGTTTCAGGGTTGGCATGATTAAATCACTTTGATTTAAATCATGATTTAAATCAAGTTACTTTTTGAATAAAAATCATTGATTCAATCAAATTGCTATTTTCTTTCTTATTAATATAAAAAAATATAATTCTTAATTTTAGATAATGGATAGATAGGTATATGTTAAAATTAACTTTGTGCCAGAATTACTGCATAATACTGTATCTTTTAAAAAAAAAACGCCAAAACATCCTTCCGTCCATCCATCTTTATATCTTCCACCAGGCATTTTTAACTATTTTATTGATCTTTACTTGTGTTTCTTCCGAATTAAAGTGTCAAATAAGTAAAACAAAAGCACATTGTGGTTTCACCACATGAGTAAGTGAAACCACATGAGTAATTTACTCATGTGACTAAACTCACTAAATTAAAGATTTTAAAGGCTCAATAAAAAAATATAAAACCTTTTTTTTCGATTTTGCAATAAATCAGTGATTTTTGATTTTTTGCAAAAGATCATGATTTTTTCCAACACTGTTGGTTGGATTGTGTTTAAGAAAAAAAATTAATGTGATGCACCAATAATTTGTCAACGCCTGGAAAACGAGACACTTTCTATTGTTGTCTGGTCGCCGGAGACTACTCGGGTGTTCATGAATTAATTATTGTACTTAGAAAACTGTCAATTTCAAATCTTAATTTTTAAGTTACCTTGAATCGAATACAGTAAGGAGTGCCTGAGTTGATTTTCTCCTTGATATCTGCTTCAGATAGACTACGACACCGATTGTCATACTTTGGTATCCTCTGAGACTTGACGGCATCTCTCCTCAGTAGGTTCAAGCGACGCTCGGTACAAAAACACTTATATGCAGAGCCATTGTCCAGTAACTTTTTTATATGCTGTCTGCAATAATAGGCCATATTTTTTTTATCAATAATATTAATGTTACTTTTCGTGATTTAGACTATGAATATATTGTTATGATCAGACATTGGAATCTGCCGGTCATTCCAGGTCCACTTTTAAACATGATTTGGGCTTTATTTTTAAACTGTATTTTGCAATTTATAATAACTAATTCCTTGTTATTTTGAGATAATAAACAAATTCAATACATAATTACCCTCCCCTACTGTCACATTACAATATTTATAAAGAGGGCCCCAATCACATTATTTCAATGCGGACTGCCAGGACTACCGGACTACGCGGGTCTACCAGGTGAAAACAATAAAGTTAATGTTATAACAGTAATTTGACAGATACTATCCCCGTCAATTGGTAATGCGCCTGGCGACCATGATTTTAACCTCAAAAACGAAAAACAATTGTAAAATTCTTATATAAGTACCTAGACCCTATCTTATTGAAAATAATAACTCAATAATTAATATATTAGATTTCCTATTAGAATTTTCTTGTTTCATGACATTTTTAGTTCACGATCACGTCAACGTGGATGTTAATGTGACAAGGTTCCAGCTCATTAACAATTGACGGGGATAATACATTGCAACTTTGTTTTGGCACAAATGAAAACTTACCAAAGAAAAGTAGCAATGTATCACATCCATCTGTCAAATAACAGTAAAAATTAACTTCATTCCTTTTATTTGCCGGTCGACTCGCTGGAATGACTGGCAGATTCTGACCTCTGGTTATGATAGAATCTTTCAATAAACCTGACTCTCCAACCAGTTTTTCTGGTTATTATTACACTTCACTATTTCAAATAGGCCGAAACGATACTCACTGGTATATCTGCAACCTTTCACTCTGTATGTAAGGGCCATAACTGCCTCCAATCTTAGGTCCTTCATGGCACTCAATTCCAGCCCAATCCAAATCTCTTATCAGAGCATCTACAGAACCTTCGACTTTTCGAGTTTGGTCAGTGTCCTCTATTCTCAGTATAAATACACCGCCACGAGATTTTGCAAACAAATAGTTGTAAAGCGCTGTTCTTAGTCCTCCTACATGTAAATATCCTGTCGGACTTGGAGCAAATCTTACACGCACACAAGGCACTTTACTATGGATAGCCTTAAATAATAAACGATGATATAACGAAAGCGTACGTTTTACCAGTGGGAAATTCATTTTGTTTAACTCTTTTACGCGCAGTTATTAAGCTTAAGTTATGTTATCAAACGGAGTTTATTCATTGGTCAGTCTGTGAATGCTGCGGTCGCGAACGTCAACCAGGGTTGCCAGATGCCTAACTAGTCAAGTCGCCACTTGCGATGAAAAGATAGCCCAAAGTAGCCCAATTTGAAAAAAAAACAAAAAAAAAACGTTTAAACGTGTCATGCTACTGTTTTATTACACTGGAATTACGATTATTTATATTATTATTTACCCCATTTTCACTTTTTGTTTGATTGTTTGTTCACTTACTCACCCACCCCGTGCGCATAGAAAACTAGATTAGAGAACACATAGAGAAAACTATGTAAACTGATATCAATAAGTCGAAAAACGTGTCGCCCAACAGGCGATAAGTCGCCATTCCAGAATTTTTAGTAGCCGCGACGGTCCCAAAGATAGCCCAATTGGCGATATGTCGCCCAATCTGTAGACCCTGACGTCAACAAACAATCAGTAGGGATGTTCCGATACAAGTAAATACGAGTAAGTACTCGATACTTTTGTTTCGATACCAAGTACTTTTGGTATCGAATCAATCTTGCGATACTTACTCGGTATCGAAAAAGAAGTACTTGGTATTGAATCGAATCAGACTGAATGAATGCAAATTATAATTGCTGAACGCATTTTAGTGAACAAATCAGAATAAAATATCCTCTCTCGCTTAGTCTTCTGTCTTGTGCTAAAATTAAATAACTATTATTGAAAAAACTTTAAATATTACTAATTAGAGTTTAGTTTTGTAGAAGAACATAAAAAAATCGAATAATATTAATTTACACAACTTTTTTGAAGAAAATCGGCGTGAAAATAATTGTTACATCTCTTATCACTAACGATATACAGCTTGGCCATAAAGAAATTGAAATTAAATAAAATGGAACTAAAATTTTTCAGTACAAAATATGGTCAGTGTTGCCAAATTATTCCTGATTCTGACGTGTTTACATAGAAAGTGGCGCCCTCAATTTTTGTCAACTCTTTATGGTCAAGCTGTAACTACGACACAATACTATGTGAATAGTGATATAATATCGTTGGTTTCGTCGTAATCCATCTCGTTAACACGATGGTTTTCCACTGGCTCTAGACACAGTTCTAACCGTGTTACACACAAAAAATATATTTAAAGTATCGATATGAGTAAGTATCGATACTTTAGGGCTACTCATATGAGTGGTATCGGAAAACGATTTGAGTACTACTCATTTCAATAGGTATCGATACCTTAGGGGTATCGGAACATCCCTAACAATCAGCTGGCAATGGCATTGACATTGACATGACAGATATACAGAATCAAATGATACGTTCAAAAACATGAAAATATTATCGACTCATCAGCTGATAACTCGGTCGAAATAACAGTAAAAGTTCTTTTGGAATACCTAAGTTTTCTAATGGTTCATAGGTATTTTAATACATACGGTACTTCCAAAGCCTCTTTATGTGTACAGCTACTGAAAACACTGAAATAAGTTAGATTACAATTACTTATTAGTATCTGAACGATTATAAAACTATAAAAAAAGTCTATGGTTATAATAAATATTATTGCCAGGCCACAAAGAAAGTTTCCGTAAAATCAAAAAATAAAAATTTAATTATGATAATCCGAAAAACAAAGTTTTATAAAAACCTTTGATTAGGTACAGTATATAAATAATCAAAGCTAAAAAAAACAATAAAAAAACAAAGCGTTAAAAAGAATCTGCATGCCAGTGCATTGTCATGTCATGTCGTGTCGACAGTGTAAATGAAAATAAAATTGATGAAAATAGAAAAATTTTACCTGAAAAGAAAATTTAGATTAAGCTACTTACCTATTCCAAGCCTTTACTTGAGATGGCAATCCTGTCTGTGGCGCGCGAACACGCCCTCTCGCGCCCCCTAGCGGTCGTTTCCCTCGAATTTCTACCTCCGGTTCCGCCTTCCCACCCCACTGAGCAAGCAGCAGCCGTGCGCCGGAGGCGCGCTGGCCTCATTGGATCTCAGTATTTTTATTGCCCTGATTCGAGGGCATACGAGTAGAGTAGGCAAGGACTCGTATGCCTATTGCCTAGTCTGATCCACAGTATGGTATGTACTGGTGGTCAGAAATGGTCATAACTGCTAGGTGTAGAGTTGACGTAGTTATAATCCTAGAGCATGGTGGGACTTACGATGAACGAGACCTCTAAAAACCTGTTAAAGAAACTTATAAACATTTATGAAGCGTCAGTTTCATGCAGATTACTTAAAAGGTATGTAGGTACTTACCTAAGTGATGTATAGATCACCTACTCAGCAGACAGCAATAAAAATAAGGCTTGGAATAGGTAAGTAGCTAAATCTAAATTTTATTTTCAGGTAAAATTTTTCTATTAAGCTCCTGTCCCTATTCCAAGCCTTTACTTGAGATGTGTTTGTTATCGGCTGCTGAAGAATTATGTTAAGGAAAAACGCCAATGTGATTGAAATATTATATAATATAAGCAAAGAAATACATTATTGTAATTATTACCTTCTTTGTTTCATTTAATTAGCTACAAAAATAATAGAACTCAACAAGATCAAGAACCTAGAAATCACAAGTGTACTTATACATTGTACCTAACAAAAATTATAAGAAAATCAATAAGTAATTAAAATTATGGCAAAGGTTGGAAGCAATCAGATACTGGGTTACAATTAATCCTACTCCTAGTTAAAATCTCTTTCTTATAGAATCTGTGGAATGTAGTCGCACTTCTCCAGTTACCTCTAGACAAAACTTCGTTTATATTATGATTATCTAACCAACTGGCAGACGCAACAGCGGATCTAACACTACCAGGTGAACTATCTATTCCAGCATCCTTGAGAACATCCTTTACCCAGTGACCTATGATCGTTCGTGTAGCTGGCTTAACCTCACCAGTCGTTGAAATGAAAAGACTGTCTAAACTACCCCGTCTAGAACCCGATATCGAAATTAATTTATTTACCCAGAACACAGGGTCAATGTTTCGGTTGAATGGACATTTAAACAAACGCCAACCTGACTGACGATAATTAGCTGTATCAGTCTTAGAGCCATAAGCCGGCCAAAATATGATTTGGTTGTCATTAAATTCACAATTTTGCCTACCGATTTTCAAAAGGGTCAAATCATGTACCCTGCGACCAGAACACAATAATAATAATATAGAACATCTCTTTGAAATTTCGTACAAACTATCACTAATAGGTTCATTATTTACAAGATAATCACATAAAATTTTAACATCCCAAATAGGAGTACGTGACGGCTTGGGTTTGCGCAGAGCGATAGCTTTTAGAGTTTGCTTTACTATAGTATGAGAACTTAGTGGAGGCTGCTGAGGACAGAACATCGACACAACCGATTTGTGAAGAGCAATGGAACTATATGATAACTGTTCTTTTAGACACAGGTCTGACAAAAACCTAGCCAATTGTTGAGGATTTGGATTATTTTTGAGAACTCCATTATTACCAGCCCACCTACACCATCTTATCCATGCAGGCCTATACGTATTCAAGGTAGACTTCCTCCAACTACTCGACAGCAAACGTTTCTGGTCGTCATCCCACGCGTCTAACATGGGACTCCACCCTGTATTCTCCAAACTTCTAAAGTCATCTGCCTGACATTCGGGGGCGGACACTGAGTATGAACATCTATCAGCACCTCGTGGAGATCGTCTATCACAATCGGCGGCTCCGACGCTCGATTCCTCAGGTCGCCTCGCCAAAAGACCTTTGTCCAACTCGGTACCACTAATAGATATACACCTACTGCCTTGTTTAAGTGAGCTAACACACGAGGGACGAGATTCGGAGGAGGAAATAGCCACGCTATCTGAAACTTCCAATCCCGACTGAAGGCGTTCACGAACACTGCATGAGGATCGGTGTGGTCGAGCGTTACATACCTGGGAACCACGTGGGCTGTTTGAGAAGCGAACAAATCGATCTCGGGTGTTCCCCAAACATTGAATATCTGTCGGGTGATATTCTCCAACAAATGCCACTCCGCTTGAGCTCGGGACCTCGAAAGACTGTCCGCTACTGTGTTGTAACGACCCGGGAGGTAATTCACCGTCATTTGAATTTGGAGTTTGTCTAAGAGATTCAACAGGCGAAACGTTATTTTGAGCATCGGTAATGATCTCGTCCCCCCTTCGTTTCGAAGATAAGAAACTACTGTTCGACTGTCTGACAAAATTTGAATCGATTTTCCGACTAGAAATGATTTCTGAGAAATTATTACCTTCTCTATCGCCATCATTTCCAAAAGGTTGCAGTGCAGACCCATTTCTTGTTTTTGCCATGACCCTGATAGTTGGAGGTCGTTCAGCTGTGCACCCCATCCTTGAGCGCTGGCATCTGTGGTCAGAAAAACCTGAGGAATAGGAACGTGCAGGGGAGTCTGTAAATGAGCATGCGTTATCCACCACTTCAGAACGGGAAAGAGGAAGTTCGGTAAAGTCCTTTCCGTTGAAGGGCTGTCGTGTAAGCGTTGGTGGCTGTAGAGTAAAAGAGGCCTGGTGTTGAGGCGACCCCTGGGAACAACAAAGCTCGCGAAGTTGTAAAGGCCTAAATAAGACTGAATTTGTCTCAAAGACGCCTTTTTTCGCAACAAAAGCATGCGACTCACCTGCCGAAGTTTTTGTACCTTTACCAAAGGTAAACATTTTTTGTTGACCCAAGGCTTCCACAGAATTCCCAGGAACTCTAGAGATCGTTGTGGAATGAGAACAGACTTCTGAAAGTTGATTGTTAGGCCCAACTCGCGAAAAAGGGCGATTGTAAAACTTAACTGCTGTTGTAAGACCTCTCTGTTCTGGTGAACCAGGCAGAAGTCGTCCAGATAAACCAGGGTACTTATTGTCTAATTTCAAAATCTATCGCAATCGCTTTCAAGATGTGATACATTGATGCTTCTTTTTGGCACAAATAAAAACTTACCAAAGGAATGCAGCAATGTGTCACATCCATCTGTCACATGAAAGCGATTGCGATAGATTTTCGAAATTAGACAATAAGCCCCCAGGACTCTTATCCCCCTGTTCCTCAAAATCTCCGCGATCCAATTTGTCAGGGTTGCAAACGCCTTCGGCGCTGTTGATAACCCGAATGGCAAGCAGGTCATTTGCCATAGCTGGTGGAAACAATTTGGCAGAATGATTCTTAAGAAGCGTCGGTGCTCCACTTTGATAGGTACGTGAAAATAAGCGTTGTGGAGATCTAGCTTCACTAGCCAATCGTTTGGTTGGAGAAAATCGGGGACCCGAAACATGTTGGCCAACTGAAACTTGCTGGTGTAAACATAGTCGTTTAAACGTTTTAAATTGAACACCGGCCGTTGTGTGCCGTTCGCCTTCGGCACCAGAAAAATGTTCGAAACAAAGCTGGGTGTTAAAGGTGCCTTTTCCAATACTCCCTGGCGTCGCATCTCTATTATTTGATCTGTTAACGCTAATGATTCCCGAGTATGGAACGAATCTGACAATCGAGATGGGTGCACTAAAGGAGGCTTTTTTGAAAAAGGAATCTTGTATCCCGTTATGATTTTCAAAACATGGTTCGGTGCCCCCCACTTTCTCCAACGGTCTACATAATGTTTTAATTGGCCCGCATGAAAATTTGCAAAGTCAGTCGTAACGACGTTGGGAACGCTTACCCTGGCGGTTCTTATAATACTTGTCAGCTTGGCTGATGCGAAAGGAGTCCGACTTACGCTTACGCCCTTGCGCAGGGGGAGCGTAGCTTGCGGAGCCTGAAGGTCCCGCTGCCGCTGTCGCCGTATTCGAACGATTAGACGACACGTTGTATGCTCTCTTGGACCCCGTCTGAGAACCTCTTTGCGCAAGAGGCCTCCTGGAAACACCAGCGCCGACAGGAAAGTTCACCGCCTGTACAAAAACTTTATCAATACCACCATTCTTGGTAACACATTCTGAAAACCTTTGATCATCAAACAGATGATGCAAGGTTGGAGGTATTTTCCTTAAACTTTCTTTAACACATTTATTCTTGCAATTTTTCGTTTTGAATAATTAACGCGTGACAAATCGCTGCTAACGTCTTTTCCGTTGCGGCTAACGTTTTATTACGATCGAATCTTTTTAACATGTCATTGCTCTCCAACTCGACAAAACCAGAGCTAGCCAAATAAGATTTTTGGGCTTCTGCGTAACGGACTTGAATAGTAGTAACAATAGTAATAATAGTAGTAACGGAGTTGAACGGTAGTTTCCTGTTTAAAACTAATATTTGCACTATCCATTTTAGGTGGGTCAGAAATATCTAGGTCATCGGGTGCAAAAATCGAAATAGCGTCCGCGTCACTGTCTAAATCAGCTGGCTTACGAGCATGCAAAGCACTTACCGACGCGGCAAGATCTTTTACCGCTTTTTCCAGTTTGCTCAAACGACTGTTGGCGCCATCATGGCACCGACGGCGACGCCGGCGGCGTCGCCTGCGCTCGGAGTCGGTAGACGAAATCGATGACGCTGATGACCACGAAGAATGTTCACCTAATTCGGGGGCACTATTATTAACTTTAACATTAATCGCTGCACCATTTTCCGTCAAATTAGAATTTAACTTTAACTCTTCCATAATCGGAAGTCAAAAGCAAGCCACTAAAAATTTCAATATGGCGCAGTGCAGCAATTAATTTAGACGTGTTGCTTCTTCCAGACAAGAAACGCCAATGAGGCCAGCGCGCCTCCGGCGCACGGCTGCTGCTTGCTCAGTGGGGTGGGAAGGCGGAACCGGAGGTAGAAATTCGAGGGAAACGACCGCTAGGGGGCGCGAGAGGGCGTGTTCGCGCGCCACAGACAGGATTGCCATCTCAAGTAAAGGCTTGGAATAGGGACAGGAGCTTAATAATTCCAATTTAGAAGTTTTGTTGTGGCAATAAAAAAAATGTCTATGATGTGATGGTTGTTATTTCACTTTGGTACAGATGTCGAAATAACAGTGAAAGTCATTAAAATTAGAAAAATCTATCGAAAATGGTGAGTAATCGTGACGAATCCTGTGTTAAAATTATTCTATTTCGATTATATTAATTTAATAATGGCGTTAACGTTACAAAATTGCGCTGTTTGACAGTATAGCTAGCAATGTGGAGGTTATGACGTTCCTGCGTTTTCTTTCAGAATAAATTAAAATCATCACAGAGGGACAAAGTGAAGAAATTCGTTGCGTTCACGCAAACTAGCGAGACCACAGCTATATATTGTCTCTCTCAAAATGATTGGAAGCTGGATCTCGCGAGTGATAACTATTTCCAGAACCCTGATGCGTACTACAAAGACCCCGTGAAAACCTCTGTGGATAGAAAAAAGCTTGAACAACTCTTTAACAAGTATAGAGACCAACAAGAGGCGGATAAAATCACCGTAGATGGTGTTATGAAGTTCCTTGAAGACTTAAATCTTAGCCCAGAATCTATTTTAGTTTTGATCATTGCGTGGAAGTGCAAAGCTGCAGTGCAGTGTGAGTTCTCAAAAGATGAGTTTACGACGGGTCTGCTCGAACTAGGAGCAGACAGCATAGACAAATTGAAATCAAAATTGCCAACGCTCGAATCAGAAATAAAGGATACAAATAAATTTAAAGATTTCTATCACTTCACATTCAATTATGCCAAAAATCCAGGTCAAAAAGGCCTTGAGCTGGATATGGCAATAGCCTATTGGAATATTGTGCTCCGTGGGAGGTTCAAATTCTTGGATGCCTGGTGCAAATTTCTCACAGTGAGTAAAACAATAACAATATTGAGTCATTGTTAAATTTTAATGATCCTATCTTACATTTATCACATAAACATTTTCTTATCTATAGTTTTGGGTTGCATTTATAAAGCAATGGGTTCTACTTTCCATTAACAGACCACGATTTTGGGAGGAGGGGGTGAGGGGGGTGGAGTAGGGGGAGGGTGGCAACCCCTCCCTAAAGTTTGAAAGTTAGGAGATGGATACTTTTTTTTTAATGGTTAAAAAAAAACTTAAAATATGTAAATTAAGCAGGGGAGGCTAAAAAAAGGTGGGGAGAGGGGAGGGGACGTACGTACAAAATTTCGCACGTAAAAAAAGTAGTTTCTGGCGCTTCGCCGGCCGCTGCCGCGGCACGCTCGCTTCGCTCCCTCGGCTTGCGCGCTGGGTTCATGTACACCTAACATGCTCGTCGCTACGCTCCTCGCACCTATCATGTGACCTGAGGTCCTTTAGTAGTGCTACCCAACTTAGTGCGCCGCCATTAAACGTAAAAAATTGAGACACTGGTCTAAAATTAAATTTTTAACCTAGAAAATCTTAATTTTTAGAATTTTTTTTCTCGCGTATTATTTGGTTCCTAAACATAAAATTTCGTATGTTCCAACGTTCCACGTGTTCCAAATCATGAGTTCTTTACATAAAAAAATATGAATACGGAACTCGTGGTCCGCTAATAGAAAGGTCAGCCGTACTGAAAAAAAAGGCTGTTAGGTATTTGTAGATTACAATAAATCCACACATTTTTTAATCAATAAATTGTTTTTTATTATTAAAACAATTTAAATATTTCAGGACCATCATAAAAGATCTATACCCAAAGACACCTGGAATCTACTTCTAGATTTTGCAACTCAAATTGATGATGGTATGAGCAATTATGATGCAGAAGGTGCTTGGCCAGTTCTCATAGATGATTTCGTGGAGTGGTGCCAGAAGCAAGGCCTCACTGCGGACGGGGTAAAAGCATTGGAGCCGGCGTCCGGCTAGCTGACACTCAATTGCTACCCGCGGCATGAAGCGAAGACATATGATATACACGTTGAAGTGGATCCACAGGAACATTGTGTTGCTATCACTTTTAAGACGTACATATTTCTCCTACTGTCTCGCTTTTTGCTATACAGCGTGGAGCTGTGTACAGTCGAGTGGGTTGCAGTCCTGATTGTATTCGAATTGTGTAGCTGACTATGCTGTGACTTGATGTATCAGTTCTCGGATAGAAAACTTAGATAAAGCAAAAGTTTGGTAACAAATGTATATAGATGGGAAAAGTATGACTTTAACTTCACTCTACTGTATAGAGCTTCTACGATAATCGTCCGTTAGATAAATTTTTCGTGTAGTTTCTTGTTCATCCAATCCTAACTACCTGCACTAGGGTATGGCGTAAATTAACAGGAAATTAAAAATCCTGCAAAGGAATAAATGTAAGAGATATTGAAATGTTTTTCAAATTTTTAAGAAAGTTCTCTAATTTTATAGTGTAGAATGCCGTGAAAAATTAAAATTAAGATGTAAATATGTATATACACTTAATGATATTACTTTTTTAGTATTAATGCTTAGAATTTTTTTTCAGTTTGTTTTTTTCAGCAGGTCAAACAACTGAAGTAATTTTGTACTGTAATACCCATTGTTTTATCGTATGTGATCGTTACGCCTTCTCTTTTTCGTAATAGAATAGTCATAATAACCAAGAAGAATAAATACTGTAGAAGATGATTTTGTTTATTAATTTGAATGACTAATATCGGAATTAAGTGGAAGTATTTTTAAAATAATATTTATTTAGATATTTATTTTTTTATTACAGCTCTTCCCTGTGTCTTAAAACATTGTATTTTATTGCTTTTAGAAATTCACAATTCAGGAGACAGTGCTAAAATTATTCTACTGAAATTTCATTTATACATGTTAGGTGATAGCATGTTGATGTTATCTGTGATTTGATTACCTGTACCATAAGAATAAATTTCTTATGCCTGTTCTAAGAATTTTTAAGGCATTATAATGCTTACAAAAGAACAAAGATTTAAATTATTATCTCCTTTTATCAAACATGACGCCTTCATAATCATCTTATTAGCATGACGCCCACTGCTGGGCATAGGCCATTAAAGCTAAGACATTGTTTGCATAAATATAATATTACTCTTTAAATAAATTCATATTTTCATGCATATTAGGGATGTTAAAATTGTTTGAATAGTTGGTCATCTACCAGGGACCCTATTTTTGAATCGCTCGGCTGGCTTAGAGCGCTCGTTTCTACTGATTTTCGTTCGACAGCTCATACATTTGAGTTGATTTGTCGAACGAAAATCAGTAGAAACGAGCGCTCGACGCCAGCCGAGCGATTCTAAAATAGGGCCCCAGATCTGTTAATTCAATTAGTACTTTTCATTGAATCAAGGGGAAGTACTTTTGCTTCTAGGTTAACACTGAATTTAAATCATAAATTAAAATGTTTGGTAAGTACTTAGTTTTAATGTACAAAAGATGAAATTGATGTATTGAGTATTAAATTACATTAAATTGTTAAATAAATAGTTATGTTTTTCTAATTAATGTAGTACCTAGGTACTTGTACTATTAGTTATTCTGTGCCTAGGTACCGTCAGGGAGGGCGGCGGGCGCTCTGTCCTGTGGTCCTGTCACCCTTAGGCCCTCCACATGCACAGGCCCGGCCTGCACGACCGTACGGAGAGGTGTGGCCTTCCGGCCAAATCTCAGATTCAGATCTCAGCGTACAGCTGCCGGCATATAAATTGGCAAGAGAAAGTTGAGACAAAAGATGCGCAGTAGCTACAAACACTGTGTTTTTAGCTACTGCGCATCTTTTGTCTCAACTTTCTCTTGCCAATTTATCTGCCGGCAGCTGTTTGTAGGGGGCAAGGTGGAGGGAGGAGGCCGCGCCTCTCCCTCCACACGGTCAACTCTCATGCACGGCCACACCCCCCGGGCACTCCATATAAGCGTCGCGTTTCAACTACTCAGACGCTACACAGTGACGTTTTTGCACACGCGCAACTGTGTGCGTGCTATTGAATCATTATTGAATTCAAAATTCAAAAATTATTTATTCAGTCTAGGCTGTTACAAGCACTTGTGAATGTCATAGAAGCTACGCCATCGGTTCGCAAACCCTAAGCGGGAGACCTTGTAACGAGAAGAACCGGCAAGAAACTCGTCAAGGGCTGCTTTTTTCTCCCTGTATATTTCATACAGAGTCGTCAACATTGAAAAATGAGCTCCACATTTAAAGTGAGGTCATTTTCCATCACAATAATTAACAAAAGTTTGCACACAATGGGTAGGTAGGTTGAAAGTAAATACTACTAACTAAATACTACTAAGTAATGAGAGTAAATAACTTTCAACTACTTAGTTGAGAAATCACTGTGTCTGCTACTCGAAAGTGCACCTAAGTAGGCAAAATTTACCAAAAAAAAAACCACATGTTACAAGACATAAAAAATAATTAAAAAAAAATGCAATTCTTACAATTTAATATGCGTTAAGATAGGTACTCAGAAGCAGACCCTTTCCACTGGCAGCACCCGTTCACGAGCATGACGCATGGACCAGCCATCGCTTCGCTCAACCATATTTGAGGGAACGTAACGACCCGCCCCACACGACACCACCGCAGAAATGATTAAAGAGAGCATGACATACTTAGGCTACCCATCCTAAGGCACCGAATTGAAAACTATTATCCTAAAGCTTTTCATAGGCCTTTACTTACAAAACTACTGAATATAGAAAGCAAAATGATTGCAATGAAAAAAAAAATTAGAAATCAAAACAAAGTTTAGTTATTAATTTAAATTTTGAGTAAGAAGTGCCATACATATTGATAATATTAATCAGAAAAATAATATATATAAATATACGACGCCCTTAGTACAAGCAGACAGAAGCAGACCCATTCCCACTGGCAGCACCCGTTCACGAGCATGACGCATGAACCAGCCATCGCTTCGCTCAACCATATTTGAGGGAACGTAACGACCCGCCTCATACGACACCACCGCAGAAATGTTTAAAGTGAGCATGACATACTAAAGCTGTCTATAGCTGTGAATAGCCCATAAAGTTAATATACCTGTCGGAATAGAGGAACAAACATGAGCTGTCAATCGAAACCGAAATTGATTTACATTTGTGTGTGTATTTTTTTATGTATTAGTCTCAGTGATGTAATCTTGTCACTATTGATATAAATATCGATATCGATAGTATTAATTAACAGCCATAGATTCAAAATAAATGGGATAGAATTTTGCACGGTTGTCCTAAAATTACGATTCTGATATGAATTATGACTATTAGAAAAAGTTCAGGAGATATTTAAAATCATTTATTTAACATAAAAAAGATAAGAAGAATGTTTTCAGTTCGTTACAGTTAGAAGTTGATTGAGATAATATCCAAAGATTTAGAACGCTCAAGTAGACGGACAATGGTGCGAGTGAGAAACCGTTTCTTACGGCTTATGCGATGTGCGAGAAAGAGTTGAAAAAAAAGACAGCAGAACCTAGTTTGACTTCATTTATCATCTTTTATCATCTTAGTGAAAAGCGTCCACACGATTATTTTGTTATTTTGATTGCGATCGGGTTGATTTGGCTCTTATAACTACATAAGGATCATTCCCACAGCTCCGGCGCGTCACCGGCGCGTCACCGGCGCGTCAACGGCCCGTCCGTCAACGTCAAAAATATGTGTGAACAAGCAGTTCAGATCACCGGCGCCGGCACGTCACCGGCGCGTCGCCGGCTCGTTTCAGTCAAGTCAACGTCGCTTCACCGGCAAGGCAAGCAGGGTTGCCACTTTTTTGTTTTAATAAAGTATAGGTTGCTATAATAGGTAGAAAAAAGTACATTGTGGTATGGAAATAATGAATTATTTATTTATTTCAACTTTAAAAACCTACTGTTTAAGTATTGTTTTTTGGGAAATATTTTGGTAACTTTATTAGACTTAATTTACTTATTCCACTAAGTTCAAGTAAAGGTAAGTACTATTTTCTCGAATTATAATAGAAATACAACAACGTATGCGAATGTCGGATTTTCGGGTAAACAAATGAATGTCGGAACACAAGTGAAGGCATGAAAACATTGTCTACAGAAATTGTTGTATTATTATTAAAATTCGAAAAAATAGTACCTTTGCTTGAACTTAGTGGTAAAAGTGAATTAAGTCTAACAAAGTTACCAAAATACTACCAAAAACAATACTTAAAGTTCTTAAAGTTGAAATAAATAAATAAATACTTTATTTCTACACCACAATGTACTTTTTTCTACCTATTATAACAACCAATAATTTATTATAATAAATAAGTGGCAACCCTGTTTGCCATGCCGGGGACGCGCCGGTGACGTGCCGGCCGGCGACGCGCCGGTGACGTGACGGCCGGTGACGCGCCGGTGACGTGACGGCCGGCACGTCACCGGCGCGTCACCGGCCGTCACGTCACCGGCGCGTCCCCGGCATGACAAACAGGGTTACTACTTTTTTGTTTTAATAAATTATTGGTTGCTATAATCGGTAGAGAAAAAGTATATTGTGGTATGGAAATAAAGTATTATTTATTTATTACAACTTTGAAAATCATTTTTTTATTACTTTTGTTAATATTTCGGTAGCTTTATGAGACTTAATAATTCACCTGTTCCACTAAGTTCTAGCACAGCCGATATTTAGTTCATACAGTCGATCATCGAAGGAGTCTAGACAGAGCAATGGTGCGGGGTGGTGCAGTATAGAAGGGGGGTGGGAGGTCCCGAGAGGCTAATATAATGAAAAAATCAAGATGGCGGCCAACTTTTTTATTTGCGGGCCGATTTAGATAAAACTCGGTTTTTGGTACTATTTTGACAAACAAACAGCAACGCAATGTCAAAAAAGTAAAAAATTCAAGATGGCGGCCAACTTTTTTGTTTGCAGGCCGATTTCGATGAAACTCGGTTTTTGGTCCTATTTTGACAAGAAAACAGAAACGCAATATTAAAAAAGTAAAAAAAATAAAGATGGCAGCCAACTTCTCTGTTTGCGGGCCGATTTAGATGAAACTCAGTTTTTGGTACTATTTAGACAAGCAAACAGCGACGCAATGTTAAAAAAGTAAAAAAATCAAGATGGCGCCAACTTTTTATTTGCGGGCAAATTTCGATGAAACTCTGTTTTTGGTACCTACTATTTTGACAAGAAAACGGCAATGCACTGTTAAAATGTAAATAATTCAAGATGGCAGCCAACTTTTTGTTTGTGGGCCGATTTCAATGAAACTTGGTTTTGGGTACAATTTTGACAAGAAAACAGCAACGCATTGTTAAAAATCTAAAAAAATCAAGATGGCGGCCAACTTTTTTGTTTGTGGGCCGATTTCGATGAAATTCGGTTTTTAGTACTATTTTGACAAGAAAACAGCAACGCAATGCTAAAAATGTAAAAAAATTCAAGATGGCGGCCAACATTTTTTCTTGTGGGCTGATTTCGATGAAACTTGGTTTTTGGTACTATTTTGACATGAGAACAGCTACGCAATGTTAAAAATGTAAAAATTCAAGATGGTGGCCAACTTCCCTGTTTGCAGGGCGATTTCGATGAAATTCAGTTTTTGGTACTATTTTGACAAGCAAACAGCGCGACGCAATGTTAAAAATGTAAAAAATTAAAGATAGCGGCCAAATTTTTTGTTTGCGGGCCGATTTTGATGAATCTCGGTTTTTGGTACTATTTTGCCAAGAAAACAGCAACGCAATGTTAAAAATACAAAAATATCTAAGATGGCGGCCAACTTTTTCGTTTGCAGGGCGATTTCGATGAAACACGGTTTTTGACACTATTTTGACAAGAAAACAGCAACGCAAAGTTACAAATGTAAAAATTCAAGATGGCGGCCAACTTTTTGGCTTGTGGGCTGATTTAGTTTTTGCTCCTTTTCTTTTTGTTTATGGGCCGATTTCGATAAAGCTCGCTTTTTGATATAACTTTGACAAGAAAATAACAACGCAATGTTGGAAACATTAAAAAATTCATAATGGCGGCAAACTTTTTTGCTTGTGGGCTGATTTCGATGAAACTCGGTTTTTGCTACTATTTTGACAAGAAAACAGCAACGCACTCTTAAAAATGTAAAAAATTCAAGATAGCGGCTAACTTTTTTGCTTGTGGGTCGATTTCGATGAAACTCGGTTTTTGGTACTATTTTGACAAGAAAACAGCAACGCAATGTTAAAAATGTAAAAAATTAAAGATGGCGGCCAAATTTTTTGTTTGCGGGCCGATTTCGATGAATCTCGGTTTTTGGTACTATTTTGCCAAGAAAACAGCAACGCAATGTTAAAAATACAAAAAAATCTAAGATGGCGGCCAACTTTTTCGTTTGCAGGGCGATTTCGATGAAACACGGTTTTTGACACTATTTTGACAAGAAAACAGCAACGCAAAGTTACAAATGTAAAAATTCAAGATGGCGGCCAACTTTTTGGCTCGTGGGCTGATTTACTTTTTGCTCCTTTTCTTTTTGTTTATGGGCCGATTTCGATGAAGCTCGCTTTTTGATATAACTTTGACACGAAAATAATAAAGCAATGTTGAAAACATTAAAAAATTCAAAATGGCGGCAAACTTTTTTGCTTGTAGGCTGATTTCGATGAAACTCGGTTTTTGCTACTATTTTGACAAGAAAACAGCAACGCACTCTTAAAAATGTAAAAAATTCAAGATGGCGGCTAACTTTTTTGTTTGCGGGCCGATTTCGATTAATCTCGGTTTTTGGTACTATTTTGCCAAGAAAACAGCAACGCAATGTTAAAAATACAAAAATATCTAAGATGGCGGCCAACTTTTTGTTTGCAGGGCGATTTCGATGAAACACGGTTTTTGACACTATTTTGACAAGAAAACAGCAACGCAAAGTTACAAATGTAAAAATTCAAGATGGCGGCCAACTTTTTGGCTTGTGGGCTGATTTCGATGAAACTCGATTTTTGGTACTATTTTGACAAGAAAACAGCAACGCTATATTAAAAACATAAAAATATGCAAGATGGCGGCCAACTTTTTGCTTGTGGGCCGATTTTGATGAAACTCGGTTTTTTGGACCGTTTTAACCAGAAAACGGCATCACCGAGTTTCATCGAAATCAGCTCACAAGCGAAAAAGTTGGCCGCTATCTTGAATTTTCACATTTTTAACTTTGCATTGCTGTTTTCTGATCAAAATAGTGTCAAAAACCGAGTTTCATTGAATCGCCCCGCGAGCAAAAAAGTTTGCCGCCATCTTAGATATTTTTATACTTTTAACATTGTGTTGCTGTCGTCTTGTCAAAATAGTACAAAAAACCGAGTTTTATCGAAATAGGCCCACAAACAAATAAGTTGGCCGCCATCTTGATTTATTTTTTTATTTTTAACGCTGCGTTGCTGTTTTCTTGTCAAAATAGTACCAAAAACCGAGTTTCATTGAAATCGGCCCACAAACAAAAAAGTTTGCCACCATCTTGAATTATTTACATTTTTAACAGTGCATTGCCGTTTTCTTGTCAAAATAGTACCAAAACCCGAGTTTCATCGAAATTGGCTCGCAAATAAAAAGTTGGCCGCCATTTTGAATTTTTTGCTTTTTTAACATTGCATCGCTGTTTGCTTGTCAAAATAGTACCAAAAACTGAGTTACATCTAAATCGGCCCTCAAACAGAGAAGTTGGCCACCATCTTTAATTTTTACATTTTTAACTTTGCGTAGCTGTTCTCATGTCAAAATAGTACCAAATACCAAGTTTCATCGAAATCGGCCCACAAGCAAAAAAGTTGGCCGCCATCTTGAATTTTTTACATTTTTAGCTTTGCGTTGCTGTTTTCTTGTCAAAATAGTACTAAAAACCGAATTTCATCGAAATCGGCCCACAAACAAAAAAGTTGACCGCCATCTTGATTTTTTTAGATTTTTAACACTGCGTTACTGTTTTCTTGTCAAAATAGTCCAAAAACCGAGTTTCATTGAAATCGGCCCACAAACAAAAAAGTTGGCCGCCATCTTGAATTATTTACATTTTTAACATTGCGTAGCTGTTCTCATGTCAAAATAATACCAAAAACCAAGTTTCATCAAAATCGGCCCACAAGCAAAAAAGTTGGCCGCCATCTTGAATTTTTTTACATTTTTAACATTGCGTTGCAGTTTTCTTGTCAAAATAGTACCAAAAACTGAGTTACATCTAAATCGGCCCTCAAACAGAGAAGTTGGCCACCATCTTTAATTTTTACATTTTTAACTTTGCGTAGATGTTCTCATGTCAAAATAGTACCAAATACCAAGTTTCATCGAAATCGGCCCACAAGCAAAAAAGTTGGCCGCCATCTTGAATTTTTTACATTTTTAGCTTTGCGTTGCTGTTTTCTTGTCAAAATAGTACTAAAAACCGAATTTCATCGAAATCGGCCCACAAACAAAAAAGTTGACCGCCATCTTGATTTTTTTAGATTTTTAACACTGCGTTACTGTTTTCTTGTCAAAATAGTCCAAAAACCGAGTTTCATTGAAATCGGCCCACAAACAAAAAAGTTGGCCGCCATCTTGAATTATTTACATTTTTAACATTGCGTAGCTGTTCTCAATTTCTCATGTCAAAATAATACCAAAAACCGAGTTTCATTGAAATCGGCCCACAAACAAAAAAGTTGGCCGCCATCTTGAATTTTTTAGATATTTAACACTGCGTTGCTGTTTTCTTGTCAAAATAGTACCAAAAACCGAGTTTCATTGAAATCGGCCCACAAACAAAAAAGTTGGCCGCCATCTTGAATTATTTACATTTTTAACAGTGCATTGCCGTTTTCTTGTCAAAATAGTCCAAAAAACCAAGTTTCATCGAAATTAGCCCGCAAATAAAAAGTTGGCCACCATCTTGAATTTTTACATTTTTAACTTTGCGTAGCTGTTCTCATGTCAAAATAGTACCAAATACCAAGTTTCATCGAAATCGGCCCACAAGCAAAAAAGTTGGCCGCCATCTTGAATTTTTTTACATTTTTAGCTTTGCGTTGCTGTTTTCTTGTCAAAATAGTACTAAAAACCGAATTTCATCGAAATCGACCCACAAACAAAAAAGTTGACCGCCATCTTGATTTTTTTTGATTTTTAACACTGCGTTGCTGTTTTCTTGTCAAAATAGTACCAAAAACCGAGTTTCATTGAAATCGGCCCACAAACAAAAAAGTTGGCCGCCATCTTGAATTATTTACATTTTTAACAGTGCATTGCCGTTTTCTTGTCAAAATAGTCCAAAAAACCGAGTTTCATCGAAATTAGCCCGCAAATAAAAAGTTGGCCACCATCTTGAATTTTTTACTTTTTTAACATTTCGTCGCGCTGTTTGCTTGTCAAAATAGTACCAAAAACTGAATTTCATCTAAATCGGCCCGCAAAGAGAGAAGTTGGCCACCATTTTGAATTTTCACATTTTTAACTTTGCATTGCTGTTTTCTGATCAAAATAGTGTCAAAAACCGAGTTAAAATAAATAAATAAATACTTTATTTCTACACCACAATGTACTTTATTCTACCTATTATAACAACCAATAATTTATTATAATAAATAAGTGGCAACCCTGTTTGCCATGCCGGGGACGCGCCGGTGACGTGACGGCCGGCGACGCGCCGGTGACGTGACGGCCGGTGACGCGCCGGTGACGTGACGGCCGGCACGTCACCGGCGCGTCACCGGCCGTTACGTCACCGGCGCGTCCCCGGCATGACAAACAGGGTTGCTACTTTTTTGTTTTAATAAATTATTGGTTGCTATAATCGGTAGAGAAAAAGTATATTGTGGTATGGAAATAAAGTATTATTTATTTATTACAACTTTGAAAATCATTTTTTTATTACTTTTGTTAATATTTCGGTAGCTTTATGAGACTTAATTCACCTGTTCCACTAAGTTCTAGCACAGCCGATATTTAGTTCATACAGTCGATCATCGAAGGAGTCTAGCTAGACAGAGCAATGGTGCGGGGTGGTGCAGTATAGAAGGGGGGTGGGAGGTCCCGAGAGGCTAATATCAACGCAATGTTAAAAATGAAAAAATCAAGATGGCGGCCAACTTTTTTATTTGTGGGCCGATTTAGATAAAACTCGGTTTTTGGTACTATTTTGACAAACAAACAGCAACGCAATGTCAAAAAAGTAAAAAAATCAAGATGGCGGCCAACTTTTTTGTTTGCAGGCCGATTTCGATGAAACTCGGTTTTTGGTCCTATATTGACAAGAAAACAGAAACGCAATATTAAAAAAGTAAAAAAAATAAAGATGGCAGCCAACTTCTCTGTTTGCGGGCCGATTTAGATGAAACTCAGTTTTTGGTACTATTTAGACAAGCAAACAGCGACGCAATGTTAAAAAAGTTAAAAAATCAAGATGGCGCCAACTTTTTATTTGCGGGCAAATTTCGATGAAACTCTGTTTTTGGTACCTACTATTTTGACAAGAAAACGGCAATGCACTGTTAAAATGTAAATAATTCAAGATGGCAGCCAACTTTTTGTTTGTGGGCCGATTTCAATGAAACTTGGTTTTGGGTACTATTTTGACAAGAAAACAGCAACGCATTGTTAAAAATCTAAAAAAATCAAGATGGCGGCCAACTTTTTTGTTTGTGGGCCGATTTCGATGAAATTCGGTTTTTAGTACTATTTTGACAAGAAAACAGCAACGCAATGCTAAAAATGTAAAAAAATTCAAGATGGCGGCCAACATTTTTTCTTGTGGGCTGATTTCGATGAAACTTGGTTTTTGGTACTATTTTGACATGAGAACAGCTACGCAAAGTTAAAAATGTAAAAATTCAAGATGGTGTCCAACTTCTCTGTTTGCGGGCTGATTTAGATGAAATTCAGTTTTTGGTACTATTTTGACAAGCAAACAGCGCGACGCAATGTTAAAAAAGTAAAAAATTCAAGATGGTGGCCAACTTTTTCTTTGCGGGCTAATTTCGATGAAACTCGGTTTTTTGGACTATTTTGACAAGAAAACGGCAATGCACTGTTAAAAATGTAAATAGTTCAAGATGGCGGCTAACTTTTTTGCTTGTGGGTCGATTTCGATGAAACTCGGTTTTTAGTACTGTTTTGACAAGAAAACAGCAACGCAATGTTAAAAATGTAAAAAATTAAAGATGGCAGCCAAATTTTTTGTTTGCGGGCCGATTTTGATGAATCTTGGTTTTTGGTACTATTTTGCCAAGAAAACAGCAACGCAATGTTAAAAGTAAAAAATACCAAATTTCATCGAAATCAGCCCACAAGCAAAAAAGTTGGCCGCCATCTTGATTTTTTTTAGATTTTTAACACTGCGTTGCTGTTTTCTTGGCAAAATAGTACCAAAAACCAAGATTCATCAAAATCGGCCCGCAAACAAAAAATTTGGCTGCCATCTTTAATTTTTTACATTTTTAACATTGCGTTGCTGTTTTCTTGTCAAAACAGTACTAAAAACCGAGTTTCATCGAAATCGACCCACAAGCAAAAAAGTTAGCCGCCATCTTGAACTATTTACATTTTTAACAGTGCATTGCCGTTTTCTTGTCAAAATAGTCCAAAAAACCGAGTTTCATCGAAATTAGCCCGCAAAGAAAAAGTTGGCCACCATCTTGAATTTTTTACTTTTTTAACATTGCGTCGCGCTGTTTGCTTGTCAAAATAGGACCAAAAACCGAGTTTCATCGAAATCGGCCGACAAACAAAAAAGTTGGCCGCCATCTTGAATTTTTACTTTTTTGACATTGCGTTGCTGTTTGTTTGTCAAAATAGTACCAAAACCGAGTTTTATCTAAATCGGCCCGCAAAGTAAAAATTTGGCCGCCATCTTGATTTCTTTCATTTTTAACATTGCGTTGATATTAGCCTCTCGGGACCTCCCACCCCCCTTCTATACTGCACCACCCCGCACGATTGCTCTGTCTAGACTCCTTCGATGATCAACTGTATGAACTAAATATCGGCTGTGCTAGAACTTAGTGGAACAGGTGAATTAAGTCTCATAAAGCTACCGAAATATTGACAAAAGTAATAAAAAAATGATTTTCAAAGTTGTTATAAATAAATAATACTTTATTTCCATACCACAATATACTTTTTCTCTACCGATTATAGCAACCAATAATTTATTAAAACAAAAAAGTAGTAACCCTGTTTGCTTTGCCGTTGACGCGCCGGCCGGCGACGCGCCGGTGACGTGACGGCCGGTGACGCGCCGGTGACGCGCCGGCCGTCACGTCACCGGCGCGTCGCCGGCCGTCACGTCACCGGCGCGTCACCGGCCGTCACGTCACCGGCGCGTCCCCGGCATGACAAACAGGGTTGCCGCTTATTTATTATTGGTACAAACATTGTGGCATGGAAATGAAGTATTATTTATTTATTTCAACTTTAAAAATCTTTTTTTATTACTTTGTTAATATTTTGGTAACTTTATTCTGTACCAAAACGCTGTCAAAGTTAAAGTTATCGTCAAAGGGTAATGCTACCTATTTGTCACGTCAAACTTGTCAAAGGACATCAAGCTGGCTAACAACCTCTTTTTTTGGCTAACTTATGCTTAACCGGTACTATAACTAGCCTGTTATCGTTAAAGTTAGGTGGTGCAACTGAGCCTTAATTCACAACCTCTTTTTTTGGCTAACTTATGCTTAACCGGTACTAGAACTAGCCTGTTATCGTTAAAGTTGGGTGGTGCAACTGAGCCTTAATTCACCCTTTCCACCAAGTTCTAGTAAAGGTACTGTTCTTCGAATTTTGTGTGTGAATGAGTGTGGATTTCGGGTAAACAAATGAATGTCGGAAAAACAAGTGAAGGTTAACAATTTCTTTTTGAGATATTGCTGTTTTAAGTTTGACAGCTGTCATCTGTCAATCTTAAAACAGAAATTTATCTTGAAAAATACTCATCCTAAACTGGCTGGTGGTGTAAATTAAGTCTAAAAAATTTACCAAAATATTACCAAAAGTAATAAAAATAAATGTTTTTCAAAGTTGAAATAAATAAATAATACCTACTTTATTTCCATACCACAGTGTACTTTTCTTTACCGATTATAGCAACCAATAATTTATTAAAACAAAAAAGTAGCAACCCTGTTTGCCTTGCCGGTGACTCGCCGGCGGCGCGACGTGCCGGTGACGTGCCGGCCGTCACGTCACCGGCGCGTCACCGGCCGTCACGTCACCGGCGCGTCGCCGGCCGGCGCGTCAACGGCAAAGCAAACAGGGTTGCTACTTATTTGTTTTAATAAAGTATTGGTTGTTATAAAAGGTAGAAAAAAAGTACATTGTGGTATGGAAATAAAGTATTATTTATTTATTTCAACTTTAAAAAACATTTTATTTTTTAATTCTGTTAATATTTTGGTAACTTTATGAGACTTAATTCACCTGTTCCATTAAGTTCTAGTAAAGGTATTTTTTTTCGAATTTTAATAAAAATACAACAATGTGAGTGAACTTCGGGTAAACAAATGAATGTCGTAAAAACAAGTGAAGCTAGGAAAACATAGTCTTGTGATCTGTAAATAAATTATGACGTCATCCGCGACGTACGCAAATCTCAACAATTTTTTTTTATTGATATTGCTGTTTTAAGTTTGACAACGGCCATCTGTTAATCTTAAAACAGGAATATCTCGAAAAATATTCATCCTAGACTGGTGGTGTAAATTAATTACCAATATATTACCAAAAGTAGTAAAAATAATTGTTTTTCAAAGTTGAAATAAATAAATTATACTTTATTTCCATACCACAGTGTAATTTTCTGTACCGATTACAGCAACCAATAATTTATTTAAACAAAAAAGTAGCAACCCTGTTTGCCTTGCCGGTGACTCGCCGGCGACGCGCCGTGCCGGTGACGCGCCGGCCGTCACGTCACCGGCGCGTCGCCGGCATGCCGTAGCAATATGCGTTTGACGTTGACGGGCCGGTGACGCGCCGTTGACGCGCCATGACTGATGTGTGTGAACAGTGTAGTACAACTTGTATGTAACTATATTTTTGACGTTGACGGGCCGGTGACGCGCCGTTGACGCGCCGGAGCTGTGTGAATGATCCTTTATGGTGTCGTGTTCTGTGTTGAATTGTTATTTTACTTACGACAATAACCCAAAGAAATACTTATTTCACAGGTAAATATGATTGTACAAGTACCATTTTCATATTTTAGTTGAATATATTCCCAAACACACTAAGTTATATATATATATATATATATATATATATATGAATGGTTCTTTTAAACGCCTATTTCCTAAATAAAGGCTGATTTCTAAACATTATGACTCTATAAACGTAGGATGACACTGTGCGTCTAGGCTTTATATTGACCTGTAACAAAGACAGAAATGAGTGTCTATTGAGTGAGTTAGTGAATATGCTGCTATTAAAATTGAAGCTGAAATTGCAGTTGTAATACTTACTTAGAAATAAAATAGTATTATTATTTTATAGTATCATTTTATTAATGCTTACCGGAACAAACTTAGATGGAACTGCAGATTTTTTCAAAATCCGACAGGTATATTAACTTTATGGTAGGTATATAACACCAACTACGAAAGTAAAATACGTAGTAAGCTTTATGTGTCGTTAGCTTGTTGCTTTCAGCTTTTGCTCTGCAGGGAGAAAATGGCGTCGCATCTGGAAATATTTTTCCTCAAAATGCTTACTGCATAGATATGAAGTTTTCTTTGGAGTCCAGTTTGGACGGCCAATTAATGTAAGCCATGCATATTTTGTATCTAAGTTGGTAGGAACTCTGAAATATAGTTAAATTAATAGAATAAACTATGTCGGGGTTTACACCATGTACCTGTTTATTTTTGAGACTCCGATATTTCGGCGCAGTTGCATGCGCCATGATCACGGAAGAACTGTCGATTGTTGCGTGCGGGTAGATGTTATTGGCAGACGAATCGGTCTACCCTCCGTCTAGTTCTTTTATTACTACGTTCGATACCGGTGCCACTGTCTGCAAACTCACTATTCACTCGAATTTTATTCTCGACACACGACACTCACTGTATCTGTACGCGAAACGGCACTTTTTTATTTTTGTTGTTTTTACACAACCGGACTTTTTCAAAATATTTACAGATAAGGTCTCAAATATTTTGAAAAAGTACGCAATAAAAACTATCTTCACTCCTTTGAAAAAGGTATCGCAATGTCTACGGTCCCCGAAAGATAGTTTTCCTTTGGAGAAACCTGGCGTTTATAAGATCGACTGCAGTTGTGGTAGCTCATATATCGGCCAAACTAAACACACAATAGCATGCCGTATAAAGGAGCACATAAAAGCTGTCCAAAACAACGATACGCAAAAATCGGCCATTGATGAACATTTAATTCATTCGGACACAAATCACTGGATCGAGTTACATAACCCCCAGATTATTTCAACAGAACGCCACTATATACCAATGTAGATGCAGGATCTCTTCGCTAGGTATTCAGCGAAAAGGGAAGTACTTCCACCGAGCTAGGTGACTGTGCTCGGGGACCGCGGTCCAACCGTTGATGGTTGGTAGTTGTATATATGCAAAGTCGCTGAGAAAACTCCGATAGCGAGATGTAGTGATTCCATACTATTTCGTAACTCTCTGTACTAATAGTCATTTCTTGCCGCTTCAGCCGCCATCTAGTGAACTCGATGTGAAACATTGTTGTACGGCGTGTTGTGTAGTATGTGCGGCGTATGATAGATGCCGCTCTGCTCAATATGCTTTTTCGCTGCTCCTGCATCTCTCTATCATTTATTATGTAGCGTATGATCACGCCGCTACAACCAAGAATGGTCAGGGAAGCGATTGAAATTACCAAATACAAAAATTTCAATCGTGAGGATGGGTTTAAATTGTCGAGTGTCTGGAATCCAGTAGTCCGGTTGTGTAAAAACAACAAAAATAAAAAAGTGCCGTTTCGCGTACAGATACAGTGAGTGTCGTGTGTCGAGAACAAATTCGAGTGAATAGTGAGTTTGCAGACAGTGGTACCGGTATCGAACGTAGTAATAAAAGAACTAGACGGAGGGTAGACCGATTCGTCTGCCAATAACATCTACCCGCACGCAACAATCGATAGTTCTTCCGTGATCATGGCGCATGCAACTGCGCCGAAATATCGGAGTAACAAAAATAAACAGGTACATGGTGTAAATCCCGACATAGTTTATTCTATTAACGTCAATAACCATGGAAATTTAAAACAATATAGTTAAATTACTTATTATGGTATTCTAATAGTCAGAAACTGATACCTATGGATCGGCTTAAGTATCTTAAATAGGATTACATTCCAAGATGATTATTAACTAAACATCATATAAGTACTTTTACAACAGTGAAACATATTCGTTTACCGCGTGATGCGGCGTGATAGACAATCGACAAAAAATATCGATAACTTTATGCACCCCTACTGTAAAATGAAAATTATTTCTTTACACAAAATATTCGTTAATTTTGCATTTTGTCTAGCCGATCTTTGCTTCTTACAAAAATGAGTGTTTACAGAAGAGAATAATCACGCTCAGTGCAAAAATTTCGAAACGTATTGGCAAAAATAAACACAAAGTTAGGCGGGGTCGATTTGGAATAATTTACCTGTGAAATGAACATTTTTCTGGGTTATTTCGATGTGTTGTACTACAATCAATCACTGAACAGGGCACCATGTTTCCGAAGCATTATTTCGCAAAAATGTCCACGATTTCAAGAAAAATCGGAAATATTTTCAGAACTCAAATTCTCAGCGGGCTGATAAGTGCTGACAAACTGTCAATCAGTTGCGAAAAAGAGTTCTGCACGTCATAATCACGCATCTCTTTTTATCACACATTGTTGCTGATTAGTGACATCTCGCTTGCTCAGCCCTTTGTTACTCTATTCCGCTAGGTAATATTAACTTTATGGAATAGCCTACGGATGGGCGCCGGTGGGGTGAGGTAATTGATTGTGGGGCGGGGCGGAGAGTTTCTTTTCTGTACGGTAGCACTATTATGTATTCTGTGACGGTAGTACTTATTATATCTATTCTGTGGCACGGCGTGAACGCGGGATATTTGTTTTGAAATATGAAATATGCTTTTTTATTGTTATAATATAAGACGGCACCTACTATAATTATTATTGTGTGCGTTAAATGTTTGGAATCAACTAGGCTAGGCAAGGAAACAAGAAACCCTTTTAATCTAGTTACCTTAAATGCGAGATGCCAATGAAGGCATTATCACAGAATACCTACATAATAGTACAAGTACAGAAGATCCACTCCGCAAAGTCATTTAAATAAGTAACGACTCTATCCCATACACAATAAAGTGCAATTCAGGTCACACACCGCTCCCTTACCTATAGTTATATTCACCTAGAAGTTGCCTCTCTTTCTATCGCGAAGCCCTTATCTCTTCTAACGACTTTAGGGTTTCTTCTTATAAATAATAAATTAAATAATAGGTACTTATTTATTTACTTAAATACGTTTAAAAAAAACCTAGGCTAGGTACAGTCAACGCCACGTCAAACTACACAAGCTAACTTTGAGGCAATTTGCTTTTTTACGAAATCAAATTGTCCTTAATAATTTACTTTATTTTGAAAGTAGGTAAGTAAGTACCTACCTACCTACTCGTAATCTATAAATTAGTATTTCAATAAATAGTTGTGTGAAGATTATTTAGCAAATAAGACAAGTACGCAGTACTACGTAACGGATACTAAATACTAACTAGGTAGTAGACAATGTCGTTTGGAACTTTTGGAAGTGTGAAAAACGTGAGGTTCGGATCCTTTTTATTATTATTAGTATTAAAGGCAGCCCATTGCGATGTAATATCACAGAATATACAGGGTGACATGGAAATTCAACCTATTCCTTGAAAGGGGTTATGCTAGAGGTCATTAGCAACAAATTAAGTCCAGTGAACCAGGGGTCAAAACTTGATGGTTACCGAGCTGCAGCAGTTCTTCGATATTTAAGAAATTTTCCGACTTGTTACCAAAAACCATTAATTATGAATAAACTACTTCACTATAAACATTGAATTGATACTTTTCTGAAAGCTGAAAAATAAGGGATCAGTTTAAAAAAAAACGTTGGCCCAAAACATACATAATCACAGAAATAAAAGGTCCTAAGTAGCAATAACATTTATTTTCTGTATTTTTTCCCGAACATCGTCGTATTAAGTTATTGAAAAAAAACTGTATGAAAGTTCGCGTACAAATTAGTAGAATAACTAGATAGTTTCATTAGCTTTCCAAAAAGGTACAAATGTCATTAACTTTCCCAGCTGTTTTAAAAAAAATCGGCAAAAGAGCGCCGTAGGTCAAAGTTTTTATTTTGAATTGTTAACTGAATTCAGCTCGAAAGTCAACAGTGTTACTCTAACTACACTGTGAATAAAAAATAAATGGAAGTTGATAAAGTTTAGTAAAAAAAAACAGTTAACAAAAATTAGAAATCCCGTTCAAACTGCCTACCATTGTTGCGTATGCAAGCACGAAGCCTACGACGGTACTTCACTCACTGTTACTCGCGTTGAAAATGAGGTTTTTATTTTTTTGGCAACTGCCAAAATTCTCTCCTGCAACTCTTCAATGGATGTCGCTGGTCGAATCCATAGAGTACATTATTATACTAGAGAGTCGAATCGCAGGGGGTACACATAGGTCCGTATTATAGGACGAGACTCAAGCACTGCTTGCTGCTTGAGTACAGTTAGAAAGGGATGGTGCTATTCATCGCATATAGCGCCATCCCTATCTAACTGTACTCAAGCAGAGATTTGAGTTTGATTCTGTAATACGAGCCTTAGTCCTTCATGTGGGGTGTCCCTTGACTCGCCTAAAGTCATTGGTCCTAATTTCATTTGGCCGAATTTCTTTGGCCTAAACTCCTTACGTACAATTATTGTTTGGCCTAATAAATTTTTTGGCATTTTTGTCGTTTCCCCTAAACGTTAAATTCCCTAATTATCAAAACGACTAATGTTAATTGTCCTAAAATTTATTAGCATACATATCTTTTGACACAATAATGACTACGCCGAAGTATTGTTAACCCTAATATTGTCTTGCATACATATTTTTTGGCATAACAATATTGTATTGCATTCAAGTTGGTGACAGAAACAAATCGTCAAAAAACGGGCCTGAGGCCCCCCGCTATAAAGAAAAACTTTTAATGCGAACACCATTACGTTAGGTTAGGTTAGGGTTTTGAACACTTTTATAATGCTTGCATGCATGCATGCTGCATGCTTGCATGATTTTATGCATGCATGCTTTTTTTGCATGCTTGTTCACTTGCTCGCTTGCATGCCTGTATGCTTGCTTGCATGTTTGCTTGCAAAATGCTTGCCGGGGGGTGCAGGGGGGCTGGCCCCACCACTCGGGGGGGTCGGGGGGCTTGAGGTCCCCCGCTATAAAGAAAAACTCTTAATGCGAAGACCATTAGGTTAGGTTAGGTTAGTGTTTTGACCACTTGCAGCGGAGCGAGCGAAGCGAGCGGAGCTCCCTAATGCTTGCATGCATGCTGCACGCTTGCTTGCATGCTGCTTGCTTGCTTGCATGCTGCTTGCTTGCTTGCATGCTGCTTGCTTGCTTGCATGCTGCATGCTTGCTTGCATGCATGCATTCCTTGCTTTTGATTGCTTGCTTGCATGCAAGTATGCATGCCCTTGTTTGCATGCATGCATGCGTGCCATGCAAGCATGCTATTTGATCTTGATTGTACTTATGTTGTCATGTTTGCTTGTGTACATACTTGCTTGCTTGCTTGTATGCTTGCATTCTTGAGTGTGATAGGCAATTAAAAAGACAACGACAGGTTTATCTGCTCATTTTTTATTTTTAATTACTTACCAAAAACATAATTTTTCGTAATTTAAATCATGTGCAATTGTTGTTAATTGTTGGTAAAATTGTTCAAAAGTGTTTAGTGAAATTGAGTAATTTTCAATTTACAAGTAGTAAACAATACCGATTAAAAACGATTATTCCTATAATGATTAAGGGAAGTAAACATTCGGCAAAAAAAATATTAGGCGTTACACAATTGTGCGAATCGTTATTTAGTACTTTTAAACATTAGGGATTATGAATTTAGGAAGTAAACATGCGGCGAAAAAATTTTAGGCGAAGTGAAAATAGGCCAAACAAATTTAGGTCAAATGAAAATTGTGCAAAAAGTTTTTAGGCCAATAAGTAGTGTGCCAAAGACAGTTAGGACAAAAAAAAATTAGGCATTCCAATATATACCCCTTCATGTGACCCCAAAGTTACATCTGGGCACCCATCGTGCTGGTACACCATATCTCTTCTTGTAGCTAGTGGCACATCTTCTAAAAGCGAGTGAACACGTTTTCGGAAGCTGTGGTGGAAAAAGAAATGGTACAACGTACGAAAACTTTTTATGAAAAATCTTCTCTGGTACCACTATTTGCACTTTTGGGCCCATAAGGGCCAAACCCCAAGAAAAATTTAAGAAATGGCCCACCACAGAAGATTTACATTAAATGTTTGGATGGGGACTGTCCATGATAAGTTGATCGGGCCTTTCTTCTTGCCCCAAATGGTACATCGTACGATTTTTTTTAAGAGAGGTAGTGAACTGAACACGCTTTTGGAAGATGTGCTACAAGAACAGATATGGTGTACGATAGGAGCCCAGATGTATCTTTAGGGTCACATTAAGGACTAAGTGTACCCCCTGCGATTCGACCAGCGACATCCATTGAAGAGTTGCGGGAGAGAATTTTGGCAGTTGCCGAACAAATAAAAACCTCACTTTCAACGCGAGTAACAGTGAGTGAAGTACGACGTCGTAGGCTTCGTGCTTGCATACGCAACAATGGTAGGTAGTTTGAACGGGATTTGTAATTTTTGTTAACTGTTTTTTTTTACTAAACTTTATCAACTTACATTTATTTTTTATTCACAGTGTAGTTAGAGTAACACTGTTGACTTTCGAGCTGAATTCAATAAACAATTCAAAATCAATACTTTGACCTACGGCGCTCTTTTGCCGATTTTTTTTAAAACAGCTGGGAGAGTTAATGACATTTGTACCTTTTTGGTAAGCTAATGAAACTAGTTAGTTATTCTACTAATTTGTACGCGAAGTTTCATACAGTTTTTTTTCAATAACTTACGACGATGTTCGGGAAAAAATACAGAAAATAAAAGTTATTGCTACTTAGGACCTTTTATTTCTGTGATTATGTATGTTTTGGGCCAACGTTTTTTTTAAATTGATCACTTATTTTTCAGCTTTCAGAAAAGTATCAATTCAATTTTTAGAGTGAAGTAGTTTATTCATAATTAATGGTTTTTGGTAACAAGTCAGAAAATTTCTTAAATATCGAAGAACTGCTGCAGCTCGGTAACCATCAAGTTTTGACCCCTGGTTTACTGGGCTTAATTTGTTGGTAATGATCTCTAGTATAACCCCTTTCAAGGAATAGGTCGAATTTCCATGTCACCCTGTATTATTATACAGTACTATTACACGTTAGTACTATTGTACTAACGTGTAATATGCCTTCATTTGGTTATATATCACAAACGTGAGAACGAACGACCGACGCGGCAATATGCGAACGCGGCGAGTGACGTGTTTATCGAAATCAAACTGCTAACGTGCGACCCAGCCGGCATGCGGTAGCCTATGAAATTAGTCCGTCCGGACGGACCCGCTGGCTACTTGTAGCTTCGTACCTAAACCGCGGAGTGCGCCTAGCCTGGCATTATACCAAAACGAGGCTAAAAAACCGTTTGCCATAAAAAAGAAAACAAGTAGTTGCCTAAAGTGGATGCCTACAAAGCAAAATGCCTAAGTGGTTAAATGCTTGCAAAGCTAAATGCCTAAGTTGTTACATGCTTGCAAAGCTAAATAAATAAATAATTCTATCACTACTAGTGATTACTTGCTCAGTGTACCTATTATAAAGTAGTAGTACTACAGTAGCCCGTAATACATTTAAATTATCAAAAAGGTTACCGCTCGCCGTTGAAAGTGAAAGTGAAAAATACTTTATTTAATTAAGCTCACATGATAAGCATTTTTAAATCGTCAATTCTTTTAACCTACTACCCATTATGACGTCTTTTAACTGACAAGAAAAATGGGCGCAAAAAACTTGTCAGCTTTATCAGATGGAACGATATTTACAAATATGTATATCATTTCCAGAATTTATATTAACAAAGATTTACAAGTAAATAACATTATTTAATTAGCTCATTACTTAATGAATTTCAAATTTCTTAATCAATTTACAGGTATCAAGCTAAATTCAAAGTTTGAACTTATTATTCAGTCCAGGCTGTTACAAGAGAGAAAAAAAACATACAATTCAATATGCGTTAAGATAGGCCATAGGCAGTCAGAAGCAGACCCATTGCCACTGGCAGCACCCGTTCGCGAGCATGACGCATGAACCAGCCATCGCTTCGCTCAACCATATTTGAGGGAACGTAACGACCCGCCTCACACGACACCACCGCAGAAATGATTAAAGAGAGCATGACATACTAATGCTACCCATGTTAAGGCATCGAATTGAAAATTATTATCCAGAAGCTTTTCATAGGCCTTTCACAAAATATAGTTGTGATATAGTTATTTATTACGAAATTATAGATCCTTTAACCCAAGTTTTACAGATCGCAACCCGCCGTAACCTATATTTGTATATCTCCAAAAATTATTTTTTTTTAGTTTTCGAGGTTTACCACATGGTTTAGCTATTGTCGTGTTCTACAGCTTTGTTTGATTGCCACTAATAATAGTAAGCCTATGGAAAGTGACCATACACAGATTTAAGACCAGATAAAGTCCATCCATTTTCATCTGGTCTTAAATCTGTCTATGGCTGCTTTTCATAGTCTTACTATTATCAGTGGCAATCAAACAAAGCTGTAGAACACGACAATAACTAAACCATGTGGTAAACCTCGAAAACTAAAAACATATCATTTTTGGAGATATACAAATATAGGTTACGGCGGGTTGCGATCTGTAAAACTTGGGTTAAAGGATCTATAATTTTGTAATAAAGAACTATATCACAACGGCGAGCGGTAACCTTTTTGGTAATTTAAATGTATTACCGGCTACTGTACTATAGCTATCAACTAGATTTACCAATACTTCAACCAACCACTTTCCTTTTAATCCACGACACGCAAAAAGAAATGGTCCATGTGATATCAACTATTGTATTCTGTGTCTAAAATATTATCCGGCAATATGTGGCTGCAACACAGTGGCCGGCAATATTTTCAGCAATACCAAACACACTATGCAATATTTCCGTAATATCCCGCGGGCTGATTATCTAATTAAAAACCACCTAGCGACTGGTTGCAGTTCACAGATGATCGTGATCCATTGTTAAAAAAAAACATACCAAAGTGGCAATGTATGTAATGCAACCGGTCGCTAAATAGTTTCTTTTTAGATAATCAGGGTGCCGGCCATATAGCCATTATCTATTCTAAAGTTACTATCCCCGTCAATTGGTAATGCGCTGGAACCTTGTCAAATTAACATACACATCAACGTCATCCGCAACTAAAAATGGCAAAAAACAGTAAAATTCTAATAGGTAATATAATAAATAAATTATTGAATTCTGATTTTCAATAAGAAAGGGTCTAGGTATATGAAAAAAATACAATTGTTTTTCGTTTTTGAGGTTAAAATCATGGCCGCCAGGCGCATTACCAATTGACGCGGATAGTACATGTCTATAATTGCAAATGATGCAATGCAGCCACAAATTGCCGAAAAAAATGGCCATTAAGCACCTTTAAGTTGTTGCTTTTGTATTCTGTGGCCTTGCTGACTTTGGACATAAACGGCACCCTGATTATCTAAAAAGAAACTATTTAGCGACCGGTTGCATTTAACATACATTGCCACTTTTCTTTGGTATGTTTTTTTTTAACCCAAAAAGAAGTAGCAATGGATCACGATCATCTGTGAACTGCAACCAGTCGCTAGGAAGTCAGCGAGGCTAGTACGAGTTGCGTTTCTCACCTCACTTTGCGAATAGTATCGAGTGAAAGAGAGGAAATCATGTGAGTGAGTGAACGAATGAAAGAGAGAAAACGATAGTTAACTATTCGCAAAGTGAAGTGAGAACAAAAAACCAACTCGTACTAGGCCCTCTGCCCGCGGAGTTGATTTATTTCTTGCTTAGCGTGATTCGGAACGCGGCTTGACTTATGTCACTTTGACAGTGATAATTGACTGCCTGTCTTCCGTCAATTTCTGAATTTTGATTCAACTCATTTAGATTATTTTGCCTGTTTCCCGAAAAATGTCTGCGATAAAATTAGGTGGAGTTTTAAAAGAATTGAGAATTCATTTGTGTCAAACAAGCAAGCAGTCAGCTGGAGTGCGGTACGTACAAAAATGATTACATAAACATTTTCATAACCTTTTACTTACCACTACGAAATCTAATTTCCAAAAAAATTTCAGAGAGTTCATTCAAAACAACTATGTTAAAATCAAAAAGGATAACCCTACATTTCCCATCCTCATCAGAGAATGCAGTGGAGTACAACCACGAGTCTGGGCTCGCTATGGTAGGTGGTCCAAAAACTGTGTCAATATTTATTGATATAATAATTTATATGATTATATCCAGTGACTTTAAGTCTCCAACTATACCTATAAGTACAGTCAGGGTCAGTATGTAGTCAAAATGATCTGAAAAATATAAAATCGATTTGATATATTATGCAGTTTAAATCATATTATCGTTGTAAGCACACAAGGTGTTCAATCTTACTGGTACTAATTTTTTCATATTTATATAAGCCGCCAGGGTGTTCAAAATTATCTTACCAAACAAAGCTCTCAAAATTATCTGTGCATAATATAAATTAACCTCCATGCTCCGGGAACCTGTAACAGTGGGTCATACCAAACATTATTTTTTTCACTTTGTTCGCACACATACACACAGTTGCAGCACAAGATAAAACAAATTTTTGGTGCAGGTTTACAGAGCACAGAAGTTCACGAGCCTAAGTAGGTACCCACTATAATGCATTATGCACAGATAACTTTGAGAGCTGACGCTGACTGTAATACCTACATTTTAGTTAGAAGTGATGGCTTTTTTGCAGAAAAAGGATATGAAGTATGTACATCGCTCATTGACTTGAATGCTGAACAAGTCAAGGCTGTGATTGCTTCATTAAACAAATTGTCATAAAGTTTGAATAAAGTTTTAGTTTAAAAAACACTTATTTCTTGTTACAATTAAATTGTAATACTATGTGGGTAGGTTAAACTGCTAAATAAAAATAGATACTTAATTAGAATTAAACTGAATTTAGTAGAAGTTGTGGTACTTTTTGAATATTTATGCCATCATGCTTTATGCACAAAATAAAGAGAGGACAGAAGTAAAGCTTAGTACTACATGCACTCAAGCAACACATACAGACACCCTCTCACTGACACGGATTATCCGGGCCAATCTCAAAAATTAGTTTCAGTGTTGTTGGTCGGCAAGAACTATTTGTGTGTGCGTTGCGTGCGTAATAGCTACTTCTGTCCTCTCTATTTTGTGCTTTATGTAACTGAATCAGTATTCAGTGTCAAAACTATTTAAAATTGTAGGGTAGAATTCTATCAAAACTCATGATTAGTCCAAAAAAGTATTTTACATAGGTATCTTGTTCTGGTAAAACACATTCATTTAGCTAACCATCCATCTTATTTTATAATGTTGACTTTTAAAAATCTTATATTGTAACTATTTCAGAAAAAGGAGAAGAGCGCAGTGCACCTCTTACGAACCTATCCTCCAGCGATGTTCTCTCGACCATCAAGCAGTTATCGAAGTAAAATATGTTAATTTATTTATGTAAATATAATAGAAAATAGAGGTCTTCATTTTAATTAAAACATAAATATTAAATCACATCTTTTATTATGCTTAAACAATTATACACTACCAGACTTGTAAAAAATCACAATAATAACTCTCTAAAAATCTGAACTCTTGATTATTGCACTTATTCATTATTTGTACAAAATCAGTCACTATAACAACAAAATATTGTCATACAATATTAATATTAGGTAACAGGCACTAATAATTGTATAGTTGTTCTATCTTACTCCGTCCCACTGTAAATGTTGTTAGGCGTGCACATGCACATTGTTTTAGTGTACCTACACGAAAATAATGTGGATGTGAACAGCTAACAACATTTACAGCGGGACAGACTTAGTGAAATAGAAGAATACATTTGTATATAAAGCTATACCATGCATGCTTGTGTCACTTTAGTACTGCTAGGCATTACAATACAACATTTTATATCACTTTTAATGACAACAGTAACAGAGATCTTTAAGAAGTCAAACTTAATTTTACAGTTTAACCTTAAATTTATTTTAAAAGTAATTTGGAAATTAGAGTCTAAAATGTGATGCTGTGACAATTAATTTGATTCACTGTTGTTGATTTCCTGTTGGATAAGATATTATTATGTTTCGGTTATTACCCGTAATATCGAAATATTTTAAATAAAAAGTATTAAACAGTTTACAATCAACATGTGGATTAATTTTCTATTTAGTTAGGAAAATATGTTACACATATTTGACTTATTTCTTAAATTTATAGCTTAGCTCTTAGATATACTTTTTATAATAATAATTTTTAGCCCCGGGCTATCTATCTAATAAAATCTGTAGAAACAAAATATTGACAGAATAGAAGCTTATAAGTACTGTAGGTATATGTATATGTTACGGCTAATACCCGAGTGCGGCCACAGAATTGGTGCGGCTACACCTAGTTCTAGCCGGCTAAACCTAGGTGTAACCGATTTCTGAAAGACGCGCAGCCGGCAATGTGTGTTAGCGTTCCCGCCGACGAGCGCTTTTTTGTAGCTGCGATAATGGCGGAGTTAATCGCGGCGATAATCGCCCGCGAAATGACACGCACGACAAAGGTTTTACTTAGCCAGCGACAAAAAAGCGCCGCGTTTAACGCCGCGTTTATCGCATCTACAAAAAGTAGCTCGTGGGAGTTTACAAGGCGTTTACGTATTGTTAGGGAATGATAACGTTATTTTTTAATATAACGTTATTTCTTACTTTTTTACCGTTAATTTTAACATTAACGTTATGACAATAAATAACGTTAATTTAGATAACGTTACATTGAAATTAACGTTATTTCAGTAAATAACGGTTATTTTAACGTTATTTCTTACTTTTTTTTACCGTTAAACTTTAAAAATAACGTTATTCCAATTATTAACGTAATTTTTTTAGCGATAATTTTAATTTAACGCTATATTTAACGCTAATTTTACCGGTAAAAGATTTTTTTTTACCGGTAAATTTACCGATAAAATGTTTTATGTATTTTTAACGTTATTTTTTTATCGTTATTTTTTTTCAACGGTATTTCAATCCTTGCGTATTGTACTCTGTATGTTCTATTCTTGGCGACAAATCGCCCGTCAGCGGGGACGCTAAAAGACGATAGCAGGGAAGTTCGATCTACGTACAAAAACGTCTCGTTTCTGGCGCTTTGCCGGCCGCTTCCGCGGCACGCGCGTTTTTGGTCGCAATACTAGCCTAACCTAATAAACTTTTTTAAGACTTTTTTTCGTGGCGGGGGGCGAAGCTCCCGATCCCCCTGCTTTTGTATCTACCTACCCCCTTGTATGTATGTGGTTATACTAACGTTTATTTTTCGAGCCCACCCTGAGACCTCTCTAGTCCATTTCTACATTTAGTTCTAACCACGTAGTTACAATACAACTAGTTGTGGCCAGTACAAAGAAGGCTAGACCTAGTTATCGGCTACACCTAGTTTTAGCCTGCCAGAACTAGATGTAGCCGCACTTCGGGTATTAGCCGTAACATATACAAACAACATCTAATACAACATGACAAGACACTGGCCATACCACAACAAAACATTGATGGCCACCAATTTCAATTCTTTTTATCTGTTCTATTTTGTTCACAATCCTCAAATGTTTTCTGTAACTTTCATCATACCCCAGAATTATATATTATCATACCTATTAAATAAAAAATACTTTCTGAATTTAGGAAACGGTCCAATCAAAGCATAGTTCTTTTATCATATTTTTCAGCACCTTGAAATATTAAACTAACCAGGCATACAAAAATATTATTGGAAGGCAGGGAGACCAAAAAGTTCTGGTTTAAACTTAGCTAAAGTGGGCAATACAATGGTGGCATGCGTTGTGAGCTTCTTATCTAAGTGTGGGTCTGGTACCATGACGACCTGCATGCCTGCAGATATACCCGCAGTAACGCCATGTGGGGAGTCTTCAAATACAAGGCACTGAAAAGTGAAACAATTGTATTAGAAAAATTAAAATAAAGAGCAAGACAGAAACTAAAAAACCGGCCAAGTGCGAGTCGGACTCGCGCACGAAAGGTTCCGTACCAAAAAACGGCAAAAAATCACGTTTGTTGTATGGGAGCCCCCCTTAAATATTTATTTTATTTTGTTTTTAGTATTTGTTGTTATAGCGGCAACAGAAATACATCATCTGTGAAAATTTCAACTGTCTAGCTATCACGGTTCATGAGATACAGCCCGGTGACAGACAGACAGACGGACAGCGGAGTCTTAGTCAAAGTCAAAGTCAAATAAGCTTTATTCAAATAAACTTAATTATTAAGTACTTTTGAATCGTCTATATTTTCCTACCACCCGTTCCAGACTTTTTTAGCTGACAAGAAGAACGGGCGCAAGAAACTTATCAGCTGTTACAGCCATAAGTAACGATATTTACAAACTTTAATATATCGTTACCAGAAAATTACAACAGGGTGACAGGATTATTGGCAACAACATAGACTTATTATATTACTTCAACAAAGTACTTATTAGCAAGTTATGTGTTACATCATTTCCACGCATTTAGATCTTTAAGATAATCATCTACTTTATAATAACCTTTACCCATGAGCGTTTTTTTAACATGGTTTTTAAATTCATGCAAAGGAAGATCAATCACTTGTTGTGGAACTTTATTAATAAAGGCTATGCCTTTCCCCATAAATGAACCTCTAGTTTTTGCAAGCCTAAATCTTGGAACGGCAAGTTTATCTTTATTTCTTGTATTGAACTGGTGAATATTGCTGTTCTTAGCAAATGAATCATAGTGTTTCCTTACATAAACTAAATTATCATAAATATATTGGCCTGCCAAAGTTAAAATATTTATTTCTTTGAACATTTCTCTCAAAGTATCTCTCCGCCGTAGATTGTATATGGCGCGAACAGCTCTTTTTTGGAGTACAAAAATATTTTCAATACTGGCAGCTGAGCCCCACAATAGCAGTCCATACGACATTACGCTATGAAAATAACTAAAGTATACTAACCTTGCCGTTTCAATATCAGTTAAAAGCCTTATTTTCTTAACAGCGAATGCCGCTGAACTAAGTCTACTTGACAAGGCTTCAATATGTGGATCCCATTGCAGTCGAGAATCTAGTGTGATACCTAGAAATTTTGTGCTCTCGATAAACTCGACTTCATCGTCATTCAAATTAATATTTAATTTTGTCTGCTCAACATTAGGTAATGAGAATTTAACACATTTAGTTTTTTTGGGGTTAAGTGCTAAATTATTACTATTAAACCAGTATGAAACTTTAGAGAGGGCACTATTTACTTCGTCCGAACAGTTATTACCTCTGTTTACTTTAAAAACTAAAGAAGTATCATCCGCAAATAGCACTGTTTCACATAAATTATTCGCGTAGTTGGGAAGGTCATTTATATAAATTAGAAACAGCAATGGGCCCAATATTGATCCCTGTGGCACACCCATATTGATGGGGGCTCCAGTAGATTCAGTTCTATTAATCACTACTTTCTGAGTTCTATTGTACAAATACGATTTCATAAGACTAACTGATTTATCAGAGACACCATAATGTTCTAGCTTCTTTAATAGTGTTTGATGATCAACGCAATCGAATGCCTTAGAAAGGTCACAGAAAATGCCAATTACATCTTGCTTTTCTTCCCAAGCATCAAGAATATGTTTGAGAAGTGCAATTCCAGCATCAGTAGTACTTTTACCCTTGGAAAAACCAAACTGATTTTTATGAAGTATATTATTGTATGTGAAGTAATCTAATAATTGGGAATATATAATTTTTTCAAATATTTTACTAAGTGCTGGTAGTATAGATATTGGCCTAAAGTTAGCTGGGTCACTTTTATCCCCAGATTTAAAAAGAGGAATCAATTTACTATTTTTCATTAGATCAGGAAAGACCCCTTCGTCAATACATTTGTTAAAAATAAAAGCCAAATAAGGGGCTAGTATATCAATTATTGATTTAATTATGCTTGTTGACATGCCCCAAAGATCTTCTGTTTTTTTAACATTAATTGTTTTAAAAGCTTTAATGATATCTGCACTATTTATATATTTAAAGGAAAAACTTTCATTGCACTTATCAACACTTGACTCCAGAAGGGAGACAGCGATGTTGGGACAAGCACTAAGAGTACTGGTAGTTTCTACAGGTATTCTAGCAAAGAAATCTTCAAAAACTTTAGCGACCTCATTGTCAGATTCAAAAGTTTGATCACCAGTTTTTAAACAGAAGGAATTTATATTGGATTTTGATTTGCCCGTTTCTTTGTTAATAATATTCCAAGTAGCCTTAATTTTATTGTCTGCTAATTTAATTTTATTTGCAAAGTACTTGGACTTTGCTAAGATACAGACTTTTCTGAATGTTTGTGAATACTTCTTGACAAATTCAATGAAGTTAGGATCACTAGAAGTAGCTTTCTCTGCATAAAGTTCGTATAATTTCCTTCTGCTCTTATATATGCCGGGTGTGGCCCAGTCACTAAATTTCGTACTATCATTACATTTGATGACTTTTTGTTTAAAAGTTTTACTAAATTCAGTTTGAACTATGCTAAATAAATGATTATATAGGTTATTGGCTTCAAAATTTGGTTCTGGTAATGTTTCAATTTTACTTGTGACATTGGTTCTGAATTTTTCAATACAGTGTTTTTTTACTGGCCTACACATTATTTCCCGTTTAGGCGGAACATGATGGTGCTCAATGGAGGCTAATTGTCCACTATGGTCGGATTTAATACAATTTAAAATTGATTTTTCAATGACATTACAGTTACAGAAAATATTATCTAAGCAGGTTGCCGATGTGGGTGTGATACGCGTTGGTTCATTAAAAATATGTAGCAAATTAAATGATTTAAATAGGTTTATGAACCTACTTGACAGTTTGGCTATTTAGTAATAGGGTCCCGTTTTTACCCTTTGGGTACGGAACCCTAAAAAAGTAGTTACTTTATTATGAATTATGATTCTTTTAACATGGGAGAGGATCAAACAGACAAATAGCTGAATGAAAAAAAAATCATTAAAACTAAATTATGCTTATGTTTAATTCTATTACAATAAAAATGTTGAGTTGGTTACCATTTTTCTGTTTTATAGCTTGCAAATTCAGTCAGCTAGACAGTGTAATTAATTTATGTAACTGCAATCATATATTGTTATATTATCTGTGCTGCAATCCAACAGCCTAAATGAGAATGAGGATCAGCGACGATTTTTGTTTAGTGGCTTATCAGAAAGCTTATGCCGCCACGATTAACTGTGAAGAAATTTTCACAATATCTCTTAAACCTCAGAAGTTATACGAGCTAGAATGCTGTAATTTTGGTGGTCCTAATGACGTCATCCGCCACGTACGCGAACCTTACGTCGTATGTATAAAGCACATATTGCATTGAGCTTGGCATTTCCTTTAAACCCTTATTAAGACTCAACCATTTCTAAACGGATTTCAAAATAACTTTCACTAGGGTTCATAGCTCTGAATATATTCTTATATTATATCAATAAAACTTTAGGATTCAAACCTGTCGCTGATCCTCATTCAATATTTAAATTTTATTACCTTAGAAGGATCTGGTTTGTCAGGGAACCGGGAAGCAGCCACTAAAAATATATCAGGATGTGGTTTTCCATATTTAACTTCTTTGTCTGTGCTACCCATCACCATATGGTGGAAGTATGAAAACAGCTCCTTATGGGCAGCTACTTTTGTGTGCACCGATCTCTCACTTGATGAAGTTGCTAATGCGAATGGCACTTTAGTTTTATGGAGGTGACGGATGAGTCGTTCAGCACCTTGAAATATAAAAGAGTAATTATAATTAACTACATAACTATTATTGTGTTTCTTTTTAAGTAAATAGAGGCTTATAAAATGAAAATAGAGGATAATGACCACCTTCTACGAGGGTGGATTGATAAGTCCATGACTTTTTAATGAAGAAAGACTTTTTTCGGAATATTTTGTTTAATTTCTGTACATAATCTTATTGTAGCTCTGCGTATTCAGTCCAACGAAGTTCCTACCTCTTTAACCCATTATTTTTTTCTTTCATCGCCTGAAAACTGGTAACTGAAATGAGGGCCCATTTCAGACATCACCTTTTGGCTTGATGAAAATCTTTGCCTGCTAAGACATTTATCAAGACATTTATTCATGTTTGGTAGGAGAAAATATCTCACTGGGGTTGAATCTAGAGAATAGGAAGGATTCGCATCTTCATTCGATGAGTTTTGATGTCATGAGTGCCGCCGAGAGGGTCGACAGGGTCATTAAGAAAAGTTAGAACTCGCTTGAGCTTTTTGTTTCCAAAAGTAATAATCTTTTGCCGAATTTGAAAAAAATGTAGTGTAAAGATGCCTTAAGGAGTTGCTTTTTAAGACACAAAAATAAATTATGAAAAAAAAGTATTTCTTCTTTTCAAAGTCATGGACTTATTAAACCACCCTCGTAAGGCCAAAAAGTATCGCTATAAAGATTTTTGTACCCTCGTGATTGTGATTGAAATTAGTGGCTGGAAAGGACTCATTAGTGGTCATTTCCCTTTAAATGATATTATTTATTAAATTAAATTGTGTTGTTATTTTTTTCTTTAATTTAATAAAATTGGTAAAATGATACAATTTATTTGTAAATATTGCTAGGTACTTCTGATTTCTAATAAAAGTGATAAGTTTCTTGCGCCCATTCTTCTTGTCAGTTATAAAAGTCTCAAATGGGTTGTAGGAAAACATAGACAACTAGCGTCCGCCCGCGACTTCGTCCGCGTGGATATTAGAGAAAATCCTTAGGGAACCTTCAAACAGGATCCGACTAGCCGTTTTTACGCTATTAGGCGGGTCCCCACCAAGCGCGCCGCCTCGTGCGAGGCCTGCCACACGCGGCAAACGTATTGCCTCGCGAGGCAGCGCACTTGGTGGGTCCTGGTTGAAGGTTCCCTAAGGATTTTCTCTAATATCCACGCGGACGAAGTTGCGAGCGGTCGCTAGTTTATTACAATAATCAGAATTGGGTCCAGAGATATTAGTAGTATCCCGTTCCCGTTTCTTAACCCTTTCCCGTTCCCTATCACGTTTGGTCCCGTTCCTGTTTCCGTTCCCGTTCGCGTTCCCGCTCCCTTTCCCGTTCCCGTCCCCTGGGGCTGAATAATGTCCACCGAGTTGGATTTCAAAATAAATGTCATTTTCGCATTTCTCATCCCATAAAACCTCAAAAATGACATCTCCATCGATTTTTATGTTAACTTAAACTTGTTATTTTGAAAATCATCCCTGAGGGGGTAGTCAAAGTCAAAGTCAAAGTCAAATAAGCTTTATTCAAATAAACTTAATTATTAAGTACTTTTGAATCGTCTATATTTTCCTACCACCCGTTCCAGACTTTTTTAGCTGACAAGAAGAACGGGCGCAAGAAACTTATCAGCTGTTACAGCCATAAGTAACGATATTTACAAACTTTAATATATCGTTACCAGAAAATTACAACAGAGTGACAGGATTATTGGCAACAACATAGACTTATTATATTACTTCAACAAAGTACTTATTAGCAAGTTATGTGTTACATCATTTCCACGCATTTAGATCTTTAAGATAATCATCTACTTTATAATAACCTTTACCCATGAGCGTTTTTTTAACATGGTTTTTAAATTCATGCAAAGGAAGATCAATCACTTGTTGTGGAACTTTATTAATAAAGGCTATGCCTTTCCCCATAAATGAACCTCTAGTTTTTGCAAGCCTAAATCTTGGAACGGCAAGTTTATCTTTATTTCTTGTATTGAACTGGTGAATATTGCTGTTCTTAGCAAATGAATCATAGTGTTTCCTTACATAAACTAAATTATCATAAATATATTGGCCTGCCAAAGTTAAAATATTTATTTCTTTGAACATTTCTCTCAAAGTATCTCTCCGCCGTAGATTGTATATGGCGCGAACAGCTCTTTTTTGGAGTACAAAAATATTTTCAATACTGGCAGCTGAGCCCCACAATAGCAGTCCATACGACATTACGCTATGAAAATAACTAAAGTATACTAACCTTGCCGTTTCAATATCAGTTAAAAGCCTTATTTTCTTAACAGCGAATGCCGCTGAACTAAGTCTACTTGACAAGGCTTCAATATGTGGATCCCATTGCAGTCGAGAATCTAGTGTGATACCTAGAAATTTTGTGCTCTCGATAAACTCGACTTCATCGTCATTCAAATTAATATTTAATTTTGTCTGCTCAACATTAGGTAATGAGAATTTAACACATTTAGTTTTTTTGGGGTTAAGTGCTAAATTATTACTATTAAACCAGTATGAAACTTTAGAGAGGGCACTATTTACTTCGTCCGAACAGTTATTACCTCTGTTTACTTTAAAAACTAAAGAAGTATCATCCGCAAATAGCACTGTTTCACATAAATTATTCGCGTAGTTGGGAAGGTCATTTATATAAATTAGAAACAGCAATGGGCCCAATATTGATCCCTGTGGCACACCCATATTGATGGGGGCTCCAGTAGATTCAGTTCTATTAATCACTACTTTCTGAGTTCTATTGTACAAATACGATTTCATAAGACTAACTGATTTATCAGAGACACCATAATGTTCTAGCTTCTTTAATAGTGTTTGATGATCAACGCAATCGAATGCCTTAGAAAGGTCACAGAAAATGCCAATTACATCTTGCTTTTCTTCCCAAGTATTGGAAGTTTATGTTGTCTATGCTCATTCATTACTACGGTGTTCTGTAATAGATATATAATCTGCGGTTCTGTTCTTGCAATGGCCGAATGGTGTTGTGAAGTTTCATATAAATAAAGTCTGATCTTTCTATTACTATGGGGCTTTCATTTAATAAGCAAAGCAAATTTCAGTAGGTTATGGGCCCAGGTGTCCATAGTAAGTCAGATCGACACAGTTTAGATTAGGAAAAGTGTGCCTGTGTACGGCCTTTTGTTCGACCAAAGAAAGTCTGAACACGCGTTTATTAAATTTCGTATTTTGGGGTAGTGGTTCTCTATTTCAGAAACAAAATAAGAACAATGACTACCACGGCAACACAAATCCCACAATTAGAAAGTGGAAATTTTCAAAACTGGCTCTTCAGAATCGAGATTGCGCTTGATGAGAAAGGCATTAGAAATCTTATAAAAGCCAAGATTGATGAACAAGATGTTAAAATAGCTATGCAGGATGCAAAAGCAAGGAATGTTATCATACAAGCATTACCAGATAAGTACCTAGAATATGTCAAAGGTGCAAACACAGCCTTCGATATGATAGAGAAATTAACATGTGCATTTCAAAGAAAAAGTACCCTAAGTACCTTATGCTTAAAAAGACAGCTCATAAATCTGAAGTGCAAGAAAACGGACAGTATTCAAGAACACCTTAATAAGTTTGAAAAATTGGTACAGGATATTGAATCGAACGGAATAAAAATGGAAGAAAAAGAAAAAGTTTGTCAATTACTGTTGAGTGTAGAAGATGCATATCAGCCACTAGTGACAGCACTAGAAATGTCTAACATTGAGCTTACAGTTGAATTTATAAAAGGTAAATTGTTAGATGCCGAAATAAAAGAGAACAGCCATCAAAAGCCAAATAGTTCAGCGAGGAATAATGAGTATGTATTTCAAAGTACTATGATCAAATGCTTTAACTGTGGTGAGCCAAACCATTTTGCTCGGAATTGTCCTAAAAGTACACAAACAAGTCACTTTAACCAAAATAACCATCGTGGAAGAGGTCGAGGTAATACCAGAGCCCGAGGTTATCAACGTCATAACAGGACAAACTATAACAGAAGACTAGCTGCCAACATTGGAGAAGATCAAGTGATAAATAATAATACTATATCATTCGTTGCGGCACAAGCTCATTCAGCAGAAGACACATGTTATGAAAACAATGAGATAGAGTTTGTAATAGACTCCGGCGCATCGTATCATATGGTAAATACAAAATATGAAAAATACATGATAGACATACAGGAAATTCCATTAATAAAAATACAAGTAGCGAACGGAAACACAATATCAGCTAATAAGAAAGGAAAACTTATAGGAACATCAAATGAAGGCATAAGAGTAACTATAGAGGATTGTCTTATAATGGAAAAATTGTCACACAATTTATTGTCAGTATTAAAGTTAAACGAGAAAGGTATGACAGTAACATTTCAAAAGAAACTTACTTTAATAAGTAACGGTAAAATAAAAGTACAAGGTCAAAGTAATGGAAAATTATGTACTATGAAGATGAATTTAAACGTAACAAATGCATTTCTGACTAAGGAGACAGATGGGAATTTATGGCATAGAAGAATGTGTCATCTAAACTATGGTGGTATGAAAGTCCTTGGACTGCCATTGTCCAATGAGCGTTGCTCAGTATGTATGGAAGCATAGCCTTCTTTAATTGCAAGCCGTGAACATAAGTTTGGCAACGTCTGTTACTGTCAGTTCGTGGTCATGTCGTCGGCTAGTCTCCATACTAAATGTATGGGAATATTTCAATTTTAAGAGGTCGATATTTTTTTTGGTAGTTATCGTATGTGGTTTAAAATATGAAAATAATTTAGTTCTTTTATTGAAATGCTTTGTATATTAAACAATAAGAAAAATATCAATGTTAACCAGCAAAAAACGGCTGTCAAAGATGTCATCTTTTTTGTTGATTTTCTTCAGCAGGGAGTTGATTAACACGCCCTCTAGCAATAAATGATATATCATTAGAAAGGTCTTTTAAAGACAAATATTTGCTGTTCATATACTTTATATCAATTGTTAATACTTTTGGAGTTAAAGGTTATTAAAGTATAAAAGTGGTTTATTGTCTATGGGAGTTGATCTACCCCACCTCTAGCAATAAATGATATACCATTAGAAAGGTTTTTATATGACAAATATTTGCTGCAAACATACTTTCTATTAATTGTTAGTATTTTCGGAGTTTTAGTTCATTAATGTTTAAAAAATTGGTCATGTTCAGAGCGTTATAACTCTCAAAGTACTAATAGTTGACGTTTATAGTGATACAATAAAGTGTTTCAAATTTAAATACCTTTCTAATGATGTAAGATTTATTGCTAGAGGAGGCTTAGATCAATATGCTCATCGTACTAAAGGACCCCCGAAAAGTTCAAATAATTTGAACTAAAACTTATGTTCTAATAAATAAATAATAATAATAAATATAAAACTTTATAGAAATAATCTTACATCACAATTTACAACTAGTTTAAACATAGATAATATAGGAAAAACAAATAATAAATAATTTTTAAAATAATTTTATACTATGTGCTTGACCACATGCGATGTTGCCGTTCTGCTCAACTTCAGGGCTTGGAAGATATAGAAGGCTATGATGGAAGCCAAAGCAAGTCGATGTTCGTTTACAGAAAACCCAATACCACGCACTAAAGCTATTGGTCAATTGATTTATTGTGATATTGGAGGCCCGGTCACACCCATAAGTAAGGACGGAGAAAGATATTACCTGACAATCATCGATGATTATTCACATTTTATGGAAGTACACCTACTTCATTCGAAGGATGAAGCAAAGAATTATATTATGAGATATATAAAAATAATGAAGAATAATGGAAATAATGTAAAAAGAATAAGAACTGACAGAGGCAAAGAGTTTTTGAATGAAGCACTTAAATCATTCTACGAGGAATATGGTATAATACAAGAAACAACATGCTCATATACCCCCCAACAAAACTCGATATGTGAGAGAATGAATCGGACACTTGCCGACAGAGTAAGAGCTATGCTACTGGAAACAAATCTACCTAAGTATCTATGGGGCGAGGCTATCAGATGTGCAGCTTATACCATAAACAGATCTCCCACAAGAGCACTCAGAGGAGACACACCAGCTAAAATATGGTATGGCAAGAATAACCTAGAAAAAATAAAAGTTTTTGGATCCAAAGCATGGGGAATGATCTTTCCAAGACCAAGCAAACTAGAACCTAGAGCAAAACCTATGATAATGATTGGATACTGTGGATCAGGTTACAGACTATGGGACCCAAGAACAAATGAGATAATTGAGTCACGTGATGTTAGATTTGACGAGTCAGACTACAGATACAATGAAAATGAGAAAGTTATTCACACTATCGCTTACGATGAAGAAGATGAGGTAACTGAAACTTCTAAGTCTCATGAAAGTATGATAGAATTGACGAATATAGGAAATAATGAAAATACAGAGCAAAAGGAAAGCCATGATCAACGCCAAAGAAGACCAATAATATTACCTAAGAAATATGATGATTATGACATGTCAAATATAGCCTATGCACTGATATCAGAAGACCCTATAAGCTATAATGAGGCTATTGAACAAGGAGGATGGAAAGAAGCTATAGAGAAGGAACTAGAAGCACACAGAAAGCTAAGAACATGGGAAGAAAGTGATTTACCGATGGGGCACAAAGCCATTGACACAAAGTGGGTATTCCGAACAAAGGCAGACAATACCAAGAAAGCGCGGTTAGTCGCTAAAGGATTTCAAGAGGAGACCACTCAGAATGTATATGCACCAGTCGCTAGAATGACTACTATAAGATTATTTTTAAATAAAGCCATACAGGAAAACTTAACTATCAGACAACTAGATATACCTACAGCATTTTTAAATGGTGAATTGAAGTCAAACATATACATAAAATATCCTGAAGGGTTAGAAAACAGAAAACAAGGAAAAGTTTTAAAGTTAAGAAAAGCTTTATACGGCTTAAAAGAAGCTCCACGTTGCTGGAATGAAAAGCTTAATAGTTTTCTTACACAAAATGGATTTAAGCAATCCCATAGTGATTTCTGCTTATACATGGGAATAAATGTATACATACTTATATTTGTGGACGATATCCTTATAATCGGAGATGGACAGATTATTATACAGAAGTTAAAACAACAATTTCAAGCTAAAGATATGGGAAATATCGGCAAATTTTTAGGAATGGAAATAACAAGATCAAAAAAAGGAATGGAAATAAAACAAACACAAATTATTGAGAAGATTTTATTAAAATTTCATATGCAAGATTGCAAGGGTTTAAATACACCTATGGAAGTTGGATTGAAGATAAATGAAAATGAAGAAATATTAAGTGACATCCCTTATAGAGAGCTCATCGGGTCACTTATGTATTTAGCTACCATCAGCAGACCAGACATAGCATATGCAACGGGATTTCTCAGCAGATACATGAATCGTCCAACACCAACACTATGGCAGGCTGCGAAGAGAGTCCTGAGATACCTGAAACAGACAAAAGAAAAAGGATTAGTATACAGAAGAGAAGATAATAATTATTTACATGCTTTTTCAGATTCAGACTGGGGAAGTGAACAAATAGATCGGAAAAGCGTCAGTGGCGTTGCAATATTCCATCGGGGCAACTTGGTCAGCTGGAGCTCCAAGAAGCAGACATCTGTAGCGCTATCAACAGCGGAATCTGAGTATATTGCAGCGGCATTATCTGTAAGTGAAATAATATTCATTAGAGAAGTGTTAAAAGATTTGCAATGTGATAAAAATTTAACTTGTTCATTATCGATTGACAATCAAAGTACAATAAAGATGATAGAAAGTTACGAAAATAGCAAGAGATCCAAACATATTGATATCAAAGTACATTTTATTAAAGATATTGTAAACAAAGGTTTATTAACTTTAAAATATGTTTCTACTAATGAAAATAAAGCAGATATACTTACCAAATCATTATGTCAAGTTAAACATAGTTATTTTTGTGAATTACTAGGTTTGTATTAGTTAAAAAAATGTTTCTATTATAGTGTACATTAATTTGTTATTGTTTCGTAAAAAGTAATTCTCATACCTATGTAATTCTGTTCTATAAACAAATGTGTCGAAGAGGTTATAATTTAGTTTTATCACTTGTCAAAATCAATCTGACAGTCAATGTCAAAAATGTCATTAGTTGTCAATCATATGTCAAAGTCAAATGTATAATGACGTATAAAATGTTGCTAGCTATTAAGTTAAATTTTGCTAAGTTTTTTTATTTTGTTTAATGCAAGCTCAAGTTAATTTGCTATTTTGTTTATAATTTAAATTGAAACTTGATCTTGAGCCAGGGTATTGGAAGTTTATGTTGTCTATGCTCATTCATTACTACGGTGTTCTGTAATAGATATATAATCTGCGGTTCTGTTCTTGCAATGGCCGAATGGTGTTGTGAAGTTTCATATAAATAAAGTCTGATCTTTCTATTACTATGGGGCTTTCATTTAATAAGCAAAGCAAATTTCAGTACCAAGCATCAAGAATATGTTTGAGAAGTGCAATTCCAGCATCAGTAGTACTTTTACCCTTGGAAAAACCAAACTGATTTTTATGAAGTATATTATTGTATGTGAAGTAATCTAATAATTGGGAATATATAATTTTTTCAAATATTTTACTAAGTGCTGGTAGTATAGATATTGGCCTAAAGTTAGCTGGGTCACTTTTATCCCCAGATTTAAAAAGAGGAATCAATTTACTATTTTTCATTAGATCAGGAAAGACCCCTTCGTCAATACATTTGTTAAAAATAAAAGCCAAATAAGGGGCTAGTATATCAATTATTGATTTAATTATGCTTATTGACATGCCCCAAAGATCTTCTGTTTTTTTAACATTAATTGTTTTAAAAGCTTTAATGATATCTGCACTATTTATATATTTAAAGGAAAAACTTTCATTGCACTTATCAACACTTGACTCCAGAAGGGAGACAGCGATGTTGGGACAAGCACTAAGAGTACTGGTAGTTTCTACAGGTATTCTAGCAAAGAAATCTTCAAAAACTTTAGCGACCTCATTGTCAGATTCAAAAGTTTGATCACCAGTTTTTAAACAGAAGGAATTTATATTGGATTTTGATTTGCCCGTTTCTTTGTTAATAATATTCCAAGTAGCCTTAATTTTATTGTCTGCTAATTTAATTTTATTTGCAAAGTACTTGGACTTTGCTAAGATACAGACTTCTCTGAATGTTTGTGAATACTTCTTGACAAATTCAATGAAGTTAGGATCACTAGAAGTAGCTTTCTCTGCATAAAGTTCGTATAATTTCCTTCTGCTCTTATATATGCCGGGTGTGGCCCAGTCACTAAATTTCGTACTATCATTACATTTTATGACTTTTTGTTTAAAAGTTTTACTAAATTCAGTTTGAACTATGCTAAATAAATGATTATATAGGTTATTGGCTTCAAAATTTGGTTCTGGTAATGTTTCAATTTTACTTGTGACATTGGTTCTGAATTTTTCAATACAGTGTTTTTTTACTGGCCTACACATTATTTCCCGTTTAGGCGGAACATGATGGTGCTCAATGGAGGCTAATTGTCCACTATGGTCGGATTTAATACAATTTAAAATTGATTTTTCAATGACATTACAGTTACAGAAAATATTATCTAAGCAGGTTGCCGATGTGGGTGTGATACGCGTTGGTTCATTAAAAATATGTAGCAAATTAAATGATTTAAATAGGTTTATGAACCTACTTGACAGTTTGGCTATTTTAGGGTCTAAGATGTCGACATTAAAATCTCCGCAAATTGCGACTTTTTTATTCTTCCTACAAGTTATTTTTAAAACTTCCTCCATAGTGGACTCAAACTCAGAGTAATTCGCTTTGGGGGGTCTATATACGCATACTATAATTATTTGATCAAGTTCCACGCACGATAACTCAACGGTTCGTTCAATTGAGAGGGATACTACATCTCTACGCTCTTTACATTGTAAACTATTGTGAAGAATAATAAGTGAACCCCCTCTTATAGTAGATTTCCTACTAAGCGAGCTAACAACTTTATAATTATCTAAACTTAAAAGTAATTCGTGCTTTTTCAACCAATGCTCAGTAACACATAACACATCAATATCTTCAGAGTTTAAGAATAAGCTTATTTCTAAATCTTTGCCAGAAAAGCCTTGCATATTTTGGTGTACAATTCTTAAACACTTTGGCTTTTCTATTGTTAAGTCAGGGCTAGAGGACGCCTCTATTGTCCTAGATGGTAATTTAAATGTGAAACATTATTATTACTTGAACTAAGTAAAATGTTATAATTATTTTTATTTGGAACAGATTCCAAAGTTGAATGACTAATGTCAATAGTTGACTGCTCAATAAAAGCAGTTGTTTTACTAGCCAGATTATTGGCTAAATGTTTAAAATAAAAAGATAGCGATAATGCTATTTGTCTCCTAAAAGAACTAGGCAGATAGAACTTATCTTTTGTCAAGTAAAAACTATTAAATAATTTATTGATGTCAATTATGTGTAGCTGTTCACTATTATGAAATGCTACCGTATTCAATGTTACGTTCAACTGATACCTAAAGTTATTTTCCATTTGTGACACACTTTTGCAATAAGGGAATGTGAACAAAATCACTTTTTTTACTTTTAAAGACATTAAGGAATTACAATAAGCTATCAGTTGGTGTTTGTTCACATTACCCCTATTTCCTATCAAAATTATCAAATTAGTGTTTTTATTAAATGTTTTTTTAACAATAATTCTCATCAAGTCATCCAAAGTTGACCCAGGCATACAATAATTAATTATGTTTTCCTTGGTGTGTTTTTGAATTAATTGGCCTAAATTCTTACCCATCTCATCGCAGAACATAATTGTTTCACAACAGTTTTTATCAGAAGATCGATTATTTTTTGTTGAGTTTTTCAAATCGTTACAAGTGTATGAGACCTCTGGTTCTGGTTCACATACTGAGTGGGTAGTTAAGTGAGTTGGGTTATTATCAGAAACTTTAAGCTCACACACTGAGTGGGTAGGTAAGTGCTCTGGGGCATCCTGGACAACTGCATCACACTGCTGTCTTACAACAACAGTATTTTGGTTAAAACAGCTACAATTCTGTTTTTTGCCAAGGGATTCGAACCGGTCTGTATTGTCATGGTAGATGGGTTACCCCCTCAGGGATGATTTTCAAAATAACATATGTGTTTGCCTATTTATTTTTAGACATGCTCCTACGAATTTTAAAGTTGTAATGTCTATTTTATGTATATTCTTTTTCCATACATAATTTGACCCCATTTTCACCCCTTTAGCGGTTAAATCATGTCCACCGTGTTGGACTTCAAAATAAATGTCATTCTCACAATCGTCATCCCAGAAAACCCCAATAACGACATCCATATCTATTTTAGGTTTATTTACCCCATTTTATCTCCATAGGGGTTGAAATACTACCAATAACAATAAACGTTGCGTTATATTTCCATTCGCCTAAATTATAAATTTAGCGATATTTACTTCGAAAATTTAGGATTTTCTTCTATACACAACTTCATCCCCCTTTTCACCCCTTCGGGGGTAGAATTTTTAAAAACGCTGAGACATCATTTATTAATTTTCAATCATTGGCCTAAACACAAAATTTGAAGATCCTAGCTTCAAAACTGAGGGATTTTCATACAAACTTTCATCCCTTATTTCATCCCCTTAGGGATGGAATTTTCAAAAATCCTTTCTTAGTGGACGTCTAGGTCTACACTATATAAGGTATCTATGTGCAAAATTTCAAGTCTCTAGGTTCAACGGTTTGGGCTGTGCGTTGATATCTCAGTCAGTCAGTCAGGACTTTGAATTTTATATATACTATAGATTATTCAAAAGCACTTAATTTCCAAAGTTTATTTGATTAAAGGGTTTTTTTTTATTTCGACTCAAGATGTCTGTTAGCTGTGAATGTATTGCCTTAGTTCAAGTTCTCTATAATCTCTCAGTAGTAAATGTATGAATGAAGACTATTTTTCTAACTGATTGCCAGAGGAATAAGATACTGTGACATGATGACATAACTTTGATCCAAATTGCCAAGAAGAGATAAATAAAAATAAATTGGCACCATTTTCTTTGATTGAATGCTGTACTTGCTATCATTGATGTAGAGATAGTATCTTGATAAGAATTTTGTTAGATAGAAATATTATAATATTTATCACATTTATAGCCTATGAAACAGATAAAATAAAATTGCAACATAGATTAGGCAAGTACAACAAGATGTGTGACATTTTCTAGGTCACAATTGAGTTATTTTATTATATATTTTATTATTAGTAACTTCTTTAAATTTTAGATTTTTTATGCATTCACATCACAATGCTATTTTTATATTAAGATAATTAATTTAATAGAAAAAATCGACTCACCCGTAGCTCCCTCACCGACTTCATAAGAATAATTTAATGTCAAATAAAATTATTATTATTATTATTATTTCTATTAAATTAATTATCTTATTATTAAATTCTTTAAATAAAAATATAATAAAGGGGAACTAACCATCCAACAGCGGAGCCCCTGCTAACATAGTGTCTCCAAGAACGAGAAGCTGATCCCTGAACTCTTTAGGACTCACTGGAAGGTTTAGATCTTTACACAGTATCTCGGAAAGGCGTTGCTCAGTACCTCCAAGAACTTTCATCATCATCTCGTTTGTATACTCGTGTCCATATTTATTACATAGCTGTGTTATCATTTTCTTATAAATCAGTTCAGTATCTAGAATCATAATTTTGCTTTCTTATTATGAGAAACATAAAAGACCTTATAACTAAATGTTTGCAATAGCACTTTTGATGACCTCCGTGGTGAGTGATTTACACTATGGTTTCAAGGCATCAGCATCACTGGGTTCAATCCCCGGCTGGGTCAATGCATAAGAATAAATAAAACTTACTAGAAAGGACACTCCCGCTCCGAACGGGCTCAAGGTCACGATATTAGCGCGTCTGTCAAACAGAATACTCACTCGGGCTGTCACGACGGCCGGCGTCACCGCACGCGCGTTTGCCTGTTTTTGCGTTCCGTAATATTTTCTCTGTGCGAGTCTTAGAATTAAATTGTATTACAATGGCGCCAAGTTATATTCGAAAACAATGCCACAATTAAGTTTTCCCAAAGATGATAATAATATGAGGTAAGTACCTAATATTATCAAAATATTAATTCGTTTTCGTAGTACCTAATTAATAAAAAGGACCTGACCTGAGTATTTATCAAAAAAGATGTACATTTGTGAAAAAAACATCGTCACACAAGTTTTGTGCCAAAATATAAAATGAAAGGAATGAAGAAAATATCTACCTACCTATATTCATAATTGGGTTAGGATTTGGATTTCGTTACGTGATGAAACACAACGAAACAGTAAGCAGATCAAAACCTAAAAATGTTTTACAAGTAAATTTTTGTTCAAAATTTAATTTAATCTCCACACTAAAAATGTTAAGGTATTTACTTTATTTATACAAACTCAGGAGTAGGTAAGTACTTACTTACCCAGAAAAAGTGATTATTTCATTTTTGTATCTACTAACTAGAATAAAATAATGATTTTAAACTAAAGAAAAACTCATATTTTAGCGATAAACCTTAAACGCAACCCTGGCAAACACGCTTGGACGACAGCGGGGCGTAGCGACGTGAAGGGGGAAGTAGTTATATAAATGGCGGCATTTGGGACTCGCACAAAGAAGAGTCCGTTCTAGTAGTATTGTTTATTCTTATGGTCAATGTACGAAATGAACTTTTTTATATTGTCAAAGGTCTGGGTGTTTGTGATACAACAGTTGTCTTTCGATTTCTGTAACACAATTGCCATAGCTATCTACTTTTAAAGTTAACTATCGTTTTCTCTCTTTTACTTGTTCACTCACTCGCATGATTTCCTCTTTTTCACTCGATACTATTCGCAAAGTGAGGTGAGAAAAACAACTCTCAGAGCAATGTATGTGATGATGTCAATTTAAAAAAAAACTTTCGAAGCACCTATAGCAATGTCTGGTCTTAGCCGAGTTTCAACATAAATATTGTTAGTTGGAAGGCACAATCTGAAACATTGCTGACTTACAAACTAGTAAGCGATGAATTAAATTTACATTTATTTCAATACAAAGGAACTTTACTCCGTTGGCACTGATGTTATTATGTAAGTTCATAATGTAACCTTGCCATTGCCAGTGATTTATGACAACAATAATATAAGGTCGAAAAGCATTTCTCACCCAGAAGCAGTCCATCCATATCAAATATGCAGTGTGTCACTTTTTTGTAGTTTGTCGTCGACAAAAATCTCCTACCAAGAAGAGCTCTTGACACAGTATTCAATAAACAAATCCTCATGATTGCAACGGTGTTATATAAAAAAGTTTCTGTGAAAACTCCTATTTGTAACGAATTAAAGCCAACTATGTAATTGATACGAACAAAATGTAATGTACCTACTCGGTAAATAAATAACTACACTAAAATTCGAAAATTGTAAGCAAATCCAGCTGCCCGCCCGCGCGCAGCCGGCCACGATGGATGACATGACAGTTGACACTGTTGACAGATGCACAGACAGTGCTGCCAGATCCAATTTTCGAAAATCCGTAGGGTGACGCTCAAAAGTCCGTAGATTGCCTTTTCAAAAATCCGTTGATCTATAGACATTTTTTTAAGCTAAATTTGTCTTTTTTGAGATGGAGTGGCTTTTGTTGCGGGAGGCTTCCGACCTCCATGGGATATCTATGATGTGTTCGAATCTCAAGGTTGACAATCTACCACACATGTCAGTCGATAGTGTCACACTACGAATTTGGGTTCAGCTAGGAGATGTGATAAATTCATAATGTGGTGATAAAGCAGTGAATCCCCAATAGCTTTAAAGAAACCTAATTACTTACCGGTAAAGAATTACAATTTCTTTACCGGTAAGTAATTAGGTTTCTTAAAAAAACAGCTGGCAAATCTACAAGACAAAGAAAAAAGCAATAAAAAACAGCACAGCACAATACTCGTAGTCAACCAAATCAGACAATATGAATCTTATACTGAGGCGCGTTCCGTACCTACGCTCCGAGTGCAACCAAACGCTCTAACGCCGTTCTAAACATTAGAGCGTGACGTTCGGTTGACACAACTTTCCCGTTCCAAACGTCAGAGCGTTGCAACTTTTTAACCATCAAAATCGGTGGTTGGAAAACGCTCTGACGTTTGTCTATACAAAAAATGTCAATGTCATTTGATATTATTTTGTATTTTGATATTTTTGTGTCTAATTTTCAAATAAATCATGATAGCTTCGCAAAAAATCAGTTTTTATTTGATTTTGAATTAAGGAAAGTTTAAATTTATTCGTATTCCAAATGGAAAATGAAGACTTTGTATTTATTTATTTATTTATTACTTAGGGAAACATACAGCTTTAAAATAGTACGTAATAGTGAAACATTATTTTAGTACAGTAGCCAAAAGAGTTTCCACCACTAAATAGTACATTACGTTGAACAGACAAATTATGTAAGCAAACAGATGTAAGAAATTATAAGTAAATAATTATATTACAACAAAAAAGTTTCATTTTTAAATGACAAATTATTAAGGATGTAATTTACTGACATTAATTTTTTAAAATGTAGGTTATAGCAAATTTATTATTTAACATAATCAATGACAATTTAACAAAAATGGTTTTAGTTAAAAACATTAAGGTTATAATTTACTGATACAAACTTTAAAAGTTTCATGTTTAAATTTAGAAAATTTAGTATTAAATATATCTATATCGTTAAAATTCACATTATAATTTTTGATAGCTCTTAGTATGAATCGGTTTTTACCATAATTGGTTCTACTATGAGGTACCGAGAAAGTATTACATGAACGCAGTTTAGCACCAGAACATTTAAACAAGATCTTACTTAACAAATAAGGGGAATCAATCTGATTATTCAAAATGAACATTTAAACAAGATCTTACTTAACAAATAAGGGGAATCAATCTGATTATTCAAAATTTTGTACAAAAAGGTTTGATCACGTACATCTCTGCGCAATTCAAGAGGTATTATCAATTTCTGAAAATTATTGAACTTATATCTAAGCCTTTTAATTAATTTATCCTGAATTTTTTACACCATCTTTTTGTATTCAGAATACTGCGGGTTCCAAACTGTGGATGCATATTCTAAGTGAGATCCGACAAGCAAATTATACAAAACAAGAAGAGTATCAGGATCGGTGTAATCAACGGTCTGTCTGAAGATGAATCCAAGCATTTTATAGGCTTTACTAGTGATATGATTTAAGTGCGAAGAAAAAAGTAAACCACTATCTAGAATAATGCCCAGGTCCCTCACCTCGGTGACCCTTTTGAGAATATTGTCATTAAGTTGGTAATCGAATATTATTGGCTGTTTTTTTCTGCAATAAGTGATAGAATGACATTTATCAACATTGGGAAAAAGTTTGTTACGGCAGCAATATTCGAATAATCTATTAAAATCATTTTGTAGTAAGATGCAATCTTCAATAGATTTAACAGTAGTAAAAATTTTAGTATCATCAGCAAACAATAAAAATTTAGAATTCAAAAAGCACTTTATTACATCATTAATAAAAATATTAAAAAGTAAAGGGCCGAGGTGAGAACCCTGAGGAACGCCAGACGTAACAGGTATAAAGTTAGATATGAAGCCCTTGATTGTCACAGCTTGATTCCTGTTCTGTACGTAGGATGTTAACCACCTAAGGAGGTCGCCATGTATACCGACATGTTCCAACTTGCAAATGAGTAATTTATGAGAAATCTTATCGAAACATTTTGAATAGTCGGTATACACGGCGTCCACCTGCCAACCCTTGTCCATGACGTCCAGCACCTGATCCAAAAATTCGCAAAGGTTAGTTGGAGCGCCTATCAACGAAACCGTGTTGCTGTGACAATAACATAGGCCGTATAATTGGGAAAATGGAATCATAAACTATCTTTTCGAAGAGTTTTGGTATCGTTGAGAGTTTGGAAATACCCCTATAATTACGAACGTTATGCTTATCGCCGTTCTTAAATATAGGCACCACCAGAGAGTGCTTCCAGACCGGCGGCATAACTCCCTGAGACAATGAAAGCTCAAAAAGTAAAGAAATTGGTAACGCCAACTGTTCACGGCACGACTTCAAAAATAATGGATGTAGACCATCGTCTTCAGGGCCCTTGGTTGTATCGAGGCATGACAGATATTTACTTACGATGTCTGGAGAAACGTCTACAGAACCGATGGTAACACAAGAGCTGCAGTCACGGGGAACAATCTCACAATCTCCATCCTCGTCAATCTCAAACACTGATTGGAAAAAAATATTAAACAAGTTCGAGATGGATAAACCATCTGAACCAGTTGTATCATCTAAGTATAAAGTATTAGGAATAGCATTAGAATCTTTTTTTGATATAATATAGGACCAAAAATGTTTACTATTTTTTTTTTATATTATCCTGAGCCCTTGAAATGTGTTCAGCATAGCAAGTTGATTGAAGACGTTTAATTTTTTTACGAATTTTGGAAAATGATATGTAATCACTTATTCTTTTATAAGTTTTCCATTTTCTATGAATTAACAGCTTTTTGTTAATTAATTTTATTAGAGATCGAGAATACCAAGAGGGATAATTTTGATTGTCACTAATTTTCTTAGTTGGATTGACATTGACATATAAAGTTATTGGTCGTTCCTAACCTTAGAGTGAGTTAAAAACAACCAAACAACCGCACTCTAAGCTACTAACGCAACCCTGTAATAGCAGCCATACGCGCAATGGAATACCTGCCGGTATCTCTGATCTGTCTAATGAACTAGGGTTGCCAGATGCACTGTATTTTACGGGTTCCCCCGTTTTTCAGGCTAAGACAATACAGAAACCCGTAATTGCAAAAATAAAATACGGAGTGAATAAAGCTCCCGTATTTTTTACTAACAGTAAAAAATTCGGGAGCTTTATTCATCACATTCGGAGCAAATAGGCGATTGCGTAAAGTCAATCGTATTCATTTAACAGTCCATATTATATCATAATATATGTCATCCCATACAAATTGCATCCGATGGAATACGATATGAACTGTCAAATGAATACGATTACCTTACGCAACTGCACCTCTGGTTAGTGAAACCAAACGCTAAGGTTTTGGCTGGCTGGTGCGTGCTAAGAGTTTATTTGTTTTGATTCTGTAGTTCTGTACTATAAATTATCTTCATTCAGAACTGTAGTTCTAATGAGGGCTTTTCAAAATGACAAAAATCTGTAGGCTCGATAAATGGCGTTGATAAACAGGCAAGTGTCAACTGTAGAAAACGTAGGGAAAACACACTTCACATGAAAACACCGGCACCGCTAACAACCACAGAACGCCAAAAAATGAAAATAAGTTTTTTTTGTTTTCAAAGTCAATTTTCACACTTCACTTGTCTATCAACGCTATCTAGTGAAGCAAATAGTTACTATTTTTTGTTTTTAAATGTCATTTTGAAGAACCCTCATTGCCTCCCGTAAAAAAACACGCGTATTTTTATGCTGGCAACTCTTTCAATCATCAACGCCCGAGCGGTCTCCGGCGACCGGCCGGCAGGCTGATTATCTAACTAGTGGCTCCGTGAGCTGTAGACCTCGCGTTAAAAAGTAGCTCAAGTTGTATGTTTTTTAAAAAATAATCTAAAAGATGTCACCACCCCTTTTGCCCCACACTGTTCACGAGCTTTTCAAAGCACGTAGTAGGTACCTGCGTGCTGTTTGGTATTATTTGGTAGGTATAATCGCAGCTAGATGGCGCTTCTAATTTTAAACATTTTCCGAAATGGTGATTTTTGGTAAATATACTGGCTAAACTAAAAAATTCTATATAATCATCGAACCTCCTCACAAAATTTCACGAGAATCTGTTGAAAAATGCGACCTGTAGAGAAAACTGGACAGCTGAAAAGTCGGACTGAAATATGTTTTTTTTACATTTCTCCGTCATTATGAAAAATTTCAAAAATCTGGCTCAACAAAAAAATTTTTATGTAATTTTCAAACCCGCTCACAAAATTTGACGAGAATCGGTTGAGAAATGCGACCTGTAGAGGAGAACATCCAGCGCCAGAAAGCCGGACTGAAATAATTTTTTCTTACATATCTCCGCCATTACTAAAAATTTAGAAAAACTGTCTTAATTTAAAAAAATATATATGATTTTTGAACTTGCCCACAAAATTTCACGAAATTCGGGTGAGAAATGCGACCTGTAGAGGAGAAAAGTCAGAGCCGGAAAGCTGGACTGCAATTTGTTTTTTTTACATATCTCCGCCATTTTGAAAAAAATCAAAAAAGTGGCGTGACAAAAAAATTATATATTATTTTTAAACCTGCTTACAAAATTTCACGTGAATCGGTTAAGAAATGCGACCTGTAGTGGAGAACATCCAGCGCCAGAAAGCCGGACTCAAATATATTTTTCTTACATATCTCCGCCATTACGAAAAATTTAGAAAAACTGTCTCAACTAAAAAAAATCTATATAATTTTTAAACCTGCCCACAAAATTTCACGAAATTCGGTTAAGTAATGCGACCTGTAGAGGAGAAAAGACAGAGCCGGAAAGCTGGACTGCAATATGTTTTATTTACATATCTCCGTCATTTTGAAAAAAATGGAAAAAGTGGCGTGACAAAAAAATTCTATATTATTTTCAAACCTGCTCACAAAATTTCACGAGAATCGGTTGAAAAATGCGACCTGTAGAGGAGAACAGACAGCGCTGAAAAGCCGCAAAACCTGTTTTTTTAACATATCTCCGCCATTTTGAAAAATTAAAAAATCTGGCACGACAAAAAAATTCTATATAATTTTCGAACCTGCTCACAAAATTTCACGAGAATCGGTTGAAAAATGCGACCTGTAGAGGAGAACAGACAGCGCTGAAAAGCCGCAAAACCTGTTTTTTTAACATATCTCCGCCATTTTGAAAAATTAAAAATATCTGGCTCGACAAAAAAATTCTATATAATTTTCGAACCTGCTCACAAATTTTAACGAGAATCGGTTGAGAAATGCGACCTGTGGAAGAGAACATACAGACATACGAAAGAATTTTTGCCCAAGCTGAATCAGAGACGCTTCGCTCGCACTTCGTGCTCGCTCGGTCAATTAAAAACCACCTAGCGACCGGTCTCAATTGACAGATGAATGTAATACATTGCTTTAAAAAAAGGCGTGGTATAAACTAACCTACGTAAAAAAGCCCATAATACCCTCATAGGTAATACCCATCGATCCCACTTAATTTGAAGTCTTCCTAGATTCTTCTTCATAGATTTGTAAGATTTTCTTGAAAGATACCTACCTAATATCTTTGTACCCACTCACTTGTGAAGAAGCAACAAACCGCATAGCTCGAGGGCCACATGTACTTTTATACAAGCAAAGAGTACAAATTTAAAGGATTTTTTCAAGAAACTGCAAAAACTAAGCGCGGGGAAGAGTTAGAGTTCAAAAGAAATCTTTTCTTTCTGACAAGCTCAGGGTAGGTAGTCATAGTTATAAGGCAATCCAGACTTTTGCCTAGGGCGCTGCTCAGCACGCACTAGAGGGCGCTAAGGTAATGATTGCACCCGGGCGCTACATGAGCTAGAGCCGCGCCTCTGATTAGCCTGCGGACAACAATAGAAAATCTATTGTGTCTCGTTTTCTGGGTGTTGACGAGTTAAATCGAGTAGTGGCACGTGGCCTGAGGTGGCAATCCTAGATAAACCTGTCTGATCTGACAGTGTTTTTTCTCGGAATACCTGACAGGAGCAGCTGTCCCCCCCCCCCCTAGATGTTAAAAAATGTAACTAACTGCAAAGCAGGTTACCAGAGCCCTAAGGCTGTGCATTTGACTTGCTTTTCTGATAAATCCTGCATTACAAAACTGAAATAAATTCACTAGGTATGCCTACTCTACCTACAATTCATATTTTTCTCATCCTTATTATATTAAGATATTAACTTGCCCTCCTCTGGGCCATGGGCTGGCGACGCCCTTCAACTCCTGTTTGGATGGATGGAATGGAACAAAAGTCCGTAGATATCCCACTAGTCAGTATGTCCGTAGACAAGACCGATAATCCGTAGATCTATGGATAAATCCGTAGGTCTGGCAATGCTGTGCGTGCATGCGCATACTAACTAATCGCTGAGTCGTCGATCGCCATAGAGTAAGTACAATTTTTTCTCTTTGGTTGTGTTGCGTGCGGATACTGCGGGTGGGGATAAATAATTTGTTCTGTGGCGCAGTCGGGCTGCGATCGTCATGGATCGCAGTTGAGTCGAAAAATAATTATTGTGATTCAAAGTGTGGCGTTATTAATATTTTCATTGCTTTATTTATGAAGAGTTTAACTAAATAAGTGACCCAATTTGATTTCAAACAAATACTTAAACTATCAGTGAACATGGCTGTGAAAGAGTGTTGTTGTGGTAAACTGCCGCCTAACAAAAAATCGATTTTCGGTTTGAGACTGGCACTTGGGAACCAAATATTGTATTTAATGTTCATCCTAAGTTTTGTACATGTGACCTCGGCTGAATACGAGTTGACATGTTCAAAGGCCAAAAGTATTTTCGAAAAAAACAAAATGCTGTCTACAGTGATAATAACGGAACAACCTAATTCAGGTAAGATTCGTCGTGCTATTTTTACAGTGATAAGTATGATAATGAGTGATTTGGTGATAGGAGATAAATATTACCTGATGATATGATGAGCAATGTTTTTGTTTTGATGAAACTGAAAGTGTAGGAGACTCAGAGGGTTAAACTTTTTGTTTTCATTTATTTTACAAAAATAGTGACAAGTTGGCGTTCTATTCTAAGTTACTTTGTTTTAGCAACTTATATGTCGTACGTATCGTATCTACATAAGAATCTTACTACCTACTTCCATTCGTACTACTCAATGAAAGTGATCTGATCAAATATATCACGTTTACTTTTGCCCTAGCCTAGCAATCTAGCACAGAAAAAGCAATAACTACGGCGGGATTCGAACCCGCGGCCGTGTGTACCGGTGATGCCGCTAAAACAACGTGGCCGTCAGTCTTCAAAGTGAAAGAATTCTATTTTTTTTCAACTTGAAACTTTGTATTACTAACTTAACTTTGTAGTATATTGGCTTCTTACTACTGATTTACTGGGAACTGTATAAAAAACAATCATAAGCTGTTCCATTTTATAAGCAAAAGTGCAAAACAATACAATTCAAATCCTGCACAGAACATTAACAGAATAGGTAGGTTTTATATACAGGGTAAAGATCCTGGACAAGCTGATTCATATCTGCTTACCTTTTAAAATAAAAATACCTACCACTCCACCGATCATTACATTTTTGTAGAATGGCTTACCTTCGCCATAATTTCACCCCTCGCCATTGCCAATTATTATGGGCCCTCCACATGGTCAGGCCTGGCCTGCAGGAACGTACGGAGAGGGTTATTGGACCATTTCAAAATTTGGAAAGGCCTGACTAAAAGCCAGATATTTCAATAAAAGGCTGGACATTTTCACAGACAGATCCTGACTCCATACAATTTGGGCCTTCTTTTTTGAACACTACTGCTATGCATGTTTTTTAACTAGTATTACACCGCCCAATTTTAAAAAGACAGACAAATTACAAAGCCGGGCAAAGTCCGGACAATAGTCTAAAAGTCCAGACATGTCCGGACTAATCCGGACGGATAGTAACTAACTGGTACCTAACCCTATATGGAGAGGAGCGGCCTTCGGGCCAAATTTCTATGTGTGTCACGAGGGGCACGACCTCCTCAGGACTGAAAAGGCCGCGGCTCCCGCTGAGATTTGGCCGGAAGGCCGCGCCTCTCCTTACGACCCTGGAGGCCGAGCCTGTGCATGTGGAAAGCCCTAAGCTAGCTGTTGCGGGATAATTCATTGAGAAACGAATGTACAACACTTATCGACATTCCCGCTAATAGCGAAAACGCATTCATTAAGTAATAGGTAAGGTAGGTACCACTAACGGATTTAATTTATTTATTTATTTTATTTTATTTATTCATTCATACATGCAAGTTAACAGAGCAATACTCCAACACACAAGCAAGTCATACAATATAATTTTAACACTAGGAAAATTTATAAAATTTAAATGAGAGGGTTGAATGGCAAATATACATAATTATTAAAATATGACGTCAATAAATTATAATTACAATCTAAAATGTCAGACAAAATAAAATTCAACATAAAAATCGATAGAACATGTCAAAAATAAATAAAATAGGTAACAAAGAAAAAATAGCAATCCAATTAAATGAAAACGCAAAATGTCAGTTACAATTTACAGAGGTATTTATAGACACATTTATAAATTACACCTTGACTATCAGCAAATAGGTCTATATCTTCGTACTGAGTGAGCATATCACCGATCAAACGAACTGCACGTACTGTGGGTGCATGAGCAGCATACTTGGTGCGTGTAGCTGGTCTATTTAACAATCGTGGGCGGCGGCGCGGCGCAAGCGCCCCTTGGTGATCTTGAGGTACACGCGTAGGGACCAAAATACCAAACCGCGCCAGCAACGCTGGGCTGTCTAATTTATTGTGCAAAACAAAGGCTACAGTACATATGCTGCAGCCTAGAGGCCCGCACCACATGTTTTTTTGGCAAGAGTAATGTATGAAGCTGACAAAAAAACGCGCGGCGCGGCCTTTTTCTTACGAAAGACAAGCACTATTACAAGATTAGTGGCTGAAACACACTAAAAATCGCGCTGCGCGGCCGTTTTTTCTCCTAAAGATAGGCATAGTTATATAATTAGTGGCTTAAACTGACAAAAAATTGCGCTGCGCGGCCATATTTTTTTTTCAATAGACTTGCTAAATTACAAGATTACTACTGGGCGGGGGGCCCGCACCACAGAATGAGCCTAGGGGTCCATAGTTCTTAAATCCGGCCCTGGTAGGTACCTACTTAAAATACAAGTTGAAAGAGCAGAATTTGATCTAGGTACAGTCACGTTTTTGAACAGAAATCATTGACAAATGACAACTACAACAAAGTGACAACGTTCTAAACTGTTTTAGACGTGACTGTACTTATACCTACCTAACATTTCAATTGTGTACCTACCCATAATAATTCTAAGTATAAGTATCTATAATAAACGACCACCATCTTAAAATTCGTAGGCGTAGTTGAACAGTAGGCGGGTTTTGAAATGCAAACTGTAGACGACGTCTTACGACATAAGTAGGCAGAGATATCCGCAAAGTAAAACTTCGGCGATCATACTGGAAAGATCATTAATTAAAAACCACCTCTACTGCAGCAGAACAAAGATCAAATTCATACTGAATGTCGATAGCCTCAATGCAATGTCAGAAGCATTTAAGTAAAAATCATGACTAGCAGGTTAATAGCATTACAAGAAAGCGTGGGCGCGATTTCCAACGCACAGATGGCTAAACATAACATGACATAAATCCGAACATTATAAAACAGTAAGTATATATAATCATAAAGAAATTGTAGTTGATCGATTGCAGCGATTTCCTTTATAGCATCTAAAAATAAAGAAGAATAAGTAATTAAGTTTTATTCAACATTGTCTTAACAATGCCCGCCAGACGTCACATATCCTTTTCTGTGACTCCATAAAGCATCGTCAAAAATTATCGCCAGCCCTTAATATGGAAATGTGCAGTCATTATGTATAAGTTCCGAGTGTAGCAGTCTTTTAAATCCTTGTGAATGTTTACAATGACGTTTCGATTATAAACATGCCTCTGGCGATTCCTTTCTCGGAATCGTCGCTCCAATCAAAGCATTGACAGCTTTCAACGCCGTAATGTATTCGCACATTGCGTTAAGAAACAAAATAAATTGGTTACCAAGCAAAGTCTCCACGGACCATGATCCCCGTTCAGTTTGTGAAGGTATTCTGTGACAGACTAGTTGCGGAACCTTTCCCGCAGTAAACTGATACATTATTAATGAAGCACCGCTCCTAGCTCGTGCCTTCGCAGCTACTAACCACGTATCGATCTAATAACACTAATCGCCTCGTGATCTTGTGCAAATTGATCTTAAAGATTCGAGGTCTGCGCAAACTTATTCATATTTAATCGTACACATCAACTGCCACTTATGTAATTTGTATGCAAACAGACTCGCCAATTCGTCGCCAACAACGGTAATTAAGTAGACGAGGTCCAGATCAGGTCGATACCAGCCAGTTGCTATTAAGATAAAGTCATCGATTTAAACATACTCGACGCCAGGTTTCCCAATAAGGTAGAGTGTGTTAGGTACGATGGCGCAGGCGTCTCGACTCGAGTTGTACGAATAATTCGCTAGTTAGTCTCACTACTTTACTAGTTAGTATTCAATACTCGAACGCTGGTACTTCTAACGGGCGGCTTGTCGCGACAACTACCGGCTTTTGCACAAACGTAGACTTCTAATGTTGAAACGAATCACCAATTGGACACCGGAAAGCAGTAAAGTTATGTAGAAATTTAGAATAAACTCCACTGAATCACATTTATCAATAATACTCCACCGTGATATTGATAACAACCTGGTACTGATAATAATCATTAAGTTAAAATTTCAACAATGTATCATGCTTTGTAGGAACGCGATCCTCCGATTTCTTTACATAAGCTTTCCCCAAAGAATGTCTATAGTGGATATCGTTATCAATGTACGAAGTATCCTGTTTGAATATTTTCTGTATTAAACTATCTATCATGGCTGTCACAGGAGTTAGATAAAAGTTATTGGGCGTTAGATCCACATCAGACGCTAGTCGCAGCGGTCCTGTCATCGACTAAATAGAATTGATCGATTTCGACCTCACAATTTTACATTATTATAATAGGTATGAAGGTATCAATACTATCAATAGATTTAATGTCGAGACTCGTAACTCGCTCTTTAGTGTTCAACATCAGTGTGTTGAAATTCGTTAGTATTTACCAACCTATAGACTATTTGTTTCTCATTCCAATGTGAATATCGTACTCACACAGTGATTCGGCACACCATCATGAGAAATAGCCAGAATAAGTATTAAAATCGTCAGTCATTGATCAAGCAAGTAATTACATTTTCATGATAACTTTGTAGAAGCAATGACAAAATTTAACCAATCCAATGCCAATGATCGGGCCCTGACTTGACATACAAAATCGGGAAGTGGGTGGACTGGTTAAAGGTCCACGATGCAAGCGGGTCGTCAACCTGACACAACTTTCTTGATTAACTCCTCGTGCTTATTTCATTATGAATACTTAAATTAAGCCATTTCTGTCCATCTTCAGCTTATTAGTTGATGACGTGGAAGCAATTCCCTTAAATGATTTTTTTTAACGTAAAGTACTTTATTAAACCTCTGGCGTATTTTATAAAAGAAAAACGAACATCTCTATAGCGAATTAGCGCATACCTGAGCACAAAATACCATTACGGCAGGCTTTATTCGAGCTTTCACAGTCAACCCTTTCAATCAACTTACTCAATGGCGCTCCATCAGGTACGGTCCCTTTATGTCGCGTCCATAACCTCTCATTCTGTAATTAGGCCCGAGGTCCGATCGAGTAGACAGGATGTCGTATTATAATTTTTTTGCAAACCCTTTTCCCTCACATCTCTTTGATTGCAACGATTAACATTACAAGATATTAAATTTCTTGGATGTCGTGCGTGAGCCATTTTGATTCATACAGAATATTTGGCTTAGGAGGAGCACACTAAACATCGAGGTCGAACATGACGTAAAATGTGGTTTATAGTTGTATGGCTGTTATGCCCACGCTGAGCATACTGTAATACGATATCTCGTGTGGAATTATTGATCGATTGTACGAACTGGGGAAGTGAATACGGTGAAAGGAATAAAGAATTCCATGGGGAAATTGGAATCTCGCAATTAGTTTCATCCTCGAAAACTTCACGTCGTCGCGCGAAGTAGATTAAATTCCATAGGGACTCGAGTGTGAAAATTCGTAGAGTTCAGAATTGTTCTGAAAAGTTTTGATGTGTCTAAAATTAATTTTCCGGGATCACCCTTCATCGCAGAAAAGGAAATTCCTAGTTACTAGAACCCAAATAATCCAAACAAAAATATTTTTTATAAGTTTCGATGGCAGCAGATACCTGGCTGGACTGGAAATACAAATGGCAATGAACAATGACCGAAGCCTGCTTTCCAGCTAACATCACATTCCACGGCGAAGCAGGTGGCGACACGTCGCAGCTCCTCCGGACCGGTCCTCGGACTCGTCCGCTACTCGCAAAAAAATGCATTCGCCATTACCCACGTTTAACCGTTTCGCTTGGCCGTGTTAACTGCAACAGTGTCCATAGAATCTAGCCATCAAAGAATACTAATCTTGAAAAGCAATCAATTAAAGTTTTTGTACAATCGACAAAATGACGCTCGTTCTCTGAATTCATATTATTTTTTATTTGCCCTCACATCATGTTCGAGGAGTCAAAAGTTATCTTTCATTTACGCTGTATTCGAATCGACACATTAGCAACGAACGTCGTCAATGTTATCTTAGGAGTCAACGTCCATTTATGTGCAAATGAACAGCTATTTATTTACAACATTTTGCAATCGCGGTAGTTGTTTAATTTATAATATTTTTTTATGGTCCATCTTTGCTTGCTTTATTTAATTTGATGCCAAATTAGAAATTAAATGTTATGATTGATTTTAATTAAGAATTTCCTATTCCTAGAAAACTTATCAAATGCAATCGGTTCTACATTTTCCTTAAAATTTTCACCTTTGCCGTTAAGACACCTGTAGGCTGTATGTAACGAGATGTGTTTTGTGATCCCTATAACTATCAGCAAATCCACTTTCTAAATGCGTGATTTCAAACTGGAGTCAAGTTCGAGGGGTCGAGATCGAGTTATGACGTGGCGAAAACAAAACGAGTTTGAATCGATTCCGTGCATTCCGACGCTTCACGGATTCCTCTCGGAGAATGCGAGCCCGCGACTCTATATAATGATTATAATCTCGATTTAGTGGTCGATTCGTCATCGTCTGATTTAGTTAATGGAATAGGCAATAAGCGTGTGAAACGGGTGTGATGACTTTTGATTGTGCTCATAGAAGCCTTTGGGAATAAGTCAGCGGTAATGGACACTGTCACGGTTCAGCACCTGTCTCTATTAAACTTTTGTGTCGCGACAACAATTTTGATGATGTTTTTCATAGCTCCCACGACGCCCAACCCAGCCTATGTAATATCAGTGTAAAAAAATATTCCAGGGATTGGATTGTATTGTTGACTGTATTGATGAGATGCCGACCATCTAGTTTTGGCTAAATCTTTGTTTTCTGCGTTCAAGGGTCTTCTGCGTTCAACTGTCTTCAACAGTCTTGTTTTAATCCCCGTGTTGTCCTGCTTTTAATTCTGCGTTATTTTGCAATGGTTGAGGAGCAAAACTGGCATTATCATTAGCATTGTTCTGAGATACAACTTGGCAGATAGTAAAAACATGACATTTTGGTGAGGTCCTGGAGGCTGGAGGATGCAGGACGCGGTCGCATGGGAGCGGAATGCGGTCCGGCGGGCGGGGGTGGGCGCGGGCTGCGGCGGGAGAAGGGGAAAGGAGCGCGCTTGCGCTCGCGCAGAGCCGGCCTATAAACTGCGACGGAGTGGTTAGCGCGTCCCGTAAAGCCCGTAATTATTATGCCGTGAGAGTGCACGGCCGATCACCCCGAGCCCATAACGCCACTGAGCATTGTCTTAATGACTGTTGCGAACTGCACTCATTAAAAACGTTATTGAGTGCATTAGCTATAATTGTAGTTCCATCGAGTTTGCTTCTTGCGGTTAGCTGTACTGTAAGGTAGAAATTATGCGTTGTGTTGTGGTTAAATCAATGAGGTGGAAAGCTATTGATCATTACTCTATAATCGGACGAGCCAGAACAATAGTTCTATATTTTGTAAAAGATTTTATAACAATTCACTGTGGCAGATAATTACTTATTCAATTAGCTAGGTACCTTTTTTGATATTGTGTGCCTCAGCGATTAAATAATTACGATCGGTGAGTGGTTAACGGTTGGAATCGGACAATCGCACTTTAATATTATCAGCGCAGCGCACCACTCAGACATTCTTGCTGCATCGATTGTGGTTTTCATTATTCATTGGATCAACGGTTAACTTTGTTCCTCGTAGCATTGTATCCATATGTACTTAGTGTTTTCTTCTGCTGTAATTGTGTATATTAAATAAAGATTAGGGGAAGTCTTAGTGCATAACTTAATGCTTTCTTTAAAGATTAAAAAACATGCACTGCACAATCAATCATAATTGTTACAGCATTATCAATATCTCGTTGTTAACGAGGTTTAGTTTCTAAGCTTAAATTCGTTGAAACAACTTATGTTACTATTTTAGTAACATCTTATATGGATTTTCTTTTGTCAAATTCACAAAGTTTTGTTGGATTACCTCGTTTAGTACCTACCTACCGACATCAAAGTGTTCTTGAAGCTAATCGCTTAAAATCAACAATGGACACGTGAAGATTCGTCAGTTCATTACAGTTTTATCTTATCGGCGCGGATGGTGCAAGTGCAAGCTTTAATACTTTTTTGACATATTCTTTCGTCATGGTTTACTGACATTCCAAACTATTTGAAGACTTTTTTGTACTTAATTAATCGATAAGTATATCGTATTAATATCCTGATCCTCATTTTTTGTTGTGCTAAATATTGAGGTGGTTCACCATCAGATAAAATGCCTCGTTGAAATCTCGCCGCAAGTTTTTGCCGACAAAAACTCGAGTTTGCATCAACGAGTGTAAATCTATCGACGTTGGTGGTGCAGTCGGGGAAAAAATATAACATAAATATTGTACATTCTGAAACAAAAACAATTCAGTGTTTTGTTTTCGTATACGTTTCCGGTTTTCGGCAGACGGATGGACGAGCACGTGTGATACGATCTATTCTACATGTAATAGAATGTAATGGTAGACGCGAGGCGTCAAAGGAGGGGATTGGTATCACGCGGAGTTATGAATGAACGTGGACCTCCGGGTCGGCGCTAGCGCAGGGGGGGCGGGGGCCGACCGCTGATGGAATTCCAAAAACTCGAGTGGGCGATGTCGATGCGCTAACGCATAAAAAACGAGCCGACACAATAGTTCGCCTCGGGCGAACGTCGCGTCGAGGTGCGACCGTCCCTTTACCAACACAAATATCCTCTAATCGCCTGAAACGTTATAACGACATACGGTTGCGTTATGGTTTGTTAAAATAACAGAATAATGAGCCTCCTGTTTGGTTAACATGACAAAGACAACTCGTGGAATGCCGTTCATCTCGCCGGCGGCGCCTGTTCCGCGGCCGGCTTGTTGATTGAAAACCCTAGTTTCCCATTCGATCTGGTGCCAGGTCACGTACGTTGAACCTCGGCTTTCTACGCAGACTGCCGCCGTTTAAGGCGTTGCTAATACACTTACAGCTCGAATTGGAAGCGGACATCACCGCTGCATTTCTTGCTAAAAGCTTCGGACGATTCGAGATAAGAAATTCTTGATTAAGAATTCATAAAACTATACATTTTAGGTCTTGTATTGAGTAACGTTGTTTTTCTCGTGTGAAAAATAACACGAAACAAAAATTCGTGGAGTCGGAACGGAAGGGGCGCGGGGCGGCCGATGCAGCGGCAATAAAGCCTACCTGCCCGATGTAGATGTTATCTCGTTCGGTCAAAGGCGCCGACCGCCTCCGTGCCTTACTCTTGCGAACTCGAATAAGGACTCTACTTAACCAAAATAAAGTTTAAAATTGTAATGTGCATCAACATGCTAACAAACACGTAACGGTGTGGAATTACAACACTTTTGTTAGATTGTAAGCTTTTGTCATACTTACAAATATACTTTAGACATAAACACGGCACTTTACCGCGATAAGTACCGAGGTGGGCGATGCACGGTCGCAATCTTCTCTATTTATTCTAATATCATTAACTTTTGAGTTATTAAGGCGTATCAATTTACTCGGGGATCCATCTTTACCGTACGTTGTCTGTTATAAAAATTCTTCTGAAATAGCGTTGATCCCATCCCAATGAGTCCAATAAAGACGCAGGAATGTGGGCATTGTATCAATTAACATAGACATTAAAGTTGGTAGATGAACGGGCGAGCTGGTCCGGCCAGTATAAATAAACACGAGATGCAGCTGCATTGAGGAGTTATTGGAATCAAAAAGAATGTTTGGAGAGAACAACGCTCGGCAGTACACGATGAAAGACGAGCGCACGCGTTCGTGTATTGTATAAGTATTTTTTTCTTTGAAAATAAAGTTTGAAAATTATCACTGAATATCACGATTGGAAATAATCTCTTACCTGTTAAAATCCCTCTTTAAAGCGTGGAGATTATGGCTGAATCCTCGGAATTGTCTGAATCCTTTATTCCCATCTGCCCCCTTCGAGCTTTGCCACCGGGGTGGTGGTTGGGTTGACACTAATAGGTGGCGTTTACCCACCGGGGTGGTAAACATCATCTATTAGTGCCACCCGATGGCAAGCTCGAAGGTGGCAGATGGGAATAAATAGGTGCCATTGACCGCCGGGGATGTAAACGCCAACTAGAGTCTACGAAAGATGAACCGGAAATGGAGGCGCCACTTTCCCTGTTAAATTAACGTTTAGAGGTTATTGAAAAGGTGCAAAATTAGTTCCATTTCTAACCGAGACTCATCTTTCGTTGACCAAACTTTATTAGTGCCAACCACCCCCCCGCGCCCCGGTGACAAAGCTCTGAGAATAAAGGCTCGAAATAGGCCTAGACTTGTATTATTATCTATTCTGTGGCCTAGGTACGTCTTGCTGCAGTGCAGTAGAATATCTATCTATAGTGAGCAGTTAAGATGAACAATAACAATCAGACATGCTTAGTCCAAGAATAAATAACTGATGTCGTTCGTCGGACGAAAATAAGTAACAAATTCTCTACATGTTGGGTATTGCCTTGGATATACCAGCCATTTAACGATTTGGGTCACTCACGTAGTTGATCAAACGAATTGCTCAAATTGATTCTACATCGTATCGATTCCATTTAATGACATAATTGGTGTTAAAAGCGAAATCTATTCAAATAACTTCAACGAAATTCTAAATGTAAGTCGTATTTTGGTCGAAATGTATTATTATAACTATTCAGTGGTGTAATGTGGATCAGAATTTTTATTTACCCACACTCACACTATCACTATCCCAAAATTGATTGATTATGAATCAAATGTTTGTGTAAAATACTAGACTACCTACTACTTGTACTATTATTTATTAAAATTACAATCTTAACAAACTGATTTTGTTGAACGATTTCAGAATTCATTTAGCACGCTATTCTGACTTCATTCCATCTCACACACACGTCACATGCGACAGCCAACATCGAAAACTTGTAAAACTTATAATTCATCAAAAATCATCTACCTACCTATATTTTAGTTTATTTCCAAAAGTAAAATCCATCGCGCTACGAAGGCGTGAACTTCAGATGAAGCAACCGTCAATTTCAAAATGACAAATTCTTAGAAACTAAGTTTCTTATTTTTAACCGACTTAAAAAAGGAGGAGGTTATCAATTCGATTATATATTATTTATGATTTTGATGATAATTTTTTTGTTTAATAGAGTTTTCTTGCGAGATGGGGATGGTTGGGGATTTTAGAATAAAAAAAAAGTCCTCCATCCAGCCCCACCCGACTTCATTCATAAGACGTTTTTTATTAAAATTGATATATGCGTATTGGTGATTTTAATATATTTTTTTCCTTTTTAGAGATATTTGATTTTGATTTTGAAGCTGTTTTTGATTTAAGGTTTTTGAAGGCTTTTCTTTTTTTTTTAACTTTTTCATCAGTAACATGTTGCTGCAAATTATACATGATCAAAGACCTAAAAAGCAAAATTAAAAAGTTATCTCAATGTATCGTTACTATAAACAAAACACTCGCGCGTTTCAAACATTCTTTTATCAGTTGAAAAGTGTTTGCAACTTTTAAAATTGCATCGTATCAGCAGCGGGAAGATCAAAGCAAGGCTTCCTCGTATTTATATACGAGACCAGTAATTCATAACGCCTGCCTAGCCGACCTACTTGGCTACACTATTTTCGTACACACCAGATACATTGCGCCTACAGTGAAACGAAACAGTGACACCTCGTTATATTTACTTTACTACTAGGCACAACATAACTAGAGAAGTGTAAATAAACTGTCACCTTATTTCTTCATCTTTTTTGGCAAGAATTCTCAGAAGGGGATTTCGACAGACTTACCATGTTAGGATGGATTCTTTCAAGTAAACTTTGGTTTTGACGACCTCCGTGGTCGAGTGGTTCGCACGCCGGTTTTCAAGGCGTCACCATCTCTTGAGGTCCCGGGTTCGATCCCCGGCTGGGTCAATGTAGAAAATGAACTTTTCAATATTGTCTCAGGTCTGGGTGTGTGTCATACCACCGTTGTTTCTGATTTCCATAACACAAGTGCTATAGCTACTTACTTTGGGATTGGAGCAATGTATGTGATGTTGTCAAATATTTAAAAAAAAAAAAAAAACTTTGGTTTACTACATTGACGAACTGTTTTATTGCAAACTCTAACTTAGGTACTTACACCAGTTTTTTTTGCCTGATTCCTAAAGTAAATAATATTTTGAAATGTGGTTCCTTGATGAACAATACATTACGAAATGTAGGAAGTGAAAATTGATATAACTATTATTATGATAGTCTTATTTATTGCACATAAATTCAGTAAATAACTTCAGGTGTGCTGTCATTTAATTTTGAACTGAAAAAGCAACTGAGAGTGAACTGGTGTACAATGAATAAGATACAATATTGAGTTCCTTGATCACTTTATTCGACTTTTATTACATTTTGTGAACTTCTAAATGGAAGGAAGCTATTATAATAATTTATTAACGAGAAGCTAAATTTTCAAAACATGAACACTGCACGATGCAAAGACTAGGTATGTTATTGCATTTTTATGGGCATTGCCTGAAATAAATGATTTGATTTGATTGCGTCATAATAGCTGTGGCTGTGATAATTTAAAAATACAGGTATTTACTTATTATTTGGACGTTACCGAATATATCAATGTTGACGACACATTAAAACAGATGTGCATTATCTAAATAAAGTTACTACATATTAAATCAGTTACTTCATTTAATACAATAAAAAACTCATTGCTCTTTAGAAACTGAAAGTGATAACTCTTTCAAATCATGTAACGATTACTTGTGTATCGGTCACGCAAATGTATATTTCATTGTGTATTATGTATAATTTATGGAAGATCATTGCGCTTTATACATCCTGAATAAATGTTCGTCAAAATGTGAAATCAATAATTCATTACCATATGGAAAATAGTTAGGTACCTATATAGGTACTTCGATTCGGTTTATGCTTCTTTAGCTGAAACGCGATTGCCACAAAGTATATTTTTCTGATCTTTCTTTTCGTTCTGGAATTAAAAAATAAATTAATAGCATTGTCATTTTATCTAGTCGTTTTTCGTACCGAGAACATGTTCGCTTCGCCTTGAACCTAAAAGTAGAAAAAAAAATGTGAAGATACCAATCAAAGTATTTTTAAGGTAAAATCACACGATTTTGACTATTTCACTCTTACTATCTTAGTGAAAACAGCCACCCCAGTTGCTTTTGTTAATACAACAAAGTACCTAATCAGTTGACTTATTGTTTACTAGCTTCCGCCCGCGACTTTCTCTGTGTTGACCCTATACCATGGGAACCTTTGATCAGGATAAAAAATATCCAAATTTTTTAACATTTATAAACTCAGTTTGCAAAATTTCATACAAATCCGTGTAGTTGCTTTTGCGACCAAACATCGGAACTTTCACATTTATATTAGTTTTGGTAGGATTTTTGTCTATCATAATTTTCTTTTGCTGATGAACCTTTGGCTTCCTAGAAATTTTCTCATTTCTTAGAAACCAAATTGCAGTCATCGTGATAAATGTTAATGACGTCTAGGTTTATTCGCGATCGTGACATGCCATATATAACATTATTTATTAAAATAAACATTGTATTGTTTGTAATCTGTTATTATAAATAAATGTTACTCATCACAACTGAGTGATACAGACAAGTATTATTATTTATTCTGAGTAGGTGCCTATGTAGTTTGCAAGTCAGTAGCTGTTGGTCTATAAAACGGATAAACAAGAGAATTCTTTTTTTTTATACAATCGTACCCTTCATTCTCAGTTTTTTGGTCGTTAATGTTAATATTACGTACTACAGTTACGTTTAACGTACAAAAACGTTACCAGTTACCACTTCAAGAAACCTCAAACTCGCGCCACAGAATATATAATAGTATGCTCGCGCACCCTTTATTGCAGGAATTTGAATAAGAATAAGAATTGAAATCAGACAATCACAGAATATAATAATAGCATAAGAATAAATCTTAGTTAAAAGATTGCTGCGCGTAGGTACACCTAGGTACCCTTTGATGCAATCACGCGTAGGTACCCCTCTGGTTTGGACTAGAGATACACCTTTTTACAATGAGCTTATTTTTAGTACTATGTATTATATATTCTGTGCTTATTTTATATTATTTTGCAGATATGATCAACATTTTCATAATTTATTTATAAATATGAACCTACTGTCATTATGATGTCATATATCATACTTTGGTCACAGTTTAACAATCTTTGGTTTGCATTAACCACACATAACTTATAATAAACAAAACAACCTTTAAAAACTAATAATTAAACTGTTTGTATAGCCTTCTTGTTTTGATAAGGATCAAATATACACAGAACAGTATTTACTTCTTTAAACTACAAAGACGTTAACGAATCGTCAAACCATTCGGGCGTTTCCGTAGAAAAGGTGTGTGGTATGGCATGGTTGGCCTTTGTCCGGCCGAGGGATGCTCGTGCGCAGGTAGGGGTGAATCACCCTCCACCATTACTCATACATTTGACACTTGCCGCGTCAATTCCATCGCCGCTTAACTCTCGTTAGTTTATTTATCGTTCGGCTCGGCCCAGCAATGGTTGTCGCATTAATCGGATTTGTCTGATTTAATGCGCGCGCGCAGACGACAGTCGGTTGATTTATTTCGCGGTTGGTGGCGCCGCTGAACGCCCGTTTTGCGTTAACTTTCGAACTATTTGTTGCTTATTGGTCTTTTTTAATAACATACCTATGTTCAAGTTTACCTTATTCAGCGAACTAAATTAAAGGAGATTTATCCACAGAAATAATGCTTAACTTGTAAACGATACGATTGAATTTCGTCTTAAAATAAATCCAATAATATTTGCTACATTGATCAAGTTCTGTCTAATTTTTAGCGCATGTAGAAAAAAAGTTATTTAATTACGAGTATTTTTTGATATGGGAACACTACGGAAATAGCGACTCATTGAAAAATTTTCTGTTATAGTACTGTCAAACGGCCATTTTTATCTTTGTTCCTTTTCTTGCACATTCCTACACTCTGAAGTGGAAGCGAAACGCAAACAAAAATGGCCGCTTTGACAGTACTATTCTTATTTGGCTCGCATAGTGCATTGAATTTTCACAGACAATTTGAAGTCCATATAATTCTTTTCCTTTTTTTTCAAAATTAAGTAAACAAAATGTCAATTTGGCATGATCTGTTGGTTGACATTTGGTTGACCGATACCACAAGTACAAGAGATAAGAATCACAGATTAAAAAGTACCGTAAAAGCACACAACATGAGACAGTTTTCAGTTTTAATTGATTATATCTTTTTGAATTTTTGATACGATGCTATCAAAGTATAACATATTTTTGAGTCTATGGTTCAGGATGAAGAAGCACATCACACGCGTGGACAAAACAGTATGCTAGATTTTATTTTATTTTTTTTGTTGCTGTCTCAATTTACCTTCAATTGTTGCAAACATGAGATAGTATAAGAAACTCATAGTATTTCTTGTAACACTTAACTGCTTTTAACATGAGACATTAAAAATAATGAAATATTGAATTTCCACAAATAATTTTGTAAATATGTTGCATACAACTCGAGAAATTAAATAAATCAAATTTTCATCTTTAAAAGTTGGTTCATAATTTTAAATGGTTATAATATGTCAAATAAAAACAAAATAACATAAAACCAATCATAAAATCTTCCAAAAATTGACAAAATAACAAAAAACATTTTAACATAAAATAGAGAATGCGGGTAATTTGAGACATGTCTCAATTTGTGTCCTCATTCTCAGGTTTTCCTAAGAGCTAAGTTTTGAGATAACTATTTAAGTTTTTTCGATAAATCTAAAACTGAACTATATTCTACTTAATATATTTCTTTAAAAAAACACGTAAATTAATATCTCTGCTGCTTATTTGAGACTTTGCACCTAATTTGAGACTATGTACCTAATTTGAGACTTAGTCTCAGATTACCTTCCAATAAAAAAAACATTCCCATCTGTGACAAAATATTATTTTAATCAGGTAACACTATACCAAAAATGTCAAACATGTACTCAAATTATCTATGGAAAAGTGTCTCACACACAAAGTTAAATTATTAACTTGATATAAATCATTGCAGTTTTTTACCAATAACCAGAGTTTTGTGGCGTATTTTATTCAGAAATATATTGGAATATAAATTTAGCGTCAATTTCTTATTGAATGCCACCTTATTGGTCTAAGTTTCTTCTCGACAGCAAAATGACGTTCACACGTAACAACTTTGGAAAAAAACTGTCAGTATTGCTGTAGCAGTAACGATACCACATGCAATAATATATGCCTCGGAAGTTTTGTCTCACATTATATTCAAGTCTCATGTTGTATGCTTTGACGGTATACAACTTTTAGCATAAAAGATCGGGTCTCCTTTAAATTAGCTTCCCCAAAAAGACAGCTTGTTTTGATGTTTCGAATAACAGTCGCTATACTTGCAGATTGGTTATGCAGTGGCGCACAGTAACATTTAACAAATACTGTGCTGTAAGACCAAACAATCAATATAAACAAGTTTATTAAAGTTTGATTAATTAAATGTATAACTAAGTCCAGAGATCAATTAACATCTCAGAATCTAATTACAAAAACTTGACACCCGGCTTTATATGCTTGATAACCGCAAGGTGTTACTTAACTGACAGTAGCTTGTGGTTTGGTCAAGTGGAATGACAAATTGATAAGAAATTTAATGACCAAAATAACAAGAGCATCCTAATTGGATAGCAATTTGACACCCACTTAATAGATGTGTGTGAACAAGTAATAAAAAAAAACTTTTGTGGTTGTTTTTCAAATAAGTTTACTAGCAATTTTATCCACTTTTTTTCGTGATCGTTTTCATTTCAGTAAGAGAACAGCCAATTAAAGTTCTGAAATGTCTTCAAGAGTCAAAACGAGTGTAAAACGCGGCGCGTTTGTTTGAGCTCAAAAGCGGTGCGGTGGTGGCGAAACAATGCTGGCTTGGCTATAGATGTAGATAAGATACTCTCCTATGTTATGTTGTAGCTAGACAAACTATACAATATGGGTTCCGCTGAAACGTACCGCCCGAAATCCGTGTTATTACTTAAACAAAGCCATTGTAATCACGTAACACCGGTAAAATGTTTAAGACCCCTGGATTAACGCCTCTATTCAAATACCGCTCTTACTGCCTTGTTTAGAGGTTTAAATTCCTTCATAATGATGCAGGTAACCGACCGACCACACGTAGAAATTATTGTAGTTCACCCGTGGACATAATGAGGATCAGTAACAGGTTCGAATCCTATAGTTTTATTGATATAATATAAACACATATTGATAGCTATGAAACCCAGTGAAAGAATTTTTGAAACCCGTTTGGAAGGGTTTGAAGGAAATGCCAAGCTCAATGCAATATGTGCTTTATCACGTACGACATAAGGTTCGCGTACGTCGCGATGACGTCATAAGGACCCCCAAAAAACCTGTATTTTAGCTCTTATAACTTCTCAGGTTTAAGAGATATCGTAAAATTTTTTTCACAGTTAATCATATATGGTGGCATTAGCTTTCTAATGAGCCATTAAAAAAAAAATCGTTACTGATCCTCATTGAAGTCAATATAGTTGTGCAGTTTATTGTTGTTGTAAGATGTCGTTCTGAATACGGCGCGCGGCGGGCACGCATCGCTGGCTCCTAAATAGAAGTGAGCACTTATTTAGCCACACATGCCCGATCACCGTGGGTGTTTTATGTCCGGCAATGTAATTGAATGAGAAACAAGTTAATAACGAACAAGCACACACTCACTCATGCTATGACCAATATGACTAGGGCTGCCATCTCTAAAACCAGTCGCCCAGGACCGGAAGCGTAAAAACCCCGGACTTTGGAGCCTTGACCCCGGACATTTGTTTTTTTATATATTAACTTTTAGCTTGTTTTAAAAATAAATTTTACCCAATACTTGACTGATAAAATAGAATTTTAAGCGCTTTTTCGCATAAAATAGTGTGTTTTACTAGTTATGATGTAGAGCCGGGGTGTTCAACACAGTTTTGTGGAGGGCCAGGGTCCAGGTTTAGTAGTTTTGCAACCGTAGCGGGCCAAAAATAAATGCCCAAGTAGCCAGGGGCGGCCCGTAAAAAAATGGCTGCGCAGCGCGATTTTAAGTCAGTTTCATTTACTAACCTTGTAATCTTGCTTGTTCATAGTAACAAAAATTGGCCGCGCAGCGCGATTTTTTGTCATTTCCATTCACTAACCTTGTAATCTTGCTTGTTCATAGTAACAAAAATTGGCCGCGCAGCGCGATTTTTTGTCATTTTCATTCACTAACCTTTTAATCTTGCTTTTTTTCATTTTAAATTTTAAAACCACGCCTAGTGAAAGACGCGGAAAATTCGCATAGTGAAGTGAGGCTCTGAATGAATATGTAGTTCTTTTTGAGCGGAGTTTGATCCAAAACCCGGACTTTCATTATAGTCCGGGTTTTACCCGGACTACAATCACAACCCCGCCCGGACGCTCCCCGGACGCCCTCCAAACTAGGACAAATCCGGGGAAACCCGGACGGATGGCAGCCCTAAATATGACCATGGTAGACCACGTAATTTAGCTACTTTTTTATAAACGTGTAAAATGTTTATAACATCTGAATTTGTTCATAGGTATTACCTATGGCCATTATTTTTGCATTGCATCTCAGCAGATTTTGTTCACTGCAAAGTACATTTTTATTTTGTTATCCTAACTAAACACAAAACAAAGATTTTTTTTTTCTGCTATCTATTTTCTGACTTCTGAGATCCTAAACGTCAATGAAAGATGATTCAGCAGCATAATGAACTAAAAATAATAGAAGTAATTAAATTAATTACTTCCTCTTTATACAAATCTCAAAGAATGCGTTGATTAAAAAGTGGTAGAACCAGAACACAATACACATAAAGTATGTATTGTTTGAGGTTGGAACTGAGGCGTAATTTGGAATGTATTTAAGGCCGCAACTGTGCTAACTGTGACACTTGTGCAAAAATGGCTCAATGATCACCCGTCTCCCTCCCACCTACCAGGTAACTTACGAATTGATTGTTGTAAAATTATTTAGATAAGTAGGTAGGTATACATTGTTCTATTATTATATTATTATAATACACTTGGCAAATACAAACAGACCTACTTATTTAAGTTAGTAGGCTAAATAATTGTTTAATTTAATTAAAGGTTGAATGAAGCAAGCGTTGCTAAATAATTATTGTGATTGGGGTTCTTAACTATTTAAAGATTGTTAAACTTGTTTAAGTACTCGTAAGTAAATTGAAAGAGTGTGTGGTTTTATAAAGCCAATTGTTTTATAAATAGAACGTGAATGAAAGGTTTGAAAGATTTGAAACAAGACTTTTCAAATACCGAACAAAATTTTTACAGGTATTTGCAATTATTTTAGTACTGGCCAGTTTATTAGCCAAAAAAAAGAAAAACCTCCTTCAAGAAACCTGAAACAAAAACAGCTTCAAAATTAAATACCTCTAAAAACCAAGAAATAATATTCAATTAATTAGTTACGCATATCATTATAATAAAATATGTACGTCTATTGAAGTCGGGTGGGGCTGGAAGACAACTTCTTTTTTTATATTTCTAAAAGCCCCACCCGACTTCATTAGACGTACATATTTTATTATAATGATATGCGTAACTAATTAATTGAATATTATTTCTTGGTTTTTTAGAGGTATTTAATTTTGAAGCTTTTTCTTTGAAGAAGGAGGTTTTTCTTTTTTTTTTAAATGCTTTTTTATTTTCAACTTTTTAGTGGTAGGTAGGATGTAAACAAGCGTGTAGATATTTTTTAACTTTATATAATATTTTCAATAAGACAATGCCCATAACTCAATTTCCAAGTTTACGATGTTTGTTTTTGAGGAGTTCCGTTGTGTCTTTATAGTCGAAGTCTAGTTTAGAACGTTGCATCGCAGACCATGGTTTGGTTTGTTTTGGATTGTCATAAAGCTACCAAAATCTAAATTACTTTACATATACTATTTGACTTTGAGGAGTTCCCTTTTGCATCTTCAAAGTTCAATACCGATGAAATTAATATGCGACCACTCTTGAAGTATACCCTTTCAAACAAAAAAAGAATCATCTAAATCGGTTCATAAACAAAGATGTTATGTCCGAAATCCCGTAAAAACTTGTGCGATGGCAAGCTAAAAAATTTATATTTTTCAGGATTATGCAAAAACTACTGGCCAAATCTCTGTAAAAATTTCATGGGACACACACGAACTATGTTCTTTAAGATAAAAAAAGAATTTTTAAAATCGTTTGACAACTGACGAAATTATGTTAAAACATACATAAAAAAAATAAAAATAAAATACCGACGACTTGAGAACCTCCTCCTTTTTTGAAGTCGGTTAAAAAAATCCCAAGAAGTTTTATATCCTCCTGGAAGTTAGAAAAAAAATTTGGAACTGGCCAGATAACACGGTTCCTTTTAAAAATACAATAAAAACATCGTACTGAAAAAAGCATTTTAAAAAACTATGTTCTTTGAAATAAAAAAAGAATTGTACAAATCGGGTAACAACTGACGAAGCTATGTTAAAACATACATAAAAAAAAATTAAAAAAAATACCGTCGACTTGAAAACCTCCTCCTTTTTTTGAAGTCGGTTAAAAAAGCAAAACCTCCTTCAAAAATCTTAAAAAAACAGCTTTATAAAAAGCAAGAAATAATGTTCAAGTCGATTAATTATAAAACACGTCTATTGAAGTCGGGTGGAGCTGAAAGTATTTTTTTTACTTATTGCATTGTATATATTCTATTCTAAAAGCCCCATCCGACTTCAATAGACGTGTTTTATAATTAATCGATTTGAACATTATTTCTTGCTTTTTATAAAGCTGTTTTTTTAAGATTTTTGAAGGAGGTTTCGCTTTTTTTAAAAGGTTTTTTATTTTAAACTTTTTTGTGGTAGGTAGGTATGTAAGCGAATATTTTATAAAATAAAACGTTATAATGTTTCACATTTTTCAATGGTAGGTATACCCCGAGTAACTTCCACAGGAGTTCCGTTAGGCCTTCGCAGTTCTACTCTAGTCAACGTTCTTGACAATAGATAGGTCCTTAACTTATTTTTGATTGTCATAAATCTACCAATATTTCAATCACTGTACAGTTCCTATTTGATTTTGAGGAGTTCCCTAGTGTATATTTAAAATTCAAAATCCAATACCAATGAAATTAATATGGTATCATCTTTAAGGTGTCTTCTTTCAAACAAAAAAAGAATCATAAATCGGTTCTTAAACAAAAAAGTAATGGTTGAAAATCCGTTTGAATTCATAGAAAAAGGTAACGAAAATGACAGTATTTTCAAGATTACACGAAAACTACTGAACCGATTTCAAAATTTCAAAAAATGGGACTAACTTGCGTACAAACACATGTTATAACGTTTGAATCATTTCAATCGGTTCAGCCGTCTTCGAGTAATCGGTGTACATACATAGTAAAAAAAAAATATACACTCGACGAATAGATAACCTCCTCCTTTTCAAATTTTTGAAGTCGGTTAAAAAGACAAATGAATGTAAAACCATGAAAGAAACACTCGTTCGCGAGTTTTTAATGATGAATTATCATTAGATATTTTTTTCCATTTCTTTGCGTTGTTTTGATACAGTCGCGCGATTGAAGCCGTTCAATAAACATATTTTTTTTAATTCCGCAGACAGTTCAGACTAATTGTTTTATCGTATTTTTATCGAACTCAATTTAAACTAGTTGTTGTTCATGAACGAATGTTGCCAATGAAAACGTTAGTAATTCTTAATATTAAAATGATTGTTACAAATTCTTTTATTAAAGACGTTAAATAAGAAGACTGTTAAATATTATCTTGTTTGCACTCATGTCTAATTTTAGATCATTGTAATAATACAACAAGTTTTAATAATACGAGTTTTAATAATACAACAAGTTTTAATTGTAAATGATCGCCAGTTGTCAAAAAAAATAAGTTGGTCCCGGCTGCATAAATTTGCAGTCGTTAACAACCACCAATCCTCATTGGGCCCACGTGGTGGGCTATGTTAAGGTCCATCCTCCTTATCCACCCACCCTTCCCGGTCGGTAGGCATCCCCAGCAGTGGGGCATTAAATATGGCTGATGCCGGATAAAAGGATATTTTCTTAATAGTTAAATGCAGGCAGATGTACAGCACGAAGTCCATAGCAGCAGGGATCTCGGGTTATGTAAATATGCGTCTTGACGGGGCGCGCGCGCACTGAAACTTCATTATAATATGATAAAATAAAATTAAAGCGCCTTGCACACGCGTTACATTAACGCTTAGGGTTGGATAATCCAAAATTTCTTTTTGGCTGGACTGGATTTTGCACCCTTAAATTAAAATGATTCCTTATTCTACGTAATTAAGTAATTAATGTTTTTAGAAGTCAATTCAATGTTTTGTTATTGATAAAAACCCTTTTTGTATGCCGTTCTAAACTAAGGTGACAGCAGATAGTGAGTGCGATGAGAATGATAAGATTGTGAGTGATAAACACGATGATAATTTGTCGTTTGATACATAAAAAGGTTAAATAATCACAGATTGTATAATCAGCACATATCAATAAGTGGATCTTTTACATTAATTCATAATAACGAATATATAAACAAGAATTATCTAATATATAAAATCGTTAAACCAGAACGAGACAAAAAGCGAGATGGCGCTCTACGAAACTTTTTTGACACGTTTCTCTTAAACGGCACAATATTTCTCGGGAATTTGTGTGTAATTTGATTCATTGATGCCGGGAATCGCGAAAAACCCAAGAAAATATGACATTGGGTGTTTAAATTTTGAATTATAAGCAATATAAAATCGCAGATTTTCGTAATAATATAAGTAATATTATTTTCGCAGGGTTGCTTAGTTACCACTGACTGACTTATAACCTGTTGATTCTCTCTGATTGTCATCACAATTGTCATGTGATTGTCATTAGAGCATGCAAAATTATTATTTTAATTATATGAAATATGAGAGGGAAATCACGTTTTTATTTCGTCGATTAAATATTGTCATCAGTGTCAAATAAAATTTAATAATTTACGCGAGTTTCTGCGTCCAAATGGTTCGCTCAGAATTTATACCAAAGCTGCAAGGAAGTCTGTGCTGTGCTACGCTGCAGCCGTATGGTATAGGTACATAATGCACCTCAGTTTTTATTGTAAAGAGAGCTTAGCTCAGTAGTCTCAGTACTCAGAGAATGGTGCTTATTTTATTGACGAAAGCTTATAGGACGTGTAGTTCCACAGCGTTACCTGTGCTTGCTAAAGTTTTCCTTGCTGAACTTGAGATTTTTCGGGCGGGACCATTTGCGGAGGAAGGGAGCCTCCTGGCTCCCAGGGAGTGCCAAGGACTAAGAAGAGCCATTAAAGAGGAAACCGTCGCTATTTGGCAGGAACGATGGGACTAGAGCGAAGGCGGATGCGAACTCTATAGATTCATTCTCGATATCGCAGTGAGCCTCTCCGGAGATTGAACTAGATTCCATCGTCTCTCAACTACTGACCGGACATGGGTGTATCAGGCAGCGACTTCGGAAGTGTGACACCGGAATAGTCAAGCTAGCCAAGATCACGCACTGTGAGATTGACCAATACCCAGAAACTGGACCCGTTAATAACCAGAACCCCATCTGTTGCCTTGAAAACTGGAAAGCACTGCACGAGTTTGCGCGCATCTGGTACACCATCAGAATATGGTATGAATAGGTCTGAATGAATTTAGATAGTAGCCCAAAGTACCGTTTTGTGGAGCCTAGATCCAGATGGGGGAGAGTTAAGAGATAGCCAAAAAGAAAGGACGGAAACAGAATTTGTAGAGAGTTATAAAAGTGCAAACGGGGAAAGCACTCTCCCAAGATTTAGTTCGTATACACCGAGAAGGTAGGAAGGACCAAGGCTTGGTGGAGAATTGCGTCTAAGGTAGAGGTAATATACTGTAGGTCCTAAACTGTTAATTTTCTGTTAATTAATTGTTACTTTACTATATTTGTAAATAATCTCTAAATACTATGTTACTATTCTGTAACTAACCTGTACATTATTTATTATGTAAATAACAATTTATGCATTAAAATCTTTTCAGAGCATAAACAGTTTAACTATTTAGTGTTATCACTGTGGTTTTGAAAGAATAAATTGTTTGTCATTGTATAGTTTCGTCCACGCGGGCGGAGCCGCGGGCAGATTCTAGTTTATCATAAGAATGAATGAACGTCAAACTAAAAGCGTGTTTCCAAAATGCTCCTTTAGCCCAACACTCGTGTGGCGTTGTGATAAAGGAGCTTTTGGACAGAGGAATTGTATTTTTAACGAGTTTCCAAATGCTGCAATGCAACACAATTCCTCAGTCCAAATGCTAAAGGCTGGTTTACATTATATGTATTAGCTGTTAGTATTAGAGTAGACGTACATTGCCTACCCCTTGACCATGACCACCGAAACATAATATATCGCGTGATAATAATGTTTTATCGACAATCAACTGTCAAAATCCATTGTCTTTGACAGTTAAACGTGATAAATCGCGTTTCGGTGGCCAGGCCATGCTAGGGGGCTGGTGTGTTTGACGTTCTTTTAAAATTGGCGAACATGCCAGGCAATGTACCTCTACTCTCTACTAACGGCTAAGATAATGTAAACCAGCCAAGCCATACCATACAGGATAGAACAACGCCAAACGAGTGTTGGGCTGAAGAAGGATTTGGAAACGCGCAACACAATGTGACGCTTTCTGCAAGATGATGTGAGTGGGAGGATGTTATTTGCTTAGGTTATTTGGATTTCTATCGATAGATACCCACCTACTACCAAGTAATATGTATAATCTACTGGTTATGAACTAGATAACAACTAGTGGACACACATCTTATCGTGATTCATAGATTAAAGTAACCAAGTAGCTAAAGATAAACCTATTTCTACTGTATTGAATATATTTACAGGTAATTGACGATTAGAAAATTAAGCACTCAATTCTTAGAAATAATCTAAGACGGACACGTTTTTTTATTTACTTATACTCGTCTGAAACACAGGTTTTACCTAGTTCAAGCAAATGCTATTATTATTTTAGTTAAGTAAACTTTGTAAATTGTACTAAACTGCTTTTTTGGAAAATAAATAATTATTCTATTCTATTTATGTAAGCTTAATTGAAATTTTATTATACTCTTTATTGCACTTACAAAATCAGTTACACAAAGATAAATTGAGATATGTACACAAAGGAGGACTTATCTCTAAAAGAGATCTCATCCAGCCAACCTGAGAACGAATTCGAGATTTCAATATTAAGCGGGTGATTTCAATATTTTACTGGTGAGGGAGAGTTTTAAAACAATAAGCGTGCTCGCAGACTACAGACTTTCTATCGGCCGACAGTTTAGTCGGGCTCTCCAATCAGTATGAAGAAGTATGCAAGTGCGCACACTACAACGATTCGGTATCGGCCGATTCTTCATACAAAACCAACTATCGGCCGATAGAAAGTCTGTAGTCTGCGGGCACGCTAAATTGTTTAGCAAAACATGTGTCACATTGATTTTGAAATTGAATAGGTGTAAATTGCAAAATTTTATTAGAAAACTTTGTTAAAAGGTCGTCAAAAGACCTTTCTACCTTCAAAATTACAAAGGATTTAATATTATGTAATTATGAAGATTGGTTGTCCGCTCCGCCAACCCTGCGGATGCCGCCAAGTTTAGCCGGCGACCCGCATCGGGTAAACAAAGGTGCGAGACCGGTCAACATCCTACCGCAAATAGTCAGGATGTTGGCTGGCGCGCACGAGCTCATTTCACACTCGCTCACGTATTGATTCGGGTCGGGATCGGGAATACTACGGAAAATTCCTGTACAGCAGTGACACTTGAAGCTTGAACGATTGTCACTTATTTTTTTTTTGTAAAACTTTTACACTTGAGGTTTGATCTATCGATTGTGACTTACTTAAGGGTTACTGAGATTTCCTGACATTTTCATTTAGTTTACGTTTAATATTTTCTTCTCACCAAAATGATTGACAAATCTTACACTTTTTGGGATATCAAAAATTCCTGACAACTACAGTTTTTCCCTGTTTTCCTGACAGATGCCTTAAATTCCTGACATGTCATCAGGTAACCCTACATAAACAGGACTACCCATCTAGCTTAGGGACGACTAGTCACCAAAAATGTATTATTTAGTTAAATCCTTAAATAATTTATTTTTCATCTTCTTCTCTGGCTCTGCAATGCCGTGCACTGCAAGGTCTGCAAGTCGTTAACAACAAAGTAATGTTTTAAATTTTAAATACTCTGCGGTTCACCACTCCAGAACATGTATTAAGGATTCTACTTTACTGCCAGTGCAGGGTCGTATTCGCAAACATTTGGGAGTAGTTCACAAACAGCTATAAAAACAACAACAATTGAAGACTTGGGCAAGTTTTTGTATGAAGAATAACAGATCGTACGAGATAAGCTACAATGCAGGGTAACGGTAGTAAAGGAGCGTTTTTTCCCGAGCTCAAATTACTCAGAGATAGGCCAATAAACGTCGCCGCCCATTCAACTGCGCCCGAGGGATCGCTTCCTGTTCCGTACAAATATGCGGCGTATCTTCTTCCATGTCACCTTACTTTTAAATTAGTTTTTACTCGTTTTAATCACTAGGTATTTTTAATTGTATTCGGCCATAAAGTAAAGCTGTGCTGAGTAGCTCCCGAGATTATTTTAATTCATCTGATAATACGATAAATAACAAGTTATTTTTGAGAAACTCTTATATTTAGTCAAACAGTGCCTGACTGCCTGTGCCTGCGTTGGAGAAATTTGTGCCTGCAATAGTCTCTTTGAAAGATATTTTTTTGATAGATTTACCTCTGTTTAACAAAGAGATTCCTTACATAAGTAATTATAAACAGTGCTAAAATTGTATAAACCTTGCTTTTATGTACATACTCTCGTGTTTACTTGCTAAATTACATTACTTATGTATGGGGTAGCGAATACTAATGGAGTACATCAACCACAGTAAATTACTAGGGTGTGGCCATGTACTTAATTGAATAAACTATGCTATTATGTGAGTAACTTAGGCACCCATTACACACACAATCTGATCACGCCAGACCGCGCCAGACTGACAAAGATTGACAGAGATTGATTGTGTAACGTTGTTCGCGATCTGTTTCAATCTGGCGCGGTCTGGCGCGATCTGGCGTGATCAGATTGTGCTGGATTGTCAATCTACGTCAATCTGGCTTGGTCTGGCTTAGGGTTGGCACCTTTTTTTCGAGGTATAAGTATTATTTTCAAAACATTTAAACATTATAGTACTTACTTTTGGGATATTTATAAAAATGTAGTACACATTTATTTTTAACTAGCTTCCGCCCGCGACTACATCCGCGTGGGTGGACATTCGAAAAATCATTAAAAAACAATCTAGCACAATCTGCTGCGATGCGATATTTTTAACCGACTTCAAAAAAGGAGGAGGTTCTCTGTTCGTATGTATATTTGTTTTTTATGAAGGCTGCATTGATTTGGATGAAATTTTGCAAACAGTTTATAGTCTGGATTAAAACTTATGATATTTTTGATCTCGGTCAAAGGTACCCTAGGCATTTTTATTTCTTTAAACATTTAAATTAATTTGTAGTACTTTTGGGAAATTTATAAAAATATAGCCCATATTTATTTTTAACTAGCTTCCGCCCGCGACTACATCCGGATGGACATTTGAAAAATAACCAAAAAAAACATACATACGAACAGAAAAACAACCTCCTCTTTTTTTGAAGTCAGTTAAAAACATCGGATCGCAGTAGATTGTGCTAGATTGTCAGTCTACCATGGTAGATTGACAATCTACCACAATATGCTTGCATCGGATTGTGGTAGATTGACAATCTACCAAGATCTACTGCGATCCGATGCACAATCTACTGCGATCCGATGTTTTTAACCGACTTCAAAAAAAGAGGAGGTTCTCTGTTCGTCTGTATATTTGTTTTTTATGAAAGCTGAACTGATTTGGATGAAATTTGGCAAACAGTTTATAGTCTGGATTAAAACTTATATTTTTCATCTCGATCAAAGGTACCCTAGGCATTTTAATTATTTTAAACATTTTAAACTAATTTGTAGTACTTTTGGGAAATTTATAAAAATATAGCCCATATTTATTTTTAACTAGCTTCCGCCCGCGACTACATCCGGATGGACATTTGAAAAAAAACAAAAAAAACATACAGACGAACAGAAAAACAACCTCCTCTTTTTTGAAGTCGGTTAAAAACATCGGATCGCATTAGATTGTGCTAGATTGTCAGTCTACTATGGTAGATTGACAATCTACCACAATATGCTTGCATCGGATCGCGGTAGATTGTGGTAGATTGACAATCTACCAAGATCTACCGCGATCCGATGCAAGCATATTGTGGTAGATTGTCAATCTACCATAGACTGACAATCTAGCACAATCTACTGCGATCCGATGTTTTTAACCGACTTCAAAAAAAGAGGAGGTTCTGTCTTCGTCTGTATATTTGTTTTTTATGAAAGCTGAACTGATTTGGATGAAATTTGGCAAACAGTTTATAGTCTGGATTAAAACTTATATTTTTTATCTCGATCAAAGGTACCCTAGGCATTTTAATTATTTTAAACATTGAAACTAATTTGTAGTACATTTGGGAAATTTATAAAAAATAAAACCCATATTTATTTTAACTTTCTTTCCGGCCGTGACTACATGCGCGTGGGCATTTGAAGAATCCCTTAAAAAATATACAGATGAAAAGAGAACCTCCTCCTTTTTTAAGTCGGTTAAAAATATTGGATTGCAGTAAAAGATGATAAAATTTGGCACACAGTTAGTTTGGTACCCTAGGAAGTACCTACCCTATGTATGTACCCTATTTTTAATTTTTAAAGGAAGCTAGTTAAAAATTAATGAGGACTATATTTTTCATAAATTTCCCATAAACCTACCTACTATATTTTTTGCAATGTTTTGAAAAATACTATTTTACCTCGATATTTATACTATACCAGGCTATAAACTATATATGATGTGTGTAAAATTTCATCAAAATCAGTTCAGCCTTCTGAAGCTGAACTGATTTGGATGAAATTTGGCACTCAGTTCATAGCTTGGTAATATCGTATTATAAATTTTAATACGATTTTTTATAAATTTTCAAATCAGTTCAGCTTCAGAAGGCTGAACTGATTTTGATGAAATGTTACACACCTGTGCGTGTAAAATTAAATATCGATATTCATCTCACCCTAACTAATCAAGGCATAAAATGGGTGTTAGACAACAGATTTTACTAGGTACTTACTTACTTTTCGAAATAGATAGGTACTTATTATACGCAGACCGTCACAGAAATTAAAATTCATCATTTCAATTACGTCCGGGAATCGAACCCAGGATCTCTTGCGCGGTAGACTGGCATGTTGAATACTGCACCACTCAGGTCATCGATCGATATCACGCGAAAATTAATGCAAAAAGTTGGCAACCCTGCCAAAGCCCACCGTGGATCGTGGTAGATTGTCAATCTACCAAGATCTACTGCGATCCAGATCTCGCTGGATTGACCGTGTAACGTCGCAAACCAACCGCATCAAATTCCATCAATCTGCGGTTTTGATCAGATCACACCAGATTGACGTGTGTAATGGCCGCCATACATATAATAAGCTATTCTATGCGTATCATGGCTTACAGAATTGATAAACATCATATTAAATTGTGACTTGTTAAAATCATTGACTTCATGGAGCTCTCGTTAATTTCATGAAGCTAAAAATAATCTTTGACACAGAACACTTGTACTATTAGTTATTCTGTGACAGAACTCAAGAATGAAACGTCGTCATCCTTGTCTTGTGTCTTTAAAAAAAACGACAACGTTTTTTAAATACAATGACATGTCCCAGCATGTCCCATATGGCCGCATTGAACAGTGCCAAAAACATAGGTACCTATTGTTGTTGGGACAAATCTGTCCTACAATAACGTCAATAACCAACTTTAACTCAAAAGCCTTAACACTATTTTCGTACGAAATTGCCGAAATTCCACGTCCGTCCCTTTTGGAATTCCTTCACGGATTTAATGCTTCAATGGTTCAGATAATGTTATTGAGACGTCCAATAATCTGATCGTAAATGCCCCGCTAATCCTTAGATAAAAGCAAGTGATTTCACATGTGGACGTTAAGTATTGTAAGTGCAGATAAAAAGATATACTCAATAAACTTTTTTTTATTACAGGTAAAGACGCAGCTGTTTTTGCAGTGAGTGAGTACTCATGTGAAGTGGAATCTCTTGATGAAAAGCCATAGAAATAGAGCATAATGTCACGAATCAAATAACTTATTCAATTATTATCGATACTATTACGATGGAGATAAGGTTGAGTAGGAGTTAAGTCGTATCGTACGCACCATTCGTATCACTAAATCTTTTCATTATATCTTGTAAGTACGTCTAGGACGACATCTATTTATTTTCATTTCGTAAACAACGCAATACGTAGTAACTCGTTGCTTTAGAGAAACAAATGTGCGGCCCTAAACTAAACAAATGGATCCCGTTGATGGATAAGTTCCATGGGAGAACACCATGATTTAACCGTCTTTATTTCTACAGCTATATGGTATATATTTCGGACCAGGAGTTTCTGTAAGTTGAATGGTACCGTATTGTACGGCGAATTTCAGAGAATGACATAATCGGTTTATCCCAGATGCCGAGCCGATATTTGTTTCAAAGGAAAAGGTTTTCAGGTTCTCTCGCATTGGATTAGTGACCCTTCCATTCCATAAATCCTACGAATGTGCCAACTCGAACGCGCCTTAATTTTCAGCCTAATTACTTTCACTCGGCGCGGAACGGCTAAAACAATGGATATTGCTGTTCAAACTATAACATGTGTGTTTTAATAGGTCGGTCGGTACTGGGACTTAGTACACCCAACATGTTGAATGATCCTATTCATAATAATGGATGTAGTCTTATACATCTCATTGTAATTCTCGTAATCTAAAGATAGCGTGGGTCTGAAGTGTCTGAAGCGCTTTCACTCTTTCTAGCACAAAAATAACAATATAATTGACGATTGGCATAGCATCAACTAAATCATTTATGCATTACACTAATTTTCACAGTTTCACATGGCTACTTTGCAACAACTATCCGAAATTGTTGCCATCATGGTAGTTATTCTCAAGAAAAACTAATTTTGAAATAGGAGTTTGTAAAAGATTCTCCTTTAAGAAAATTCATACGTAAATATGTATGTATTAATACAGAACAATTACCATCATCCGATATATTTGTTCTCAATTCTATTACATAGAGGTGTCCCATATATCTGAGAGCGTTAGACACAAAGCCTTATGTAGCACCACTTCACCCGCACTCTTGTGGTCTAGATAGCGCATCGGCCTACTTTACCCACAAACTCGCAAAAGCAATGCAGGGTAACCTATAAAAACGCAAGTGAATTTAAAAGCCTATAAATTATTTGAAAACGCACGACTTTGCTATTTTATGTTGGGCAGTAATCGTAATTTATTACCTTTGAACGTAAGGCTTGTATGTTGCTTCTTGAGGACACTGTAATCCCATTGTTGTTTCGGTCGTAAATTCCAAACATAATATTTGAACTAATTTCACATAGTTAGCTCTATGTGAAATTAATCCAAATATTATGACCAGAAACGTTTCAAATAAAAGAAAAGCCTTGTTATCACAAATTATCTTTATAGTGCAGTTTCTAGCAAAGAGGTTCCATTCCAATCCCAAAGGAATGGAATGCGGGATTACTAACCTTAGCTCGGAATGTTGGTCTTACCATTTACTTGCCAACAATTCCAATTTGCTTCACCGCGTCCTCAAAAAGGACAAAAGAAAATTATCCTTCGGCTACGTAGTCATAAGGCGTTGCAAGATCTTTGAGTAATGTTATCTTTCGAAACGTTTAGCAAACAAAATGAACTCAAAAGAACGGTCATAAAAGTGAAAACCGCCAGGCTGAAACTCATTTGTAACTACGAGAAAATCTCGAGGAGAAAAATTAGCGAGTGTAATTTTATCTCCGGCTGCACAAAGAATCTTGGTGGTGAAGATTTTGCAAAAAAAGCTCGTCGTTATTCTTAAAAGTGTATTATTAACGTCGTTTTCTACAGTCTTGTTACTCTGCGCGATAAAAAATACCATCAATTAATGTAACACAAGTATTTGAACCCATAGTAAAGGTTTAACAAATCAAGTGGAGTAAATAGATTCTATAGAAATATTGAAAAGTAAAAAATAATTCACTATCAGGAGTTTTATCACCTAAATCAATTCTCCATGGCAACAAAAATTTTGAAAGCATTTTCTCCATAGTCGCTAGTTATTGGGTCATGCTCATGTTGGCAGAAATCATCAACATAGGTAACTTGGCTTTAATTTCACCCCACATACAGAAATGAGAGTGATATCATCACTCCGATTTGCTTACACACTTTAAAATAGCACTGTGAATCGTAGAACTAATTAGTAACATTGCATTGAACTTAAATTGTACTTTGTACCATCAGCTGGCTGAATCAGTATTTATAATTTCTGTAGGTATTAATCACAATGCCTGGTTAAACTTTGTAATAGTGAATGACGAATCTGAGTGGAGGTATACAATTCTACTTTTAACCTTCATTGCTTCCCCGTTTGTTTTAAACATCAGAATTATTCTCATTTCATCATCATCATCATCATCTCATTCATTTTAACCACCTCAGACTCTGTGGTCTAGTGCTTCGCCCACCCCGGTAAGAAGTAGGGGTCCCGGTTTCCATTTCCAGGAGGGAGTTACAATTTGTACTCGCTTTGGTTGGTAGTATAGTGCTTATTTCAAGTCCGCCTGGCTAGCTACCTACCACCATCTTTCCAGTCTGACGCCTTAACAACAATTTTAAAAATTGTTGTGTTCCGGCAGTTAGAGGTAAGATAGCCAGTTTCTCAGTGATGAGGATTCCAGGTGTAGTACGCTTCCACCTTCGGCATCAGGTGAGCTGAAGGCCAAGCACTATCCCGTTGTTGTGCATAAAATAAATCATAGGTATAGTAACACCCCCAAATTCCGAAGCCCACAAGCGCATTATTTCGTTCCCTATATAACTAGCGAGAGTAACGATCTAGTGAATTGACACTTCCGTTTCCCGTCGGTTTAGTAAGTTCGGCAAGGAGGAGTTACCGATTTACACTCAGTGCCACTGACGATATTGGGGTTAACTGCGATGCGGGTAAACGTAATAGACAATTTGCTTTCGGTAGCTGTTCCCTCGACTGTTAACGACATGTTACTTAATGTTTATTGAAGTATGTGAACAAATCAATACATCTCGAGCTCGCCTAATAGTTTCTATTCTACAAACCAAATTTTAACATCAGCTTCGATCAAATTCAAGACAAATGAAATAAAAAAAATGTTTTTGTATAGCCTGTGATGTGATGTCATTGTGAAGCAGTAAGATTACTTCTTCTAAAAACAGAAACCAATCATCATTGTCAACGATGAAAACCGAAGCTTCTTTTTTATCTGATTTCATTGGTTTGGAGTTAGAAATACATTTGAAATACAGAGTCGTCCGTCGTGAGACATACCTATTCAAAACATAACTCTGGCATACGTCTGCTACCGTACCGTCTATGCATAATAACACAGCGTTGAGTTGACACAAAAGCGTGTTAGGGGAATTCTTGGTCCGTACGTGACTCATGAGCAAGCTCAGACTGTACGAGATGGCACTTTACGCCTGAGGTATGGAGATAACCAGTCTGATACGAGAATTTGGTACGTTACTCAGAAAAGCAGATTGAATGTTTTGGATAGCCCATTTATAACGTTAAATGTTAGAATTTCAAAGCTACACAAACCTCTTTAAGTTTTCAAAGTGTTTTAAGATCAAATGAAGCTGGGCAAATTAAACGCCTTAGTAACAACTTAATTGCTTTGTAGTTAGTTATCTGACTGGGAAATGGCATAATATAACTCCTACTCGATTAAACTTGGAGAGTTGATTAACAACTTTCCCCCTAAGTTTTCCGTTCTGTTCAGGATCAGGTCCGGCTGTGCCTCTACCTACTAGCTGACAAGGGTTATATTATTAGCTGTCTAGAAATTCCTGAAAGGATTTTGATAAAGGTATGTTAAGTATTTGTCAGTGGCAAATGATACAAACAAGGTTCGGATAAGTTTATTGGCATTATGGAAACCCTTTGATAAAATATTATACTTAAATAATAAAACACAAAACACAGGAGCAATTTTATTCGTGCCAACTGATAAAGATTGTAGGTAAAATAAACAGCTAAATATAATAAGAAGAATAGGACATCATTAGTATTATCTTTATTAAAAATTATACTGACGCTGAACATCTTATTTAATCCTTTTGGGTCTCTGTATGTTTTGTTGTCGCATCGTGTTTTGGAATTAATTTACTCGTACATTATTTGGAGGTGACAGTTCATATTTAGGGTCAAGATTAAACAAATGATTTACGACTACAAAAACGAAACAAGGGGCGTTTTAGGAAAGTTGTTCATTAGACGAAGGGACAAACTTACATCTATCAATATCAAACCTTCAGAAAATTACTTGAATAAATCGTCGTAAAGTTGTGAAAATTATTCAAGTTCTGTGAATTTGAAATGCACTGCCTTTCCTTTCTGATAGCCCCAAAGAGAAATCGGATCATGATAGTTCACTCAATCTTGTGCATTTGATTGCTTTCCTTTCTGCAGTTTCTGATTAGGTAAAATCTCAAATATAAGTATCTCTTGCTGAGAATTTAAGCCTTTCGTGTCGAGTTCCATTAATTTACCTAATTTCCTCATCTTGAAAGAAAATGAAAACAAAAACAACAATTAAACCATTCGAGATTTTTCCAATGTGGTAATTAACGCCCAGGCTAAGCTCTCATCAATCTTCGTTTGGAAGCTTTGCTTTTATTTAAAGGTCGCGCCTTGTATGGGCAATTTGGCCGGAATGGAGTCGGATCGGCTAATTATAAAAGAATTTGCTGATGAGTCATCGTTTATTTATCCGGAGGGAATCTCGAGGGCTCCGTGGAGTTAAAAAGGAAAAAAACCGCATAAGTTATTATTAAACGTTCGCGGCGAGAGCATATCACTATACAAGGCTGTTCATAACGGTTGTTTCAATGATGAAGTGTTAAAGGCTACGCTTTAAATTCAAACTTCCAGTGACTGTTAATTAAGGTAATTCTAGGTGTTTCTCGAAATCCTTTAATTAAAGATTCTTTTAAGATACTCCATTAATATGCTCAGTGCATCATGTAGAGTCAATTAACTATGGAATGTTTTCCTGCAGCATATGTGACAGTGGGTCTTTGTTGACTCCGGAAAAAGGAACAGCGCGGAACTGGCGGAACGTTTCTTTTAACCACGGAAATACACAGTGAATTATGGCCGTTATTATGATAATACCCACTATTGAACGAAGGTATGCTCTAAGAAACGAAGCAATCAGAAGCGTTGATCGATATTTGTATATTAACCTTTTCATTTTGTTTAACAAACATCGCTTTTTAGAAAACATCATGAATTCAGTTTTGATGTCTTCCACAGTTACTGTTATCATGTGGGTGTTCATATTTCACCTGTGCTGTTTTCTATGCCATTTAATGTTCTTACAAAGGTGAAAACAGCGATGTCTCCATTTGTTATGGACAAAATTAGAACCATCGACCAATTATTGTCTGGCTGTGTCGCCGCGATACAAAGCCTTCCTTCACGCGTGTCGCTGTATGTCGCATCGGGTCGCCGGCCGTACTTGGAATGTTGCCTTGCCTCCAAACCTCCAAACTGTCGAAATTAGTAAAATCGATTGCATCGGGACTAGCGCCGCGGGCCGCACGCGGTGTAACTATTCGTGTGATGACTTCATTGTGTCGATTATTGTTTTCCCCACAAAAAGGTCTAATGGTCGGTGCGAGCGAGATCTCGCGGGTGGTCTATGTAATTACGTTCGGCCATTACGGGATGGTTATCTCTTTCTCTGTCACACACTCTGGAATTATTAATAATGCGTGTTGATTTACAATAATTTGGCGTTAATTCCTCTAGTTGATCTAAGTTAACTTGCTCCTTCAATAGCGAAACTAGAGATGTTATTGCAAAATAATCTGCTTGACTAAGGCAGTGGCAGTAGTGGTGCGAAAGGTGGTAGGTATGGCTACAGACTTGCAGAAATCGGAAATGGAAGTGAGATTCAATTCAACATCTAGGTACCTAGAATCTAGATCATTTGATTGCATAGGATAAACAAAAAAAATGTATTCAAGTGGTCTTTACTCTTTACAAATTATCACTAAAGCAGTCTCTTATTTCAACGAGCGCTTATTGATCTCTATCTGTGCGATATCGATCGATCTACTAAAAATAAAACTGCGACTTTAATTTGTTTTTTTAGAATGCGTATCTGGCATTGTTACTGTGTGTAAACAAAAACAACTTGTATCATTTACAAGATTAAGGCTTTTTTCGATTGCACCTTTGGCTAGCAGGTCCATCCTACGCCCGCTCGTAGTTTGTAATTTCGGATCTAATTTGTTCCTACGCAGGTGGTCGTGGGTGCCCTTTGGTCTGTAATCATCGTTTTCATAAATAAATAGCTTGAGACGACCGATTCTATTCTTATAATAGTAACATTAATCACAGAATTATCAAATTAGAACGTTCGATATTGATACTGTATGTATTTCAAATTACACTTGTAATATTATTTAACCTGTGGTACTTATTACTATTTAAAATAATGCCTTAGTTGATTAATTTATTGTTTGTTTATTTTACACCTAAATTCTCTAAATATGATGACTCTTAGTGAAACTGATAGAAGGATTATAAAATACGAAGTTCTTTGGCCCTCCAATGGTGGCGCCACTTTCCCCACTAAATTAATATGTAACTGACCCTTATTATAACTGCCAACTATTTTCAACACGTGCCAAATGATCCTTGTAGCACTGTACAACTAGTTCCGAAATACTTGCCTCGCGTTTATTATTATTATTATTAAACAAATTATTATAAAGCGTATAACAATTTAACGAAACTACTATTTTGTATTGATATATTATTATTCGAGTTTAACAAAGCGAACTATTGCTTCACTAATAGGTCACGATTCCACAATAATGACCGATTGTTCCGAACCCCAATATTTACTCCAATATACGACATTGACATGTTCATGAAAATGGCGGCAAACAACTATTATTTTCTTTGTTGCAGAAAACTTGTCATTAAAAGTCATACACACTTAAGCTTTGGTGTATTATTTTTTTACATTTAAGAATAGTAAAGTTGTTACAATGAATCATTTTAATAATATGTATCATACGCATTGGATGTGACGTCATCGGATGAATACGGAACAACTCTATTATGTGCAGTATTATACAATAAAATAGTCCAAATATACATAGATAGATTATGTATATTTGGACTAACAATACTTACAATCTTCAATGGACTGTAATATTTCAAGAACTTAAAATAACGAAGTACCCTTCGGCAAAGGTGATTAAATCAGTCGAGGCAACTTTCGCGCCTACAAATTGTATTTAAAGACACTAAAGAGGAGGATTAACCCTGGCGAAACATCGTCCAAAATGGCGCTAACAACAATTAATTTCGGCGGTGCGTAATTGTAGATCATAACGAGGGATTTATTCGGCGGTGGAGTGGTTTGAAAGCTCGGTTATCGTGGCGCCTCAAGAGAGTTATAAACGTGAAATTAAATGATTTCAACACTTTGGTGGTAAAAGCCCTATCGGTGGAACTGTGGGCGAGATTCATCTGTTTCATAATTATTATTGTTGGTGATTTTGCAGCGATACAAGCTCGTCTGTGCGCTAAAATTAAGGATGAACGACCGACTTATTGTAAATCTGGTAAAGAATAAATTATATTATCATTATTTTGTATGCCTCATAAGTCCCCTAATAAGGCCAGTAGTCATGTATGGATCAGAATGTTGGCCTATGAAGAAGATAGATAAAAGAAAATTACATGTAGCAGAGATGAAAATACTGAGGTGGATATGTGGTGTCACGTAAATACGTGAATGGATAAAATTAGTAATAAGTATGTGAGAGGAAGGGAATAATCGTCTACTAGCTTGGTATGAGCATTTATGAGAAGGGATGAAAGACAACATGTTATTAGAAGAGTAATGGATATGGATGTTGATGGCTGGAAAGTTAGAGGAAGACCTCAGAAAAGAGGGATGGATTGTGTGCGGAATGATATGAATGTGAAGGGAGTGGATAATTTTGTATGGAAATAATTTTTTTGGTGGTATTATGACGGTAGATATCGTCATTCTTCACGATATCGCGTATTGCTAGTTCAATAACACCCATCATTAGATTGAAATGGATTGTCGAATGATATGCAAAGCTTTGTATGCGAAACGGGTTTAGAATGTAAGGTCATGAAACTTTTTTAATTTAAAAATAGATTTCCAATGTGTCACCCAACCAACCAACCACTTCGGAGGACCGAGTAACATGTTAATTTCCGAATTTATTTGTTTACAAAATGTTAAAAAGCCAAGGTTCGCTTTGGCGGTTTGCGGTAACGAAATACATTTTTAACATAACATCGACGTTCGCCACATGTTGCATTTTAATGTCCAGTTTTTGTGTCACTTAACAAGTGCCGCTTGGAAAATAATAAAAAGAGTCGTAAAGATTGGGAGCCGTGATGTTATCATTGAGGCACACCAATATTAATGAGTTAGTCGCAATCCGATATCGTTTGGAATAAAATTGACCTTTTTACCCGACTGCAAGAGGGTTATGTTTTTCGCGCGTATCTTTTGTAAGTTTGTATGTAATATTCTTTATTACCTCATATATTTCAAAGGGCTGAACGGATTTCTATGATTAAGATATCGTTAGATTTGTCTTGTCAGCCCAAGTTTTCTTAAGAAGGTGGCGTTATAAAAAAAACAACATGGCGGCTGTACGGTGCTATTATACGTAGTGGATTTTTTTTAGAATACTACAATATGGGTGTCAAATTTAAGGGCTTCTTATAATTAAAGCTTTGTCACGAATCAATTTATTAGCAATCTGTTTTCCCTCACAGGCAAATGTCTACTGTAGAAGAAAGACGAATCAAATTAACTGTAACAATTTCTTTAAACAACTAAAATATACTAATACCACACATAATAAAAACGTAGTTATACGAGTTTCGAAGTTCGAACTGGAAAGTTTTTTTTTTAATTATAACTTTTCAAATAAAAACAAGATTTGCATTGCTCACAGCATGAAGAACATCCTATAATTATTCTTGGATAAACCTTCAACTGTAAACAAACATGATACAATTTTAGACAATATCCGTAAGTTATTTGTAGAAATAATGAAGCTTGATGTTTCCAAGCAGCGATCCAGAAAGGTCTTGTTTGCTATTAACCGGTGTTCAGAGTCGGGAGTGCCTTATTCAAACAATTCCGATCTGGCGAGTTTGTTAGTTTTCCATCTCTGGAGATTAAAGGCGGGGGGAATGCACCGAGATTTGCTATTAAAAATAGACTATCTACCATGCTTCATCGTGATTTGAATCACGTTATGTGGAACGTTGGAAAAAATATTGTTATTGAACAAATAAAAAAGCTATTCGCCTTTCATAATTATGAGGGTTCCTTCTTCTAATGCAAAAGAAGGTCACCCGATAAAACGAGAGATATAAAAAATAAGGTCGTTACTTTCCGAAAATCAGTTCAATGGCCATTACTGTCCAAAAAGTACGCTCCATTCCAATCAAAGGAGATAATTTTAAACATTTCCCGACCCGATCCGTTATTTCACGCCCCACCTACTTCAAAATAATTTTCCAGGACGCACAACCAAATTGTACATGCCATTTATATTCTTTTCTCCTGTAATTTAAAGGTTGGTGAAGATAAAAGGGAAAAGGGAGAAAATTAAAAGCTCTTCGCGAAGGACGAGGCGTGAATTCAAAAAGTAAAATGTAACCCTTCACACTGAGGCACCCAATCAATGTCGCTTTGAACCAAATAGACTTTTTCCCTATTTAATTAGGAACAAAGGTTTGTGTTTTAGGAACTTCTTAATTTATATTACTCAGTTTATCATTGAAAGTTCCAAATTTCATAAGTATATAAACATTATTAGTAGCTTTGACATGTTCTTAATCTTTCTCAAATAGCAAGACCAATAAAGAATGTTTACCACTTATAGCGCGAAGCAATTAAACTATAGGTCCGGTGACAGTGCGCTCCCCTGCGGCACTCGTCACCCCGTCTCGCAGCAGCGTGCTGCGGTGACTCACATTATCGCCTGTCTCCAATAGACAGCCTATACGCCCCCGTTTAGGGATGCTTTGCCAAATGTTCCAAGTGTAAGCTTGAAGCGAGCTTGTGCGTGTGTTGTTAAAAGCCATAGCCAATTAGCCAGGTGTATTTCATGGTGACTTATGCATTATTAGTCACCAATGTCACCACGAAATACATAATACATGCTACACACAGTGACATCCAAATTCAATAGAGGTGCAATAATTTTGTATTTCATAATCGTGTCGATTAACCAAAAAAAATTGTTTTTATTGATCAAAGTTTAAACAAATTTTCTTTCATTCTACTCGCTGAAACGCTAAATTTGCACCAAACCTTTAATTTAGTTTCGACTTACTACAAACAAATTTCTAATAACGCCTCGTGCTTTGACATAAAGACTAAAATCCCCTGTACTGGGTTCGTATGTAAATCAGTAATTATAGTTTATCCCGTCGCTGTCCCGGAAAGCACGGATGCACCCGAGATTTGAAGATTCCAATGGGCAGATGTGTGTGACATCACGTGATCCACACTCAGAACTTGATTTTGCGATGCCAGATGTAATTATTCTTGAGCACAATATCATTTATTTGATTGGAATTTACTGTGTTCGCTAGTTTTGTAATAAACCAAAAGATTAATCGGAACTTAGATAATTTGCTGCACCTTAAAGTAGTAAGCCCCGCTATAGCCTTGGAAATCTATGATGGCGTACCTACATTTATTTTATATTCGCTATGAATTGATTTTTCAAGAATGTACCAATACATTTACTTCTAATAAGTTGAGAAAGAGAAAAGAAGCCCAATAAGGGAAAATATCGTTCTTTCCGAGGATAATAGCTTAGATGCGTTTCATTGATTGAAAATGGGTGTGCTTCGAGGAATACCTCAGATTTATAAGATAATGACTTAGAAAGGAATCGATTTTGAAATTCAGTTCAGTTTGTGTCTCTGCTAACTAAGCTATTCATGGGTAAATTCGCCGGGTCTTACGCATCCCTCGCAGACTGTAATGCAATAAAGTTAGTGCCTACGGATGTTTAAACTTATTTGGGTCTGTCGCGCTCGGGAGGCGTCCCGCAAGGGTGAGGGATGGGCCCCCTGCCCTTCTACTTGTACTCGAAGCGGCGTTAACCTCTGGTCTGCGCCAAGTCTAGAGCCATAAATTGGCTTCACGCAATCACAATTCACAACGCATTTGTATTTATGAGTTTTGAATACCGATTTAACGTCTTTAGTATGGTATAGGTAGGGCAATTGTTTAATTATTATTATTTAAAGCGTGTAAATATACTAGGTTCATAATCGTTATGCAGTATGTTTTCATGATTGTTGTAGTCATGCGATCGGTACTTAAAGTATAGTGTTTATTGGCTGCGAAGAAGATAATGTGCCTGGTTTTTGCTACTATATAATTTGATGTTCACTGCACATGAGTTAGGAAGTGTAACTTTTTTAATAAAGAAAAGTCTTTAAGCAAGCATTAACTAACACGACTTCAATTTTATTACACTTCTTGTTACATTCACGATTTGTGGCATATTTTTCTTTCAAATTTCGTTGATTTTTTGTTGTTATTATTTTTACTCACTTGGGTTAACAATTAAAGGTACTTAATTAAAAAGTTTAACACTGTCTTATCATGGAACGACGATTTCATTAACTAAATTAACAAAACGATTACAATGTTTTTGTAATAGTACGTAGGTATCTTGTAAAGTTTGTTCGCCGATTGCTCATCGTATTTTTGTGTCACCCCATTTCTTGTGTTCTTATGACATCATGATTGGCGCCTGTGGCGAAGTGTGTCTGCACTCTTCAGGCTCTATAACTTAGCACTGGTACAACTACGAGTATAATGTTGCGTCATTTGAAATTGAGCGTGTAGCAAAACGTATTACATCTATGTGTTATTAAAATGTTCAGTAGTTTATAAGTAACACACTACATTATGTGCACAATAATAACCTAAGTCCGCTTTGTTGACCCAATCAACCAATCTTCCTTATTTTTTCAATTCTGTACCAATTTATCGATGTGACGATGAATCATTTACGTGGACTTTTGGGCTTTCCCTTACTCATCCCCTTAACCATAAGTCAAAGATTAAAAACAACCTTTCATTTTCCACAGATGCAGATGAACTGTGCCTCAACAAGGGATGCTGTGACGCGAGCACTCGCACGCGTTTCACCTACCAAGCGCGGAAGCAGCTCGAAAACGCGTTGGCGAGCGAACTCAACAAGTTGGCGGATGGACTCGCCTTCAGGGCGAATAGGGTCAATGGTGAGTGGTTCTATATTCTACTCTACATTATCATTTCAGCCACATGAAACTCCTACTACTAGGTATATATAGACCTCCTCCAAAGATCTCCTCCACGATCGGTCTTGCGTTGCCCGCATCCGCAACCAATGCCAGTTTATAGAATAAATAACCAAATAACGTACCGCCATTCAATATGAGTTTCTTGCTGTTTTATGTAACCCTAATGTATTCACTCGTACAGCTCAATTGCCTTAACATAATTGATGAAATTTGTTGTCAATAAACAAGCACAGATTACTTACACGTCACAGAAGTTTATCACTTCTAGTGTTTAAGTTTTTACTTATTGTACTTCAAACTAATTCGTATATTATTCACATTTTAATTTTCCTGTTTATCTCGTTTGTATGTAACAAACAAAAGTACGGTGAGATGTTACGAAATATCGCACCTCGTTGTATCTCGTCTCAAGTGGTTCGTTCTCATCCTCTTTGAGCGTGAATGGCTCATTTCCTTATCACCTCGGTGAACTTCACAAAAATTACGGTTTAAGAGGGTAATAAATGTTCTCTTTAGCAATTATTGAACTCCTTGAGGAAGCGTCCTGCAGAAAGGAATGCATTTGGTTGGCTTTGTCACCTCTCTGTTTTTCCTAAAAAAGTTCTGCTTTATGAACTTTGTTCGCATTCCAATATCTTTAATGCCACACCGTAAAGTTCCCAAATCGGGCATATATCGACATAAACCAATAATTATTGCATCTGCACCCACCACATGGACAGCTGGAACTCAGTTTCGTAACTAAGAGCTGCTATAAACTACCAACCTAATACTATTTATAGCAACAACGACGCAACTCATAATTTGAGATAGTGAAACATTAAACACATTCATTTTCGTAGGCCATAATTAGAATCAACGGAATTCGTTAAAATAATCAAGATGTAACAATAAATATCAAAGTCAGAATGCTTTAATTGAAAAACCTTGTCAAGCGTACGAAATACTTTCTCCATAACTACTAGATCGAATAGATTACGGTACCGGTCAGTTTGTCGGCCTCTAAAATCATTCAGTTCAAAGTTACAAAGTCAACGTTTGTTTGTGTGTAAAGGGAACAAACTTTACGGGACTTTTATGTATTCAGCCCTTTTACTAAAATATGACGGATACACATTTGCTTTAAAGACGAATCGTTTATCAATGAGCTAGTCAAGTCGAATGTCTAAAAGAAAATGTTGATCTTCTAAAGGCCAGCTAACTTGTTCCATTTCGAAATCTAAATCATCATCAACCTTATTTAATGATGAAACTGTTTTTTTCTCTCGAGAAATCGTCGAGGTCGCTAGTTGGCAAATATATTCGAAGCTCTTCTACTCCCACGATGTGATGTGTCTCTTTAATTTCCATCATCAGGGACCTTGTCAAAAAGTACTACTGTAGGTACCACGTATACAAGACGGAAAGACGCACAATCTGAAATGGATGGAATGCAAAAAAGCTCTGCTTATTGTTTTTTTTTTTAAAACAAGACCTCCTTGCCAGTCCCCTGCGTGACATGCCCCACCTGCGTCGTTATTTTGGAATTATTAGCTATTGTGGATGTTTAGTCTAGCATTTGTTGCGAGAATGACGTCACACCTGCAGTAACTCAATGGCAATTGTTTTACGCGTACACTTTTACCGGGTAGTTTGAATATTTTATGCCCGCTCTCGTGTTAAGCTGTTGGCGACGAAAGAAAGGGAACTTGGGGTCGGTTAATTGTCGTTTGTTCCTCTGTGCTTGCTCCGAAACGCATATTACAAAAGAATATTTAAGGATGCTGTTTTAACTCAGTCGTGAGTCGTTGTGACTGTTATACTGTCGCAATTCAACATAATTGATGTCATGCTTAAAGCTTGATGTATGTAAGTATGTTTATTGTATTCAGTATGTATTTGGTAGTCAATATCCATTTTATTACATGTCCATCCAACTGCCAAGAAATGTCCATAACATGTCAAGTCGTTGCCCAATATTTATTTACAAAAAAGGCGATGCTGCGTTTTACATAACAACACAGCCATACAAGGTATCTATAAATTGTAACAGAAGCTGAACGCCTCCGTCTTGAATATGAATGAAAGAAAACGATAGAATTGACACCTCCGTCTTAAATCAACAAAAGTGGTAAGAATTAAGACGTGAAGGCGCAATCAAGGCACCGTGGGAGCGGCTGAGAGCCACAAAGGCTGAATGAAAGGCTCGAAAGTAGCTGAGTCAATATTGGCTGTGGACTGGACTGGTTTGGACGGCGATGGCCAAACTACCAAGCTACGTGCTTGCGCCTAACATGACATTTTACTAGTACAAAAGTCATTAACATCGTTCTTTAAGTATTTGGTAGACAAAACGCTATATGCTGGAATTTTATTTTTACAAAGATGTGTAGATATTTATTTTACTGGTTTAGGTTTCGAATTTCCGCCGACCTAATTACTAATCAATTTAGTTTAGCAGATAGGGTAGATATAAAATCCACATCCAAACAGATATAAAATCATATTCAGTTGACTGAACTCAATATTCTTCAAAACGTTACTGTCCTATTGAAATGGGTTTTGTAAACGCGCTGTTGGTTCATAAGGTCCGTGAGTGCGAGACAGACAGACATAATTACAGTTCACCTCAGACTGTAGACTCGTTTTAAAACCAAGCACTTGGAAAATTAAAACAGTGGAACACTTTTGACTTATTCAGTTTTTCTGCCATTTTTATCGTTTATACGAGTATTTTTTTCTTTCACGGTTCGTTAAACCTCTCCCCTTGGTTCGTTCTAATTTCAGAGGCAATACTTGTGTAACTCCCATATATTTTTGCGATTTTTAAGTAACATTTTCGCAATGCTCTTGAAAAAGGACGGAGAAATTGGAGCCCCATTTCACAATTATCCCAAATTCCCAACCAAACCCTTACTCAAAATGTGAGTGCGAGTTGAAATTACTTATGCGGAGTATTTGTAGTAGATTTTTTCAGTAAGTTTGTTATATTTTTATATTCATTTCGGTAATGGGCAGTTGCGTTTATTCTTTTAAATGCGTCGGTGATTGAAATTGAAACCCTTTTTTTCAATCAGTCCAATAATTACCAAAAATTTTACCTACTTTCCGTAAAATAAGATGCATGTATGTTTGTTTTACGTATTTAGGACCGCAAAATTGTCTATTTCCGTGCTTGGTGCAGTAATGTCAGTCAGCAGCACTGTTTAATTAGTTTATGTGTGTTCTGTGGTTAATGGCCCAGTGCAGCGGTAAACGCACCTGTTCGCAATTTCGCATGCAACGAACGTGGCTCAGGACAATGCGAGTTTTTTTACTGAAACTACAGGAAGAGCTCTGCGATATTTCAAGAAGAATTCGCTAATGCGCGGCGTATGTATCTAATTGACGCGCCGACTGTTTGCGCTTGCGCTGCGTGCTTCTGTAGGGGTGGCACTTGGAATTTATTTTATTTTATTTCTAAAGAAAATAGCTTAATTGTACAAAAAAATCTGCACTAAGGAAATGTCACATCAGTTTAAGAAGTACAAACCAAAAATTATTAAAAAAAATTGATGAGCCTGGAAATTCTTTCAATTTTACAATCATGTTTATAATAATATTATGTTTAATGTGTTTTGATAATATCAAAGATCAGTGAATAGTTTCTGCTTAATTATACATGCTAGTCGATGGCACATTATGCAAAATAACCATAATTCATTATCATAAGTTGTCGACCACTCTTTCAAAGGTAAACGACTAGACTGAGCAATGAATAATACCTCTATAATAAATATAAATACCATACTCTCTATAATTTTATGAAGCGAAAGCAACACTGTCTGTCAAACTACTAAACCTATTTTGACGGATTTTGGTATAGAGTAGATAAGACTTTACTAACTGCGCTATTATTTTGATCAAAATCCTCATGGGAAACGAAATTGCACATGGACGTAGTCGTGGACAAAATCTAGTGCCTTCTTCATAAATAAAAGAAATCTTTTCATTCGAAGGAAACATCAATTAATACAGTTGGTAAAAGTAGGTGGTAGCCCCGTGTGGTTGTGTGGCCTGCCATGTATGGTGCGGCGACTTCGATCCCGTTTGCAGCAATTATAAGAAGGCAAGAGGAACCGGCCCTAAGGGTGTCATATCTGCCATATCTGCCTGCAGGAAACGGCGGCTGGAAATGTGGCGCAACGTCTACAAAACGAACAGACGACGCAGAAAAGTTGTATTTTGCAGTCTGCACGATCGACAAAAAGAAAACAGTGACGTAGAAAAATCTGCACCGATGTTGACAAGTGCATCTTTTAAATTGTGAAATTCTAGCATTGATTGATTTGATAGGGCAAAAAATTAAATAAGTAATGCATGGGTTGATGATGTGTTTTTATTTAGTTTTAATATTAAAATATACAGATGAAAATACAACTTTTGACAAGTTTTTTTTAGAATCAGTTTTAATATTAAAATATAAAGATGAAAAATACCTACAACTTTTGACAAGTTTCTTTTAAAATGCAGTTTCGTTTCAGTTTTGTAAAAAAATTAAGTCTTGAAAACAACGACTGCATTTTTATTAAGTATCATCATTAAGTTGTCGAGTTGTTTGCTACTTATAAGAACATTTCTTACTAAAAACAAAGTACACTACCTACCGCATTTCTTCATATCAACTTTTGCATTGATACGGGATTTTTTTTCGATCAGTAAAAACTTTCTTGCTGTGTAACTGCAAACTGTTTCCGCAGTTTTTCCACATTCCTGAGTAATTTTTCTGAGGGCTATTAATATTTATGTTGACACTATAAACAACCTTCGATATTGTATTGGTTAAAACCACTTGTAAAGAATATGAGAATTGACACGTCTAATTTTCACTTGTAAAGGTCCTTATAGTCATCATCTAGCGCCGTCAATTCATTTATTTTTATTATACGTAAATCAGATCAATATTTAAAAAAAGGAAACAACCATCTCCAATATTTTTTGAATAACTCTGTAAGTTTTAAAATCCATTTAAACCAAAAGTGGCCACTCAAGTGCATTTTAAAACTAGTACAAAGAATGAAAAATATCAAAGAGTTATTCATAAAATATTAGAGACAATTTAAGAGGGCATGGTTTTTTCCTTTTTAAATATTTACTTGGTTTACGAGTAATAAAAACAAATATATATTAGCGGCGCTGCGCTAGTGGATATGTGTAATGACATGCCAGTGTTGCCAAAGGCATCCACTCAGAATGTCAATAAGGAAGGAACTTAACACGTAATCTGCCTACTAGTAAATCATTTTAAAGAAAAGTGCTATTAATTTTGTTAATCAACAAGAAATAATTAACGTGACTTATTGGGTGCGTGTTGATTTTTTTACCGTTCATCTTGTAATCTCTACAATCTGTTCTAGTGACACACGAAGACGCTTCTCTTTTTGTATATAAAAATATATATTTTTAAATTTAGCTTCGCTTTTGAAAAAGAAAATGTATGTTCCTTATGTATTAGGCTGGCCCCAGACCTACCGGTTTCATTTCTTTGCTTTGCTGTTCTACCATGGACCGCCGGCCAAGAGGCTCATTTTCAATCTATCGCATATTTTGACCTGACCACATTGGCAAGATAGCCATTAGTTTGGTGTTATCAAATATCGTCGTCTGGGGTGATGAGAAGTTTTAACTCATAACTCATAACGTTTATTGTATTCCATAGTATCATAGGTGGTATACATTAAAGTTAGATCAGTATGGACCCCGTCGGGCAAGCAATCAGGTGTAAGAAAAGAGGAAGAGAGGAAGCGCAATTCTATTTAGAAGTTTTGTAATAACATAAGAATTGGAAGGTAATAGAGATTTTTATTTTAACATGCTAATGAAATTATAATGTTTTGTTGACTAAAATTAATTTATATTTCTATCATCTAAATATTCGTTTATATTATAATAACATTTATTAATTAGAAGCTGTTTTAATTTTCTTATAAATATAATGTCATTATTTTCATTTATTAGTGTTTCGGGTAATTTATTATAAATTTTAATTGATGAGTGGAATGTACTTGAAGAGGTAAGTTTTAATCGGGAAGTAGGTAATATCAATTTATTTTTGCATCGTCGCAATGAATACGTTGATGGTATATCTTGTAGCCTTGTGTAAAATTGTCTATGTTTACGTACGAATTTACATATTTCCATTATATACAAGCATGGCAAAGTAAGTATCTGGTATTTTATAAAATAAGGTTTACAACTGTCGGTCTGCTCGATGTTGGCTATGATACGGATCAACTTTTTTTGAGCGGTAAACAGTGATGTCGCGTCGGTACTGTTACCCCACAACACAACTCCGTAGCACAGCCAAGCATGTGCATATGCGTAGTATGTAATTATTGCTGTTTCTATGTCGGTTGTCTTTTTTACCTCGCGTAGAGCATAAGTGAATTTAGTTTTCGTTTTAAAAAAAAACTGCTGTTTTATACAAAAATTAATAACGAAATTATCAAAATGTATGAAACAGTTCATTTTTTTTCGCGATTTCAGATTTGGTCCCATAGTAAAAGTTGTTCAGTTTTATTATGGTCCCTATCTACCATATTCAGTTTTATAAGGCTTTACCAAACATCTTGTATAAATAAGCGATCGAGTTATTTTTAACGATCGGAGTCCATGTTCAGGGTGGCATATCTCCTAAAAGCTTCCTACTTCACAATCCAGGCGATGATATTTGATAAAACCAAGCTAATGGCTATCTTGCCAATTTGGTCTAGTCCCAAAATGCGATAGATTGAAAATTACCCTGGTTGGCCGGCGGTCTTTCAAGCAAGGTAGCACAGCAAAGCAAAGAAACGGAACCGGTAGGTCTGTGGCCAGCCTTAGGCCAAGGTAGTAAAAAATGTTGCATTGTTAATGTTAATTTCGTGAACTTACATGTAATCATAATGTGTCTAAATAAGAAACATAAAAGGTTTTCCTAGACCTAGGCTTATTTACAGTAGGTACAGATTGCAAAAACATCATCTTAATTCATCGAAATATTTTAAACAAACAGTGATTGCTCATTTGCTAGGCGGGACGCTAGGGGCTCTTACTGTAAAAGATGTTGGCACATGTCACTTGATCCTTTGTCACTTTTTTACATAGACCGTGTCCGTATGATGTTAACTTCTCTTTTCCACGCTTTGTTGGTCTTCTTGAGCGTAGCGAAAATTTTTCTATGTCTATGTTTACATGTTTACAACTACTTTATATCCTAAAAAGCCAAGTCGCGTAACACAAGAGGCGTGTGTAAGCCGACACGTTAAAAATATAATGTATGTGTGTCTAGTCTACCCTCCGTAACTCAAGTAGAGATGAAATGGACGATGTATTTATGTCTTAATCCATTCTCGCCTTTGACTCCTTTACAACTAATTTGTATCTCTTTATTGCCTAATGAAGAATACTGGAGTTGGTTTCTTTATGTGCTGTTAAGATGTCGTAAAACTGTTTCGTGTATAGAATTTGTGTGTAACGTCATATTGATACATAATTTGAATATTTATATTGAAATTTTGTTTCATTACACAGTTGTAAAATATCCTTGCTGCTGTCATGTTTGTAGGTATCAGCAGACCAAAGGAAAGTGCTGACTTGTACTTACAATATACAATTATAGATAAATTACTCAAATCTCGGAAACGTTACTGACCATCAGGCATTTTTAATGTCCCCACTGCAGGGGCACAGGCCTTCCTTATGGGTGGATAAGGAGGATAGGCCACCACGCGGGCCAAATGCGGATTGGTGGGTGTTAACGACTGCAAATCCAACCGGGACCAATAGCTTAAAGTGCCTTCCGAAGCACGGAGGAGCTCGAGATACTTATTAATTTTTTGGTCACCCATCCCATGATCGACCCTTGCGAAAGTTGCTTAACCTGCGCAATCGCTGGGCCAGGCGCTAAACCACTTCGTCACCGAGCTCCTCAAATTACTACCTATATTATATACTTAGTTTTCTATTGTTATGCGTTTACCGCACACCATGAAGTCGAAAATCCAATCTCCTCGCACTAAAACTTTATCGATATTCAATAGAGGTAAAAGATGTTAGTCTATGCAAATACATACAAAGTTGCAGTGGTAACTCAAACCCACAACTTCCTATATCTGTAGTGTAGCCACTTATGACACTTTTGCCCCACACGTTAACCGCAGCTGGCAACTAGTGCCACGTGCGCAAGAGTCGATGGGGTGACGGCGAGACAGGGTTAGGCCTGACAGATTATTGACACTTGACACGACTCAAACTTGGTGCCTGGTAGAGCTTTCAAGCATTCACATAAGCATAATTAAAACAACCAATGATAGTCTATTAGAAATATTCTTTATCAGACAGGAATGTTGCGAAAAGCAAACAATAACAAGAATAATTGATAAACATCTTTTAGATTCGAAAAAGATGTCTGTTTAAAATGAATAGAAATTAATTTTGCTGATTGTGAATATTATAATGGTGTAAGTACATTGACTTTTATTGATGAATTACGAAGAAAACGAATTGAAAAGGCCTTTCTCATTGCACGGCGGCGGTCTCAAGAGTTTTCTGTAATTCAGCAGCGAAATAAAAACTCCCAATTTAACTCAATTTTTTATTTAGCTAGCCTGTGCTTGGCTTGCTAGCAAATGACGTCAACATTTAAGTAACGGATATGCTATTTATATATTCAGAAGCGCGTCGCTGCAGTCGATATGGCGGAAATGCAAACGACCAACTTTATGTTGCCGACTAGAATTTATTCCGCGGAGATGACGCTAAACTGCCTATAAAAACCCGAGAGAAGTTTGCAATGTTAAAAACACCTTATTTCAAGACATAACGGAACAAACGAGTTTAATTACAAAAAATACTCAAGAATTCAATCGATTATCACGATCGGTAAAATAATCGTAGATTTGTTACCGATAGCGTGTGATGTGATGTGTGCCACGAGGCGTGTAATGGTGAACAATTGCGTGATTTTACAAATACACCGACCAATCACTCAAATCGATTTATTAAAGAACTTCCTTTTCCTGGACGCACCTTTATACGTGCTTCTAAACGCGTGAAAGAAACTTTTTGCTATCAATCATTCTGCTCTATTTTTTTGGATGAAGGAAGTAATACACTGGCTGTCTTATTCAGAGTGCGTTCGTTAAACTAGGGCCAAAGTTAACGCTATTTTAGCTCAAATCGTATTCAGAGTGACAGTTTAACATTTAGTCCCACCGTTTAAGGATTAATAGGTGCATTGTGATTGGTTTACAAGCATTAAACCAGGTTTTGTTAGAACAGTCTTGCACCCCAGTTTTGTGAAACATCTCTGAATAAGACAGTGGGAATCTAAATCATAATTTGTCTTGGAAATATTTATTAGTTTGTCTGTTTGATGTTTGCTATCTTTGTGCTTAAATAATTACAGTTGCCAATTTCTTTATTACTAATTAGAGCTTTAGTTGAAAGTCTCTAACATGACAATGTTTATCTTCTTTCTTGAAGTAACAAAGTTAAAAAAATAAATTAAAAAAAATTAAAAAACCCGCTTGCATAACAAGACAACTGAAAATATGGAAACAAGATTAAATATTAAAGGCAACAAAATAACATGCAGTCGGAGACATGCATAAAGAAAGTTACGTTATGAATGATTTGAATTATATGCCTCCGACTGCATGTTATTATGTTGCCTTTAATATTTAATCTTGTTTCCATATTTTCAGTTGTCTTGTTATGCAAGCGGGTTTTTTAATTTTTTAAATTCATTTTTTTATTTATATCTTTTTAGTTATTATATATTACGGTAATGATATACCTTTTTGAAATCCTTATAATAAGCCCTTTAATTTGACACCCATATTGTAGTATTCTAAAAAAAAATATTTTTTCCCATACGTATAATAGCACCGTGCAGCCGCCATGTTGTTTTTTTTAATAATGCCACCTTCTTAAGAACACTTGGGCTGACGAGACAAATCGACGGTATCTTAATTACAGAAATCCATTCAGCCGTTTGAAAGATATGAGGAAATAAAGAATATTACATACAAACACATATCAAACAGACATACTTACATACAAGATACGCGCGAAAAACATAACCCTTTCTTTGCAGTCGGGTAATTATTGTCTTAGTAAATTGACACTAAAGCTTACTTTTAAATATTTGCTATGGCTATCACTCATTCTGTGCTATTGTGTACCAAGCAATATTTTTTGACAGCATGTATACTTACAAAAGGCCTTCGACATTTCTCATTCAGGCGTGGGTCGAGGGCCGAGGCCACTACTCGATATTCATGTTTATTAGTTATCGATAAACTTAATAGAATCGCCCACGTTGTAAATTTGGGCTCCTTTATAATATTATTTATGCCCCACTTAGTCATTTATTTGAAACGAAAATGGAAGTTTCGCACGGTCTCGGTGGCGTTTCATGTGTTAAATTATTATTTAACAAATTGGAAATTATTCATTCAATACTACATTTAACAGCAATTAATAATAAAATCGCAAAACAGGATAAATCTCTGGGTAATATTTGTTTCCAGTTTTGGCCGCCCTAGTCATAGCTTGCAATAATCGGCTTTCGATTAGAAATGATTACAAAAGGAAAGATTTTGTTATTAATAGTTTCCATTCTCACTTGTAAGAATCTCTGTTATGTACGCAAACAATTTTTGGAATACTTGAATCACCGTTGTTTTGTGAATTTTCCCTTTAAATTTTATTTTTGACTTTCCTCAAGCTTCAATATATGATTCTTAAATTCGAGAAATTACTCGATTCATGTAATTCAATGAAAAATAAATTGTGGGCGATGTTTTGGACTCTTTTGCATTCATGACTCAGTTTCCTCTCCACTGTGTGAAAAATAAGTCTTTGTTTTGTTTGATTTATTTTAACGATTATGTAATTAATTAAGTTTATAAAAAGAATTAGTTTTGATTGTATTATCTGTCCCAGATTGCCAATATAAAGAAAAATGTATAAGGAAACTGACTTTTCCGTTTTTTTTTTCAGAATTCTTCCAGAAGTTACTGCGAATGTCAAAGGAAGAGTTCCACAATATGTTCAAGAGGACCTACGGCATGATCTACGAACAACACTCGTATGTCTTCGCGAAACTCTTCGAAGAACTGGAGAGGTAAAACAAGTTAATATTTTGTTGTACGCAACACTATATTTTTTTATAAATGACTTTAGGGATATATTTTTTAAAGACTTGGATACGGCTAGCCAAAATTTTGACACTATAAAATTGTTACAATTTAAAATTCGATTCGAAAAGCATTAAGCTAGAATCACTCAAATTCTATTATATATAAGTTCTCAAGCACTGTTAACATAAAATCTCGGTATTAAACTACGAACAAGTTCGTTGGTATTAAATCCGGTCTTATTCCATTTCTGAGCTTAGAGATAACTTTAAATATTTCCCAAGGGCTTTTTTGCTTGTCAGCGGTGTCGTGACTGTGCAGATAATGTAGTTTGCCACAGAATACAACAGTGCTCGAATTGTATGCAATTTACCGAAGTTATAACCTGTGACTCCGAATACAGAACAAACCAGCAGCACGCGTACATTTAGAATAGTATGACGCGCGCTGTGCATAAAACATCTGCACTGCACCTGCTCCTTCTCTTTGCTGTAACATTGCTAACTCAGGCACAGAATACATAATGACTCAGGTAGGATTTCAAAACTTTTTTGAGATAAGCAAGTCAGAAACAACAACTGCTTGTTTATCCACAAAGAAAACTACCTGCAAGTAGGATTTATTTCGGAGGATCAAAACTACTCCAAAATAGAGTAGTTTCATACATACAAGTAAAACTTGCGTCACTTTTATGGCCATACGCAGAATCTTGTTCTTAGCCTAGAGTAGATATAAGACAGGAGAAAAATATAGGACTGCTTGTAGACTATAAATAGATTAATCTGTATAAATTCGAATTTGAGCCAAAATGTTATCTTTTACAACGGCAGAGGGCAGAAATTGCCTATGTAGAATATTTTGACCATACGTTTACTTTCAGGTATTACACCGAAGGCGACGTGGAGTTCGACGTGATGATGGACAAATTCTTCGGGATCCTTTACCAGAAGATGTTCACGGTGCTCAATTCGCAGTACAGTTTCGATGAAAAGTAAGTCGAATTTATTTTACAATTTAATGTTGACACAATTCAATGTCTACATAATTAATGGTCACAGCTTACTTACTTATTTTTGCGATTTGATGTTGCTTCACGTTACTTAGTACTATTATATATTCTGTGGTTGCTACCATAAATTAAACCATGGATGTATCCATGTTATTGCTCTTGACTGTACCTACGATCACAGTCTGCAGAGTCCGTTTGTCTATTAACTAACGTTATTTAATAGTTCATTTATCTATCTACTAGCGGCCGCCCGCGGTTTCACCTGCGTGGTTCCCGTTCCCGTGGGAATATCGGGATAAAAAGTATTCTATGTTTTAATCTAGGCTATCTACTATCTGTGTGCCAAATTTCAATCAAATCCGTTCAGTATTTTTGCGTGATTGAGGAACAAACATCCAAACATCTAAACATCCAAACCCACAAACTTTCACATTTATAATATTAGTAGGAAGTAGGATAGTAGGATTTCTTCAATAATGTCTAAATTGAAATAGTGTCAAGGTTGAGCTATTGATTATTATTTTTAATCACTTGTATAATTACAAAGCTTTTCTGTTACTTACCTCCTTTTGTTAATTTCATACACCCACAATAAAACTACTTATCAGCATTATACATATTACATACCTAATCGTAGCTTATAATTTCATAATAGCTGGACGTTAGCATTCGGCCTCTTAAGTTAATTACACTTAAGTGTCAGTTAGTGTCGCCTTCATGACCGCAAGCTCGCCACTATAATGGCGGCTGTCGTCGCCGTAATGATGAGATCATTTGTGGTCGTTGTGGTAATCAATGGTGTGTACGCCACATCAACGTAACGGAGTGTGTGCAGACATTTTGGGGACGAACGTGATGGTTGTTGGTTTCAGCAAGCATTTATTTTAAGCTTTTTTTAGCGAAGCGTTTTGATGGGGTCTTCGAAAAGTTCTCTAAAGCTTTTTCGTGCTTCGGAAGGCACCTTACCCGACTAGGGTTACCGGACGTTAGGAGTTGTCCTGACATGTCAGGATTTTTGGGTAATAGTCAGAATTCCGGCCGGTATTGGATGAAATATTTAAGAATTATTCACATAATAGTAAAAGAAACCTTAGAATTTACGCTTTATATTATTTTTCTTTTATTTGGTTACATCAACTAGGTACATTTTGCGGTAAATAATCAACACAACTAAAACTTAACATAATGTCAGGTCTTTTTAGTAGAAATCAGGCTTTTTTGCGAGGTTTTTATTGGTATTACCACATTTACCACGCCTGGTGGGTTTTACCTATATATGACCAATCCCCGTTATTTTTCGTAAAAACAATTTGCTAATATAACTTAAATTCATTGTTGCGGTGTTAATATGTAATTTTATTTTTAGACTCTTTTTCCAATGACGTCAACTTGATGCATGCGGTGTTATAATTTTATTTTTAGAGTATTTTTTCCAATGATGTCAACTTAACCATTAAAGATGCATCATTATATTGGATACTAGCGGTCACCCGCGGTTTCACCCGCGTGGTTCCCGTTCCCGTGGGAATATCGGCATAAAAAGTATTCTATGTTATAATCCAGGCTATCTTCTATCTGTGTGCCAAATTTCAACCAAATCCGTTCAGTAGTTTTTGCGTGATTGAGGAACAAACATCCAAACCCACAAACTTTCACATTTATAATATTAGTGGGATAATTTAAATCCAAGTTGCTCAACTCGCTGCGAAACACTCAATGGGTCCCATTACTCACATTATAAACTTATGATAACACATTTTTCATTGGTTTTATGCCGCAGTATCGGCTTAATAGTTTGTTTACGTGTCCATAACAATAAAACCGTCAGCTTAAGTGCTTTATAGGCCCTACTCTGTAAACAATGAGGTCCTATTGCAAGTGTGAATGCTCATCTTTGTGTATTCAAACGACCATTAAAGTTGTTATCATAATTATAATGTTCTCCTTACGGTTATTGCTGCTTTCTGCACTTAAGATAATTTTGTAATAATAGCACAGAATACATAATAGTACAAGTATAATAGGTCATATTTTTTTTCATTATAAACATTGTTATAAAGTCTGCCGGATAGCGTAATTTTTGTAATACTTAGTGAAGGAAACTTGCTGATTTTTTTTAATAGTAAAGTCTAAAAATTTAATTATTTCTCACTACATTTACACAGCACTTTATTCTTGACTAAGCGATTATTGTCATTATATCAGTAGGTACTAGCAGCCGCCCGCAGATTCACCCGCGTGGTTCCCGTTCCCGTGAAAATATCGGGATAAAAAGTATCTTATGTTTTAATCTAGGCTATCTACTATCTGTGTGCCAAATTTCAACCAAATCGGTTCAGTAGTTTTTGCGTGATTGAGGAACAAACATCCAAACCCACAAACATTCACATTTATAATATTAGTAGGATTATTGAAGATGTTAATGTCTTGTTCAGGTACTTATCGTGCGTGAACGAGCACATGCGCGAGATCCGGCCGTTCGAGGACGTGCCCCAGAAGCTGTCGGTGCAGCTGCGGCGCGCGTTCGTCGCCACGCGCACGTTCCACAAGGCGCTGCAGGCCGGCGCCGACCTCGTGCGCAACATGATGCAGGTACTGTCGGGAGTGAGCACGTGCAGAGATGCGGCCGTCATTAGACGCGCCGCAGAAGCTGTCGGTGCAGCTGCGGCGCGCGTTCGTCGCCACGCGCACGTTCCACAAGGCGCTGCAGGCCGGCGCCGACCTCGTGCGCAACATGATGCAGGTACTGTCGGGAGTGAGCACGTGCAGAGATGCGGCCGTCATTAGACGCGCCGCAGAAGCTGTCGGTGCAGCTGCGGCGCGCGTTCGTCGCCACGCGCACGTTCCACAAGGCGCTGCAGGCCGGCGCCGACCTCGTGCGCAACATGATGCAGGTACTGTCGGGAGTGAGCACCACAGACAGAGATGCTGCTCAAAATACATGGAGGAGCTGGGTCACATTCACATTAGGTCGGACTGACAATTTTACCGTTGGCAGACTATCGAGTTTTGCTTTTTACACAACGGTATTCCATTCCTAAAGGATGCACTACGCAATACAATAGCAAAGCTGAAATGTAGCACATGTCGTTTGACAAATCACACGACACTAAATGTCAAGTTGTATGACAAGTCTTGGGGGACTTTCATAGTAGGCTGCGTTTTGGGGGAGTTAAAAGTGTCCCACAAATGCCATTGTCATCCACAGTATAGATGATCGAAGTTTTTACACTATACGCTGCCGGTCAGATCTAATGTAGTAGTACCCAAAGCAGAATGCCAATATTCTTCGAGCAACAAAGGCTTCGTTTTTCACGAAGGGAGAAGCCTTAGCGATTAAACTCTATTCAAATTATTCTGGGATTTTTTGCGGGGGGGGAAAATGCACACAAGTGCAGTTCCGCATACCCACATACAAAAACAACACTGTAATGACGACACTCACACATAAAAAATAAAACAAAACAGCAAAAAATTGTGTACGGATGAGTCACACATCAAAATATGACACGTTTTTGACATAAAGGGCTGGGCTCAACTGTCGATGCAGCAATATCGATACGGAAAAAGGTTACAAACTCAATCATTTTACGATGGGGTGAATAACAACAAAGAGGTCATTTTTATACGCTTATGAGCTTTTTTTCTAAGAAACTGTACATTCAATGTCTCAAAAATGGCCTGATTTATCATATTATGATAGGTACCTCATTCGAGTAAAAAGTAGAGTACACAACTCGTGAAAAAAAAACTCATCTCGGTTAAAGAATCGAGATGAGTTTTTTTTAAGAGAAGAGTATAATACTTACGGCTATTTGCACTAAACTTAAGAATCGCATAAGTCTTTCCTAACTATAACTCGACCAAATTAAAACGGAGTCATGAACGCTAGAGCTTATTAGATCATCCTGAATTAAGGATCCGGAATGAAGTCGCTCCTTAATTCAGAAAGTGTAATTGCATTCAGGAAGGTAGGATCCTAGTTAGGATCCTAGTTAGGATAGAAAATGGTCTCCGGCGTTAAGGATGCTAAATCGGAAGCACTTAGGACAGTGTAATCGCATTCAGGACGCTCTGTTCCGATACAGTAGTACCACAGCCTAAAGAGTATACAGTCAGTCAACGCTTTTTATGTTGGTGAAAAAAAAGCCGCCGCCGTTCGTCTAGCTAGATAGACAGTTGGCGCAACGACAAAACTAAGTGTACAAGGGCATAATAACTCTGTGATTTGCTTTTTTGAATTAAAAAAAACCTGCCAAGTGCGTGTCGGGCCACGCGCAGTAGGGTTCCGTAGTTACCATATACCATACCTTATTCGCCTCCGTTGCTCTGCGCAAGTACATTCGTGCAACTACTGTATGATCGTTAAGCTGTGATATCGGATCCGTTATTCAGGACGGTCTAATTGGCGACTGAATTTCTCGTCCTAAATCAGACTCTGAATTCCGTATCCTTAATTCAGGATGATCTAATAAGCTCTCTGTCATGCAGCTATCATGCGCCTAATTATCTTGCTCGAGTTGTACTTTGGAAAAAACTAGGCGATTCTTAAGTTTAGTGCAAACGGCCGTTACTCCCTCGAACTAAATTCCCTTTTTATTCACTTGTTGTATAATCTACTATTTCGACATTTAGGCGATATCTGTCTCGCTCACACCAGTGCAGAGCAAATCATGCAAAAATCTCGCAAATTAATTTGACGCAGAATCAGGGCCAGATTGACCAACACTTTATCGACAAACATTATTTAACGGTAACATCACTAAGTCGTCCATCGGCGAGAACTCGGATTTATCTAGCGACAGATCTGAAATTTGTACGGACGAGCCATGGACTAGCAGACCCGATGTCACTGAACAAATCTGACAACTAATCAAGAATAAAATATACGAATTTAATGTTTTAATGTAAACAAATAGCAATAATATGATACAAATTTACTTTCATGTGAAATGTAACACCATCTTTTTGTATACTTGATGTTCGAGACCTCTTTTAACAGCAAAAACCTCATCAAATCGACATTTTAAACAGAGCAGCGTTCACATGCGCGACTGGACTCGGTCTAGAAAGAAATCCGGGCGCAACTGGTTTTAATAATGCGTATGCCCATTTGGGCTTGTACTTCGGCAGAGGGGAACGCTTCGTATGGCTTCTCTTTCTGTAGAAGCCCGTCTTACTCTAAGCCAATATTTATATCCGACCCGACGGAAATCGTGGATGAACGTCCGGTAAATGTGTCGTCGTCGACAGTTTCATCGGATCGCCTTAATGTGAACAGAGCTATGCCAATATGCATCCGACACCTTTGACGTTCCGGTACTTATATCTATTCTGGGTTCTGAGATCGTTGCGATTCTGTGATAGCTGAACCCGCTCGAACTGGCAGCGGCGGGAGCACATTGAGACCATTTTAGGTAGGCCGCTGCCATTTCAATCTGTGTTTCTATGAGCCTAAAGACTGGCCACCCATACCATGACCCATCCTTTGTGAAGATTACTTCTGCAATAGACCAAGTGCTAAGCATTGCGCCATTGAACTCTTTTAAAATATTTCTAACTATTTTACTTACAGGTAAGTAATTTCTTTTTCAAAAATATTGCATCTAAGGTCTCTTAGCCGCTCGTCTGAATATAACCTTTATGATTCCCTGTTTAGTCATCATGTAACAATACAACACCGTAAACTGTTCCAAGGTAGCTGACGTCAGGGACTTGAACTTGATTACACGAGAGCTGTTAACATAGCTTTATTGCCATATTAACATATCTCAACGTACATAATTGACTATTAAACAATAATTTAAACCGTATATTGTCTCAAAATATGCTAATACTTAGTTGGCGAATATTTTCTTATTTTATCGGTAGTAAATGTGTCACGCTTTTGATGTCCGCTTTACTGGAATTTGTGTTTAAACTCGCTGACTTTTATGTAATTTTAATAGTTGCTTGTAGTTGTAGAACAAATTTCTTATTTTATCTGCAGTAAATCAAGTGTCCTTTTGATAATGCTTTAAAGGGATTAGTTAAACTTGATTACTTTTAATCAAGTTTAACCAATGGCCAATGCGATTGGGCCCCAGGGCTCCAGGTATTATAATAAAGAGTAGCTTAGTTTTTTGATGGTCTATGACAGTGACACATGTGCGTCGATCAGGAGCGTCGCAATGGAGGCATCATAGAGTAAGATAAAAAAAATAGGGAGGCATTATTCAAATGGCGCGACGCAACCGGCATACATTGCGGCTTCAACACTCGAATAATCAGCTATAAACCCAGCGGGTGTCATATATCACCCTGTAAGCTCGCCATTCACACATTGTGCAACGGAATTTTACATTTGGCCTTTTGCAAATACATATATTTTTTCACACCACATGCTCGACAATGCCGAATTATATGTCATGTAAACCTTACCGAAAGCAAGACATTATATCTCTTGACTTTAGCCGGGTTATAATGTTCTATTATAACCCGCTGGTCAATAATGTGATGTTCACTTTCATAATTCTTATTGCTATGTCTATATAAAGTCTAATTTCACTAAACAGAATGTGTCCTCAGCGGGCGGCCAACTCGATTTTCGAAGACCGAGGCCGTGGCCCACTAGATTCGCACTGAGACGAACTTCATTTGTTTGTCAAATCGAGTAGACCACGCCAGCTGAAAGAAGTTGCTATAGCCGTAGCTAGTAGTACTACTAGCTATAGAAGATTCTATAAATATTTCAAAGAAAAAATAAAAAATGTCGAGTGATGAACGTATTTTGACTACAGAAGCTATTGAATTAGTGCAATGCCAAGAGAGATTGCTAAATACCTGAAATTGGAAAATCCCGAGCTTTACACAGGCCATTGTTTTAGACGAACATCTGCGAGTCTGTTGGCAGATTCAGGAGCAGACATGGCCCAAATAAAACGACACGGTGGCTGGAAGTCCGATGCAGTGGCAGAGGGCTACATTGAAAATTCTATAAAAAATAGAGAAAGAACGAGCTATCGCATTGGTTAAAAGATAAATATGAAAACATCGTCTACAATTGATGATCCCTGGACGCTTCTGCCACCACAGTCATCTTCCTCAAAACACGTCACATTTACATCAAGCCCACTGCATCAGAGACGACCTTTACGGAACAACTTGACCCGCAGACACAAGTGTCCGAAGCCTTGAACACAACTCATATAAACTCTAGCTCAACCTCGATAAACGTACCAAATAAAAATATAACGTTATCTTTCCATAATTGGACTAATGTCTCCAATATCAATTTGCACTTTTAATATGCTGTAATAAACACTATCTACTAAGCCTGGTTTTTTATTGTTTCGCATAAAGTGATAAAAGTAGAGTATACACCACCGGGATAAAACTGTTTTTTTCTTGGGCGCTTGAATCCCTCACTGCACTCAGGACTCAATCTTAATTCCCTCGCTTTGCTCGGGAATTAACTTATAACACCCTCGCTGCGCTCGGGAGTTAAATTTGGAGTCCTTCGTTACGTTCAGGATTCAATGTAGCGCCCGTGACATAAACCAGTGCTTTATCCCCTTGGTGTATAATCTACTATTAAAAGACATTAAGGTGCCCTATGCTTATTCCCAGCAGTGGGTATGATGGTCAATAGAGAAAAAAATTCTGAGAAAATGGTACATAGGTATAACTCAATTTGGCCAAAATGGTTTATTTATACGACCTTTCTACCCAAAGGTATCGATATATTTTTAAAAGACATTAAGGTGCCCTATGCTTATTCCCAGCAGTGTGTATGATGGTGTTAAATAGAAAAAAAATTAGATCAGTGGTATGGTGAGGCTAATATAATTGATGGTGATGATTGTACCATAATAACATTACGCAATTCCGTAAAATCTAAATTAACTTAAAAATCATTACATTCAAATATCAATAGATAGATTAGCTCAAATTCACATCATGAATTTATTACCTGATTGGTGAATCACGACCATATATTAATTAATGAATTTTATTGTTCATTTTATGCCTGTAATTAATTGTGCTTTCAATCTGAAAGAAGTAATAAAAGTCAATGAATCAACATCCGGATTATGTCATGACCACTATTAAATAGCAACGGGCTTCATTAGATCTTTATGTTAAACTAAGAGAGAATATTAAACATTTTTGATAGTTTATTGATCGCTCGCTTGTATTTAATCAAAATGTAGAACCGATTGCGACCTTCGGCTGTTAAAATAACCGATGAATCATATTGGCTTAATGTTAAATTATGTATTCGTTCGTACATTGATCTCATTTGGCGCCAGTAACATGTAGGCCCAGTATGATACGAGTATATTATACTGAATTATTTTAACGATATATTCATTTTAGACACTTGTCGCCACGGCCACTTGATTGTTCACGTGTTAAACAATTCAGTTCATTTTGTTGTACGAACAACGAGATGTATGCTCCATCAATTAAACGCCGTAGTTACAGGATTTATATACTAAGAGCTGGCTCCGGAAATAGGTGGACAATTTACAGAGCGACGAAATCCCTCTAGTTAGTTAGCCATACTATCATTATTAACAGATCCGGGCACCTCGCAGATCTTCAGTGGTGAGGGTGGAAGTGGTTGAGCAACAAAGGGGCTGAAAAGCGATTGAATTGAAGGGATACAATTTATAGAGCTCTGGATCTGGTGTGGTATAATAGCAAGTCAATCATGAATCTAAATCGAATATAACATTGCCAGCAATTTTGACTGATGGAAAAGTAGTGCCAGGCGGCATCAAAATGCGCGAAAAAGTGGTAAAGTTTGATGCCGCCTGGCACTACTTTTCCATCAGTCAAAATTCCTGGCAATGTTATATTCGATTTAAATACATGATTGGCGTGCTATAGATAAAAAAAATATTGTTTGTCGCCTTCCTGAGAAAATTGCGTTTTTCTTTATGTACACACATCATATCGAAATAAATACTTAAATATTTTTTTATGCTTTATGTCCTCAATTGTGGACGCCAGGTCTGAAAGGGTTAATGATAGTATGGCTAACTAACTAGAGGGATTTCGTCGCTCTGTAAGTTGTCCACCTATTTCCGGGGCTAGCTCTTATTCCAGTAGTCCGGAGTGCTTACGCAAGTGGCTCGAGAATGAAATTTATGTATCGTTTGTAAAGTTCACCCGCTGCGGTTGATGTCATCGACTGATTCACGTTGATGTATTGTTATAATGAACCGTCTTCGGTACTTTGTTCTTGACTCAGATGGTATATTTGGATCGGAATGTATTAATTGTCTTAGGGTGCGACAGTTTCAATTTTGAAAATTGTATAGATTGCAAGCGCACAACAAGGTGTCTTTCCCGTTACCTTTCACTTTCTTCTGGCATGCCTCACCTCAAGGCATTCAATAGCGCATGCCCTATCTTCTCCAAAAAAAAACTACTTTGTATGGCAGAAAGTTGAACGTAGAAAGCGCATGCTTTGGAGGCGACATTGCATGTGTTTGACGCAAGTTGAAGCGAACTTGGTAAAGACAGATCAGCCCCCCTACTCAAATGGACACTTTTCTATTTGTTCGCTAACTTAAAAATTAAAAATAAGCCATAAACTCTAAAATTACGCGTCGAATGCTTGTCAATTCCATACAATACAACAATGTCTGTGATTTACATAAACTTGCGACGTGTAACTTGATATCGTTTAATTGCTGATTTTTAAGCTTTAAGTAGCGAACAAATAGAAAAGTGACCATTTGAGTAGAGTAGAGGGGCAGATACAGTCTGTTCACTGACGTCCATTATACACATAGATATAAAATAGTATATTAAATACAAGTACGCTGGACAGGCGAACGTCACCAATCGTTTGTTCCAATTTGAAAATCGCCATATTGGCGCTGAGAGCAGTAGATTCTATTATGGCAGTAGTGAGTGAACTTGGAACTTATTAGTTCCAAGTACACTCACTACTGCCATGGTAGAATTTACTGCTTTCAGCGCCAATATGGCGATTTTCAAATTGGCACAAAATATTGCTGTCATTTTCATGACAATAGCCTGTCCAGCGTACTTGTATAATGGACGTTAGTGAGTCTGTTTTTTTAATTGTTCCGTTTCAAAAATAAGGTTGTTAAGATATCATATGATATGTACTGTATGTGTTCTGATCTGACAAATGAGTACTTATTAGGTATCTTTGCCTTGTCCAACATCGTGGTGTTTTGTGGCGGAGGTGTGCTACAGGCGGCAACTCTCGGCTTGGCTCTGGTCTGGACTCTTTGCGTGCCACTGAAATCTTTAAAGACGACTTTATGATTAGAATTCGAGTCTGGGAAATTCTTTTCAGTCGGGATTTCTTTCTGCCATTCTGACACCATGCATGGTCACCCACAGGTGAAGCTGACATCGGAGTGCGTAACGGCGTGGGCGCGGCTGCGGTACTGCGGCAGTTGCGGCGGCGACGAGACGCCCGCCTGCAGCCGCTACTGCCACAACGTGCTGCGCGGCTGCCTGCCCGCGCACGCCGACCTCGCCGACAACTGGGACGCCTACATCGGTCAGTGCTCGCCAATACTAGCGGTATGGTCGGTCGCTACTGCCACAACGTGCTGCGCGGCTGCCTGCCCGCGCACGCCGACCTCGCCGACAACTGGGACGCCTACATCGGTCAGTGCTCGCCAATACTAGCGGTATGGTCGGTCGCTACTGCCACAACGTGCTGCGCGGCTGCCTGCCCGCGCACGCCGACCTCGCCGACAACTGGGACGCCTACATCGGTCAGTGCTCGCCAATACTAGCGGTATGGTCGGTCGCTACTGCCACAACGTGCTGCGCGGCTGCCTGCCCGCGCACGCCGACCTCGCCGACAACTGGGACGCCTACATCGGTCAGTGCTCGCCAATACTAGCGGTATGGTCGGTCGCTACTGCCACAACGTGCTGCGCGGCTGCCTGCCCGCGCACGCCGACCTCGCCGACAACTGGGACGCCTACATCGGTCAGTGCTCGCCAATACTAGCGATATGGTCGGTCGCTACTGCCACAACGTGCTGCGCGGCTGCCTGCCCGCGCACGCCGACCTCGCCGACAACTGGGACGCCTACATCGGTCAGTGCTCGCCAATACTAGCGATATGGTCGGTCGCTACTGTAGTGTAGGAGATGCGGACACGGGAGACGGCAACGCTCATATCCTGTGATTGCCATTACCATCTAGTGTATATTGTTTTAAATTTTCATGGTTATTAACGTTACTAGTATAAACTATATCGGGATTTACACCATGTACTTGTTTATTTTTGAGACTCCGATATTTCGACACAGTTGCATGCGCCATGATTTCGGAAGAAGTGTCGATTGTTGCGTGCGGGTAGATATTATTGGCAGACGGATCGGTCTACCCTCCGTCTTGTTCTTTTATTACGCTCGATACCGGTACCACTGTCCGCAAACTCACTATTCACTTGCTTGAATCTGTTCTCGACACACGACACTCACTGTATCTGTACGCGAAACGACACTTTTTAGATTTTTGTTGTTTGGACGCAACCACCACTCTGGATTCCAGACACTCGAAGAAATTTAAACTCATACTCACGATTGAAATTTTTGTATTTTTGGTAATTTCAATCGCTTCCCTGACCATTCTTGATATGTATTAGTGGCGTTCTGTTGATAATATGATATGTTTATATTCTGTTAATAATGATAATATGATAATATCGGAGTCTCAAAAATAAACAGGTATACCGCCCGGCACGTAACTTGGCAAGACAAAGATGAGACAGAAGATGCGCAGAGTTTAGTGTTTGTAGCTACTGCGCATCTTTTGTCTCAACTTTCTCTTGCCAAGTTATATGCCGGCATCTATACATGGTGTAAATCTCGATAAATATCGTTTATTCTAGTAACCATCCAGTGTATTCTTGATTCCACAGATTCAAAGACAAAGTCACAGAAAAGTGTCAATTCTGGAAACCTAAATAATTTAGCTTCAAGATAGTTACCAAAATATTGCTGTATTGCCATACATGGTGTAAATCTCGATAAATATCGTTTATTCTAGTAACCATCCAGTGTATTCTTGATTCCACAGATTCGAAGACAAAGTCACAGAAAAGTGTCAATTCTGGAAACCTAAATAATTTCAATCATGGAAACCTAATAAGCCAAAATATTGCTGTATTGCCAAAATTTCTTCTGTTCATTAACTTAAGCTAGATCGAATGTAATGTACGTAATTTAAGTTTTTTTCGTTGTATTTTGTCGTGCTATGTGCGATAACCAACTGCCTCTTTACAAAGTTTCTCATAAAATGTTTTGTTTTCCAGAGGCTATCGACAAAGTGGCAGACAGATTACTCGGACCTTTCAACATAGCGATGGTGGTAGAGCCGATCGACATAAAGATATCCGAGGCGATCATGAGCTTCCAAGAGCACAACCAGGAAATATCGCAGAAGATATTCGCCGGTTGTGGAAAACCAGTTTTAGGGGGTGGAGCGGGGGCAGCCGGACCGTTTTTCGCACCGGACCGGAGTAAAAGAGCCGTCCGGCCTATAGCGGATTTTGATTGGAAAACGAATGATGTTGATGATTTTGAGATCGAAACGTCTTTTGAGAATATGGGGGATGAACCTATGTTTGCGTTAAGGGTTCCTGAACTTCGGAGAGCGACGCAGGAACTAGCGGAACAGGCTAAACTTAGAGAGCGGTTCTTGCAGTACATGAGAGGAAAGATGGATTTGAAGGAGTATGAGCAGTACGAACACGATAGGAGGAAAAGAGACGCACAGCCGGAGCCGGCGGCAGCTAGCACTGATATTGACTATAGGGCGTTTGAGTTCGAAGGGAAGAGAGGGTCCAAGAAGAAGAAGCCTACTGCGAAGACTGATGATGTGAACGGTTAGTGGTTTTGTATTTAAAGTTACCAATATATTGTTTACTTTTCGGTTTCGCGGAGTCGTGAATGAAAAAATCTATATATTTTAACTATGTAGTTTCCCTAAAGAAAAAACTATAAAAAGTAGGTAGGTATTTATACATTTTGTTTTATAAAGTAGGCAAATTTTTCACCCAGAAAATAGGATTTTTTAAATGCTCAACGGAATAGTGCTCGGCCTTCGTGACGATAAGGCCGAAGGTGGAAGCGCACTACACCTGGCTGGCTATTTTATCTCTAACTGCCAGAACACATAATTTTTTAAACTGCCGGAACACAACAATTTTTAAGTTATGGCGTCGGACTTTTGGAGGTTTCTTTTTATTTACATTAATATTTAGCTGTGTTATGAATATGCACTTTGTTAGTGGATTTTCTTGACGAATCTGTGATTCCAGGAGCGGGAACGGGCGGCAACTCGGAATGGGGTGGAGCAGCGTTAGAAAAATTGGTGCGAGAGGCTCGCACGCGACTGCATTCATGGCGGCGCTACTGGGCGCAGCTGCCCGTGTCGCTGTGCGCGGCCGGCAGTGTAACCAGCGCGCCGTGCTACAACGGCAGCGCGACGGCCAGGTACGTAACTGGTGCGAGAGGCGCGCACGCGGCTGCATTCATGGCGGCGCTACTGGGCGCAGCTGCCCGTGTCGCTGTGCGCGGCCGGCAGTGTAACCAGCGCGCCGTGCTACAACGGCAGCGCGACGGCCAGGTACGTAACTGGTGCGAGAGGCGCGCACGCGGCTGCATTCATGGCGGCGCTACTGGGCGCAGCTGCCCGTGTCGCTGTGCGCGGCCGGCAGTGTAACCAGCGCGCCGTGCTACAACGGCAGCGCGACGGCCAGGTACGTAACTGGTGCGAGAGGCGCGCACGCGGCTGCATTCATGGCGGCGCTACTGGGCGCAGCTGCCCGTGTCGCTGTGCGCGGCCGGCAGTGTAACCAGCGCGCCGTGCTACAACGGCAGCGCGACGGCCAGGTACGTAACTGGTGCGAGAGGCGCGCACGCGGCTGCATTCATGGCGGCGCTACTGGGCGCAGCTGCCCGTGTCGCTGTGCGCGGCCGGCAGTGTAACCAGCGCGCCGTGCTACAACGGCAGCGCGACGGCCAGGTACGTAACTGGTGCGAGAGGCGCGCACGCGGCTGCATTCATGGCGGCGCTACTGGGCGCAGCTGCCCGTGTCGCTGTGCGCGGCCGGCAGTGTAACCAGCGCGCCGTGCTACAACGGCAGCGCGACGGCCAGGTACGTAACTGGTGCGAGAGGCGCGCACGCGGCTGCATTCATGGCGGCGCTACTGGGCGCAGCTGCCCGTGTCGCTGTGCGCGGCCGGCAGTGTAACCAGCGCGCCGTGCTACAACGGCAGCGCGACAGCCAGGTACGTAAGACGTCAGTAGTAGAACCATAGAAATAGAATGTCAAAGAACAACAATGTCAATAAACAGGTGATCCGAAAACGAATGCATACATTTTATATGAGATACGTAAAATATGACTTAGATTCATAAAATATGACTATATATGGCAAAGGAAATTAATAAACTATGTTCCATACTGTTTTCTTCGTCGATAAACGAATAAATGTAGCGAAATTTGGTTTTAGAGAAATGTGTGGCAATATCTTATTTACCTGTGAAAAGTGTGATTACTTAGATTATTTCTTTTTGTCACATCACAATCACTTAGATAGAGCACAAGACACCATGGCTCCACGATACCTTTATTTTAAATTCTAATTAAGATTAACAAATATTTTAAACAAACTGTGATTGCTTATTTGCTAGGCGGGACGCTAGGGGGCTCTTACTGTAAAAAAATTTGGTATATGTCACTTGATCCTTTGTCTCTTTTTTACATAGACCGTGTCCGTATGATGTTAACTTCTCTTTTCCACGCTTGTTGGTCTTTTTGAGCGCAGCGAAAATTTTTCTATGTCTATGGATAGAACGTACTAGAGTACTGTAGTAGTGCGGTGTTAGGAATATTGGCTAAGAGAAACAAGAGGTTGCATAAATATGTAAAACCTGAATAAATAGATTCGTTTATTCCACATGAAATTTGTAATAAAATGGTACAATACAATAGTATTGAGTAAGTGTAAAAGATATTAGGTATTACAATTTCACCTTTTCAAGGTATTAGGCCATTCAATAAGAAGTTGTAGAGTGCGTGAGGGGGAACCTAAGCGATCTCTTCAGAAATGCATCCAAGGTACCTACTTAGGGAAAAAACATACCAAAAGTCCCGTATTTGTAAGCATGTTGCGAGAGTTCACGAAGACGCCGAAACTTTTTTGAACATTATCATTATTACTTAGGTAATAAGGTATAGTTTCCGCGAAATTTTTAAACGTATATAGTTGAATTTTATCATGTAATCATGCGCGTATTCGATGTGATAATAATACATAGGCTGCATAGGTGTTTTAGAGAGGTATTTATTTATTTTTTTACACTTTGAAAACTATGTTTAAACATTGTAAAATGTTATAAAACATTATGAAATGTTATGTTAAAATCATAAGGCAAACTCATAGCCGGTCAAAACAACTTTTGTCTCCAAAAATCGGGCAAAAGTGATTATGACCAGTTATTAATGATCGACCGAAGTTTCGGTTTCGGCCAGTTTCAGCCAAAAAACTAGTTTCGGCCCCAGTTTCGGTTTCGGCCACAGTTTCGGATTCCTTTCGGCTCTGGATCGGTACGATCGTATTGAGTTGAGGTTACATGGCTTAATGTGTAACCACAGAATACATAATAGTACAAGTACAGAAGATCCACTCCGCAAAGTCATTTATTTAAATAGCGGCTCTATTCCATACCCAATAAAGTGCAATTTAGGTTGCATGCCGCTCCCTTGGCTACAGTTATATTCACCTAGAAGTTGCCTCTCTTTCTATCGCGTAGCTCTTATCTCCTCTAACGAATTCAGGGTTTCACTTTCTTCTTTTATATAATAACTAGCTTCCGCCCGCGACTTCGTCCGCGTGGATATTAGAGAAAATCCTTAGGGAACCTTCAACCAGGATCCGACCAACCGTTTTATACGCGATTAGGCGGGTCCCCACCAAGCGCGCTGCCTCGCGAGGCAAAACATTTGCGACGTGTGACAGGCCTCGCACGAGGCTGCGCGCTTGGTGGGGACCCGCGTAATCGCGTATAAAACGGTTGGTCGGATCCTGGTTGAAGGTTCCCTAAGGATTTTCTCTAATATCCACGCGGACGAAGTCGCGGGCGGAAGCTAGTTTATTACAATAATCAGAATTAGGTCCAGAGATATTAAGAGTATCACGTTCCCGTTTCTTTACTCTTTCCCGTTTCCGTCCCCGCCCCCGTTCCCGTTCCTGTTCCCGTGTCCGTCCCCGTCCCCTTGGGCTGAATCATGTCCACCGTGTTGGACTTCAAAACAAATGTCATTTTCGCATTCCTCATCCCATAAAACCTCAAGAACGACATCCACATCGGCTTTCATGTTTACTTACCCCATTTACCCCCTAACGGATGATTTTCAAAATAAGAAAATATGTGTTTGCCTATTTATTTTTAGACATGCTCCTACGAATTTTTAAGCTGTAAACTATGTAATGTCTATTTTATATTATTTTTCCATATATAATTTGTACCCCATTTTCACCCCTTTAGCGGTTAAATTGGACTTCAAAATTAATGTCATTTTCGCAATCACCATCCCATAAAACCTCAAGAACGACATCCATATCGATTTCTACGTTTACTTAGCCCATTTACCCCCTAAGGGGTTGATTTTCAAAACCACAAAATATATGTTTGCCTATTTATTTTAAGACATGCTCCTACGAAGTTTTAAGTTGTAATGTCTATTTTATATTGTTTTCAATACCAAATTTAAATCCAATTTTCACCCCTTTAGGGGTTAAATCATGTCGACCGTGTTGGACTTCAAAATAAATGTCATTTTCGCAATCTTCATCCCAGAAAACCCCAATAACGACATCCATATCGATTTTTAGGTTTATTTACCCCATTGCACCCCCATTTCATCACCATGGGGGTTGAAATTATACCAATACAATATGCGTTGCGTTAGATTTCCATCCATAAGCCTAAATTACAAATCTAGCGATTTCTACTTCAAAAATGAAGGATTATCTTCTAAACACAACTTCATCCCCCTTTTCACCCCTTTGGGGGTAGAATTTTGAAAAACGCTGAGACACGTATTTATTTATTTTCAATCATCAGCCTAAACACAAAATTTGAAGATCCTAGCTTCAAAACTGAGGGACTTTCATACAAACTTTCATCCCTTATTTCATCCCCTTAGGGATGGAATTTTCAAAAATCCTTCCTTAGTGGATGCCTACACTGTATAAAGTATCTGTGTGCAAAATTTCAAGTCTCTAGGTTCAGCGGTTTGGGCTGTGCGTTGATATCTCACTCAGTCAGGACTTTGAATTTTATATATATAGATTAAATAACAGGTAGTTAATTTATTACAAGTTATGAGGTTGTGAAATAATGTGTTGGTACTTAAATATGTTTCAAAATAACCTTGGATAGGTACAGTCAACGCCACATCAGACTTTGAGTCAATTTGCTTTCATACGAAATGAAATTGTATTCATAATTAACTTTATTTCGTAAGTAGGTAAGTAAGTACCTACCTAAGAATAAATGGATACTAAATACTAAGTACCAAGTAGACAAGCACTTTATTAGATTTGGAACACAGGTTTTAACGCGATTTTAACTAAAACATAGGTGTTGAGCACCTACCTTTTCCCGACGTTTCGACCGAGTTGCATCGGCCGTGGTCACGGGCTGACTGGAGCTGCGGTGTTACGCCTCCTCCTCTGCATCGGTGGAATCTTCATCCACCGTCGAACAGTTTTTCCAACTACCGCCACACACAATACTAACGGTGTCCCTATTCTGTATCATAGCCGTATTCTGATAGTTAGCCGACCGCGAACAAAGAGGTAGTGCGTTTGTAATGACTGGATTCCACACTGCAGATAATTTGTGTCCATCTTCCCGATTGAAGTTGTTAGGATGTTTTTTAATTTCAATCGCTTCACGTACGACTCGTGAATAAAAATGACGATCAGTGGAAAGAACCTGCGTGCGATGAAATTCAATCCAGTGGTTTGTGCCACTTTCCAGCAAATGTTCTGCAATCGCTGATTTATTAGTTTGGCGGTTTTTTACAGCTGTGATGTGTTCACGGACTCTTTCGGTGATAGTTCGTTTCGTCTGACCAATATAGCAACTACCACAGCTGCAGTCTATCTTGTACACGCCAGGTGTTTGTAATGGTATGACATCCTTCGGCGTACCCAATATGTTGTTGACCTTTATGCCAGGAGTGTAAACTGTCGGTACAGAGTATTCACGTAAAACGTGGCCGATCTTATCTGTTACTCCTTTGACATAAGGCATGTAGGCTGGTTGTCTACTAACCTCGGGATGCCTACACTTTTTCCTCGGCAGTTTATGTCGTCCGTGCACTTGATATCCGTTTTTCTTAAGTACCTCCTGAACATGGATCAGCTCATGCTCTAAATGTTCAGGGTCACATAGGTCATAGGCTCTATTCTTTAAGGAAGTGATAACAGATTGCAAATGACGGGGGTGGTGATGTGACATTGCGTGTAGGTATCTGTCCGTATGTGTGGGCTTGCGATAAACACAATGTGATATGGACCCGTTAGGCTTCACGGAGATCTTGACATCTAAGAAGGGCAGCGTCCTGTCAACCTCTAGCTCGTAAGTGAATCTCATATTAGGGTGAATAGAATTGAGATGCTGCAAAAGGTGGTTCACTTCCTGCTCACGGCCTTTTAAAATGCAGAATACGTCATCTACATACCTTTTCCAAAGTCGTATGTTGTTAGGTTCGATGTTTAGCGCACTTTTTTCGAAGTGTTCCATCCAAATATTGGCCAGTACCGGGGCCACTGGACTTCCCATGGCGACACCATCTATTTGGAGGTAGTACTGACCTTGAAAAATGAAGTAGTTTCCTTCTAAGCAGTTCTTAAGTAGGTCGACGTAGTTGAGCGGCATCTCTTTGTCTATCAGTATTTCCATCACCACATCAAGGCACTCTTTAATTGGAACATTGGTGAAGAGCGATTCTACATCAAAACTCACCATCATTTCTCCTGGTTCCAGTGTAAGGCCCTTTATGATTTCCACAAAGTGCCGTGAATCCTTAACAAAAGACGGTGTTTTTCCCACAAGTGGCTGCAATACTGACGCAACATGCTTTGCTAAGTCGTAAGTAGGAGACTCAATTTGACTTACTATTGGTCGCAACGGCACGTTGGACTTATGTATTTTTGGCAGGCCATACAATTTTGGTGGTGGCTTTGGTCTGTATAGATTCTCGTACTCGTCTTCTGTGAATAGGTCCTGGTTGTCCTCTATCAGAGTTCGTATTTTTCGAGTTACTCTGGCCGTAGGGTTATATGTGACCGGCTTGTACACCTTTTTGTCCTGTAACAACTCACCCATTTTTTGCTCATAATCAGATGTGTTCATCACTACAGTGGCGTTTCCCTTATCGGCCTTAAGCACTAAAATGTCCTTATTATCACGGATATTTTTTAATGCTTGACGCTCCTCCACAGTGATGTTAGATGATCATCTATCAACAACTATCACCGAAAGAGTCCGTGAACACATCACAGCTGTAAAAAACCGCCAAACTAATAAATCAGCGATTGCAGAACATTTGCTGGAAAGTGGCACAAACCACTGGATTGAATTTCATCGCACGCAGGTTCTTTCCACTGATCGTCATTTTTATTCACGAGTCGTACGTGAAGCGATTGAAATTAAAAAACATCCTAACAACTTCAATCGGGAAGATGGACACAAATTATCTGCAGTGTGGAATCCAGTCATTACAAACGCACTACCTCTTTGTTCGCGGTCGGCTAACTATCAGAATACGGCTATGATACAGAATAGGGACACCGTTAGTATTGTGTGTGGCGGTAGTTGGAAAAACTGTTCGACGGTGGATGAAGATTCCACCGATGCAGAGGAGGAGGCGTAACACCGCAGCTCCAGTCAGCCCGTGACCACGGCCGATGCAACTCGGTCGAAACGTCGGGAAAAGGTAGGTGCTCAACACCTATGTTTTAGTTAAAATCGCGTTAAAACCTGTGTTCCAAATCTAATAAAATGCAACGCGAAAGTTTAAAAGTGTATATAGACAAGCACTTCTTACGTTTCGATGTCGTTTGGAACTTTTGGAAGTGTGAAAAACACGTGAGGTTCGGATCCTTTTTATTAGTATTAAGGCAGCCCATTGGGATGTAATATGCCTTCATTTTGGTTATATTAATATTATTATAGAGTGTCTATCGAAATCGAACTGCTAACGTGCGACCCAGCCGGCACGCGATAGCCCTCTGAAATTAGTCCGTCCGGACGGACCCGCTGGCTACTTGTAGCTTCGTACCTAAAGCGCGGAGTGAGCCTAGCCTGGTGTAACTCGAAGCTTTTTCTTTTACTGCGTAAGGTACTTAGGCATTTCGTAACCTGCTTAGGGATTTTTTTTTCATGGAAAACAAACGGCTATTTTACTTAAACATTAGTACAGTGTTTCTTAAAAAACAAAAAGCCTTGAACAGTTTTCATAATTTCACACAACCGATCATTGTTAAACATTCGTTAGGGGATACATTAAACAATTTACACTTTTTGATGTAATGTCATAGGTCGCAGAAAGATCCTAGAGATCTGAAATTAAGATAATATATTTTTTTATATCTTTCTCCAGTCCAGACACAGAGAACCAGAAACAGATTCAGTGATTTTGGCTCGATACATTTTAATTTCGAAAATACCTCTTAAAAATTCTTAAAGTCGAAATTATTTAGAAATGCCATTAGTTATTAAAGTCGAAATTGCTTTAAATGATGTGTATCCTCAATATTCAGAATCCTATCCTATAGAAGCATTTCTCTTTAATCACTATTATATTATTTACTACCAATTGATTTAGTGATTTTTGCGCCAAATCTGCCGAATCGGTCTCGCTCCCGCGCGCAGCGTTTTCTCATTGCTGTCTTGTCGCTTTACGCTTTATTTTAGACGTTCGTATCCCCTTAAATAAAAGTTTGGCAAAAATAAGTATGATTCTTTTTTGGTTTAAACTGTAGCGTGGTTTTTTTTGCTGTTTTGTCGATTTCCCTTAAAGGGGAAGTTTTGTTGGTAGTTTGTTTCCATTAATGATAAAATTTATTTTTTGGCAGTATGCCTCATGTCCTTTTCCTTATTTCCGTAAAAAGTCTGTTTGAAATTCGCGGCATCGACTTATAAAAAAAAAAAAAAAAAAAGACAATTGTTATGTCTTTTTCTCTCTCTTATTGCCTTTTGGCTTAAGAAACAGTAAGTAATAAATAAACTCATGCGAATGACTCACCTTAATGACAACTCAAGGGGAAATAAATAAACACTTAACGTACAGTCTATGTTTGGGAATCTTCTTCAGCAATAATAACAACGTATAGAAGTAATGAATATATTGGCAAATATGAAATAAAGGAAAAAAATACAAGCAAGACTGCGTGCGTACGTCGCGCGTGGTATGCAGAGACGAGTGAGTCCAGGGGGGGGGTACAGCCGGCGGTCGTCGCCAAGCTGTCTAGCCGGTTTTCTGCGCAGGCGCATTACTTGCGTAAACAGGCTCCCCGGGTTGGAACGTCCTGTTCCAAGATGTCTTCAGAAGGCAACAAGCAGAGCCTATTATAAGCCCTTCTCAACACTCCTGTTGCGGTGTTGACGTCTGCGACACGCGTGATGCCGTCATTGCCAGGATGCAGGCTGCTGATACGTCCAAGCTGCCAACGGTTTGGGGGCAGCCGATCCTCCTTTATCACCACCAGGTCTCCGATGCGCAGTTCACCTCCACTGGTGCGTTTCCATTTCTGCCTCTTTTGCAAATCAGAAATGTACTCCATGTAGTACCGATTCCAGAAATGTCGGGTTAAGCTCTGTACCCTTTGATATCGAGGCAGTGTGCAGATTCTGGCCGGTTCTTCCACCTCAATCTGAGATGTAGGCAACATCGTGAGCGTGCGACCAATAAGAAAGTGTGATGGAGTCAATGGGATTAGATCGTTAGGATCTGAGGAGAGAGGGGTTAGGGGACGAGAATTTAATATGCCTTCTATGCTTACTAGTACAGTAGTCATTTCCTCATACGTTAAGTTTGCTAGAGAAAGGACTCTCTTCAAATGATGCTTTACCGATTTCACGGAACCCTCAGCCAAGCCGTTGAAATGCGGGCTGTATGCGGGAGAGAATTTAAAGACGACTGACCGCTCCGCTGATTTCGAACTAATATCATCACAGTTGGTTTTTAAAAATTTTGAAATTTCATTTGCGGCTCCTACGAAATTTGTACCATTATCAGAGTAGATGAAGTCAGGCTTACCTCTGCGAGCAACAAATCTGTTCAAAGCGGCTAAGAATGTCTCAGTGCTTAAGTCGGTCACCAATTCTAAATGAACCGCCCGTACAGCTAGGCATACAAATACACAAATATATGATTTTAACAATCTGCACCCTCTACCTTTTCTGTCCGCAAGCATAATGGGACCAGCATAGTCCACTGCAGTATTAGAAAATGGAAACTGGCCATGAAGCCGTTCCTTCGGCAGATTTGCCATTATAGGCTGAATAGATCTTCCCGTAAATCTACAACATGCATGGCACTCATGTGTTATTTTTCTAGCCAGATTGCGGCCTCCAATTATCCAAAACTTATGTCTTAAAATGGACAACAATAATTGAGGACCTGCATGCATAAGTATTGTATGATAATGTCTAAATATTAATTTTGTAACATGGTGCGATGCATGAAGCAAGATTGGGTGTTTTGTGTCGTAGTCATAATTAGAATTGGACAATCTGCCACCCACACGAATCAAATTTTCATTCGACATAAAAGGGTTTAAGTTTAAAATTTTTGATCGAACTGACAATTGTTTTTTGTTGTATAAAGAAGCGTATTCATGTGAAAAAATATCCAACTGCACCATTTTGCACAATGAGTATGTAGCAGAATTCAACTCAGATAACCTCAAATGACCACTGAACTTATTTTTCGCTGTGCGACAGTTGTTAATGAACCGCAACATGTAAGCCGTGATCCTAGTCAGTTTAGCAAAATTGGAAAATTTGTGAGTAAAATTGGGTTGTTCAGTAACAAGTTTGCATTCAACCTTGATCTCGGGTAAGGAGATGGATACGTTTGTGGGTTGAATGGGCCACTGAGATTCCGTTTGCGTTAAAAAGGATGGCCCAGAGAACCATAACAGAGAATTCCGTAATTGATTTGCGTTGCACCCCCTAGACCCTAGGTCAGCGGGATTTAAGTGAGTAGGGACATACCTCCAAGCCTGTGGGTTACTGTGTTCGGTAATTTCATTGACCCTGTTAAGTACGAATGTTTTAAGGGAGGCTTTAGGAGTTCGAATCCATCCTAACACTATGGTGGAATCACACCACATAAAACAGTTATCAACATGTAATCTGAATGCGTTTCGAACCTTCTCCGTTAATCTAACTGAGAGCAGTGCACCACAAAGTTCCAACCGAGGCACAGTCATACCTTTCAACGGGGCCACCTTACTCTTGGCCATCACTAATTGAACAGTGGTGCTTTCAGTTGCCGAAACAGACCGTAAGTATACGCAAGCACTATATGCGTGTAACGACGCGTCGCTGAAGGCATGAATTTCTATAAGAGTAGGTGAGTCACACAGTGTACGACGTGGAATTATGATTTTATTTAGTTGAGGTAAAGTAATTAAAAATTCTGACCAAGCCCTTTCAATTTCAGACGGCAGAGGATCATCCCATGATGCTTTAGAAGCCCAGAGTTTTTGTAAGATTATTTTCCCCTGGAGTATGCATGGGTTTACAAGGCCTAAAGGATCAAACACCTGTCCTATTGTGGATAAAATTGATCGCTTGGTCATTCTGTTTGGAGACAATGACTCAATATCAACTGAAAATTGGAGTGTATCCGAGTTACAAGCCCACCTTAAACCTAAAGTTTTTGCATCACAATCATTCACTAGCTTAAGCAACCCATCATGGCCGTCATCTTCTTCAATATTACTTAGTATCTCTGGACAATTAGAACGCCACTTTCGCAAATGAAACTGACCCTGCTTCAGTTGATTAATGACACCCTGTATAATGTGTATGAGGGTTGTTTTTGATTCGTGACCACTTATATAGTCATCTACATAACAGTCCTGGATTATGGTTTCGCGTACTAATGGATCCGTACATTCTTGACCCAACTGTATCAGGCAACGAGTAGCCAAGTACGGCGCTGACGCTGTACCGTACGTCACCGTGTTGAGTTTGTATATTTTTAGTTCGTCACTAGAGTTAAACCGCCAAAGTATTTGTTGCAAGCACCTTTGATGTTCTGCAACTAGTACACATCGGTACATTTTTTCGCAATCGGAAGTGACCACGTATTTATGTTGTCGGAAACGAATCAAAATACTTATAAGATCGTCCTGTACAGTCGGCCCTATGGTCTGAATATTATTGAATGATAAGCCTGATGTGGTCTTAGCCGAAGCATCGAATACCACCCTCAGCTTTGTTGTAAGGCTAGATTCTTTAAGAATACCATGATGTGGCAAAATGTATGTGTGTCGATCCTTTTCACTATTAGTGTTTAGGGACATGTGACCTAGGCTGATGTACTCCCGAATAAAATCACAGTATTTTTGTTTAAATAATGGGTAACGTGAAAATTTGCGTTCTAAAGACAGAAATCGGTTAAATGCTTGATCATAAGATTCACCTAACGCTTCTGGTGACTGCTGTAATGGAATCTCGACAACAAACCGGCCATCATCTTGTCGTGTCGTGGTGGCGACAAAATGCAATTCGCAATCATTTTCTTGTTTTGTAGTTTTGCGGGGTGAGGGTACTGATTCCAGTTCAAAAAATCTATCTAGCTTATGTTGTAATTCAACGTCGTTTACAAAGTGACAATGGACTGTATTAATGTGCGTAGATTGTTGATTAATCGTATTACTAACCCTCTGTGACTGCATTGCACCCGACACTAACCAGCCGAATTTAGTATTACTAAGAATTGGCTTATTTTTGCCTAATGTGATGCGTTCGGCACCCAGTACATTCCAGAATACCTCAGCACTAAGCAACATGTCAATGTCAGAAGGTGAGTTAAAGGTTGGATCAGCTAACTTTATATTTGTGGGTATGTTTAATGATTGTATATCAAAATGTGTAGCGGGTAGCATTTGAGTTATTTGTGGTATGACGAAGCAATTAATGTTAGTATTGTATTTTTCAGTTCGCGAAAATAATGTGACAGTACACCGAGAATTAATGCGAATTGACTCGCGACTTAAACCTTCGACCGCTGTCAAAGTTGAATAAAAAGGCAAATTTAATTTCTTTCTTAAATCATCTGTCATAAAGTTAGACGTACTGCCGCTATCGAGTAAGGCACGGACAGTATGATGCACGCCATCGCTATCAGCCACGTCGATGAGAACCGTGGATAAGAGAACGCAACTATTATGTGTAGATGACAAGGCCACTTCGGTTTGGTCCGACATGTCACCGTCGTCGACAGAGCGTGAGTCATCGTTCGACGTGGTCGTTGAGATCTCCTGAGTTGTTAACATAACACAGTTGTCGTCATTAGAAACAGAGGCAGATTCCTTACGCTCAATCTGCGACTGAGCTTCAGTATGCAACAATGTGTTGTGCCATTTAGCACAAATCCTACATGGGCCCAACCTACATTTGTTTGCCTCATGCCCTTGGCGCAAGCAATTCATACAAAGTTTTAACTGGTTTATCTTATTAATTCTAGCTTGAATAGATAAGGACTTAAATTTTGAGCATTGATAAATGGCGTGGGTTTGTTTGCAGAGTGGACAAGAGTATGCAACCCGTTGCATCTGAGTGGTGGCGTTTGTGACAAATGTGCGCGACCTTGAGACGACTGGTTCACTATGTCGACGTTTAACCTGACTCAAATTTATGGTTTCAAGCAAACCAGCACGATCTTTAATAAATTTAATGAACCTTTCTAAATCAGGGGACTTTTCAGAACTGTTACTATATTCTTTCCATTTTCTATTGGTTACGTTGTCCAGTTTGCTCGAAGCCATATGTATTAATAGCATATCCCAGTTATGAGTACTAATATTGAGGCTTTCGAGTGCTCTAAGGTTTTTATTCAAATCATCAATTAGTTTCCTCAAAGCGACAGATGACTCTCTTGGAATTGTTTCTATGTCAAATAACGCTTGAATATGGTTGTTTATTAACACTTTGTTATTATGATACCGTTCGCACAATAACTGCCAAGCGATATCGTAATTATTAGCGGAAAAATCTATTGAGCTTATAACGTCCGCAGCTTTGTCCTTTAACGACGATTGCAAATAGTGGAACTTGTTAATGTTGGGAATACTATTATTGGAATGAATAAGTGACGTGAATGTATCGTGAAATCGTAGCCATTCCTCAAAACGACCAGAAAAGGTAGGTAACTGAATAGTGGGAAGCGTCAAAGTTGCACTAGCTGTAGGGACAATACCTGTTACGGATGGTGCCGATGCGTAGCTGTCCTTGTCGTGCTGCGCAGACTTGAACCTGCTTGCCCACTCACGCGCGGTTCCAACTAATGCGAAATAATCGCTCTCAAACTGCTCACGATAAAGGTACTCTTTTTCGCACTCCCCTTCTGAAATTTCCAAACTACTTTCAATTTCAATCTGTAACGCGTCAAATTCACCGTACCACTCTTCAATTTTTGTTAATCTTAAATTTAAATCACTGAGCTGCACTGCACTAGGTTTTTCTGATGATGAAAGAATTGCTAAGTATGATTTAAATTGCGTAAGCTTAGATTTATATGAACTACGCTTTCTCTTCAATTCGGCTAGCTTAGTCATGATTGAAAGGTTAAAAGTGGATGAAATAAAGAGAAATAAAATTAATTATTAATATAGGTTATGCGCACAAATAATGACCTAATTGTTTTTTGCAATGAATGCTTAAAGCTTGGATGAAATAAAGAAAAATAAAATTAATTATTAATATAGGTTATGCACAAATAATGACCTAATTGTTTTTGCAATGAATGCTTAAAGCTTGGATGAAATAAAGAAAAATAAAATTAATTATTAATATAGGTTATTCACAAATAATGACCTAATTGTTTTTGCAATGAATGCTTAAAGCTTGGATGAAATAAAGAAAAATAAAATTAATTATTAATATAGGTTATGCACAAATAATGACCTAATTGTTTTTGCAATGAATGCTTAAAGCTTGGATGAAATAAAGAAAAATAAAATTAATTATTAATATAGGTTATTCACAAATAATGACCTAATTGTTTTTGTAACGAATGCTTAAAGCTTATCGGTGTAGTCGGCTGATTTACCGTTATGCGCCAGCTGCAGGTAATGTAAACAACAAACTATGGATCGCGCAAAATAATGACTAAGGTATTTAAGCACAAAATGGCGGAATGGTGATAGGTGGAAAAGAAGGAAAGAAATATCGAAATAGCACTGTCACTTAGTTGCACTTGCACTTTATGTCTGCGCCTCTTGCTCTGGAACGTTGAAAGCCGTCGAGTAACCTTCCCAAATATAGGTCGCTTAGCTGATGAATCCGGCTCGATGAACCAACTTGTTTGGGAATCTTCTTCAGCAATAATAACAACGTATAGAAGTAATGAATATATTGGCAAATATGAAATAAAGGAAAAAAATACAAGCAAGACTGCGTGCGTACGTCGCGCGTGGTATGCAGAGACGAGTGAGTCCAGGGGGGGGGTACAGCCGGCGGTCGTCGCCAAGCTGTCTAGCCGGTTTTCTGCGCAGGCGCATTACTTGCGTAAACAGTCTACAGCAAACTACAGTTTTATTGAAATACGGTTGATTCTATACAATACTAAACATCAAACGTTGTAATCGCAGATCTGCCAATTTACTCGGTGATTGGACACGAAGAAAAACGAAGCTATGAATCTAATCTTTTTCCCAAGGGGTTATTTTAAAAGGTTAAACTTAAAACTACTCGCAGAGCGTTATGTGGGTAAGAATTGCCTGCCCTCGAATATCAGAAATGTGGTAATTAATCTAACATAAATCTAGCTCGTAGGTTGGTACTCGAAGTACGGATAGCTGGATTCTTATACTTCGGTTAGTTTAAGGGTTAAAAAGATTTGAGAGTTAACTGGTACCTATTAGAATATCTCGCAGCGAGTCTGTTTAGTAGAGAAACGCTTCGATGGCTGCTTTCTATTAATTATGCCTCGGAGCCGTGGGTGAGAAACCAAAGTCCGGTTTATTTCAACTTTTTCCGCTTAACTGGGTTTGAATGGACGACAGAGCAGTGGTTGTCTCGTGGCTGGATACGTACGCCACTCTTCACCTGGAATGGTGTGCACAAAAACCATAATTTAACAACGTCGGCCTTAAATGGACTACAACTATTCCATGACGGGGGGGACCCTGCAGCGAATAGCAGAACTGAGGGAAATCTATTCTTGTATGTTCATTCTGACAATAAATATTACTGATCCCTGACTTTTCTGTTAAACTATCCCCTTCACAGCAGACTAATCTACTCGAATTGAATTGAGACATAGAAACATACCGTAGCTCCCAACTTACAAAGTCTCTTTTCACATGAAAAGAACTGAAATTGAAAGTAATTAATAGATAGAGACCCCTTGCAGTAAATACTAGATAATGGATAGCAATAAATTTTGATATACCTGCGGCTCCTTGATAACAATATATTTTATATGGTTTAGAATCCGGTCAATCAGTATTCCTCCTTCGATCGGATATCACGACACGAATTAGAACTCTTCTCGGCGGCTTTTATTAGCCAAAACCCTCTGTAAATAACGAATATGATGATAAAAATAAATTTCAAATTCTCACACTGCCAACAGCTGAATGTCTAGGAATTCACAAATAGGTACCTTGGCGAAATTCTATTGTGCCGACGAAAATTACAATGAATAGCTGCAAGATATTATTTAAATCAGGAACAATTACGAATCCAATAACTTTAACAGCGTTATAAAATCAAATTCCTTCCAACCGAAAAATTTTGTATCATATGAATGAATCACAGCTGATATTCGCTGCGTTCCAAGTCTCGCGCCATCACGACGCATTCTGACTTCCTACACTTGATCACTCGTCGATGCGCGTGGACTGGACTGACATCGCGCCGCCGAAAGCGACTTCAATCGGATCGGACTTCCCGCAAACACGGTCAAACAACCTACGACATTACGGACAAAAAAAAATACCATTTCAGTTCAAAAGCAGGCCTTAAACACGACTGCTTAAGGCCTGCTTTCACACTAACCTTTGGGATCTAGTATGAAAGGTAAACAATTGAATAAAAATCCTTGCGATAAGGGCTCATCGCAAAGGCCCCTGAAGTGGGCGAAGGACGACCATAAGAAATACGATCTTAATCTTTCTTTTTTTTTTTTTTTTTTTTTTATAAGTCGATGCCGCGAATTTTGAACGGACTTTTTACGGAAATAAGGAAAAGGACATGAGGCATACTGCCAAAAAATAAATTTTATCATTAATGGAAACAAACTACCAACAAAACTTCCCCTTTAAGGGAAATCGACAAAACAGCAAAAAAAACCACGCTACAGTAGTCCCCCGCCACGCAAGAATTCACGCAGGGAATTCTCTGGACGCCCACGTCCAAACCACACTGCTCCATCGCCAAAACAAACCTACTTTGTAAAAAGCAATGGGGAGGCGAAGGCAAAGTGAATTACAGATGGCGCTTCATTCTTTGGAACAATTGTCAGTTTGAGCTTATATTGTCTTGACTGTGTATTACGTGATTTTACTTTCTTAGATTGTATTTTTTTCGGTTTTGCGGACAAACAATGTATTATATGCTAACTTTAGCTCATATAAAAGAAGAATTACGGAAAAGAAAAGCCAAAACAACAGGCAAGAAAGTTTATAGCAACTTACAAAAAATTGCTAACAAGCATTACATTTCTTTAAATTTCGTGTAAGATTTACAAGTAATCTTTTTATTTCAGATTAGAAGCATATGATTTAAATTTTAACAAAGCAACTGAGTGTGAATTTCTGTGTTTATAGTTGCCTGATGATGCCTTCTGTGCAATAGTAATTTCAGGTTTCTGTACTGGAATTTCTGTACCATCCAAAATTACACGAACCGTTTTATCATATTTATTTTATTATTCTAAGTTTCTTGAATGACTCTGGCATATAAAATTCTATTAATTCTCTGTTTGGCCCCAATATTGGGCTTATTCCATATTTGATATACCTATCAAATTCATCCAAGTTATAAATATGCTAGAAACTGCTGAGGTTAAAATATTAAAGAACAAAGCTGTTATAATTCAAATGTTGTTTTATTTTGGCGAAGCTTCATCAAATTCATGAAACATTCCTTTTGATTTATAATGTTTCTCAGGCTCAGCAAAGGAGAAAATCGAGGGAAAAGCATCTTTTTTTTTATATTTTTTTGCCCAATATTTTTTTTGTTACTGGGAAATCGATGAACTCCAATAATTTACAAGTTACATGCATAACAATGCGGAATTTTCTCAGTATTAAATTAAAAAGTGCAATACTCCAAGAGATTCCCATATGTTTTGACACTTTCTTTGAGGCGGCCCGGTACCAAGACCAGACGCCACCTATCGGGATAAAATTGCGCTTTTCCTCCCCATTCATAACAAGCCCAAGTAAATGCTTGTCACCCCTGACATCAATTTTAAAATTAAAAGAACCAAAACTTATACTGACTCGACTGTTGAGTTATACAAATGCCAAATTAAAAAAAAAACTGATATAAAATATATAATAATTGACTCTACAGTTACATACTCAATCAAACTAACTAAAAAAAAAAAAAAATATTCCAGTAGAAAAATGTATGTGATCGTGTTGAGGTTGACCATATGTTATACTCTTTTCTGTAATTTCTTTACTAAAGCTCTCCCCTTTTAAATAAATCAAACCCGCGTGTCAGTTTTCACATTGCATCGGCTTGTCAGTCCTATTTTATTGTCCTGAAAAAATGCTTGATGGGCACTTGCTTCTTAAGCGAGCGATGTTGGACAAGCCCATGATCTTACCGTGTGATACTTGACAAGCCATGACTAACGAGACACGCTCGACTTCCCTGTACTACTTTAAAATAATTTTAAAAATTTAGACTGTCAATCGATGGAATAGACGTATCTTAATTTGTCTATGCCAACATTACTATTCATGACTATGGTAAAATTGCCAAAAAAATATCAACAACCCGACTACAAAATGTGTCGGCACCCTTACGATACAGATAGAATATGATAAATATGCCAATCTTTATATTTTTTTTTCTTAAATTACCTCAGTCTAATTCCCTTCAAGCCTCCAGGTAAGACTGACATAAAAGAAAAACATCAAACTAGAGAAACCCCAACACAAACACCCGGATCACATACACAATAAAGCAACCAAATAGATACGCGTAGTACGTAGTAAGATAGAGTAGATGGCGCTAGTGCTGCCTTGTAGTCGTTTGAATCCGCACTACAAGATAGACCGCGCAAGGCGTAAGTAAAATGGTATATCATTCAAGCACCACCCACGACCGTTTGAAATCCGCGCCGTAGGGTCGCACTGTAATGAAACCAGAGCCTATTAATCAGGTAAAATTGAAGAAAAATCGTACTATAGTATTTATGTTATGTAAAATGGTAGTTGGCGCTATAAATGCCCAATGGTCGTTTAAATCCGTACCACAGGGTAGCACCGTAATAATACTAATGATAATGCAGCAACCGAAATCCATGTAGTACGCAGGTAATGTAGGTAAACTGCCCTTTGTGGCCGTTTGAAATCCGCACCACAGAGGTAGAAATTGAAAATTTATCATAAATAAAGAACTTTTTTTGTTATGTACTTACATACTTTCATGATTGTTACCTACTTTTTAGCTCGTGTTAAGTGTCTATATATAATCTATACATATAAAACTCTAAATTGATTGATTGACTGATTCATTCATTCATTGTGGGGATAAGCGTGGAGCCCTAACGGCTGAAGGTAGAGACACCATTTTTGGAGAGTAGATACCTTTCATGATGTAGATGAGCACTAAGAAAGGATTTTAGAAAATTCCCGTTATACAGGATGCTACAGGTTGTTTAAGTTTGTATGAGAATTTGTATAGGGTTGAAGTAGAGACACCATTTTTGGAGGGTAGATACCTTTCATGGTGTAGGTAAGCACTAAGAAAGGGTTTTGTGAAATTTTCGTTTTACAGGGTGCTACAGGGTGTTCCAGTTTGTATAGGAATTTGTATAGAGCTGAAGTTGAGGCACCATTTTTGGAGGATAGATACCTTTTATAGTGTAGGTAAGCACTAAGAAAGGGTTTTGTTAAATTTCCGTTATACAGGGTGCTACAGGTTCCAGCTACTGTTCCAGTTTCTTTTTTTTAACAACTAATTAATATCAAAGGAGTTTGCAAAGGAGTACAAAAGAGTTTGCAACAAGCACTAAGAAAGGATTTTAGAAAATTCCTGTTATACAGGGTGCTACAGGCTGTACCAGTTTGTATAAAAGTAGAGACACCATTTTAGGAGGGTAAATACCTTACACTAAGAAAGGGTTTTGTGAAAGTTTCCTTATACAGGGTGCTACAAGTTGTTCAAGTTTGTATGAGAATTTATATAGGGCTGAAGGTAGAAACACCATTTTTGGAGGGTAGATTCCTTTTATAATGTATGTGAGCACTACGAAGAGGGTTTTGAAAAATTCCCGTTATACGGGGTGCTACAGGGTGTTGCAGTTTGTACATGAATTTTTATGAGATTTAAATGTGTGAAATGAGGTCTACAGATAAATACCTAGGTATATTGGCAATTCATGACTTTCAAAATAAATGCAAAACTATCTTAATCACGCGAACGAAGTCGCGGGCAAAAGCTAGTTCTATATACAGCGGAAAACAACGTCAATTTAATGTGCGAAAAAAGTTTCGGTTTCGACCGAAACTGCAATCAGGGCCGAAAGTTCGATATCGGTTTCGGCTGGAATTCCAGTTTCGGTTGTACACTACCGGTTGTGAGTTTTGACTGTAACATATTACCACCTATTTCGTTTCCAGCTACACGGCAGCAGCGGCGGGCTCTGGGTCCGCGGCGCTGGCGTCGAACCCCGAAGTGCGCGGAACTGCCGGCCCCGCGCCCGGCGCCGGTGTAGCGCGCGCCGCGCAGGAACGATTGCGCGCGCTCACTGCGCGCCTGAAGGACGCCTACAACGGGCTCGAGGTGCAGTGGCGGGACACGGGTCAGTGCTAGTGTAGTATGGTTACTAGCGTGCTACGTGCGGCCCGCGCTAGTGTAGCGCGCGCCGCGCAGGAACGATTGCGCGCGCTCACTGCGCGCCTGAAGGACGCCTACAACGGGCTCGAGGTGCAGTGGCGGGACACGGGTCAGTGCTAGTGTAGTATGGTTACTAGCGTGCTACGTGCGGCCCGCGCTAGTGTAGCGCGCGCCGCGCAGGAACGATTGCGCGCGCTCACTGCGCGCCTGAAGGACGCCTACAACGGGCTCGAGGTGCAGTGGCGGGACACGGGTCAGTGCTAGTGTAGTATGGTTACTAGCGTGCTACGTGCGGCCCGCGCTAGTGTAGCGCGCGCCGCGCAGGAACGATTGCGCGCGCTCACTGCGCGCCTGAAGGACGCCTACAACGGGCTCGAGGTGCAGTGGCGGGACACGGGTCAGTATTATACTACTAGTATAGCGTAATGGTAACGGCGTTAGCGTCAAACCCCGAGACCTATAGTGCGACTGTCGCGCCTTACTAGTATAGAGCGCGCATTGTGAGCGCTTGTGAAGACTGAAGGACGTTTACAACGAGCTTGAGATACAGTGGCGTGATTCGTTTTAGTACTATGGTATAGAATAGATAGTATGTGACACGTTCGCGCTGGTTGACCAAAACCCACACGGTTTTTTTTTTTTTTTTATTTATTTATTTAAAGGAAACATACAGTCTTATAAAGGTATTAACTTAAGTAAAAATGTCTAAAAACAGACCTAGAGTTCCATTTAAGTTCAAAACAATTTTTGAGTATGAATTAATTAACTAAAGCCTTAAATTAAGCATAATAAGTTTGTTAAAGCCTTAAGGTTAAGCACAATAAGTTTGTTAATAAAATTTAACAAGCATTAAATTTAAGTTACTTATAATGAGGGTTAGTACAATCAAAAACATTATGAAGCAGATTTATGAAATAACTTTCGTAATTCAGCCTTGTACTTACCAATAGAGTTTGTAAAGATATCGATTTTATTAAATAATTTGTTGTAGCTGTCACAGGAGCGCCTAAAGAAAGTATTTTTAGCGTATTTTGAGTTACTAAAAGGTACGTGAAAGGTACTATTTGATCGAGACGAAGTACGTGGAACAATAAATCCGATTTTTTCCAAAAGAAAACTTGAGTCAATGTGAGCGTTTATTATTTTGTATAGAAATGTTGATGCTAAGTATAGTCGCCTATTTTCGAGAGTCATAATCCCGTGATTTTTTAGGGCTATGTCACGGTATAAACCGAAAGCAATACAAAATTCTATAAATAATCAAGTATAGCTTATTTAATTATGTCTTTCTTCACATTTTGACTTCTAAATATTTATTTAACATAATATACACAGGATGTAAAAAAAAAACGTAATGCGTAACATGGTAGATAGATAGGGATCATGAATTTGGACAGCTTTTACTATGGGACGAAATCTGATATCGTGAAAAAAAATCAGCTGTTTCATACAAAAATTAATATAGAAAATATCAAAATGTATGAAACAGCATTGTATAATTATTACAAATTCACTTATATTCATAGTGTTACATTAGACTGTTCTAAAGCCGCGTTCAATGCTTGTTAGTATAGCAAACTTACAATAGTTATGGTTCCAGACACGAGTCCGCAAGCGTCGCAGTCCCGACAGGACTTAATAGACGGCTCCGGATCCGGCTCCGGCGACCGCCCCGACGACGACGACTCCGACGACGACGATGACGACGAGTACAGAGACATCGGTAAGCCAATTAATATCTGATCTATATTTTTCTTAAATTTACCAACAAAGTTTTTTTTTTCAAGATAAAGTTTGAGAATCAGCTTGTATGACAATTAGTGAGCGACCGAAGTTTCGGTTTCGGTTTCGGCCAGTTTCGGCAAGAAAATCTAGTTTCGGCCACAATTTCGGCTTAACTCGGTTTTCGTGAATTGTCGTGTGTCAATCGGCTAACTTCGAAGTTCGCCAGGCGACGTGCAATTGTGTTGAGTTGATATATTATACGTGTTTTAATGTGTATAAGTAGTATACCTTCAGTTACAAGATTGATTTTAATTGTAAAAAAACATCTAAGTATTTATAATTCGTGGAAAACTAGTCATCTCGAAACTTTTCTTGTGACTGCGCAAGAGCGTCAAAAGCTTAGTCAATAGTATATTTTGAGAGGTAGTACGCGTACGGTAAAACACAACAAATAACTAGTCATACGCCTATTGTTAAACAATAAATTATATTGTATACTAAAAAATTTGATTTACAAAAGTAAGTTTAACATATTGATTCCTTGATTATTATGATATTTTTGTTACATACTTATATATTATTGTTTTTTTGTAAACACCATGATGATGATTAAAAACACCAGTTGATTTTCATACAAATAGGGTTCTCTGCCCACCAGGGATTGACCAAGCTGTGATCTAATGATTGCTATCCAGGGAACGAATAAAGGGAATCCAGATAGCTATTTTAAACTTATCCAAACAGCTCTTATGAATGAATGAATGCTGATCAGATCAGTTAGGTGTGTATAGCGATCTGAATTTCCTGCATTCGCTCCCTAGGTAGCCATCACAGTTCGATCAATTCCTGGCGGAGAACCAAAGCTTCCAAATTATCTCGTTTGTATGAAAATCAACTAGTGTTTCTAATTATCCGTCCACCCCTAGCGTGCTTGAAATAAGCCCTACCACCAACCAACCATAAATGTGTAAAAAAATACATCAACTTAATAGTTTCGGTTTCGGCCGAAACTGGAACCAGGGCCGAAAGTTCGGTTTCGGTCGGAATTCGGGTTTCGGTCGGACACTAATGACAATACAGAATGATATAAGTACTACGTACAGAAAGGACACACCCCGCCCGCCAGAATCAATTACCTCACCCCACCCCACAAGTTCATGTGCCGAATCGTGTGTTCGTCTAGTTGTGTGTGTCAACAGCTGTCAACTTTCGTGCACAGCGGCGTAAATTTAAGTTGTAAAAAGCAAAACATTTACATCACTCATGGAAACATTTATCACCGGTGCTTAAAATTTAATTTTTCACAATTAACAAATTCATTTCATTGTCCAGGTTCAGGCCACATCCCCGAGTTCGAAGAACCCGTAGACGCTGACACGGAAGAATCCGTGCCTCCGCAGCCAGAGGCGCCATTCGTGCCTAACGTCATCGACGGGCCCGGGACCAACAACGTGAACGTCCGGGGACGACTATTACCGGACGACGTTCCACCACCGGAAGCCCGCCCGGACGATTCCGGACGGCCGCCGGTCGACGCGCGTCCGGACACGGAACCTGTGGACGGAACGTTGACGAGCGCCGCGGAACGACCTTCCTTACAAAAGGCGTTATTCACGTACGCTTTACCCGTTGTGTGTGCGTGGTTCGGAACTATAATCACAGATCTGTTCTAAAACGTTTTCAACGTGAGTGTGACTTAAGGGATTAGTTGAATAATCCTTAACTCTTTGATGGCTATCAGTGCTCAGTGAATAGTGTTATTTACAAGTACGAGTGATTAGAACGTCCAACTTGATCTGCTCAGATAGTGAACAGCCAGTTCGTAGTTAGCCTAGTCAGTGTGAGCTACTGTGATATAGACTCGGCAGCGTGTGGAAATAATTTATTGTACTCGTCCACACCGAACGACAATAAACGTAATAACCTATTTTTTTTCTGCAATCATGTTTAAGTGCACTCTGAATATTTGAGCGATCAAATTTTTGTATTTATTTTATAAGTTTCATTCATTTGTAAATATCGATGTACATTATTTAGATAGTGAATCTAGGTATGTTAATCTTTAATTTCGTGCAAGTATGCATTACAGTGACATCTATAAATATGTATACAATGTAGCAATTTAGAACTCTGTCATTCTAAAAGTTATTACTTTTTTATAGAAATCGATGACAAATGACAACTACAATAAAGTGACAAAGTTCTTAACTGTATACATATTTTTAGGCTTGACTACTATTTTTGTTGTGATATCACGCAATCTTCATAAACAGCTACGAGATACTATCTAACTGGGTTACCTACGCCATATCTAATACCAAATGATCGAAAATCAAAATATCGAACACATCAAAAAAAAATAACAGACATAAAATCAATAATTCAAAATATCGAATTTACAAATAATCAAATAAATCGAACGCTCAATAAATCAAATGATTATGTGAGCGAGGGACTGTAAAACTGGTTAGCAAAGCAATTAAAAGACTACGTAATGGAAGGGAATTTATTAGCAAAATATAAAGGCAAACTTTCAGATAATTTTCACACTTGACAAGTAATATCACCAAGGCCAAACGCCTACGTCAGTGTCACATTTTAAAATAGACAATAACTATTAAAAAAGGTGCGTTATGCACAGATTAATTTATCCAAAATCAATATTTTGCACACTTTTTTGCATCGAGAACAACCTTTTAATGAAATGACATCAAACTTAATTTAAAAAAATATCGATATATAGTTTTTAGTAAAAGAGCAAGCTGTAACAAAAAGAAATATTGAAAGACCCCAATGCGAGTTTGGAAATACCTAAGAAAAACATGACATGGCTATTAATAATCTAATTAGAAAAAACTATGCAAAATATTGATTTTCGATAAATTAATTATTCAATATAATTATTTCGACATTTGATATTTTGATTGTTTGATTATTTGTAAATTAGATATTTTGAATGTTCGATTTTTTGACCGTTTGATGAATAGGGTTCGAAATATTATTTTGATTTTCGATCATTTGGTATTTGATATGGTGTAGTAACCCAATCTATGAATTTTACTACTTAACTATTAATAAAAAAAAGTACACGCGTGACTCCACATTAGAAATTGGGTGTTTAAATTGATGTACATAAAACTTAGTCATAACATTTTAACATAAGAGACTGATTTACTTTCGATTAATTTGTTAAAAAAATATTAAACTATACCTTTTATTTTCGAGCTTAGGATATTCTATTTTCAATCGACTGATGTAATGATAATCGTATTTTTTATTCGTTATTTGAGGATCGGGTGATTCGAGTGCTGTATAGTTAAATTATTATTTATGCGACTTTTTTTACACCAAAAATTTTTAGGCATTATATGAATTACTTTTATTTAATTTTGTTGTTTTGGTCAAAAATGGATTTGAGCAATCGCCGAGCATCCCGTAATATATATTTATTATAAATTGACTTTTTGGCTTCAGCTTTATATTGCTAGTTATCAGTATAGCACACACTTGTATAAAACAGTGTTGTATCCATATATTTAATTAGTAAGTTTGTCTGATGTAAGTATTGTTTTGAATAACTTTGTACAATTTATGTTCCAGTAATAATCTCTTTTTTTTAGCAATAAATACGTAACTCTGAGAGGATATATTATGCTATTACCATCGCTACGCACAATAATGTTAATTGGATAGTCTTACTATATTATATAATCTTTTAATTCCCGTAGTTATGCACTACGAACATATCTTGTTAAAGATATACAGCAATATACTTAGTTCATTGTATCGTGGCATTTTTACTGATATTCACGTAAAAAATGCTTGCAGAATGTAGGTGCAAGTTACGGGGACCAAACATGTATATCAGTGTGATGTGCCATCTACTTAAGATTAATTTATACATGTATACATTTGTATACATACCTACCTATGTACTGATTTAATCTTGCACATGGTTGGAGTATGACAGAATGTGTGGAATGTAGGTTTAAGTTTCAATATTTTATTGTACTTTATGCTTAAGATTTTTAATGTCTCTCATTTCTCAACTGTAATGCATTATTTATCGAAAACTCGTGGTAAAATATTGAAACTTTGTATGTGTTGTAAATATTAGGATATTATAATCATTTTTTATAATGAGTAAAAGATCTAGATATGGTCCAATGCCTGTGTATTTGACGTTTAGTGATAACATCGCGTTTGTACAGATATTGTCTCAATAATACATACTAACATTCTTAACTCGCGCTATTGCGATGCGCTTAAACGTCATATTAACAATACACTGTTAAGTTTAATAGGAAATATGTAAGTTATATACAGTTGTTGTATAACAGGGTAAAGAGTTGTATCACTGCCAGTCTGCATTCATGTTCTTATGCAGGATAAAAGGGCATGAACCATGGTATCTATAAAGTTGCGCCTTACATCAAGACTGCATCTAGCACAATGTAAATATTCCCTAGAGAAACGAAAAACCGACGCAACGCTCCTACTTAAAGATGATGTTAAATTCTTCACATGTTTTCTGAGAAAAAATCTAGTCAGTTCTTTTGGGTTGAAGTTGTTTAGAGGGATTAGAAACAATGGATATTTTTTCTCATTCTTCGTGTGAAGGCAACTTTTGGGTTAGAATTTAGATGATTAAATACGTAATTCGGTAATAGGGGAGTCATAAATACATAAAATACAGCTCATCGTTATTGCGTGCACTTAACTTTTTGTTTTCAAAAACGCCTTCATTGTGATGCTAAAGTGTATACGTAATAATGATATTGTACCATCACCATCAAAAGTAAATGATGACCAGACATCTTAACAACAAGTTATAGTTTTGATTTCAAGAAAAAAGTTTGTGGTCATGATTTACTTTCGACGCTGATGGTATTTCTATGGGCAGCTCTGCCTGATCTGACAAAAAGGGTTAAACCCTTTTGAGGTTAATCAAAGTGTTAATATTTTCCAGTTCCAAGTTAAATTTTAGGTAATGTAGCTCGTTAAACTCCTCAATTCACAAAAGCAAGCGGTTGCTTATTAAATTAATATACATTTGAAGACATTTTACTCAAATATAGTAAAATACAGTGCATTGGATGACAATTGATGAGAAAACGAGTTATTCGGAGCAAAAGAGCAATTGTAATTAAAGTATCAGTAGATTTACTAAATTTTTTATGGAGATGTAATAGGTATGAATTTGTGTACATAAATAAAAATAACATGTGTAAGTCTGTTGTTTCATTTGTTACATATTTAAAGATTGAAGTTTGACAAATAGTTATTTAATAAAATAGTTTTTCACGATCGTAAGGGTAGTAGTATGGCCCATGAAAAGCAAACAAGGGAACTTGGATTTGAAAAAATTCAACAAAACAATAATTAATATTGTAACAATACTTTTATTACGATTACGCTTATGTAAATCTTACATAAAATATCAATATCACAATAACATACTTATTACCAGATTGCATTTTAAACTTAAAATTAGATCAGAACAAAATACACGTCAGTTTTATGAATTTCTAGCTTTCCGCCCATCAATCCAAACATAATAGTTGGATTTAAAATTTTCGTTACATAAAAACCAGTTGATCTATAAAATTACTTTCGCAGTTTTTAATTAAGTAGTTCAGAACCCTATTTCACCAAATCGACATTTATCAGTGACATAATGTAGGTGAATTTTATAAATTGTCTTTAATTAGTGACAAATATAAGGTCCTTCTTAAATAGTGCACATAATTTTAAGGGGTCAATGTACTCATGCATACAAACAACTTTTACTATGGTACCAACATTGAAATCGCGAAAAAAAATCAGATGTTCCATAGAAAAATTAAAATAGAATAGAACAAAATGTATGGAACAGCTGATTTTTTTTTCGCGTTCAATGTTGGTACCATAGTAAAAGTTGTTTGTATGCATGAGTACATTGACCCCTTAAAATTATGTGCACTATTTAAGAAGGACCTTATATAAAACAGATATTTTTTTTCAAGTCGACATATTTACAAATCTACAAATACATCCTATTTATCAATAAAAGCAACTTTGAATGTAGTCTGTTAATGTGAAATCGGCTTGTTTGACATTATGAGTTTGCAGGAGAAATAATAAAAGCTCATAAATTCACTGTTAAAATTATACATTAACAGCAAAAACATAAATATCCCATAATAAATGCACTGCTTCGAAACTAAAAACATTCAATTCCGCCATTTTGGAAAAAAACTGGATGTTGCTGCCTTTGCTTCTACAGGATATTAATGAATCAGCCAAAAATGGGAGAACTGTTTCTTCGGACCATCAAACTGAACAACTCCAACTGTCAACTTTGAAGTCGCGAAAAAAAAATCAGCTGTTTCATACATTGTGATATTTTGGTAATTATTTTTTGTATGACACAGCAGTTTTTTTTGTGATTTCAGAGTTGGTCCTTCAGTTTGATGGTCCGAAGAAACGGTTTTCCCATTTTGGGTTCATTCATAACATGTTGTATAACGGGTGTAACAAGACACTCAACGAAGCCGAAGTCCACGCATTCCGCCCATCATCAGGATCATTTTTGTCTTTTGGACTATACCTGGGAAACCAATAGCTACGAGGTTATTGAAGGTCAGAGTCAAATTTTTTTATGAAACCTTATTTTATTTGTTATTTCTTAATTTTTGTCTACAAAAACATAATCAAAATTGTATGTATTTCGTAACAAACAATGGGAGTCCGTTACGCCAGCAGGAAAGATGCTCCTAGAGGGAAGCGAGTTTGATGAATAATTTGTGCGCAATTCGGTGTAAATGTGCGCCAAATAAAAAAATTGTGGGCCTTATACTTTTGGAATAAAACGGGAAAAACGGATTCTGCTGGGGTAACGGTGCTCCAGCAGGAAGAATCTAAACTAATGATCGGAGAGAAATAAAAGATATATGTGCGGGTAGCTTGATACTAGCAGGAAATGTGCGCCAAATATAAAATTTGTGGGCCTTATGGTTTTGGAGATATTTGATTTCCTGCTGGCGTAACGTTTTGCCAGATCCCAGATCTCGGAAACTACTAAATGTGCGATCTTACAGTAAACACATATAAGTAGCTCCTAATTTGTGCTATTTGTGCGGTAGAAAACATTTCAAAAATATTCACAGATTTTGAAGTAATCAGACATTTTCTGAAAACAGAAAAAAAATTCTAGCGCCTAAACTATCACCTAAATAGAGAAACCAAAAACGGTGTTCTATTCTTCTTATTATTTCTCATTACCATAAAAATTTTGAAAACCGCACATTTACGCGTTTTTGAATAATACCCACATGAAGGTTAGACTGACCATGTCATGACTTTGACGGTCAGCAGGATAAAAATATCAGAGACTATTTAGATCCTGGCCCAAAGAATAATCTGTGCGGTTACTGAAGTACATGCTCTGAAAATTTCAGCTTCAAATTCTTCGTATTAAAGGAAATATCAATTAAAATCCAAAACAACTGTCAGTATTCCGATTAACCGACCAAATTCGATAGACCACCAAAAAGCGACGCGTTCATACATATTGATGACCTCCTTAACTTTGTTGTTGAACAGGTTTGTACACGTCACGTCTACGTACATTTAAGTAAAAAAGTGATTTGAGTGAGTGCTTTTATTTAAATAACGAATGAAGTTATTTCTGCTTCTGACTACCTATCTTAATGCATATTGAATTGTATGTTTTTCTTTTATTTTTATTTATTGTAACAGCCTAGACTGAATAACAAGTTCAAACTTTGAATTTAGCTTAAAATCTGTAAATTGATTAAGAAATTTGAAACTCATTAAGAAATGAGCTAATTCAATAATGTTATTTATTTGTTAATCTTTGTTAATATCAAGTCTGGAAACGATATACATATTTGTAAATATCGTTCCATCTGATTGATAAAGCTGACAAGTTTTTTGCGCCCATTTTTCTTGTCAGTTAAAAGACGTCATAATGGGTGGCAGGGTAAAAGAATTGACGATTTAAAAATGCTTATTATGTGAGCTTATTTAAATAAAATATATTTCACTTCACTTCACTTCACTTCACTTTCACTTCTGTTTCATTTCATTTTTACTTGAATGAATTTTGACATTATTTTAGTAGAAAAATAAAGGATGTTTTGTAAAAAATTTAAGATGGCGGCCAACTTTTTTTTTGTGGGCCGATTTCGATGAAACTCGGTTTCTGATACTATTTTGACAAGAAAACAACAACGCAATGTTAAAAATGCAAAAATTCAAGATGGCGGCCAACTTTTTTCTTTGCGGGCCGATTTTGATGAAAATTTGGTTTTTGGTAGTATTTTGACAAGAAAACAGCAACGCAATTTTTACTTGAATTAAATGAATTTTAACATTATTTTAGTAGAAAAATAAAGGATGTTTTGTAAAAAAAGTAATAAATTCAAGATGGCGGCCATCTTTTTTGTTTGTGGGTCGATTTCGATGAAACTCGGTTTTCGCTACTGTTTTGACAAGAAAACAGCAACGCAATGTTAAAAATGTAAAAAAATCAAGATGGCCGCCACCTTTTTTGTTTGCGGGCCGATTTCAATGAAACTCGGTTTTTGCTACTGTTTTGTCAAGAAAACAGAAACGCAATGTTAAAAATGTAAAAAATTCAAGATAGCGGCCAACTTTTTTGTTTGTGGGCCGATTTCGATGAAACTCGGTTTCTGATACTATTTTGACAAGAAAACAACAACGCAATGTTAAAAATGCAAAAATTCAAGATGGCGGCCAACTTTTTTGTTTGCGGGCCGATTTTGATGAAAATTTGGTTTTTGGTAGTATTTTGACAAGAAAACAGCAACGCAATGATGCAAATTTTAAAAATTCAAGATGGCGGCCAACTTTTTAGTTTGCGGGCCGATTTCGATGAAACTCGGTTTTTGGTAGTATTTTGACAAGAAAACAGCAACACCATGTTAAAAAAGTAAAAAATTCAAGATGGCGGCCAACTTTTTAGTTTGCGGGCCGATTTCGATGAAACTTGGTTTTTGGTACTGTTTTGTCAATAAAACAGCAACGCAATGATAAAAAGTAAAAAATTAAAGATGGCGGCCAACTTTTTAGTTTGCGGGCCGATTTCGATGAAACTCGGTTTTTGGTAGTATTTTCATTATTCATTTATTATCATTATGGCCCGTCCGCTTTATCCATCCACAAGCCAAAAGGAAGGCCTCTTCCCCAGCAGCCAGCGGGGCATTAAAAACGGCTGATATGCATGGTTATTTGTGATGCCGTCTGTATAAAATTTTAACTCATCGGCGGAAAACAATCCTGTCTCAAACTCACTCAGACGAAAGTATTTTTAGTAAGCACGACCATTTATGGCAAACTAGCTTCAGCCCACGACTTCATCCACATTTACATTCGAGAAAATCCCTAGAAAACCTTAAACCAAGATAATAGTATCCTCCTATGTTGTAATCCGGCTTATAAACTATCATTTCATCCAAATCCGTTCAGCCGTTTTGCGTGATTGATTAACAATCATTCGAACAGGCAAACTTTCATATTTATGATTAAGTAGAATAATACGGCCACCTCCGAAGCGCTCGAAATCGGAATTTTTTGCTACATAAAATGGGACTGCTATTTAGCTAAGACTTAATTTCTCATTTTTTATTTAAGTTATTATTAAGTTTTATACCTCAACTGAAAGCTGAATAAATGGTGATGTTTTTAAAATATTATTTGCGCTTAGTTACTGGGATGTTTTTAAAGATATTTGCTATTGTTTCCAAAAAATCTGAAAAATAAAATTAAATACAAAAAAGCCGCCATCTTTGATTTTTATAATTTTTAACATTGCATTGTTATTTTCCTGTCAAAATAGTACCAAAAACCGAATTTCATCGAAATCGGCCCACAAACAAAAAAGATGGCAGCCATCTTTGATTTAAATTTTTTTTAACATTGCGTTGCTGTTTTCTCGTCAAAATACTACCAAAAACCGAGTTTCATCGAAATCGGCCCGCAAACTTAAAAACTGGCCGCCATCTTGGATTTTTTATTTTTTTAGCATTGCTATGTTATTTTTTTGTCAAAATAGTACTAGAAACCGAGTTTCGTCGAAATCGGCCCATAAACAAAGAAGATGGCTACCATCTTGGATTTTTTATTTTTTTTAACATTGCGTTGCTGTTTTCTTGTCAAAATACTACTAAAAACCGAGTTTCATCGAAATCAGCCCACAAACAAAGAAGATGGCCGCCATCTTGAATTTTTTGTTTTTTTTTTACATTGCGTTGCTGTTTTCTCGTCAAAATACTACCAAAAACCGAGTTTCATCGAAATCGGCCTGAAAACCAAAAATTTACCCGCCATCTTGAATTTTTTACATTTTTAACACTGCGTTGCTGTTTTTTTGTTAAAATAGTACCAGAAACCGGGTTTCGTCGAAATCGGCTCACAAACAAAAAAGATGGTCGCCATCTTGGATTTTTATTTTTTTTAACATTGCTTTGATATTATCTTGTCAAAATAGTATCAAAAACCGAGTTTCATCGAAATATGCCCACAAACAAAAAAGATGGCCGCCATCTTGGAACTTATTTTTTCATTATTATTTCCTAATTGAGTACTTATTTAATATTTATTTTATACTTAGTTAGCCCTAAATTAGTAATGATTTACAAATAAAATTTTAGTCCCTTACACTTTTAGTCGTTGCGTCAAACTGTCTAGCTAGACGAACGGCGGCTTTTGCGCCAGCACAATGGGCGATTGAAGTCCGACTGTAAGAAAAATACTCTCTCGGCTGTGGTATTGGTATGAATACAGGCTCAAACTAACTATTTAAAAGTTAAAACACTATTTACCCACATTTGCTAATAAGAAGTTATGAACGCGACTGTACAAACAATTTTTCTGCATAATACGACACAATAAAGAAGGTCATCAATATGTATGAACGCGTCGCTTTTTGGTGGTCTATCGAATTTGGTCGGTTAATCGGAATACTGACAGTTGTTTTGGATTTTAATTGATATTTCCTTTAATACGAAGAATTTGAAGCTGAAATTTTCAGAGCATGTACTTCAGTAACCGCACAGATTATTCTTTGGGCCAGGATCTAAATAGTCTCTGATATTTTTATCCTGCTGACCGTCAAAGTCATGACATGGTCAGTCTAACCTTCATGTGGGTATTATTCAAAAACGCGTAAATGTGCGGTTTTCAAAATTTTTATGGTAATGAGAAATAATAAGAAGAATAGAACACTGTTTTTGGTTTCTCTATTTAGGTGATAGTTTAGGCGCTAGAATTTTTTTTCTGTTTTCAGAAAATGTCTGATTACTTCAAAATCTGTGAATATTTTTGAAATGTTTTCTACCGCACAAATAGCACAAATTAGGAGCTACTTATATGTGTTTACTGTAAGATCGCACATTTAGTAGTTTCCGAGATCTGGGATCTGGCAAAACGTTACGCCAGCAGGAAATCAAATATCTCCAAAACTATAAGGCCCACAAATTTTATATTTGGCGCACATTTCCTGCTAGTATCAAGCTACCCGCACATATATCTTTTATTTCTCTCCGATCATTAGTTTAGATTCTTCCTGCTGGAGCACCGTTACCCCAGCAGAATCCGTTTTTCCCGTTTTATTCCAAAAGTATAAGGCCCACAAATTTTTTATTTGGCGCACATTTACACTGAATTGCGCACAAATTATTCATCAAACTCGCTTCCCTCTAGGAGCATCTTTCCTGCTGGCGTAACGGACTCAAACAATGGGTTCAGAACCACATCACTCAATGTATCTCATGAGCACGCACATAAACGTGGCCTTTCAACTCGGCCGCACGCAGCTGTGTAGCATTCACTCGCAGGCGCGGTCTTTTGTACGCGGTACATTGCATGGTAATGTATGCAATGCTTTTTAACACCAAAATTTAAAATCGTTTCCCAGCAATAATTTTGAACAGAGACGGTCCTGATGGTGGGCAGAATACGTAGACCTCGGCTTCGTCGAGTGTCTTGTTACACCCGGTATGACTTTGTCATCTTATTTCACCTAAATGCTTCTGTCATCTTATTTCACCTACCTGGGGACGTATTATGATATATTTCCAGGCAGTTTTCTGACTGGCTATCAATCTATCTCTTTTATTTGTTATACGACGAGAAAGAGATGTTACTACAGTAATTTATAAACCTGGCAGGATTTAAGAGCTTGTAATACCGCCTCTGGTGAAATAAGGCCCAGGATCAATTGTCTCTCACTGGTTATGCGTCGTCGCTCTCGTCGCTGTCGGAGTCGCCGCCGGAGCCGTGGTCGCCCTCGGAGTCGGAGCCGAGCCAGGCCGGCAGCGGCGGCTGCGAGATTATAGTCTTCCATTCGGTCAGCTTGTGCAGATCTACCAAAGTAATATGATCATCTCTATGAGGTGGAACCAAATGATGTGATGATACCAGGGGCACAGAATAAATAATAGTACAAGGTACAGAAGCAGCATTCGGCAAAGTTATTTAAATAAATAGCGACTTTTGCTTCGACACAATAAAATGCAATTCAGGTCGCGCAATGGCCTACAGTACAGTTTATATTCACCTAGTAGTCGCCTCTCTTTCTATCGCGTGCTCTTACCTTTTCTAATGACGCAACGTTAGGGTTGTCTTCTTTTAATGAACTGCGTAGCATGTATCATAATGTGAAAGGTTTTTTGATTTTGACATCCGTACACGGCACAGTAATGTTGACTCGACATTGTTACTATTATAAAGAGGCAATACCTACTTGTGCAGTAAGATGCCGCGCTCGCACGGCGGCGGGCGTGTGGCGGCCCGCTGCTCACTAGTCCCGCCGGCGGAACGGCTAGCGGTAGGTGCTTATCGCGCGAGCGACGAGCGAGAGAAGGAGGCCTGATTAGGGGTTGGTTTCAAACACGTATAATGGGTTATAATGTCGCTCACCCAAGCTGTACATGTCGCTGAGGTAGAACTGTTTGTCGTCCTTCTCCAGCACGCCGCCGTACAGGTACAGCGTGGCGCGCTGCACCGCCAGCATGGCGGACATGCGCGGGGAGGGGCCGCCCCCCCGGGCGCAAGTGGGCGTCGCCTCTGTGGGCGTGGCCACCGGGGCTCCGCCCAGCTTCATGGTGAAGACTTCGTCCGTCACCACTGGGGAAGGATGTACAAAACTATTAGATAACAAAAGCTGATAAGTTTCTTGCGCCCATTCTTCTTTTCAGTTAAAAAAGTCTGGAACGGATGGTAGGAAAATACAGGGTAATTTTGCAACCTCTTTACAAAATCAAATATAAGTTCAAGGAAGTAATAAAAAAAATTGGTGAGATAATTATGAATTACTAGCGGCCGCCCGCGACTTCGTCTGCGTGGGCAGTTTTTTTGCTATCCCTCGGGAACTGTACGTTTTTTCTGGATGAAAGGTACCCTATGTCCTTTTCTGCACCCCTGACAACGTGTATGCAAAATTTCATGATAATCGGTTTAGTAGTTACGACGTGAAGGCGTAACAAACAAACAAACAAACGGACTTTCGCATTTATAATATTAGTAAGGATTTCTTTTTAAATTCACAATTTTCAGACAATTTTATTGTAAAAAAAATTTAGGCGCGCAAGCAACGCGAGCGGGGGAAGGCGGGTGGCGGGAGGGAGGATCGCGCGGGTCGACCGTGCGATGCGCAAACAGTGACAACAATTTCAATTTGTGTAGGGAAAAGTTTGGGGCAAAAATGTAAAAAAAAAATGTTTTTTACTTTCCATATATATTGTACTGTTGTTATAGAATGACCTGTCAAAATTTTAAAAGAGGTCCAAAAATGACCCTGTATAGACGATTCAAAAGTACTTAATAATTAAGTTTATTTGAATAAAGCTATTTTAAACTTTGAATTACTCGTTTTTTCTTTCTCTTGAGGATTGCATTACACCAGCCAGCAAGGTCGTTGGAAGTTGATAGGTACTTCCATTTTCACGAATTATTTGGTGAAAAGTTTTGCCTCAACAATGCTTGACAATTAGCAATTTGTTTCTAAATTAACTATTAATTCTATTACATGGTGTATACATGGTTATTTGTAAAATACCACCAACCTCGCAGGAGTGGATTACTAACATCATAAACAACAACATTTATTCGACAAGTTTTCCGAAAACAGAAAAAAAAACGATTTAACATACAAATGTCCGAACATCTGATCGCGTTTTGTATGAAAAATTGTTTCTTTTTGTCTGTTTTTGGAAAAGTTTTAGAACTGCTGACCTTTTTCGCGATTTGAGAGTTGGTCCCATAGTATAAATTGTTTAGTTTGATGGTCCCTATCCACTATATTCTGGTATAGCCATTAATTCTGTTACACGCTATATATATTTTTAAGTTCTAGGAAAATCAGTCTAGAAAATTGGTATATAATTTACCAGTAACAGCCTCCTTCGCTCCCCCCTCCACTACATCGTTGACCGGCGCCTGCGCAGGTGTCCAGCGCAGTGTGACGTCATGCCACTTGCCCGCCTCCAAGGCCCTATTTCACCAAGTCGACATTTACCCGTGACATATTATATCGGTTAATTTTATAATTGTTGTTACTTTAATTAAGGGCAAGTATGTTGTAAAACAGGGATTTCTTTAGGAGTCGACTTATTTGTAGATTTGTCAGTGATTCTTGACATGAGATTGGAGCCGAGTCAAGTTTTTATGACAATTGTCGACATGTAAAAATTATCCACTGTTTCACAACATAATTGTCTTATTAAAGTAAAAAAAGACTGTAAAAATTGCCGACAATTATGTCACTAACAAATCACAATTTAGTGAAATAGGGGCCAGGTCCAATCTAGTTCTAATAATCTGTCAAACGCCTCACCAGTAACAGCCTCCTCCTCCTCCCCCCTCGCTCCCCCCTCCACTACATCGTTGGCCGGCGCCTGCGCAGGAGTCCCGCGCAGCGTGACGTCATGCCACTTGCCCGCCTCCAGGTCCAGCATCAGTAGGGAGTCGCTCATCTCGCCGCGGATGTCTTCCTCGGTTTCTTCTACATCCTAGTTATCCAATTACGACTTTGAGCTTAATCTCTAACACGTTAAGGTTTATAATCAAAGAAAAGTTGGAAAATCTGATTTGTTGTTGACTTTACAATTTGTCTTACTTTTCTAAAGTATTTTGAGTTTTATTGTGTGTAGTTAAAAAAATTTTTCAACATCTCCAACACAATAATCTTCTATAACAATTAATGGTGCAGAATGTTCAATATTGGGTCCCGACTTTGATAATTTTTCGGCCTGAGGCCGTATTACAAGCTCTTAAATCCTGCCAGGTTTATAAATTGCTGTAGTGACATCTCTTTCTCGTCGTATAGCAAATAAAAGAGATAGATTGATAGCCAGTCAGAAAACTGCCTGGAAATAAGAGGTCATAATACGGCCCCTGTTATGGTTAGAAATCGGATAACCAGATACATAATTGTTTCTTAACATATTATGGAAGCGACTTCTTAAAATATTTAAAATTCTTAAAATATGTATACAGTGTCACCGTTAAAGTGCGGAAATCAGTGAATCTGCAGATTAACAAGCCCCCCGCCATGGAAAAGTCTTAAAGAAGTCATTAGGTTAGGTTAGTATTGTGAATTTGTGACCAAAAACGCGCGAGCCGAGCGAGCGGAGCGAGCATGCCGCAGGAGCGGCCGGCGAAGCGCCAGAAACGAAGTTTTTGTAAAATAAACTTTTAATATAGGTATTTAATTTACTTTTCTTCCAACTATGCTTTAATTTCATCACAATCACACTAAAAACTCAGTACAAAGCGAGTCTTTATTTCTCTAGAGCAATAAAAATGTATGAAATTTCATTATTGCACATTTTTTTTTGGAATCTCAATGGATTAACTCTATTCAGCCAGCCGATATCAATACTTTTTTTTCGTACGTGTATTATTCGTTTCTATCCTACTTGTTCCAAATTTAAAAAATGATTGCTGCTAACTTTGATTTAAAAATGAAAGAAATTTAAAAAAGCGATTTGGCGGGAACTTTGTTAATTTTGCTTGACAATATTTTTGGAAACGATAAAGTGTGATACTATCTGTGGGCCTACCGCCCAAGTAGCGTCGACTTCGCCGTCGGCTTCATTTGACAGATGGTTGTATACATTGCTTCTTTTCTTTGGTAAGTCTTTATTTGCACCAAAAAAAGGAGCAATGTATCACATCTATCTATCAAATGAAGCCGACGGCGAAGTCGACGATACTTGGGCGGTAGGGCCCCTGATTTTGAGTGCTTCGGCTTCGAATTAAAATGGAATCATCTAGCGACACATTAACTCCGGAAAACATTCTAAATGAAGCCGACCATGTTATAGAAAATGAAACTCTTTGATAAGAGTTTCTTTTATCTACTATTCCTATAGGTAATAGTTGAAAGAAAAGCACATTATGCACCTCGCCTTAAGTAATTTATATTGCCCTCGTGCCTGTTAGATTAGGCACATCAGGCACTCGGTGCAATAATAAATTACTTTGTGCTCGATGCAATAATCTACTATAAATTTTCTGAAGCCTTGGCTATTTCATTCACTGTATTTCGCACTTTAACCACAGAATACATAGTACAACTTTAACGGTGCAGCATCAGTTGATGTGCAGATTAACTAGTTAAAGTGCGAAATCGTCTACTTTAAGAAAAAATCGCATTTTAACTGACTCGACTCACTGAAAATAAAAGCAGGGAGAAGCAATCAATTATGTTTGTAATAGGCCAACTGAAATTTGTGTCAAGTCGGGTTTATTTATTACCTCTCACGGAGTATACATAAAGTTCGTTAATACTGGAATCCTTGTATTTTTTCGATATAATAGTACATTGTTCACCAAGAGGAGAAAGAGACCGATTACCGTCGAGGGTGTCGTTTGGCTTTAAAACACCCGAGATCGGGAATCGCACTTTCTCTCGAGTGATACATAGTGCTTTATACTACACCTACGAGGAAAATAAAAAACTAAATCTTTACTAATTGAAATTGTTGCAGTTACATAAGTTTTTTTTATTTTTTTATTGATTTCTGTGGTAAAAGGTTATCAATCAGTATTTTTGTTGTTTCCTTAAACTGCGGCGGAGTTAAAAAAATCTTCATCATCACTATCACTACTTATCATTTTGATAGTTTTATTTTACTTTCTACGAAAACTGAATCCTCAAACAACATACAAATTGAAAATGGCGTCAATGGCGTCTGCAATTTTCACATGTTCTTTTTTCAAATTGTTTATCCTGCCGCTGCAGGGTCGCACTGCCAGCCCGTCACCATCCGCCACACAGCTAGTGGCCAGTGTCATTTTGCGAACTTGGAGATAAAAACTCACTGTAAAAACTTTTTGGCTTTTGATATTTAGGTTACCGGCGCATAGTCTTACCCAAAATTAAAAAAGAAAAACCACGTAAGAAATGGATTTTCATACACTTTTCTCTCCCGCTCAGATGCGTTTTCTCCCCGCATATTTGTTCGATTATGCAATGACGTACTTCCTACCGTAAATTTGATAAAGTATCAAGGTACTTTCCGAGCAGGTGTAGTATAAAAGTGCTTTTTATAATACCCAATATCTGAACTGTAAATATGCATCCAAATATCCGATCTTTAGCTATGATACTGTGTGTTGGTTGTGTAATGTATATGATATGATAACGCAGGTTGTACTCACACAGACTCCGCCGAAGACGTAAGCCCTATTGGTGTGTACATTGACGGCGGCGGCCTGCGAGGCGCGCGCGGGCGGCGCGCTCGGCCCGCCCGCCAGCGCGCGCCACGCGGGCGCGCCGCCGCCGCCCGGCTTGGCGGCCAGCCGGAACAGCTCCGTGTGCGTGTGCGTGCGCTCCGAGCGCCCTTCACGCACGCGCGAGAACCCGCCGTACACTACCAACTGGGAAATAAGTTATAAAACTTACCCTGGTCACTCACATGCGCGCAAAGGTTGGTACATTGTACGAATGTTTTCAATTTGGTATGGAAAATCATTCGCGAATGTCTTCGAATGTCCGTCCTACACTTGTAGGTTCGCGTATTTGCGCGAATGTGAGTGACCGGGGTTACCCCAACTTGCACCATACATTAAATATTGTTTTCACCTCTCCAGCACGAAAAGGGTGCTTTTGGCGCGTAAAAACTCGCAGCAAAATCGATTTTTGCTGCGAGCGTGAGACAAAGTGCTTTTTTAATTTCTAACACCAACTTTAAAATAATAAAGAAAAAACAAATAAAATGACAAGGATGACACTTATAAAATTGATAAGTATGTGAGAAAAGGATAGATAGAGTGCTTTATGGTGTCATACACGGATTAAAAAGCAAAAAAATAAAATGCACGGATATACCACGGAGTTTTTTTAAATAAGGATTGTTAAAAAAGAAGGTTGATAATTCGAAATAAAGAATATGGATGTAATGAGGTCACATGTATGAAACAAATATGAAATAAGAAAAATTAATGAAATTTATTAACAAATTATATGTTTTATGATTATAAATAAATAAATAAGACGGGATATTAATGAATAAGAGAAAAACACAACGTAATGTAATCAAAACGACGGGAATCTACTTTACTGACTCTATGAATAAATTTTTTCAGCACAGGTCTGATCGAATTATTTTTGTGATAAATTACAAAAATTAATGCGTCCAACGATGAAGATAGTTTCCTAACTCCAAAAGAGTTAATATAAGGGAACAAGTTTCTAATGCTGAATTAAGCTTTTTACCAGAAAATTTTCTCGCTGGTCGAGGTGAAAAGTTGTATGTTTTACACGAGACCAAAATGTTGTTCTGCCTCGTGCCATTAAATCACTCACTGTGCTCAGTAGTCTATATTAGAATCACTCGCTACGCTCGTGATTCAATTCTAGACTACTTCGCTAGTTCGTGATTTAAAGTCGGCACTCGCAGCACAAATTGATTTTGGTCACTTGTAAAACAAATAACTATTAAGTACCACTTAAACCCAATTTCGTAATATTTATGTTGCAAGTCGCCCGGGCAAGGCAAAATGTACTATGCGAGCTAAAATAAGAATAGTACTGCCAAACGACAATTTTGATCTTTTTTAGGGTTCCGTACCCAAAGGGTAAAAACGGGACCCTATTACTAAGCCTCCGCTGTCCGTCTGTCTGTCTGTCACCAGGCTGTATCTCATGAACCGTGATAGCTAGACAGTTGAAATTTTCACACTAAAAATAGAATAAACTAAATATTTAAGGGGGGCTCCCATACAACTAACGTGATTTTTATGCCGTTTTTTGGTACGGAACCCTTCGTGCGTGAGTCCGACTCGCACTTAGCCGGTTTTTTTCTTTTCTTGCACATCCTACACATTGAAATGGAAGCGAAACGCAAACAAATATGGCCGATTTGACAGTACTATTCTTATTTGGCTCGCATAGTAAAACAGCAAGAAATGTTTTCTTCCATTTATTTCTGAAGTGTTATGTGAGTTGAGATTATTTAGTTGAGTTACTAAAGTAGGAATAATGTTCTGTGAGCAAGAATAATATTTTTACCTCTCCAGCACGAAAAGGGTGCTTTTGGCGCGTAAAAACTCGCAGCAAAATCGTTTTTTGCTGCGAGCGTGAGACAAAGTGATTTTTTAATTTCTAACACTAACTTTTAAAATAATAAAGAAAAAACAAATAAAGTGACAAGGATGACACTTATAAAATTGATAAGTATGTGAGAAAAGGATAGATAGAGTGCTTTATGGTGTCATACACGGATTAAAAAGCAAAAAAATAAAATGCACGGATATACCACGGAGTTTTTTTAAATAAAGATTGTTAAAAAAGAAGGTTGATAATTCGAAATAAAGAATATGGATGTAATGAGGTCACATGTATGAAACAAATATGAAATAAGAAAAATTTATTGAAATTTATTAACAAATTATATGTTTTATGATTATAAATAAATAAATAAGACGGAATATTAATGAATAAGAGAAAAACACAACGTAATGTAATCAAAACGAAGGGAATCTACTTCACTGACTCTATGAACAAAATTTTTCAGCATAGGTTTGATTGAATTATTTTTGTGATAAATTGTATGACAAAAATGAATGTGTCCAACGATGAAGATAGATTCCTAACTCCAAAAGAGTTAAGTGAACAAGTTTCTAATGCTGAATTAAGCTTTTTTACCAGGAAAGCCACGTGAAATTTTCTCGCTGGTCAAGGTGAAAAGTTGTATGTTTTACACGAGACCAAAATGTTGTTCTGCCTCGTGCCTTTAAATCACTCACTGTGCTCAGTAGTCTATATTAGAATCACTCGCTACGCTCGTGATTCAATTCTAGACTACTTCGCTAGTTCGTGATTTAAAGTCGCCACTCGCAGCACAAATTGATTTTGGTCACTTGTATAACAAATAACTATTCACACTTTAAATTAATATTGACCACTGACACTTTTTTTGTCATGATATGTTGAATCATAAATAAGAACGTAATTTACCCACGGGTTTTTCATTATTCTTTCAATCGAATTACCTAGTCAGGTCAAAGATACAATTAGCAACTTAACACTAGTACATTGTCATAACAACTTTATATCTCACAGTTTGAAACATTAGCTAGCTAAATATTCGAATAGAAAAAAAAACTACACGCACTATCATTCCCTACGGACAACATAAGGGGGCGTCCATTAATCACGTGATGTTTTTTTGGGCAATTTTTAGCCCCCCCTCCCCCCTGGTGATACATGGTGAGGTTTTGCGTTAACCCCCTCCCCCCCCCCCCCCTCTAAATCACGTGTATTTTTTTTGGTACAAAATAATCTCAACAATTTTCAGTACGAATATGTCGCGGTGGGCGGGGAAATCGTCCTGGTAACGGTGAGTCAACAATCACACACAGTTTTCGGCTAAAAGTCACACGTTCAACGAAAAAAAATAATACACGTGATATCTCACTACACCCCCCCGTCCCCCCTTGTGATACTTCGTGATGTTTTCAACTAACCCCCCCCCCCCCCCCCCCCGCCCCCCCCTTTCGAGGCTCACGTGATTAATGGACGACCCCTAAGACACGCTGACCTCGCACAAGGCCCGCACCCGCTAGTGTCCAGACAGAACGCGTGCAGGTACTACGATTAGCTAAAGAACGAATAAAGAAAAACACTCACACTCCCATTCCCCACGGGCAGCATAAAACAAGCCGACCTAGCACAAGGCCCCCGACCACTCGTAGCCACCTTGCTCCAGGTATGTGTGTCCAGACAGAACGCGTGCAGGTCGTCGAAGTATATAATAACGAATAAGGAAAATGACTCACGCTATCATTCCCCACGGGCAGCATAAGACACGCCGACCTAGCACAAGGCCCGCGCCCGCTCGTGGCCACCTTGCTCCAGGTGCGCGTGTCCAGACAGAACGCGTGCAGGTCGTCGAAGTGGCGGCTAAAGTACTATGACTAGGTCAACTCACACTATCATTCCCCACGGGCAGCATGAGGCACGCCGACCTAGCACAAGGCCCCCGACCACTCGTGGCCACCTTGCTCCAGGTGCGCGTGTCCAGACAGAACGCGTGCAGGTCGTCGAAGTGGCGGCTAAAGTACTATGACTAGGTCAACTCACACTATCATTCCCCACGGGCAGCATGAGGCACGCCGACCTAGCACAAGGCCCCCGACCACTCGTGGCCACCTTGCTCCAGGTGCGCGTGTCCAGACAGAACGCGTGCAGGTCGTCGAAGTACCGGCAGTCGCGGCCGTCGTCGCAGTAGCCGCCGAACACGACCAGCTTGCGCCCGAGCAGCACCATGCGGTGCCCCGACCGAGCTGACGGGCCGTTTGGGGCTACCACCTTTAGGGTCGATACATACGTGTAAAGTCTAGTATTTTTACTAGTATATTATTTAGTATTGTATAAAAATAGCATGGTGAATGTAAAAATCTCAAATTTTAAAATTAATATAGCCATTACATACATTTAAACTTAAAATAGTGTATACTGATATAAAATCTTGATATGTCTGAAAATACATTCTAGATCAGGGGGGTTATTCACGATTGTCGGAAACCAACTTTCCGAATCGAATCGGCAAGTCTATAGTCTTCGATCTTAATTTCTACCTTATGCTACCTAACTTTGTAAATGCACTGGGCTTTCCCGTCGGAAAGTGAAACAAATGCCAGTCGAACGTATTTGTGAATTGCTATATTTATGTAATATCGGAGGATACGGATTCGAATCTTGGACGAATTAACCACTGGACACGTAACGTAAGAAAAATGTATGAAATCACGATCGACCAATTTTTGCGGGGTGAGGGGGGATTAACTTGTCAAATAATGACAATATTAAAGGGTGATTTAGCCGGTTTCCGGCCATAATTGCCGGCCAAATATTATGGATTGTGAAACTCACATTAGTTCTCGGCCAGGCGGCCGAAAAGCAAATGACCTCCCAAAAATGCATTTAGTTACCCGGCCATCAAATCGAAAACTTTACGCATTTAAGTTAAACAGTACTAAAACTAATTTACCATACTCACACTCAATTGCAAGAAGCTTCACTTTAAATCTTCTTTAGCTAATGCCACTTTATAGCTAATGAAATCATTAAAATATTGATTTCATTAGTTTGTTGCATCAAACTACTTTAGGCTAAAAACTTTAACTAATGAGAGCCCTAAACATTGTTGCCAATAATAAAGTTAAAAAATGAATGGGCACCACTGGTAGTGTCGCGGGTATTTTTTTCCCTTCTACACTACCGGCCCAGTAGTGTCGTAGGTAAATGAAAAATTCCATACATATGCATTCCCCACGATACTACCATTAAAAACTTAATTATTGTTAATTAAACTTAATTAATAAATTGTTAAAGTCCTTGTCCGCGCGACCTTGAGCAAGAAAAGGAGGCCTGCCCCCCTACTCAAATGGCCACTTTTCTATTCGTTCGCTAACTTAACGATTAAAAATAAGCCATAAACCCTAAAATTGCGTGTTGGAGGCCTGACACTTCCATACAATACTACAATGTCTACTTGCGACATGTTACTTGATCGTTTAATTGCTTATTTTCAAGCTTTAAGTTAGCGAACGAATAGAAAAGCCCCCCTGGTTATATTTCCGAAATGGCCGAAAACCATAGGGGGCCGGCAAACCGGCTAGCTCACCCTACTTTGTTTACATACCAAATTTTATTTATTTTACGAAAAATAGCTACTATATTAGGTTGATATTGTGCTTACGTGTGAAAAGAAACATTTCTAGATTGCCCGCTATTTTTTTTGCTGAACAATACGGAGCATTTTGCCCATTTTTGTACCAATGTTTCGCCACGAGCTCTAGCATCACACTGACAACGCGATATCGTTTACTGAGGCTATCGGTCACAGTAAGTGGCTAAGGGGTAAAGGCGAATATGGCTGTCATTTCGCGTCCAGTGGTTGATTCGTCCAAGATTCGAATCGAATGCTTTCGACTAGCTTTCCGACAATCGTGAATAACCCTACTGGGATTCCTAAAATATTTTGGGCAAGACACCCCTTTACAAAATGAACTGATACCTCAGATCAGACTCCCATAGCCAAATTACTTCAAAAATCCTATCAAGTGTTTTTAAAAATAATTAATTAAAAGAAAAAATTTTTATTTGAGACAGATAATTATACACAAAACATCGAACACAATTTATTTGTTTTAGGTCGAGCTCTGAGAAACCGATCCCCCCCCCCCCCCCCGAGGGATATCAAACGTAAGGTGATTTTGGTGATTTTTCGCCCCCACCTCCCCCCTTGGTGAGATGTCGTGAGATATACTTCGACCCCCTCCTCCAAACGCCTCACGTTATTAATGAACGCCCCCATACTATCTAGGCTACAATTACATCAAACTTAGCCGTTAACATTCAGTTTATTTAAATATCAAAATAACATTTTACAGTTTTATGGAATGATAAACTAAAACAGCTTGAAAATGTACCTTCTCCCATTTCTTTTCAGCTAAAGAGAAACACCACAGATCTTTGTAGTGATGGAACTGTGTTTCTGTAGGGCTGGTGAATTCTCCGCCAAATATCCAAAGTTCACCCCTATAGAATAAACATATACCGTTTTATTACAAAACATTGTTAAACTCTGTTTAACTAAACACCTGTTTAAATGTGTTGCTGTCACTTTTTTGGCAATATTGTTGACAGAGACAGCATCACATTTAAACAGGTGTTTAGTTAAACAGTGTTTAAAAATCTTTTGTAATAACACGGAATGATTTTGAATTAAAAATCATTAATTAGAGAAAATACATTTCTTGTCTATTGACGCTTAATTAAACAATTGTAGCCTGCCCAGAAAGATCTCAAACTCACACGAGTTTGAGGTCTTTCTTGTAGGGATACGTGCCCCTTATTGCGCCCCCTCCCCCCAGGGATGATACATAAAAAAAGATTACTGATATAATATCTTATAGATTGTTCTGCATACCAGCTCAAATACCCCATGGGGGAACGCGAGCCATACTCCAAGGGATATGCGAAGGTACCACTAATTGGGAAACACTGATGTAACTAAAAAAAATTTAGGATTGTCAATACGATTGAAATTATTTTTTTGTAATTTAGCAAATTAACAATATTTTGTTTATAAATAGTGTTTTTTCATACTTATTGGCAGGTGTGGCTATGGCCTGGTGGGCACTCCTGGGGGGTGGAGCACCGGGCGCTTTCACTTGTCTCCATACATTCTTCTCAGGATTGTAGAACAGCAGCTCGTTGTATACTTCTGTCTGAGAATAGCAATAATTTATGTAACAGTACACTGTCAGTCATGCTTTTATTCTTCAGGTAAAGTAAACTGTGACTACAATATACAATGTGGTAATGAATAAAAGCAAAACCTCTTAGGTGGTGATTGTGCTCATGAATATGAACAACTTTTACTATGGGGCCAACCTTAAGGGTGCACCGAGCGTCCACTAGCGCCGCCAATCAAGAAAAAATCATTACAACGAAATAACTATGTTTAACAAAATTCTGAAACATATAAAAACTAGTATTAGTTATAAACTATTTTTGTATGCGTAAAATTCTAAGTTTAAATGCGTTCATATGGTTAAAATCTGGATTAACGCCTAAAGTGGCCACTTTAGGCGTTAATCCAGGTTTTAACTACACAAACACATTTAAACCAGGAAAAAAACGCATACAAAAATAGTTTATAACTATTACTAGTTTTTATATGTTTCAGAATTTTGTTAAACATAGTTATTTCGTTGTAATGATTTTTTCTTGATAGGCGGCGCTAGTGGACGCTCGGTGCACCCTTAAATTAAAAAAAAAATCTGCTGTTTCATACAGCTGATTTTTTTTGTTGAGTTGCAGAGATGGCACCATAGTAAAAGTTGTTCATATTCATGAGCACAATCACCACCTAAGAGGTTTTGCGTTTATTCATTAACATGTTGTACAATTACTCTCCTGCCAATTAAGCAATGTTGTTTGAAGTAACATTTTGTTTATTAGGATATAGTAAGGTTATTTAGAAAACTGGCAGATTTTTTAACAAAATAAAAAAAAAAATTGATAGGCGGCCGCATGAGGCTGGGCAACAATGGAAAATCTATTGTACCACATTTTGTATTGTGTCACGGCTTGTCGTGTTAAAATTGTCACTCAATCTTGACACATTTGACTAAGTCCTCACCTCACATACCTCCTGTAAGTACAGTTGTATAGTACTTGTTGTGCATCTATGTACTGTTAGGGTTATTACCCGCCACTACTTGATTTAAGGGTTACCAGCATAAAAAAATACAGGTTTTAGATTTTTTACGGGAGACAATGAAAACATCTATTTTTTAACACGTTTTTATTATTATAAATATAATTTAGACCACAGATTCTTGTACTTTCTTTTCGCAACTATAGGTTTCTGTATTATCTTAGCCTTAAAAACGGGGTAACCAGTAAAATATGGGGCATCTGGCAACCGGCAGGCTGATTATTTTATTAAAAACCACCTAGCGACCGGTCATAATTACGAAATCGTCGCTGTCAAACTCGATTTCGTACCACCGATCGAGTTTCTACGAGTGCTGCCTCCAACGGACAACTAAAGAACTAAAATATACGAGCACTTGCAAGGAAATGCTCCAAAAATCGTATTATCTAACTCAGAAACCGCGACGCGACCGCGACGATTTCGCGATTTCTTCTATCAAACAGAAACCAGACAAAACGTAATTTCTGATTGGTTTTCGTTAAATTCATAGCCTTACCTTTAACCAAAATGAAATAAAATTGATATAATGTAAAACAAAAGGCCTGTCCTTTAATACCTACACGGAATTTGCAATTTTGAAGACGAAAAAATGTAAACAAAATTCGAAGCGAAAACAAAAAGGTTATGTTCACAGAGCACATATGGTCAGACACATACACAGTCAGACTACTTTCGGTAAAAAGACTTTTCAGTCGCTCTCACCGGTTGCCAGTGGCGCTAGTTTCTATGGAGATCTTCACGAGCATAAACCGAGCATAAAATAATCAGCGATCGCATACATAATACCAAATCAGTGACTCGGTCGCGCGACGATTTCGAAATAATTTAGGAATCGAGATCGGTCGCTCATTTTAGATAATCAGGGGGCCGGTGTACTGTGCAGAGAACAAAAGTATGCAGAAGGTTAAATAATATGTAATAAAATTATAATTACCGTCTGTCCATTATGATATTCCCCACCGAACATAATTAATTCGTTGTTGGTAGGGTGTGGCGTCAAGGATGCATATGCCCTCGGTGATGGGACCCCGGAGAGAGCCTTCTCCGTGGCAGTGGAGCGCTTAGCTTCTTCAAGCTCTATTTCTGCTATCACTTTTGCAATATCTTCCTGAATGAAACATATTTTTGTTGATTCTTTTCACTAGTTTTTCAACAGTTGAATTTACACATAGTTATTAGTTATACAGAATAATAGGTATTATAGTATATTATAATTCAAATACACAAAATAAAAAAAGCATGGACTAACCTCTCCCAAGTTTGCAAGTTCTTTTTTTAGCTTATTTGCTAACTTCTTATCTGTCTTTGCTGCGGTTTTGACTGCACCACTAACTTTATTTTTATTTTTCTTCTTCCCCATTTTACAATTCCTTTAGAATTATTTTTTTAAGGATAATAAACAAAAATAATTGCTGACTGCTGTTTTGTAGGGATGTTCGATCCGATCCGATACTTGCGTGGATCGATACAATGGGATACGATCCATTCGATTTTTGTATCGATACAATAGCATTCGATCCTTTAGTGGATCGATACACATGCATAGAGGATCGGATCGAAAGAATCGTATTAATAAAGTAATTACTTAGAGAATATTTGAAGTTCAACGGAATATTTAGTCAAAATCCATATTACGATATTTAATAAACATTCCTCTAATTACTTGGACACTTTTTGCCAATGTTGCCATATCATATTTCAATGTACTGTCAACTTCGTCATAACTAATTTATTGTTTAGTTTGAGAAGAGAACAATTTTTATTTTGTTAAGATAAGTACTTACGTTTTGTTTGCTTGGACCACTAGCAACTTTTAATTTTGTTTTTGGGTACATAAATTACAGTGTGTTTTTTTAACAGTGATCATATTTCGTGGTGTGGCTTAGACCATCAAATTGACCAACTTTGTCTATAGGACCAACTTAATCGGAGCAAAAAATAATCAGCTGTTCCATACGTTTTGGTCGAGTAGATACCTATTGATGTTTTCTATGGAACAGCTGAATATTTTTTTGATCTGATTAAGTTGGTCCCTAGACAAAGTTGTTCAGTTTGATGGTCTTACTAAGCTTTCCCACAAAATTTGATCACTGTTAAAAAACACACTGAATTATATTGCCATTATTTTTTAATTTACCTTAGAAGTACACCGTTATTTTTAAAGTATATCTAAAAATGAAAAGGGGTGTTCAGACCACGTTAATGAACAACTTTTACTATGGGGCCAACCACGAGATCGCGAAAAACAAAATCAGCTGTTCCATAGAAAAGTACAACATCGACTCGACTATAATGTATGGAACAGCTGATTTTTTTCGCGATTTCGTGGATAGCCTCATAGTAAAAGTTGTTCATTAACGTGGTCTGAATATACAAGGTGTTTGGTAAAAGCCTTATAAAGCCGAATATGGTAGATAGGGTCCATCAAACTGAACAACTTTTACTATGGGACCAACTCTGAAATCGCGAAAAAAAAATCAGCTATTTCATTTTGATATATTTGTTATTAATTTTTGTATGAAACAGCTGTTTTTTTTTCGCGATTTCAGAGTTGGTCCCATTGTAAAAATTATTCAATTTGATGGTCTCTATCTACCATATTCGGCTTTATAAAGCTTTTACCAAACACCTTATGTAGTGTATATTAGTCACTTATTTTATTATCATGTTTCTATTAAAGTAATTAAAAATCAGACTTTTCGAAAATATTTAATTCGATACTGGATCGATCCAAAAAATCGTATCAATTTATTAGGATCGATCCATGGATCGATACAATGGATCACGATCCATTGCGATCCGGAATATCGATACAAGGCACCCGGATCGAACATCCCTACTGTTTTGAAATCACTGAAGCTGAAGTAGGGAGGGATCAGTCAAGAAATGTAAACAAACGATTCATATCGATATTTCGGTAAAAAAACATCGATTTTCACTTTTGCAAAATATCGATGTATCGATGTTTTTTTATGGTACAATATTTTTACATCGATGTTTGCCTGCCATCTACCCAACAAATCGACTGTTTGACAGGAAAATGACTGTAAAACTAAAGACAGAAAAAATTTCGCTGCGCTCAAGAAGACCAACAAAGCGTGGAAAAGAGAAGTTAGCATCATACGGACAAGGTCTATGTAAAAAAGAGACAAAGGATCAAGTGACATGTGCCAACATTTTTTACAGTAAGAGCCCCTGCCCCCTAGCGTTCCGCCTAGCAAATGAGCAATCACAGTTTGTTCAAAATATTTGTTAATCTTAATTAGAATTTAAAATAAAGATATCGTGGAGCCATGGTGTCTTGTGCTCTAAGTAAATGTGATGTGACAAAAAGAAATAATCCAAGTAATCATACTTTTCACAGGTAAATAAGATATTGCCACACATATCTCTAAAACCAAATTTTGCTACATTTATTCGTTTATCGACGAGGAAAACAGTATATAACATAGTGTATTAATTTCCTTTGCCATATATAGGTAGTCATATTTTATGAATCTAATGGCCGAATACTCAAACGTTAATTAACTTTGAGGGGCTCTCAAACGTCGTCCTGTCGCATGAAATGTCAAAGATATGACAAAGACAGCATGCTGTTTGAGAGCCCCTCAAAGTTAAGTAGCGTTTGAGTATTCGGCCATTAGTCACATTTTACGTATCTCATATAAAATGTATGCATTCGTTTTCGGATCACCTGTTTATTGACATTGTTGTTCTTTGACATTCTATTTCTATGGTAAAAACTGTGATTTATAAATTCTAAATAACTTGCTACAGTCATTTTCGTCCATGTAATTAACGTAAACTAATAACTGTTAAAAAAAGTTGCTGTTAAATGTAATTTTCTTTCCTCTACTCTACACCTTCCTTATTCTAAAGACTTATCTTTTCAATAGATAATATGAATTGTAATCCTCCTTATCTTTACTAATATTATAAATGCGAAAGTCCGTTTGTTTGTTTATTTGTTACGCCTTCCTTCACGTCTTAACTACTGAACCGAACATCATGAAATTTGTCAGGGGCACAGAGAAGGACATAGCGTACCTTTCATTCCGAAAAAAAAGTGTTGTTCCCGAGGGATAAAGAAAAAACTTTCCACGCAGACGAAATCGCGGGCGGCCGCTAGTAGTTAATCCTTATTAATATTAAAAATGCGAAAGTCCGTTTGTTTGTTTGTTACGCCTTCACGTCGTAACTACTGAACCTATCAACATGAAATTTTACATTTACGTTGTCGGGGGTGCAGAAAAGGACATAGGGTACCTTCCATTCAGAAAAAACGCACAGTTCCCGAGGGATAGCAAAAAATTATTCCACACACACGAAGTCGATGTCTGTTCTGAAACATCGTGATATCGATTCATCGATGTTTTAAATTTTAGATTTTCTTTAAAAATAGATAGAATCAATTCAAAAATAATGAAATTAGTTTCTTAAAATGGTATATATTTTTAAAATAAATTATAAAAAAAATACATCAAAAAAAGGCAGTGAATAGTGAACAGTGAACGACTTTTTGAATTTAGACACAATGTAAAATGAATGTAGTATTTGTCACAAAATTTCGTGGCAACAGGTTCTGCATGATAATTTTGATTAGCGATACTTAAGTTTAGTGCAATCGGGCGTTAATTCTTTTAAAGAATTAACGCCCGATTGCACTAAACTTAAGGATTGCCTAAGTCTTTTCCTAACTACAACACGACCAAATAAAAACGGTGTCATAAACTTAGCCGTCATGTAGCTGTCATTCGCTTACTTATCTTGGTCGAGTTGTAGATAAGAAAAGTCTTAGGCGATTCTTAAGTTTTATGAGAAGTGGCTCTACGCATAACCATGCCTTAATATACAAGCAAAAAGTTCATTATCGCTTGGTGGTCGCGAAAATTACTAATCCAAATGAGTATAACTCATTATTAACGATGAAATTGAAAGAAAGTTGCAAGTTCATACAAAAATCAAAATTAAAAAGGCAGTTGCCTCCTTTTGCACTAACGTACCGCAGCATTGCCGTGGCGGCGCTAGCATCAAATCAATAAAATAAAATATCTACACTACTGATTCGTAATACGATTCGAACTTTTCGAATGATTTAGATAATCGAAAGATAATCAAATGATCGTTAATAATCGCGCATCGCTATTCACTGTCACTGTCATGTCATGTCAGTCCAGTGTTGCCATATATACAGATTTATCTGTATTTATACAGATTTTCATTTAAATATACAGATCGCTATGAACTAGCTTTTCATACAAATTCTAACCTTATACAGATTTTCCTTGTTTAAATTTAGTATGAATTTTATAAGAATACAGATTTTTATTTTGTGATTGCCATAGAAATAATACATTTATACAGAGATTTTTTGATGTCATGATACAGATTTATATTATAAATATCTGGCAACACTGTGTCAGTCAGTCACTCATTAATCTGTGGTCAGTCAGCTGTCCAAAACCAAACTTGCATAGCCTTCTTCATTTCCAAGCCGTGAACATAAGTTTGGCAACGTCTGTTACTGTCAGTTCGTGGTCATGTCGTCGGCCAGTCTCCATACTAAATGTATGGGAATATTTCAATTTTAAGAGGTCGATATTTTTTTTCGTAGTAATCGTGTGAGGTTCAAAATATAAAAATAATTTAGTTCTTTTATTGAAATGCTTTGTATATTAAACAATAAGAAAAATATCAATGTTAACCAGGAAAAAATGCCTGTCAAAGATGTCATCTTTTTTGTTGATTTTCTTCAGCAGGGAGTTGATTCACACGCCCTCTAGCAATAAATGATATATCATTAGAAATGTCTTTTAAAGACAAATATTTGCTGTTAATATACTTTATATCAATTGTTAATACTTTTGGAGTTAAAGGTTATTAAAGTATAAAAGTGGTTTATTGTCTATGGGAGTTGATCTACCACACCTATAGATATGAATGATATATCATAAAAAAGGTTTTTATATGACAAATATTTGTTTCAAACATACTTTCTATTAATTGCTAGTATTTTCGGAGTTTTAGGTCATTAATGTTAAAAAAATTGGTCAAGTTCAGAGCGTTATAACTCTCAAAGTACTAATAGTTGACGATTATAGTGATACAATAAAGTGTTTCAAATTTAAATACCTTTCCAATGATGTAAGATTTATTGCTAGAGGAGGCTTAGATCAAAATGCTCATCGTACTAAAGGACCCCCGAAAAGTTCAAATAATTTGACTCAAACCTTATGTTCTAATAAATAAATAATAATAATAAATATAAAACTTTATTGAAATAATCTTACATCACAATTTACAACGAGTTTAAACATAGATAATATAGGAAAAACAAATAATACATAATTATTAAAATAATTTTATACTATGTGCTTGACCACATGCGATGTTGCCGTTCTGCTCAACTTCAGGGCTTGGAAGATATAGAAGGCTATGAAACTTGTCGTGTTGTGTGTGGAATTTATTTTTCCTTTTTCCTCATTGAATATAGTAATAGGATTTATTTAAAAAAATTGGAATTTAACCATGAGCAATTAATGTACAAGTATTGAATTATTTATTAGAAACGAAAACTTTAAATAATCTCGATGATGTCCACGGCTGGATCAAGTGTAATGTTTTTGGTTTTAAATTTTCTTTTTGTGTTTTCTTGAATGCTTTTCTGTATTTAATTACGATACCTTCTTCCCAGCAGTCTGCGCCCACGGTGCAAGAATTTAAAATAAGAGTGCCAAAGAATGTAAAAAAAAAGTATCATGTGATGCGGTTCAATGCAACTTTAAATGTAGATTTTGCAAAATGGACTCACGTAAAGATGGAGCGTGAAAATAATATAAGAGAGTTTAAAGGAATAGAGGAGGAAATGCCTAAGTAAGTATGAAAATTAATATGATTTGAATACAATTAGTTTTAGCAATTGCTACTAAGTAAGGAACTTAAGCATTCGGGAAGCTTCGAAAAATCTTTGCATCCAACTTACCTCAGTGTCTCAAGACGAAAGTCTATGAACACTGTGTGTTGCCAGTGATGACTTACGGCAGTGAAAAGTGGTCGCTAACTATGGGTCTCATAAGGAGGCTCAAGGTCACTCAGCGTGCAATGGAGAGAGCCATGCTCGGCGTTTCTCTACGTGATCAAATCAGAAACGAGGAGATCCGCAGGAGAACTAAAGTAACCGACATCGCTCGAAGGATTGCTCAGCTGAAGTGGCAATGGGCGGGACACATAGCGAGAAGAACCGATGGCCGTTGGGGCAGAAAGGTTCTGGAATGGCGACCGCGCACCGGACGACGCTCCGTGGGTAGGCCCCCGACAAGGTGGACCAACGATCTGGTGGAGGTCGCGGAAAGCCAGTGGATGCAGGTAGCGCAGGACCGATCGTCGTGGAGATCCTTAGGGGAGGCCTATACCCAGCAGTGGGTGTCGTGTGGCTGATATGATGATGATGATTGTTAATAATTTGTCAAACAGTACAGAACCTTATATTAAAACCAGTTGAATTTAGATACAAACTACGCAAGAAAATTTTACTATTACGGTATTCATTGTTCCGTTTAAAACATACGCAAAACATTTGATACGCAATAGGCTGTTTTTGTTTTGTACGAGAATGGTTTGGTTATTCTAGTGGAAATCCCCAATGGTGTCGTGTGGCTGATATGATGAAGGTCGAAACCAGGAGCCTTCCGATCGTTTAAGTCTTTAATTGTCGACCACACCTCTTTAACGGTTACTGGTTTGGGTGGTACCGACATCTGGTAAGGTTGATCCAGAGTATTTTTCACGTATATATTTGATTCCTGATCGTTTGTAGCGTTTGGTGAGAAAACATTGGCTAGATGATTGGCAAACAAACTTGCTTTTTCTTTTGCACTTTTAGCCTAGCCATTATCGCTTTTTCTTAAGGGAGGTTTACATTCCTTTTCTTAAGGGAGGTTGTGAAGCCGCTTCCAAAAAATAGCCAACCTTCTTCAGAAACTGACCTTCGACCCATTAGTTTGCTATCATGCATCTCAAAGGTTTTAGAACGGATAGTTTGTGATCAACTCACTAGATACCTTGAAAATCACAACTTAGCCTAGCCATTATCGCTTTTTCTTAAGGGAGGTTTACATTCCTTTTCTTAAGGGAGGTTGTGAAGCCGCTTCCAAAAAATAGCCAACCTTCTTCAGAAACTGACCTTCGACCCATTAGTTTGCTATCATGCATCTCAAAGGTTTTAGAACGGATAGTTTGTGATCAACTCACTAGATACCTTGAAAATCACAACTTACTTCCTCATCTCCAGTCTGGATTTCGCAAGAGCTTCAGTACTGCAACTGCTCTCGCTGATGTTGTGGATAACCTCCTCACGGCTCAAGACCAGGGTAAACTATCAGCTCTGCTGCTTCTCGACTTCTCCCGCGCTTTTGACTCTATAAATACAAATCTGCTATTATCTAAATTATCATATTATGGTGCTGATGCCAGAGCGGTGAGGTGGTTTGATAGTTATCTTTCGCATAGATCCCAATTCGTGGAGCTCACCATGGCAGATGGTTCGAAACTGAAGTCCTCCCCATTGTCAGTTTCACAGGGGGTTCCGCAGGGATCGATCCTTGGTCCGATCCTGTACATAATATTATACAGCGCAGACATAGTACACAGTATCTCTCATTGTAATTACCATTTATATGCTGATGATCTGCAGCTGTATCTGTCATTTGACCCAACAGACGATGTTGTTGCTGCGGCCAAGATCAACGACGACCTGCAAAGTCTATCTCGCTGGTGCGAATCAAATTGCCTTGTTCTGAACCCCACTAAATCTAAACTTATGCTACTAGGCACTAGAAACAAGCTAAAAAAATTCAATAATACCAACGCACCATTCAATGTTAACATAGGGGGAAAACTCATTGAACGTGTAGACAAAGCCCGAAATCTGGGACTCACATTTGACAGTCACCTAAATTTTGAAAGTCATGTGATAGAATGTGCCCGCATCTGTTTTTACAGACTTAAACTACTCTATAAAATAAGACCTTACATTAGGGTAGAACTTAGAACAAAGTTGTGCGAGTCCCTCATTTTGTCCAAACTCAATTATTGTGATGTTGTCTTCGGTCCATGCCTCCTGGCTAGGTCTGAAAAACTAATTCAACGCGTGCAAAACGCTTGTGCCCGTTTTTCTTATCATGTCCCGCCTCGGTCACACATCACACCTTATCTTAACACAGCCGATTCACTTAAAATGGCAGCACGCAGAAAGCTCCACCTCTCAACTCTGTTATTCGGCATCATCAGCTCTGGGAGGCCACATTATCTTTATGAGAAACTAGTTTGGGCTCAAGATCGTCGCAAATACCAGAAAAGGGCATGCACTCACATCTTTGATACTCCTTTACATCGCACTGTGGCCTTCAGAGGTTCCTTTAAATTCGCTGCCTCAAAATGTTGGAACGCCCTTCCACCTCCGATACGTGAGCTAAAATCAAAATACAGTCTTAAAAAGGAACTTAAAAAGCATCTACTAACACTGCAAAAATCACTATGTTGATAGACAATGATCGTTGCACTCTGGAACTTACTCTCGGTTTTTTCACGATGTGCTTGATGGGTTTAGGGTCCAGCTCCATGTCTTTTTCGCGTAGTTTGAAGTTTGCGCAAGAGTTTGGGCAGCCGCCATATTTCTCACCCAATAGGACTGGACACGCCGTGGTACAGCGCAACGTTATTCCATCAGGACGGCCATGGCATGGGGAAGTTGTTGTTTCCACGGGTTACCTACTGAGTATCCGTAGCAGCCAAAGACCTGTATGTTTGTGGTAGCAGCTCTAATCTCCATTACCACGTCACAAATGTCCGCGTGGCAAGCCACGTTTTTCACTTCGTCGACGTGGCAAGCATTTTTATTAATTTATATTTAGGGTACTTCGACTGAAAATGACAAAACTGTTAAAGGAGTTTTTATGCTATGTATTAGGTATTCAAACTACTTAACTTGTGACTTGACTCTTTGAAAAAGGATATAATAATAATATGTCAGATGTCTGTTGTGTCATGTCTACATGTCTCGAAAATAAAACAGCTTTATTTAAACGTGCTATATTTTAATTAATGTTCTCGAAACCTTTTTAATTCTCCAACTGTGTCCTAAGGCGGACACCACTGAGGCTCTGCTTTGTCAAACAACATCAGGTTATCGGTCCCACCTACAAATATGGAGAATATTGCAAAATTACAAATTGGGTTATTGGAAGGAAAATCAAATTGGGATACTTGGAAATATAAGGCCACCAGTCTACTACGCACCGTCCCGCACGCGCTGGAAGTAGTGGAGGGCACGTTCAAAAAACCCACCGAACCCGTTCTTCCAACAGATACAGTTGCAGTGACCACGTACAAGACAGAACTAGACCGTTTTGTAAAAGCTGACGCAACTGCTCTGCTTATCGTAACTACCAATATGAAAGAAGAGACACTTCGTAAGGTCATGAGATACACGAATGCAAGAGATGTATGGCTTGAACTACATAGACTATTCGACGGCACGGACGAAGATAAGTCCTACAATCTATGTATGAGCTTCTTTGGCTTTAGAAAAGATCCGGCAGATGACATAGCCACGAACATGTCAAAATTGAAAAATATTTGGACGCAGCTTAATCAGGAGTTAAGTAAGGACAAAACCGGTGAGCTACCAGAACTGCTACTCCTTTGCAAGATTCTCGATACGCTCGACGAAACCTACTTTTCCTTTAAAAGCAGCTGGCTATTATTACCTAAATCTGAACGAACCATCGAAAGCCTTACAAGTCATTTATGTGCATTTGAACGAGCTCTGCAGAGTAATTACGTACTTCAACAGGAAGCTCTCGTTTCAAATTCCGGCACTACGTCTACTGCAGAGAAGAAAGATAGAAAGTTGAAATGCAATTACTGCCAAGCTATCGGCCATCGAGTGAGAAACTGTCAGAAGTGGATCAAAGACGGCAAGCCTCCGAAAAGCAGCAATCCGCGAGCAACACCTTCTACTTCTAAATCCGCAAACATGATCCTGTTGTCTATCGATAGCACAGAAGTATTTTCAGTCGTTCCTGACATCGAAAACTGGTACGTGGATAACGGCGCCACGAGCCACGTGACAAACCGGGCTGATTTATTTCAAACCTTCAAATGCTTTGACTACATACATACTGTAACAACGGCTGATGGCAAACCGATTCGCGCTAAAGGCAAAGGTTCAGTAATGATCGAAGCAAATGTAAGAGGGAAGCTACAACGAGCAACCCTTCAAGATGTTTGGTACGTTCCAACCATTTCGAAGAACTTATTCTCAGTACTAGCACTTCACGACAGAATTCCGAACAGCAAATTCGTATCGACGACAAAAGAATGCAACGTCTATGTCAACGAAGAAGCGTGCTTAATAGGAAGACGTAAGAAAGAAGGTGGATTGTACAAATTAGACCTAAAAGTTGTACATCCTGAGAACCCCGCTGAAGTCTTTGCAACGTTCAATACTATGCAACTATACCACGAGAGGTTCGCACATCAGAACAAGAGGCACGTGAAAGCTACAGTTAAACGCGAACTGGACTTAGATCTTCCTCTTGATAAGGAGCTGTGCGAAGGCTGCATATATGGAAAAGCTCATAGACTCAAATTCGGTACGAGGACTCGAGCTACCGCGCCAGGAGAACTCATACACACCGACGTTTGTGGACCATTTCAACCAAGTTTTTCAAAGTTCCAGTACTACGTGTTGTTCAAAGACGACTATACAGGCTATCGTATGGTATACTTCCTAAGATACAAGTCAGAGGTTAAGGATAAGCTCGCCTTAATGCTAGCTCAGACGAAGAATGAAGGACATGCTGTAAAATGCCTGCTAAGCGACAACGGTGGCGAATTTGACAACAAGTCCATTAGAAATCTACTGGACTCTCATGGAATTCGACAAAGACTGGTAATGCCTTACACACCAGAGCAGAACGGTGTAAGCGAACGTGAAAATCGCACCCTGGTTGAAACAGCAAGATCTATGATGTACGCGCACGAACCTATGCCACAAGAACTTTGGGCAGAACTGATAAATACTGCCGCGTACATTCTCAACAGAACAGGTCCAACAAACAATAAAGACAAGTCACCGTACGAACTTTGGACTGGAAAAAAACCGGCAATCAAACATTTGCGTATCATAGGATGCAATGCTTACGTCCACGTTCCAAAGCAGAAACGAAAAAAAATGAACAAGAAAGCCATAAAAGGACGACTTGTCGGTTACGATGAAGATGGCTACCGGGTATGGATTACTGACGGAAAAAGTAACAAACTCGTCCGCTCACGTGATGTCACTTTCGATGAAAGACCGCTTCCTAACAAAGATGTTCACCCAGCTTGTGTAAACAACGACACAAATACGAGGGAGTACACAATACAGCTGCCGATGGGTAACCCCAACAGCAACGAGGAACCGGCTCCACTTCCTGAAGTACATCAAGATCCATTACCAGATGAATCCGAGGGAGACTTCGAAGACGCTATAGATAATATCTCTAGTGATCATGAACTTGTTCTTGAGGGAGAAAATTTGGAACCCGAACCAGTCCAAGAAGACCAAGTACATGAACCCGAACCGGTCCAAGAAGACCATGTACATGAACCCGAACTCGAACCGCATCACGTTGATCCTGAAGCAGTCGACCATGACGCCGAGCAACTGCGTTACAATTTGCGCAATCGCAACGAAATACGACGACCTGAAAGACTTTACGACTACGTATGTATTACAGAGACGTACCCGTCGAATTTCGCTGATGCAATGGATCGTGACGACAGTGAGGAATGGCGAAAAGCGATGCACAGTGAAATGCAGTCACTGAAGGACCTCAACGTGTGGACGGCATGTAATCTACCGAAAGGGAGAAAAGCGCTTCCTTACAAATGGGTCCTACGAACAAAAAGGAACCCAGACGGCTCTATGGACAAAGCACACTCGAATTCGACATTTCTATGTTCGAGAGCAAGTTGCTGAAGGTGCAATGGAAGTCAAGAGAATTGGCACTGCAGATCAGTTAGCTGATATCTTAACCAAAGGACTACCGCGGCCAAGATTCTCTTTCCTATGCCATGCCCTTGGAATAGTATTGAATAAGGGAAAGTGTTAAAGGAGTTTTTATGCTATGTATTAGGTATTCAAACTACTTAACTTGTGACTTGACTCTTTGAAAAAGGATATAATAATAATATGTCAGATGTCTGTTGTGTCATGTCTACATGTCTCGAAAATAAAACAGCTTTATTTAAACGTGCTATATTTTAATTAATGTTCTCGAAACCTTTTTAATTCTCCAACTGTGTCCCGGCGGACACCACTGAGGCTCTGCTTTGTCAAACAACATCAAAAACATACTCTTGACTATGACAATGACACTGATACGACACGGTACGACTGACAGACAGAACAGACTAGACAGATTACAAAAACCACAGACTAATCAAAATTTTTCTTTTTTCTCTTTTTCCTTTTCTCCTTCCTTAAATCACGGACTCCTTTCTTTTAAATGTTGGCAATCAGCGTTTCTGTGGCATTCTACGCAATGTCGCAGAAGCACAGCTGAGGCAGCTACTCGTTGGCCCTCGCACCTATCTCTTTGTAATTATTGTTTCATTTCTTTTTTTTTTCCTTTACGTGTTTGTTGTTTAATCGTTTAATGTTTGTTAAGTTTTAAGGTGCAGAGACCAATAAATGTTTTTCTTTCTTTCTTTCTTTACATTCCTGGGGTCCGTTTAATGTCTTAGTAAACTTCCATAGTGAATGGCTAGTTGATCCATTAGGGGCCAGTGATTCCAACTTTGCTTCTAGTGTAGTGTCGTGCCAATCTTTAAGTAGTGTTCTCAGTTCGTCTACCTCTCTGTTGAGTTTTCTCCTATCGTCACTGTGCCTGCTCTGTTGCCATACGCGCCGAGTCCTTCTCTTTTCCAGTACTTTTTGTCTTATTTCTAGTGGTATGTTTGCGCTATAAGGTTTTTGTACTATGGTAGGAGTAGTCTTCCAACAAGCTTCCTGTATCAACATAGTAATATGTTTAGTCGCTTCCTCTATTCCTTCGGGGATTTTAGGGACATTTTCATGTTTATGTTATCATTGACATATTCACGAAATGAATACCAGTCGGTCTTATTATTAGAGACTTTTCCGTTTCCGGTTCTCGACCAGTGATAGCAACTTTGCGTTTCTCCGTTATATTATTGACTTATTTACCTGATAAAAGTGAATCCTGCTTCCTGAAATAGCACATAACTTCAAGGGATGGCAACAGTGTTTGTTTATAACCTCGAATTGAAGCGAATCGTCACTTGAAACCTGCAATTTTGGTCTCCTTGACACCCGAGGTGAGGATTTATATTTGGCAGTTTATTTTAAAATCTCGTTATCTGGGTACAATAGCAACTATCTTGTAATAGCAATATAAACAAAGATTGCGATTTGTGAATCCCAAAAGATAACCTTGCGCACAAAAATCAGCTGATTGGTCGCTTGTCCGATCTGTCAATCATCGGTGCTGCCAACTGCAGTTTGAACCATAGACAGGTGTTGGATGCATTCAAGTTGCATAATTTTATAATCGATTTTCGACTCGATTATAATTTACTAATCGATTCAATATGGATAAGTCTAAAAATTGCTGTATGTCATGTAAATTGGAAGTTAACGCCGCTGAAAATATTAAATGTAAATCATGCAAGCAACATTTTCACTACCGATGTCTGAATATGACCCAAAAACAGTTTTCAAAGCTTACTATAAGCAATTTAACCGATTGGATATGTCCCCAATGTAAAAATGTAACTCTTCGTAACCAGTCCAACTTGAATACTCCTGTAACGGCTGACCAGGAGCCCTGTGAAGATTTAATGAATATGTCTTGTGATGGTGATATTGTTCCTGAAGAGGTCGTCAAATTGGATAAAGCTAGCACCTCTCGTTCGAATGTAGAAGCTATTTGTAATAAGCCTGTTACAATGGAGAACATTTCAGCTCTGCTTGACCACAAATTAAACATTAGCATGTCAATGTACTCCCAAAAACTGCGCGATGAGATCTGCCATGATATGAGGTCATTTATCACCAAAGAGGTTGAGAAGGTAAAGTCTGAATTTACTGAAACGACAGACTTCCTTGCTTCTGAACAACGAGATATCAAAGCTGAGATTGCTAATAAGCGTGATGAAATACACAGTTTAGTCGCCGACAACATTAGACTGCAGAAGGACATACAATCGTTGGAACACCGTTTGAGTGCGGCGGAGAAACTATCGCGAAGCAAAAACATAGAAATACAAGCAGTTCCTGAGAAGAAAAATGAAGACTTAATGATAATGTTCACGAAGCTTTGCGATGTGATCAACGTTCCCCTATCTGGTTCTGACATACAGGCATGTCGCAGAGTGGCCAAAATGGATCCTAAATCTAGTCGTCCTCGCAACATATTGGTCTCACTAGCATCTCCTACTCTACGCGATAAGGTCTTATCCGCTGTCACGCGATTTAACAAGACTTCTAGAAATGATCTCCTCAGCGCTAAACACTTAGGCATGGTCGATGTGCAGCAACGTATTTATGTCTCAGAACATCTTTCGCCTGAATGTAAACAACTTTTTGCAGAAGCCAGAAAGGCTGCTAAAGAAAAAAACTTCACCTTTGTGTGGGTCAGATATGGGCGAGTTTACGTACGCAAAGATGAAAAATCAGGAGCTATTCTAATTAAAAATAGTGATACCATAAAAAACTTGTCGTAGTTATTTAATTTTAGTTTCTAAAGCCGATCAATTAGATAATATTTAGATGATGTTACTTAGTTGCTATGTCAAATTTTCTAATGTTAATTTATTACCAGAATGCCAATAGAATTAGGAGTAAATTAGATGATTTATATATAAATGTATTGCAAAGTAACTACGACATTATTTGTATAACCGAATCTAATTTGAATAACTCAGTCTTTGATGCGGAATGTTTCGATTCTAGATATTCAGTGTACCGCAGGGATCGCTCTGACACGAGTATTACAAAAAAGGACGGTGGTGGGGTTATGCTTGCAATTAAAAATAACTTAAATGTTGCTCTGATGAAGTCATGGTTCAGTGATGTTGAAGATCTTTGGGTATCCCTTATTCCAGAAAACAATAATTCTCAAGTCAAACCTTTGCACATATGCCTTTGTTACCTGCCGCACCACTTGACAATCGATCAGCTGTCTTCATTTTATGAAAACTGTGAAAAGATTATTTTAACTCATACTGACGATATTTTTTTAATTCTAGGCGACTTCAACGCTACAAATATGACATGGACCCGGTCCGACAATTCATCTGTGTTGATTCCGTTAGATGCTCCAGATAACAAATCTCAAATTCTCTTTGACACTATGGCTCTCTGTAATCTAAGTCAATTTAACACAATACCAAACTCCAATGGCCGTTATCTTGATCTGATCTTATCTAACTATACTGACGTTCAGGTGCTTTGCGCCGAACCATTATCCAAACTTGATTCTGTTCATCACCCAGCTCTCGTTGTGGACCTGCAGATAACTGGCAGCTTTAAACCGTTAAAACCTAAATTGGTAAATCGTCTAAATTTCAGGAAGAGTGACATTTCGAAAATTCGTTCTGACATTCTTAACGTGGATTGGAATGCGTTACTAGCCCCATTAGATATCGATGACGCGGTTTCAATTTTTTATAGTAAGTTGAGCGACATTATTACTTCTCACACACCTATGCTTTCGAATTCTCGTCGCATGTTTCCGCAATGGTTTAGTCGGTGTTTGATAAACTGCCTTGACGAAAAAGCTGAATACCACAAGAAGTTTAAGCGATTTGCTAACCCTCGAGATTACGACGCGTTTGCAAGTCTTAGATCCAGATCAAAAAGGCTGATGGATGAGTGTTATAATTCGTACCTCAATTCTATAGAAGATGAAGTGAAACATGATCCTAGGGCTTTTTGGAAATTTGTAAATAGTCGGAAAAACAGCAATGCCATACCCCAAACCATGCGATACAAGGATCAGGTATCGTCGTCTCCCGAGGAAATTGCAGAAATGTTCTCCTCATTTTTCGGCTCTGTCTTTGAGACATCTACTACACCAGCGGAAATTCACTTACAATCCTTTACTTGCAACGTGCTTAATGAAATTACTGTAAGCAGCGATGAAGTTCTAAAATGCATCAAAGGCTTGGATCGGCGTAAAGGCGCTGGACCGGATGCGCTTCCTCCTTCATTTATTATAACCTGCGGAGATGAACTTAGTCCAATATTGGCCTTGATCTATAACAAGTCCTTGCAAACAGGAGTTTTTCCAACCTATTGGAAACTGGCGCATATAGTGCCCATTTTTAAAGCCGGTGACAAATCCATATGTGATAATTATAGGCCAATTAGCATCCTGTCTTGCTTCGCCAAAATTTTTGAAAGGTTAATCTATGACCTTTTGTATCACCACGTGGAATGCTTATTGGCACCCCAGCAACATGGCTTTTTAAGAAACAAATCCACCGTATCCAATTTATTAGAATACAAAAATTTTCTATGTAAGTCATTTGCTCGGGGTGGTCAAGTAGACTCAATCTATACTGATTTCCGTAAAGCATTTGACAAGGTAAATCATGACATTCTCGTACAAAAGCTGTCAGCTTATGGAATCAGCGGTAACTTATTGAGATGGGTCAAATCCTATTTACTAAACAGGAGCCAGTTGGTTGCTATAAAGGGATATCTGTCTCGCCCCACTTCAGGTGTTCCCCAGGGTTCACATCTTGGTCCCCTGCTATTCATTATTTTCATAAACGACCTGGTTCTTTCACTGTCCAATAACTGTCTATTATATGCAGATGATTTGAAGGTCTTCGCTTCGGTGACGACCTTTGGTGATTGTCTATCACTCCAGAATGATATTGATAAGATTGACCAATGGTGTAGCTCTAACAAAATGTCTCTTAATGTCAATAAATGCTGTGTTATATCTTTCACTAGAAAATTTCAACCATTGCAGTTCAATTATAGCATTCAGTCGCAAGTTCTAGAAAGACGCAGCATGGTGAAAGACCTTGGTGTAATGTTTGATGCAGATCTGTCATTTAGAGGACATTACGATTCTATTGTTGAAAGATGTAACAAACTGCTCGGCTTCATCTACAGATCAACCAAGCCTTTTAAAAACCAGAACTGTCTCATTTTACTTTGGTGCAGTCTGGTGCGTAGCGTATTAGAGTATGGATCTGTTATTTGGTCCCCTTATTACCTCACTCATATTAAGAGACTGGAAAGTATCCAGAAAAAATGTCTCAAACTGGCTTGTTATCGCTCTAAATTATGCATCCGGCAATTAACATATGGTGATTTACTGCGAAAATTTAATCTATCCAGTCTACAGCTTCGACGTCTACACTCTGATCTTTTTTATCTATTCAAGATTTTAAATGGACATATCGCTTCTCCGAATTTACTGTCAGATATCAGTATTAACATAAGATACAGGTGCCGCAGACCTAGTGTATTTGCTCTGAATGTTTATAAAAATAATATCTCTTATTACAATCCCATCGTGCGTATGTGCAGAGTTTACAATGAGATGGTAATTAAACACCCAGAACTTGATATCTTTGGACAACATTACACATCTTTTAAACGAACTGTCAAATCTAAAATTCTATTCGAGTCCGAGTGACCCCGCGACGTATTATATCGTCCGTATTGTGTATGTTTTTTTTTTTCTTTCTTTTAGTATTTAGTTTTATCTTTTTTATCTTTTCTTTAAATTAATTTTTTGTTGCTATCCTCGTCAATGTTTGGTCTAAATGTGTACATTGTTTTGGGTTGCATCCCAGCTTGTTTACTTTATTGTACATTATTCACTGTATCTTTTGGATGTAATCTGTTAATGTGCCTAATAAACAAAACAAACAAACAAACAAACAGAGAGTTGAGGTGGTCTTTCGACTTCGATAACCATGGTGCTAGCTGTTAGCAACACAGGAGTGTGGTCCGATGCGGTGTCTAGGCATGATTCCGGTTTGAAATAGTGGTGAGACAATCCCTTGATGATGAAAAAATCCAGAATGTCTGGTATTTTATTCAAGTCTGTGGGCCAGTAGGTTGGTTCAAAGGTGGATAATGTACGTAAGTTGTTTACCGTTACGCTAGATAGTAGTTGTCTACCTCTGGTTGTAACAAGTCTCGACCCCCAAGAAGAATGTTTCGAGTTCCAGTCTCCACCAGCTACGAAGCGACCACCAAGAGAGCCGAAGAATTCGGAGAACATATTTTCTGTTATTTTATGTTTGGGCGGACAGTAGATGGCAACGACATTGAAATACCCACAGTGGTCTTCAACTGCGACTGCGGTAGTCTGAATATAGTTTGTCTTGAATTCTGGTAATAGGTGATGTTTAATGGTATCTCGTATTATGACTGCAGTGCCTGCGTGCCCTGTGCCGTCCGGATGGTTGGTCGTGTACGTACGGTATTACGGAAACTAACTTTTGATGAATTAGTGCAGTGAGCTTCCGAAATAAGGACGATATCGAGGTTTTGTTGTCTTATTAGTAAGTCTACTTCGTGCTTGTTGGGTGATAGGCCATTTATGTTCATCGTTGCTATACGCAGAGACGCCATTATGACAGTTATCAATGTGGTTATGAGCTGCATAAGTGTGCCCATTTGTTGTAGGATGATTTCGAACTTTTCGGATTGTTTCAAAAGTATTTTTTCTATTGTGGTCATCTGCGGCTCTGGACTTTGAGGTTTATTGTTGTGATCTTTCTTTGTCTCCCACTTTGTTTGTTTGTTCGTTTCCGTGGCAGATTTCTCTTTCTCGATGTGAGTCTGTAGCACCTTAGCATATGTTGTTGGTCGTGATTCTGAATCTCCTTTATATTCAGGGATGGGGTTCGGTGCGATTTTCGGCTTCGATAAAGGTGGTGCTCCTTTCCTTGAGAGAATTTCTCGGTATACCTCACAGCCTTTATAATTAGCTGGGTGGGCGCCGAAACACAGTGCGCATTTAGCTGGAGTATTCCTATCTTTCGTGGTGCAGTCTGCCGTTTTATGTTGTTGAGCACATTTAACACAGCGGTATGGCCTCATGCAGTTGTTTTTTGAATGCCCATACTGCTGACATCTTTGACATTGCACGATCGTCTTTTTCTTTTTTGGATCTTCTATGACAACTGACTGATGGTATACATATTTCAAATCTTTGACAGCTTTGTTGTTAGGTCCTGGTAGGAGGTTAACAGAAAATGTTGATGTAGGAATTTTTTCCGGGCCGTATTTAGCATTGATGATCTCTCCCGCTACCGAGTTCCCTGTACTTTCTATTGCTTCTATTATTGCATTTGTGGGAGTTGAATGGTGGAGATTCCGAAACACTATTCTGTAATTCCTTTGGTCTTTTCTGGTGAAAGTATGTCCTATTAGCCCCTTTTCACGGACTAGTGAAATAAGATTTTTATACACTTCCACCTGAGTGCAGCTAACTCTCATTTGATTCCGGTTTACTATTTTATAAGTGAATTGGTCCCTTTCAGCAACACTTTCAAGCAATTCAGTAAGTTTACCAACATCTTCTATTCCATAAAGGATTATTGGAGGAGGTTTGCTTGGTTTTTTTTCTTTAATTTGTTCTTCCTTGTCATTAGTGTCTATGGGCAAGACACCAAATCTGTTTGAGGTTCTTACTTCTTCGGGAGATGGAGTTTGGTTTATCTTTTTCCTTTTAGGGTTTCTAGCTGTTGGTATTCTTTGCCATTCCGGAGGTTTATGGGTTGTGGGTGGTTGTTCGTCAGTTTCAAGGTCTGAATCTATATTCACAATTACAGGTGGTGAGGCCGGTGGTTGATCATCTTTTGGCAGATTGCCTGTAGAGAAGCTTCTAGACCTGCTAACAAACAGGCCAGGATGAAAGGCCTGTTGAATCATTTTTCTATTTCCAGTAACATTTACCGACACAGAAGCCTGGTAGGTAAATGTTACTGGCCTATGCAGTCTTCGGTAGCTGATTTCACACTCTCTGGCCCGGGTACCGGAGAGCGCCGGGGGTTAGCCGGGTCGCATGACAAAACACATTCCTTATTCAACTTAGTCATTACGAGAGGGGGGTTGGGAAAATACTGACAGTGCTTTCCCAAGGCACTGTAGCCACGATGTTCAGAGGGTATTTAATTCCTCTTGGCTTGTGGTAGCCATAGACAGGTTAGTTGACCGCCGCCTGTGACTCGGCGTTGTTGCACGTTTAGCACCACCCGAGGGACACGTGTAGAGTGGGCCTAGAAAAAGGTGGTAAATCCTACGGACGCGAGCAACTCATCCCCCAAGGAAAGGAAAAAAGGAACTTAAATGAACAAAATATTATCTGCATTTAAAACACAATTATTTGCTAAATACAGTTCATTGTCTGTCACTAATCTCAATAAGGAACAACGAACTAAGATCTAAGGAAGCCTAACTCCTAACAAATATTGCATAAAAAATGGCACCTTCACATATTCTGTAACACAAAAGGTCGCAAACTCAACAACGAACTAGTAAAAACATACCTTATTACAATGCACGCATAATCGGCATTAGATTGTATTCTAACGCATATGACGTTTTCTATTGGCTGGGGTTTGAACGCAGATCAAACATGATTGGATATTTGACTCGCCTCGTGTCACTCATTGGGCCGTTGTCGTGCCTTTGTCATTGAGGCGAGGACGGTGTAACGTAGAATGCAGTCAGTACACCTAACCTACTACGGCGCGCTGGGCGGCATCATAAAATTGTTTAATGAAATTAGTACATTTTGTTTGTTAGATATAATGTTTGTTTTATTATGTAGACGGACGACTTGGTAAAGACCGCTCGAATACGCTTGATGCAAGTCGCCTGTAACTAGTCGCTCTAAAAAACTAAAGGAGACCTATGTCAGCAGTGGACGTCTTTCGGCTGTGATGATTTTATTGTTATTTTATTTTATGAAAATTATAAAATGATGATGTTGATGAATGATGATCATATTATTTGTCACGAATTGGTAAGACATATGATTTCAAGAAGGACTAAAATTAGGCAAGCTATTGAAATAAAATAGGTATGCTTGATAAAAGACAATGTATTCTGTAAAGATTTTTTTTTCATAACATGTAAGTACATATTATGTAGATAATTATCACATTTGCGCGAGCAATACCTTAATACGTCTTTTAGAGGTGTGACTGATAAAGAACAACAGTGTTAATACGTCGCTTTATTTTTTTTTTCACTTAAAAAAGCATGCCTTAATTGGCAATACAAAATTCTTATAGCGACACCTTTTTAACCGACTTCAAAAAAGGAGGAGGTTCTCAGTTTGTCGTAATGTATTTTTTATGGCAGCGTATTCCACCAAGTCAAAGTTTATTCTTGTCAAGATCTTTTTCAAATGCAGACTATTTTAACATGCTTATTGACCGGTGCGCAAATACCTAAACTAGCAATATGGGTGACAGTGGATTGGAAGAGGTGGACCAACTCCGTAGCCAGCGCGATCTCCAGATTTGACACCCCTTGATTTTTATTTGTGAGGTCATGTTTACAGTTGATGTTTAAAAACATTTGTGAGAGTGAATCCGTAATGCGTTTGCGAATAATAGCCACATTTGTACTAATTAAGTGGAATACAGGTGTGCTGCAAAGTGTTCGGGACAATCTAGTGCACCGTTGCTAATAGGCATGTATTTCTATTGGTGGTGGAAATATAAAGTAGCATTTTCGCAGCAGATCTCACATTGGAGTTCCAGCAGAATGATCCGCGGATCAAACTCCATATTAAAAAGCTGTTTTCAGAGCTGCATAAAAATCATAGTTTCTGGAAATTGTCATTACTTTGTGTTCTGATCTGACGGTCTTGACCTCATGACGTCACCACTTGTCGTGCCACTCTGCTGCCTTCGGTGTTGCAATGTGAGTTCTTCATTTTTTATTTATACTATTTTAACCAGGGATTTTTACTCATTAATCAAAGAGGATTGCGTGAATGGAATCTTTATAGGTACCTACCTAATCATCCCTTCACGGATTGGACAGCGTTTTTGTTACACCCTGTATAATAATAAAAAACAAGGAGATTACATCAGATTAGTCGTTTTCTATGTATTGCATATTGCAGGACGCGCCATTTTTAGCATTACAAAATTTTGATTTAAATTTTCCTTTTTTTTGTTGTACTGAATTCCATGAGAGAGTTTTATTCTTGTTTAAAAATGTGTGATAGCAGTGAATGTGAAGATTTGACTCTGCCCCACAAAGCGACTGAACACTTGTTGCATAATAACGACCATATTTTGTATGTATACGCTCATAGATATTTCTAAAAAACGAAAAATATGTTACTTTCCTATGTTATGTTATGTCTGTATAGTTTTGCTGCCTTCTTTTGGTCTTTTTCACCACTTGACCACACATGACGTCATTTTAATCATTTTTCTAACTATTTTTTTGTGGTAACGCTAACGACTGTCGCCGAGCGCGTGGCAGACATGACTAAATCGTGCTTCGCTAGTACTTTTTTAGCCCCGCCCACTCGGTCCTAGTTTGCGTGGTGCTATTTTTTGAGCGGAATTACACTTCCTTAGTATCTTAGTTCGTTGATAAGGAATATGTTTTCAATTTTTTATGCTATTCCAGGTTTGGTGCAGGTTCGGAATACGGCCGTGATAATCGGGAGGAGGCACGACGTAAGAAGTTTGGTATTATCTCAAGAAAATACAAACCCGAGGACCAACCTTGGATCCTCAAAGTGGGAGGGAAGACGGGCAAAAAGTGTGTTATAGAAAATATTAAAAAGAAATTACACAAACTTATAATTATTGCCTCAGAAGGTTCAGGCCATTGTTCACAAGTGTTGTCAAATTATTGTGTAAACTGATTTTAATTCTGCCGATAGTTGCCTATTGTTTCTTATCACTACCTTAGCACCTCAAGCTGTTTGGCTGATTACTTTGAAAGTTTACTTAAATACTTGGGGTTCATACTTTTAATACATTTTTGTCTTTTCTTTAAATTGTTTTTGAGTAAAAGTGTAATTTCATCTGATAAAGTTCCAAAGAAAAAAAAAGCTGGAAGGATTTATACACATTATTTGCTTACTCAAGTTTCAAAATTGCTAATGGTTTACTTTCTATTTTTATTTGAACAGGTTCAAAGGTATCCGTGAGGGTGGCGTATCGGAGAATGCTGCGTATTACGTGTTCACTCACGCAGCTGATGGAGCCATTGACGCTTACCCCTTGCAAGAATGGTAATTTTATGGTATTTTTTTTTGTACAGGGGGACAGTGCTTGGCCTTCACCTCACCTGATGTTAATTGACGATAAGGCCGAAGGTAGAAGTGCACTACACCCGTAATCCTCATCACTGAGGAACTGGCTATCTTACCTCTAACCTCTAAACTGCCGGAACAACAATTTTGAAATTGTTGTTATGGTGTCAGACTTAGGTAAGATGGTGCTAGCCAGGCGGACTTGAAAGAAGCCCTACCACCAACCAAACCGAGTACAAATTGTACCCTCTCTGGAAATCGAACCCGCGACCCCTATGTCTTACACTGTGTTTCTTTCAGTTACTATTCCGGGGGGGCAGTGCCCCCCCGGAACAGCCTTAGTGCCCCCCCGAAGAAAAATGTGTTGTGTGTAGGTAGACAGGCAAACTAGTGTAGTGATACACGGACGAGCTCCCCCGAACCTCTTAATTGCCCCCCCGGAGAATTTTGTCTGAAAGAAACACTGGTCTTACACGGGTGGGCGAACCACTAGCCCACATAGGTTTTTTTATGGTAGGTTTTATAATACTTAGTATTATCTCTTAACATAAAAATAGCACTGTGAAATGCAAAAATTTCTAGCTTTTCATCTTTGTCAATTGTTAAACATCTACAACAATTTTTTAATGATGAATGAATGATTGGTCACAGTATTTGGCCGGAATCCCAAGGGTGCGGGTTAGAATCCCGCCTAAGGGGCTATGGTGGATGTTAAGGGGTCCGGACCAAAAAACAGCAAAAAAGCTCATTTGTTGTATGAGAGCCCCCCTTTAATATTTATTTTATTCTCTTTTTAGTATTTGTTGTTATAGCGGCGACAGAAATACATTATCTGTGAAAATTTCAACTGTCTAGCTATCTCGGTTCATGAGATACAGCCTGGTGACAGACAGACAGACGGACAGAGTTTCTTTCCTTTCTTTATCCTTTCTTTGATGGCGTGAGCTTAGCCTACATTGTTTGTTGTTCCCAGGTACAATTTTCAACCAATCCAAAGGTACAAAGCTTTATCTGCAGAAGAAGCAGAACAGGAGTTTGGCAGGTGAGGAAGCTTCTTACGTTATACCTTACCCATATTAACGGCTGTACCCGCGGGCAAAAGCTAGTTAATGTGTACTCTACCTACATATAAAGCCTGGTTCACACATATCAGTTAAGTCAGAGTTCTGGCACAGTACCGCCACCATGATAGTTATTCTTTCATACATTTTCTATGAACATGTGTTCACTGCAGGGAATGATAACGTTATTTTTTAATGTAACGTTATTTTTTACTTTTTTAGCGTTTATTTTAAAATTAACGTTATGTCAATAAATAACGTTAATTTAGATAACGTTACATTGAAATTAACGTTATTTCAGTAAATAACGTTAATTTTAACGTAATTTCTTACTTTTTTTACCGTTAAAATTTAAAATTAACGTTATTCCAATTAATAACGTTATTTTTTTAGCGATAATTTTACCGGTATATTGTACCGGTAAAGTTTAACGCCATATTTAACACTAATTTTACCGGTAAAATATTTTTAACGTTATTTTTACCGGTCAATTTACCGATAAAATGTTTTAACGGTATTTTTAACGTTACATTTTTTTATCGTTATTTTTTTAACGGTATTTTAATCCCTGGTTCACTGACACTGAGAGCACTGTCTCGGCACTGACATTGAGCGCACTGTGCGCTCATCGTCACTGACACTGATAGGTATGTACTCGTTTATAGAGAATGTATGATAGAATAAATTATTGGTACTGTGCCAGAACAGACGGAACTGTGTCTTCACTGATATGTGTGAATCGGACTATTAGGATTTAAATAGTAGTTTGTATTTATGATAAAGTACCAAACACTGCTTAGAAATAAAAAAAATAATAATTAAATGAATCACTTCTAAGGTTTAGGAGCGTACTAGACTTTGAAATAAACCACTTCACGAGTTCACGGATAGTAGCACGGATTTATTGAATGTTTTTTTGATGGTTTGTTTGGTTTTGATTGTTTCGAATGAACGATTACCCGACAGACGCAACAAGGTGATGAACTACTTCTCTCTGATGTGCCGCAAGCGCATGCGCGGCGACGACGGCGCCGACGACGTCGACGACCCCGACGAGAAGAAGACCAAAGGGAAAGCTAAGAAAGGTTCTAATCAGTTTACTCATCTACTTTGTTGCATGACCACCCATTTTTTTCATCTTATTATTTTGTTTCAAAGGGCTTTGAACATTTTGGCATAGTGGTATCCATAATTTTTGCTTTTGACGCGGATTACCGAAATATAGCGGCGCACGATGAAACCTATGTGTAGGTATTGATAGAGGATCTATAAATGAAAAAAAAATACGTATGATATAAAGTCCTAAATAGTATAGATAAAAATACAAACTTATTCTCCGGATTATCTCGAAAGCATTGCTACTTTATACCTATCATAAGACATTTTTTTTCGTCTATAGATCCCCTATCGATATACCTATACACAGCTTTCATCATGCGCCGATATTCCCCAAATCCCAGTCAAAAATTATGGTTACTGTTACTATTACCACTATGCCCGCCTCGAGGTTAAATCCTTTTAGGTTGCTATCTTTGACTTCCAGCCTGCGCTTACGACGGCATTGGGCTGAGATTTTAGAATTCAAGCTTGCGTTTGTACCTTTAAAAGCTTTTTTTTTAAAAGCATACTTCTTTTAAATGACACTCGTCGCACTTCTCTTCTTGTCTCGTTCCCACATCGCGCCGCGCCGCCCAGCTAACAGCCCGGCAAGGCACAGCTGACATTTGTGCCATACAAATATGAGACATCTCTTCTCGGTTTTGACGCAGATCGTCATTTTCGCAAATGGTCATCGCGAAAAATTTGGTCACTTTCGCAGAATGTCATTTTCGCAAATGGTCATTTTCGCAGAATGTCATTTTCGCAACTGGTCACTTTCGCAGAATGTAATTTTTTCTTTTTGTTCCCAAAATTGTGAGTTTAAGATAAAATTGTGAATGACATTCTGCGAAAGTGACGTTTTGCGAAAGTGACCATTTGCGAAAATGACATTCTGCAAAAGTGACAAAATTTTTCGCGATGACCATTTGCGAAAATGATGATCTGCGTCAAAACCGTCTACTCCTCTCCGCTCAACCGACTGTCTCAGCTCAGCTTCAATAGCTGAGCGGAGACGATTATGTGTAAATAATGAAACATCTCCTCTGGCCTCGTCCCCGCTTTGGTGGAGTCCGGGCCTTACTCTGACGACTTTGGTGAACGACCGAGTTTGGCATATTGTGCAAGTACATTGCTTTGTTCTTATGCAGAGTCGTCACATTGATTTTTACTGAAGCAGCAATGTACTTACACCAAATGCCAAACTCAGTTTCTCTTCGAAACTGTCAGAGCTGCAAAATAGGCCTGCTGTTCGGACAAAAAAGTTCATTGTCCCGTGCACCACTAGATATTAAACTACACGTTAATAGTAATACCCTTATAGTTTTTATTTATTCACTTTGATGTGACTGATCACCATGCTTCAATTCTTTTGTAGATCTTAAAATATCGGAATTGGACGAATGGATAGACTCCGATGACGACTCGTCTGACTCGGACGAGAAGGAGAAGGACAACGATAGCGACTCCGGCGCTAAGAACAACAAAAAAGACAAAAAGGACAAAAAAGGTTGGTCAGTTAGAGAAATCTGTGGTTACACTTACACATTTCAGTAGGTAAAAAACTTATGTTGTCTTCAAAAGTTAATTTAAGTAATTTAGTATTGGAAATTGTACCAGGGCTCTGTCACTCCTCGCGCGAGTATGAAGCGCTCGGCGTCCTCTGAGAGGACAAATTTCATACATCAGAAAAGATAACACCTATGCGATAGAAAGAGAGGCAACTACTAAGTGAATGTTTTGGAGTGAAGGGAGCGCTGTGCGACCTGAATTGCACTTTATTGTGTCGGAGCAAGGGTCGCAAATTATTTAAAAGATTTTGCGGAGTGCACCGATCTAGTATGCAGATCATAACATATTTGTAGAACGGCTTACCTTCGCCATTATTTCACCCACGACCTACCATGCATGGGCAACAGCGTCGCTTAACCACTCCTAAGGTTAAAATCGCTCGCACGCCGCGCCGTCACTACATACGTCCAGGGGCCCTATTTTTGAATCGCTCGGCTGGCGTCGAGCGCTCGTTTCTACTGATTTTCGTTCGACAGCTCATACATTTGAGTTGATTTGTCGAACGAAAATCAGTAGAAACGAGCGCTCGAAGCCAGTCGAGTGATTCAAAAATAGGGTCCCAGTTCGTGCAGGGGCGATACGCGCGCACACGAATTTTATTGCTAACAGGGGGTCAAGTCTGCTAATGTTTTCGTCAAAATAGTAGTTCAATGGTTTTTGAATGGTAATGTTTTTGACACAGTACTTGTTTCTTAAACCCAAAACCGAAACACATTGTGTTTCTTAAACCCGAAACGGAAACATATTGTGTCTCGATTTTGGGTTTAAGAAACGAGAACAGTGTCAAAAAGCATAACCATTCAAACACCATTGAACCTCAAAGACTATGAGACTACGAAAATGAGAACCAAACCCAGTCAATAAAGCATCCATTTTCTTCTTCATTTCGTCGACACCGCACTCCCTTTCAATAGACAGTACCTCCCATGCCTCTTGCTTTATATTTTTACTAGCCACCCGCGACTTCGTCTGCGTGGAAAGTTTTTTTGCTATCCCTCGGGAACAATACTTTTTTTCGGGATGAAAGGTACCCTATGTCCTTTTCTGTACCCCAGACAACGTGTATGCAAAATTTCATGATGATCAGTTCAGTAGTTAAGACTTGATGGCGTAACAAACAAACAAACGGACTTTCGCATTTATAATATTACTAGCGGCCGCCCGCGACTTCGTCTGCGTGGAAAGTTTTCTTGCTGTCCCTCGGGAACAATACCTTTTTTTCGGGATGAAAAGTACCCTATGTCCTTTTCTGTAACTCTGACAACGTGTATGCAAAATTTCATGATGATCAGTTCAGTAGTTAAGACGTGAAGGCGTCCCAAACAAACAAACAAATGGACTTTCGCATTTATAAGGATAGTAAGGATGGGTTTAAATTGTCGAGTGTCTGGAATCCAGTAGTCCGTTTGTGTCAAAACAACAAATATCAAAAAGTGCCGGGTCGCGTGCAGATACAGTGAGTGTCGTGTGTCGAGAACAGGGGCCCTATTTTTGAATCCTTCGGCTGGCGTCGAGCGCTTGGTTTCTACTGATTTTCGTTCGACATTTGACTTTCCATATTTTTGAATCGCTCGACCGCAACGAGTGCCCCTACCCACTCGTTTACAGTCGAGCGATACGGCACGGCGAGTGATATTCTTTTCTACTTAAAAGCAAAGATTTTTGTTTAACAGCCAATAGAAACATGGATATTATGTTCCGTTTTTGTTGTGGTAGTTACCAGTTTTCTCTAAATTCTGTATGGAACGGATAAAATTCATAATTTCGTACTTTGTTGGCAGTACGGAAACGAACGATTTAAAAATACGGAAAATCAGCGTCATGCGACTTGGAAGACGAATGTGACTTAAGTCGCATGCGACAAAACTATGTCATACGAGCGATTCAAAAATAGAGCCCCAGATTCGAGTGAATAGTGAGTTTGCAGACAGTGGTACCGATATCGAGCGTAATAAAAGAACTAGACGGAGGGTAGACCGATTCGTCTGCCAATAACATTACCCGCACGCAACAATCGACAGTTCTTCCGTGATCATGGCGCATGCAACTCAGTGATTGAAGTACCTTTAAAAAAAGAACGTTAAAAATACCGTTAAAACATTTTATCGGTATTTTATCGGTAAATTTACCGGTAAAAATAACGTTAAAAATATTTTACCGATAAAATTAGCGTTAAATATAGCGTTAAACTTTACCGGTACAATAGTACCGGTAAAATTATCGCTAAAAAATAATGTTATTAATTGGAATAACGTTAATTTAAAAGTTTAACCGGAAAAAAAAGAAATAACGTTAAAATTAACGTTATTTACTGAAATAACGTTAATTTCAGTGTAAAGTTATCTAAATTAACGTTATTTATTGAAATAACGTTAATGTTAAAATTAACGGTAAAAAAGTAAGAAATAACGTTACATTTAAAAATAACGTTATCATTCCCTGATGCAACTGCACCGAAATATTGGAGTTTCAAAAATAAACAGGTACATGGTGTAAATCCAGTTATAGTTTATTCTAATACTGGACCCACCTTAACTCTGTATTTCTTTTTATTCAAAAATCTTTACCCACTTTATTTGTCTTTTTATTGAATGCGGTGTTTTTTTCTCTCTAAATAAGGAGCTCCTAAAAAGAAAAATAAAGTAAAGGACGAAGCGTTCGAGGACAGTGACGACGGCGACGAGGAGGGCCGCGAGAAGGACTACATCTCAGACTCTTCCGATAGGTAACCTTGTGCTAATGTAATAGAGACTATTTTTCTAGATAACCACTTAGACCGCCGCCCAAGAGGCTCATTTTCAATCTATCGCATATTGGGACCAGGGGCCCTATTTTTAAATCGCTCGGCTGGTCTCGAGCGCTCTTTTATACTGATTTTCGTTCGACATCTCATACATTTGAGTCAAATGTCGAACGAAAATCAGTAGAAAAGAGCACTCGACGCCAGCCGAGCGATTCAAAAATAGGGCCCCAGACCAAATTGGCATATAGCCATTAGCTTCTTGGTGTTATCAAATATCGTCTGGGTTGCGAAGTAGGAAGCTTCTGGGAGATATGCCATCCTGAACATGGTCTCCGATCGCAAAAATTAAATCGATCGCATATTTATATAAATGGTGAACAGGGTTGTAGGTGGCATCATTACCTGAACTATTTTTTTGTATTTTCATAGCGATCATATAAGGAACAAAGCTCACAAGAGCATATATGTGAATTGTCTCACTTATCTGCCCTGACCTCCTAGACGCTTCCTGAAAGCGATGCAAGACTATGGTTTTATATAGGCCTGAGACCTGCCCCACCCCCTGAATGTAATTAAATGCCAATATGTAGTCGATTATTTTTCGGAAAAAAAAGGCTCTATGTTTCTAACCTGGGACCCTATTTTGAATCACTCGACTGGCTTCGAGCGCTCGTTTCTACTGATTTTCGTTCGACAAATCAACTCAAATGTATGAACTGTCGAACGAAAATCAGTAGAAACGAGCGCTCGACGCCAGCCGAGCGATTCAAAAATAGGGCCCCTGGCCGCGCGCATGCTTCTTGAAAACTAACCAAGCCGATGTCTAACATGTTTGTAATGATGCCACCTACGACCCCGTTCACCATTTATATCAATATGCGATCGATTATTTTTTACGATCGGAGATCATTGTATGGGAGGCCATATGTTTGGGGTGGCATATCTCTCAGAAGCTTCCTACTTCGCAACCCCGACGACGACATTTGATAACACCAAACTAATGGCTATATTGTCCATGTTGTTTGGTCCCAATATGCAATAGATTGAAAATGAGCCTCTTGACCGACGGTCTTACTTTCCACGTAGTTGTGATTTTGATTATTTTTGCTCCTTTAGTTCTTCTGGAAGGTAACCTTATGCTATTTATACTTAAGTGCTTATATTTTTCCAGTAAACCACTTCTCACGTACTTTTGATTTTCAACATTTTTACCCGACTGCAAGGAAAGGGTTATTGCTCTTTTAGTTCTTTTCATAGGTAACTTTATGTTATTGTAAAGCTCCGTTTTGAGTTAATCACTTTTCATTTCCCTTAGTTTTGATTTTAAACATTTCCTCCTACAGTTTTTCCGAAAGGTAATTTTATGCTAAGTATTGCAATAAAAGTAATTTTTAATTAACAACTTTTCACCTAAATTTAATTTTAACAATTTCCTATTTTTTAAGGTGTTTCTCTCTTTTGGCCTTATTATTAAACGAAGAGTAAGTTTACACCTGTTTTACCCAAAAATATTGCTTAGCAATTTTACTTCTTACGTTGGATGGCTCATTCTTAAGCAGAATTTTTGGTTAAGGGTAAACATTAGCACGTGACTCGCTATTGTAGGCACATAACGTGGTTTCCCAGGATTTTAGCTTTTACACAATATATAATATATTGTGTAAAAGCTAAAATCCTGGCTAAAATATATTATATATTTTAGCGTGTTCCGACAACTAACGGCAATGGGCATGATGTGATGACATTTTATTTTATTTTATGTTACATAAATTACCTCTTAAAAAAAGAAACATTGGTAAAATAATTATTTCGCTAGCAAGAAAACTGCTCGAGATATCGCAGTCTGAAATGCACAAAATTGGACTCACCCGAAAACGCTTCATACTAACAGCTCCATGCAACGCGTAGGAAATTTGTTCGGCAGCTATATTAAATATTGTGTTTATCAAAATGGTTTCATAGACAAATATATATAACTATAAATTTTATGGACTAATTACAGGTATTATTTATTTTAATAAATTTTATACTAATTGTTAAATGTCCGCCTAACTTTAAAGGGTCATAAAACAATTAATACGCAATATATAAAACCAAGAGCTAGCTACTCTAACAAGCTACTCTAAAAGTTTAATATGTTTACGATTTTTATTAGTAGATACGTTATTTTATTCATTAGTCACCTAAGAACCTAATAATACTTACGTTTTTTTTCAACGCTTTACTTGCGCTTTACAAAGTTTTTATACTTAAAATTATGCTATAAGGGGGAATCACCAACTCTTAAAATACAGGATTCGTCCTAGTTTAGGAGTTGGAGTTATTTTGTTTTTATCTGTAAAAATCTTTGTATTAATGTAAAGTAAAAATGTAATGTACTTGTTTTGGTTGAATAAATTATTATTATTATTATCATCCCTATTCGACAACTATGAACTATATTATCAAAGCAAAATTATCTGATTAAATCAGTTTGTAGTCTTTGCGGAATACAATTTTAGTTTATTTACCTACTTATTTGCACAGGCTAAAGTTGTATTCGCCAAATACTACATATTGCATTTAATGAGATAATTTTGCTTTGATAACATAGTTTTTATAGTAAACAATTGCCTTTAGTTATCGGAACACGCTAATGTATAAAAGCTAAAATCCTGGGTAACCACGTTATGTGCCTACAGTAGCGAGTCACGTGCTAATGTGTAACCTTAATCTAGTTGTTCTTCGTTTATTAATAAGGGGGTCAACCCCCTAAAGTCAAAGGTAAAAGGTTAAAGATTAAAGTAAAGACAAGACACTATTTGTAGTGTCTTTTCAATTTGATGAAGGACAATTTTTAACCGACTTTAAAGAAAATTCGACTGATTTTTTTTCACAGTGAGTCGGACCACGAAGCTAAGGCCAGCAAGGAATTGAAGGGTGTTGCAGAAGAGGGCGCGTTGAGGTAAGTGTAATAAAAAAGGGAATTAATTAATTGGGTGACTTGACTGGAAATAATTTAAGGCGACTGTTAATGGGATACTTAAATACTAGACTTGGCAGCGGTTTATTTTTTGGGCGACAAAATTACTAAACGGGCGAGTAGCTGTGGATTAAGTACTAAAAATAACTTTTTAAAACATGTTTTTAAAACGGACTTAATTATTTTAAAAAAATCGGACTAAAAACACTAAAACGGACTAAAAAGTAAAAAATAAATTCTTCTGTAAATATTTATAACCAACCCTACCTACAGAAATTTTAAACCTAAAAACGTGGGGCGCATTTTGTAAAATTTATCATCCATATTTTCTTTAGCATGCGGCCCACGTTTTTACGTTTAAAATTTCTGTAGGTAAGTTTGTTGGTTATAAATATTTACAGAAGAATTAATTTTTTACTTTTTAGTTCGTTTTAATGTTTTCAGTCCGATTTCTTTTAAAATAATTTAGTCCGTTTTAAAAACGTGTTTTAAAAATAGTAGATTGTTATACAAGACGCTAAAATGACCCATTGCATACGATTTAGTTTTATTCCCGAGCTTTAGCGAGGGAATAAATAGAAACCGAGTTACAATGGGTTTTAGCGTCGTGTGTTACACTCTACTTTTCACTACGATTGCGAAAAAATAAAATCCAATATTAAATACCTATAGTTTATACTTCCGTAAACGAATCCACTCGTTTTTCTATCTTCCACTTCATAAACTTTTCATACAGTATTTAAATAAATGATTTGTGCTTGACGGCAAAAGATTAAAATTATTTCTATCCTATTACTTACTTACAGTCACACAATTCAATCAGTTTGGAATTAGAGAAAAATTCTAAAGATTTCGCGCCAGTGCCTTTTTTAATTTCTACTGTAGCAGCTAAGAAACACAATGCACGCATTTTAAACTAAAAGTCACAGAGTATAAATAAGTCTATGATTTCACCGAAGAGATCGCTGCTTTCAGTTCCATTTTCAAAAATCTAGCGAGTTTTTATTCGTAATTATGAATAAAGACTTTTTCGTTTTAGTAGTTAGGTTCATTGGTAATAGACAAACATTAAAAAAGAAAAAACTTTATCCCCTAGGGGTATTTATGCTATTTTATCCAGACTCTTGTACCTTACAATGACGGACTTTTTGAGCAAGAGGAGTGAAAAAGTTATTTTTTCAGTAAATTATTATTTTCTGCTTTTTAGTTAACAAGCTAACACTAAAAAATATACCATCTCCTACCGGAGCACTCGCCAAGACGATTCGAACGAGCCCAAACTCGATGGAGTTGCATGGTTTTATTATAGAGTTTCTATGGCCTTCCTTCGGCTCCATCATCAAATCCTCAGACACTATTTCCCAACAAAGTACTCGTCAAAACGATTCAAAAAGCCCAATCTCGATGGGGTAGCGTGGTTTTATTAAAGAGTTCCTGCGTCCTTCTTCCGGCTCCATCATCAGACCCTGGAAACTATTTCCCAACAAAGAACTCGTCAAGACGATTCAAACGAGCCCAAACTCGATGGAGTTGCATGGTTTCGTTATAGAGTTCCTGTGTCCTTCTTCCGGCTCCATCAGCAGACCCTGGAAACTATTTCCCAACAAAGAACTCGTCAAGACGATTCAAATAAGCCCAAATTTGATGGGGTTGCACGGTTTCAATATTGAATTCCTATGGCATGGCATTTCAGCTTCATCATCAGAACCTGGATCTCATCTCCCATTAGAGTACTTGTCAAGACGATTCTAACGAGCCCAAACACGATGGGGTTGTATGGTTTCATCATAGTGGCCTTCATCTGTGGCCTTCTTCCGGATCCATCATCAGATCAGCTCAATGACACCATAATATTGCATTGCCTTCCAGTTCTGACCGACGTTCAAAGTTTCAAGTTTCTAGCTCATCGGGAAGCTAGTACAAAATCGTTCACAAACTTTGCGGAGAAACAAACGAATGAACACACAAACGAGAAAGCAACCTAATAAAAACGTGTTAAAATACGTTAAACAGGCAACTACATGTAGGAGATAAATAATTTATGTTAGCAGTAAAAATTCTATTGAGTGACATCTGAGTGGGCAACTATTATACCAATTAGGTAACTATTTATCTGATTTAAGCTGCTCAACATGGTATTTTTGTCATCTCGATTATGATAATAATAATATAGCCCCAGTCGTAGGAGGCAAAAAAACGAAGAATACGGCTATCCATGAACCAAAGATTTCCTTCGGTAGGATTGATCCTTGGGTTCCTAAAATGGGTTTACGAAGTGGAGCCACCTGGATTTTTCAAGCAGGTGGGGGGGAGGGGGGAATTCTGCCTTAACGAAGTCCGAGGTTAATAACTGCCTAAGTTTAGATACTAAGCCAAGTTTGGTATCATTTTCGGATAAATCAATGACGTAGAATTCATTTCTGGTATAAAAAATGCAATTTATTAAGAAGTTTCCTAAACATTACACAATAACCAATATTTTCAACTACATTTTTTTTACTTTAAGTCACCGTAAATATTACACTGATGTTCTTATTTGCAAACAAAAAATACGATAACAAAGCTTATAGAATGAAGAGTTGAAAAAATATAATTTACACATTTCTTTATTAACAATAAATAGCGAAAAAAACATTTCACTGTCGCGTGCCGTCAATTTCTTTTACACCTCGCACCCTAAAAGGTAAAACCGGTTATCTGCACTTTTTGCAAAAATGCGTTTTTTACACCAATCGATAGGAAATTTCAAGCTGCGTCTACAGGTAGAACCCGTTTTTTCGAATTCCGCTTAGTTTAGGAGATACAGAATTATATTTCAAAAATATCTACAGGAAAAACTAACTAAGGTTATGTTAATCTTATGTCTTTTTTTTACTTTCGAGTAGAACCCAGTAAAGTGTTTTTAGTTAGATTTGTTGTTAAAATTAATGAAAAATTTTCATAATCGCTACAACTAAAACAGAGTAACATAGTCTTAGCATTCTAAAATTTCATGGATTGAATCAGATAATATTTATTAAATGAACTTTCTTTCAGGTAAAACCAATTAAATGTCTCCCCTTCTCACACTAGTCCTAACTGCCCATATTTCGAAGCGTCATAATAATATCTTGAAAACTATTAATTATAAAAAGATGATTTAAAAACCAAATTGTAGCTAATTTAGTGTAGTTATTTCTTCTTCAAGACACCTTTGCTGTAAAATCATAGCTTTAGAATTTATCTAACAAAATTTGAAAAAAGGACGAAATTAGTTCGAATAAAAATTTTACTTTTTTATGGAACAGCTGATTTTTTTTCGCTATTTCATTGTTGGCTCTATAGTAAAAGTCATAAAATGTACTTCACGCAATTATTTTAGTCAAAACACACTGAAAAGTGTAAAGATTAGCAGATAAGAGGTTTTCACATTGATATTTCGATATTTTATACAGGTAAAACCAACTATAAATATTTCAATAAAAATTGTTTATTCAGTTTCTGTAGTACTTACAGGTTTCAAAATTTTACAAAAGATAGCTATTGTTTAGAACGTCTTGCAAAATATTTCTAACAGCGATACGCATATTACTTTAGGAAATACAGCTGCTTATTATTTTATTTTTTTATTCAGGTAAAACCAATTAAATGTCTCCCCTTGTCAAAGATATTTTTTTATACATTCCGACTTTCCGAGCAAAAATTTACAGTTTTTATCATTTAGATCTTCAAACATATATTTTGTCCTTCATAATAGTATCTACAACCAGAAAGATTATTTAATTTTAATGCCTAAATCTAACCTCAAACTTTCAAATTGCGATACTGTAAAGTTGGTTTTTTGCAGATAACCGGTTTTACCTTTTAGGGTACGACCTATGGAAATATTATTATTTTTTATTAAAACAATATGGGTATCAAATGAAAGGTAATAAATAGCCAATTCCAAATATATATACATTATAACACTTTTATTTAACTGTTTTGAAAGAAACTTAAAAAGTATAACGCAGAATTAAAAAATATCAGTAAATTATTAGAAAAACAAAAAATGGCAGTCAATATCGACAAAAAAAAGGCAAATATCACAAGCGCGCATGTAACTACCACTTTTTCAGATGTTGTAAGGTACCTTGAGAGTAGTTCTACCCAAGTTTTAACCCTTGGAAACCCTGTACTGCTGGAAAAACTTGGCACTTGTTTCAGTATTTTCGAAAAAACTACCTTAAGGAATCGTTTTTCAGGTATCTCTACTCTATACTTTTATAAAGCTAACTAAATTTGCTACAATTTGAGCCTATACAAACAAGTTTCAAATTGATATTTAAAATTTTAATATTTAATAAAAATAATAATTTCCTTACAACGGTAACTTATTTTTTTAATTAGCCAAAACAAGAATATTTTCATTTATTATTATTTAAAAAATAAAAGGATATAAGAGCTCCTACGAGGTATTTTTCTTTTTCAAATATTCCAGTTTGTGTGTTTAATGGCAATTTTTTTCTTTAATCAAGCGAGTATTTTATTTTTGTTTTAATTTTTTTTAAATAGTTTAACAACTGAATCGTACAAATATGAATCCAAAAATGAATTCGACACCCTAAATTCATACGAATATGATATCAAACTGGGCATAGCAGCTTAACTAATACATCTATCGAGATTGGGCTGAATGAAAGCCAAAACTTCAAAAAATTTACTACAAAAATCGTGGTGGCTCCACTTTTTATATCCATCCTAGGGTCCTAAGGACCAATCCTACCAAAGGAAATCTCTGGTTCACAAAACGCCGTATTTTTCACCCTACTGACGCCGCTAATAGCCACCTTTTTTAAATTAAATATTTGCCAATTTTTTTTGTAAAGTGTGCCATTAGAAAAAAACTTTTTACAACACTAGTTGGTCCCATAGTAAAAGTTGTTATTTTTTTAACACGTTTTTATTAGGTTGCTTTCTCGTTTGTGTGTTCTTTCGTTCGTTCGTTTGTTTGTTTGTTTCTCCACAAAGTTTGCGAACGATTTTATACTAGCTTCCCGATGAGCTAGAGACTTGAAACTTTGAACATAGGTCAGAACTAGAAGGCAATTCAATATTATGGTGTCATTGAGCTGATCTGATGATGAAGCCGGAAGAAGGCCTCAGGAACTCTATGATGAAACCATGCAACCCCATCGTGTTTGGACTACAGAAATTTTAAGCCTAAAAACGTGGGGCGCATTTTGTAAAATGTATCATCCATATTGTCTTTAGCATGCGCCCTACGTTTTTAGGTTTAAAATTTCTGTAGGTATAGGGTTATAAATAATTACAAAATAATTTATTTTTTACTTTTTAGTCCGTTTTAATGTTTTTAGTCCGTTTTTTTTGTAATATTTTAGTCTGTTTTAAAAACGTGTTTAAAAAAAAGTTTTTGATGGTCTCCATCTACAATATTTTAGTAACACGTTGTATTTTTCACGATATGAGGAGCTCGGTGGCGCAGTGGTATAGCGCCTGGCCCAGTGATTGCGGAGGTTAAGCAACTTTCGCAAGGGATGGGATCATGGGATGGGTGACCAAAAATTTACTATCTCAAGCTCCCCCGTGTTTCAGAAGGCACGTCAAGCCGTTGGTCCCGGGTGCATTTGCAGTCGATAACACCCACCTATCCGCATTGGGCCCGTGTGGTGGGTTATGGCCCACCCTCCTTATCCACCCATAAGGAAGGCCTGTGCCCCAGCAGTGGGGACATTAAAAACAATGGCTGATGGTCATATTTTACAGAAAACTTCTAACCTCCGACGAGGATTCTGATGAGGAACAGGAACAGAAGCAGGAGGCCTCGGATCAGGAAGACGAACCCACTAAGGAGGGAGAGGAACGTGCTAGCAAACTCACAAAGAAGAAGAAGAAGGACGACGCCAAAAAGGGTAAGCTGTCTCGCTCACACATATACAAGGTTCATTTTTGAAAATATACAAGGTGTTGTATATTGGCATCCCTCTAAAGAGGAACTTGAATAGAAGCAAGAGGCCTCAGAGCAAGCAGACGAGCCTACCAGCAAGCTCATCAAGAATCAGTGCCGGATTAAGCCAGCGCGGGACCTGTAGCAAATCCTATCAAGGGGCCCTTGTTTTGCTATAAGTTATCAAGTTTATGGTATTACGACTAGGGTTACCTACCATTTACATAAGGGAGGATGCCTGTCTAGGATGCACAAAATGCTTATCTATAGTGGAAAAAGACAGTCCAGCGTGATTTTGTCAGCTTCATCCACTACTCTTGTAATTTTGCTTGTCTAAAGTAAAAAAAAACGGCCGCGCAGCGTGATTTTTTGTTTGTTTCATTTCATCAAATTATCTGGTAATTCTGCCCATCTTTAGTAAAAAAATAAATAAATTAAAAAATATTAAAAACACGACTGCCCTGCCAAAAACGAACGAAAAAGTTAAACAACAAGTGTCATTGCAGTCGGGGGACCTTTTTATGGAACAATTTGTGATCAAAGTGGTCCCCCGACTGCAATGACGCTTGTTGTTTAACTTTTTCGTTCGTTTTTGGCAGGGCAGTCGTGTTTTTAATATTTTTTTTAATTTATTTATTTTTATTTCACACATTTTAGTGACATTTTATATAGTTTTGGAATGTGCTCATCAAGGCCTTTCATTTGATGCCCATATTGTAATAATAGGAGAAAAAAAATTTTTTACACGTTTGAAAATGTAATCGTTCAGACGCTATATTGATTTTTTCTAAAAAAAACATAGCCAGTGTCACTCGGGATGCTGTAAGGATTCTAACGATACCCCATTTATCTAAATGAGTTCTGGCATTTAGAAGTTATGGTGGAATAAAGAAACTCACATTCCCACAAACATACATGAACTCTGAACACATATACACTCTTTTTGCTTTGGGCAGTCGTGTAAATAGTTTCATTTTATCAAATTATCTGGTAATTCTGCCCATCTTTAGTAAAAAAATAAATTAATTAAAAAATATTAAAAACACGACTGCCCTGCCAAAAACGAACGAAAAAGTTAAACAACAAGTGTCATTGCAGTCGGGGGACCTTTTTATGGAACAATTTGTGATCAAAGTGGTCCCCCGACTGCAATGACGCTTGTTGTTTAACTTTTTCGTTCGTTTTTGGCAGGGCAGTCGTGTTTTTTAATATATTTTTTTAATTTATTTATTTTTATTTCACACATTTTAGTGACATTTTATATAGTTTTGGAATGTGCTCATCAAGGCCTTTCATTTGATGCCCATATTGTAATAATAGGAGGAAAAATGTTTTTTTCACATTTGAAAATGTAATCGTACAGACTCTATATTGATTTTTTCTAAAAAAAACATAGCCAGTGTCACTCGGGATGCTGTAAGGATTCTAACGATACCCCATTTATCTAAATGAGTTCTGGCATTTAGAAGTTATGGTGGAATAAAGAAACTCACATTTCCACAAACATACATGAACTCTGAACACATATACACTCTTTTTGCTTTGGGCAGTCGTGTAAAAAAATCGGCCGTGCAGCGCAATTTTTAGTCAGTTCCATCCACTACGCTTGTAATTACACGACTGCCCAAACCAAAAAAGAGTGTTATGTGTTCAGGGTTCATGTATGTTTGTGGGTATGTGAGTTTCTTTATTCCACCATAACTTCTAAATGCCTGAGCTGATTTGGATAAATGGGGTATCGTTAGAATCCTTACAGCATTCCGAGTGACACTGGCTATATTTTTTTTAGAAAAAAACAATATGGCGACTGTACGACGCCATTTTCAAATGTGAAATGACTGTTTTTTTTTTCTTCTATTATTACAATATGGGCATCAAATGAAAGGCCTTGATGAGCACATTCCAAAACTATATAATATGTCACTAAAATGTGTGAAATAAAATTAAATAAATTAAAAAAATATTAAAAACACGACTGCCCTGCCAAAAACGAACTAAAAAGTTAAACAACAAGTGTCATTGCAGTCGGGGGACCTATTTGATCAAAAATTGTTCCATAATAAGGTCCCCCGACTGCAATGACACTTGTTGTTTAACTTTTTAGTTCGTTTTTGGCAGGGCAGTCGTGTTTTTAATATTTTTTTAATTTATTTTTTTATTTTATGTCTATAAAAAAAAATTGCCGTAAAGCACGATTTTTCGTCAGTTTCAACCAATAATATTGTAATTTTGCCTATCTTTAGTAAAAAAAAAACGGCCACCAATCCCAGTTAGTGCAAAACAAACGTTGCCAACTTGCACTCGGTGTGGTGTAAAAACATATTTTGTGATTCTACAAGCGTTCACTTTTAGAAATGCACTAAAATTTTAAATTATAGTCATACATTTTGATACCAACTCTTTCGTGGTAAGTAGTTTAGGTATTGTTTTAAAAAAAATCACCACCTAGTTTTTATCATATTGATTTGTTGTGTTGTGCAGAGTCGAGCAGCGAGTTCAGCTCGGACTCGGACTCGGACCCGGAGAGCGCGCCCAAGAAGTCCAAGAAGGCCAAGAACGGCGGCGACAAGAACGGACCCAACGGTAACGTATTCTGTATTTACTGGTTTATTTACTACAATTTATTACTATACTAGCGGCCGCCCGCGACTTCGTCTGCGTGAAAAGTTATTTGATATCCCTCGGGAACAATACTTTTTTTCGGGATGAAAGGTACCCTATGTCCTTCTCAGTACCCTTGACAACGTTTATGCAAAATTTCATGATGATCGGTTCAGTAGTTAAGACGTGAAGGCGTAACAAACAAACAAACAAACAAACGGACTTTCGCATTTATATAACTAATAAAATAATATTATTATTAGTAAGGACTTTTTGTAAAAAAAGTATGGCTCTACCTGTCCATAGCATAAGTTCAATTTTGAGATTCATAGTTCAATTTTTCTTATAATATAATATAATAATTTGTATAATATAGATTTGAAACAATAAATAAAATTTATCGGATTTCTATAACAGGGTGTTTGTTACCATAAGCCCCGGAAAAATATTATAAATTATGAAATTATCGTTTTTTCTTCTAGTGACAAACTGCATAGTGGCAACCCTACACTTATATTGTAAAAACGATATTGTAAAAATGTGTTTTGCACTTGCCTTACATGTTATTTGCACTATAGTCCATAAGAACGTTCGTGGCACGCGGGGTTGTACAACGCGTCAGTGACGTCAGTCATTCAGGGGGTCAAGTCTGCTAATGTTTTCGTCAAAATCGTAGTTCAATGGTGTTCTAATGGTAATGCTTTTTGACACAGTTCTTGTTTCTTAAACCCAAAATCAAGACACGATATATCTCCGTATTGGGTTTAAGAAACACAATGTGTTTCAGTTTTGGGTTTAAGAAACAAGAACTGTGTCAAAAAGCATTACCATTCAAACACCATTAAACTACGTTTTTGACGAAAACATTAGCAGACTTGACCCCCTGGTTGCGCGTGCCATTGAAATAACTCCGAACTCGCCCACAAGGCTTTATGATCTCGCGTGCCACGAACATTCTCAAGGACTAACACGATATAAACAACAAGAACAATAAACAGTTAAGCGATTAGACTCACGTAGTTATTCAGAGAATAATAAAAAAAAACTATAAAAGGAAAGTGCTTATCAAATCAATAAATGATCACATAATAGCTCTGTAATTACTAAGCGTAGCATCTATGACATTCACAAGTGTTTGTAACAGCCTAGACTGAATAAATTATTTTTGAATTTTGAATTTTAGCAGTTGTTGCGTCGCGAGTGCTCGCTTTTATGATCAACTAGCGACCCGCCCTCGCTTTGCTACGGTTCCTTAATTTTTTTGTCAAATGCGATCTTCCAACAACACCCAAAAAGAAAACAAATACCTTACAGTCGCCACCCATTCGCTCCAAAAGTCTGTTTATGTCCAGTTCGAGTCTCGTCCCATCATAGGTGTAAGAAACGCGCTTGAATTTATTTTTGCACGCGTTAATTTTTTGCGATAACTCTTAAGATATTCATTGAAATGGTATGGTGTAATAAAGGGTTGAAATAATGACACATTATTTCAACCCTTAATTAAGCTTAATTAATGTGGCTTAATTTTTGGCGACATCTTCAACAATTCTCGTCATGTTTCTACCAACTAACATAAAAACTCAATTTATTATATTATATACTTAAATTTTCTTCAGGAATCACTCTTACATTTGGTGAAAACCGCATGAAAATCCGTTCAGCAGTTTTTGAGTTTATCGCGAACAGACAGATAGACCTGGCAATTGTGGCAAAGGGACTTTGTTTTATAATATGTAGTGATGAAACCAATATGTCTCGTGCAGCGAGTGCGCCTGGCAGCGCGAGCACATCGCGCGCGGGCACGCCCACGCCGGCCGCCGCGCCGCTGTCCGCCGCCGGCGCCGCCGTCGCCGCCGCCAACGCCGCCGCCAGCCACGCGCCCGCCAAGCGGCCCAAGCTCGACCCCGCCTACCTGTGAGTGCCCCTCTAGCGCCCCGCCAACCACGCGCCCGCCAAGCGGCCCAAGCTCGACCCCGCCTACCTGTGAGTGCCCCTCTAGCGCCCCGCCAACCACGCGCCCGCCAAGCGGCCCAAGCTCGACCCCGCCTACCTGTGAGTGCCCCTCTAGCGCCCCGCCAGCCACGCGCCCGCCAAGCGGCCCAAGCTCGACCCCGCCTACCTGTGAGTGCCCCTCTAGCGCCCCGCCAGCCACGCGCCCGCCAAGCGGCCCAAGCTCGACCCCGCCTACCTGTGAGTGCCCCTCTAGCGCCCCGCCAACCACGCGCCCGCCAAGCGGCCCAAGCTCGACCCCGCCTACCTGTGAGTGCCCCTCTAGCGCCCCGCCAGCCACGCGCCCGCCAAGCGGCCCAAGCTCGACCCCGCCTACCTGTGAGTGCCCCTCTAGCGCCCCGCCAGCCACGCGCCCGCCAAGCGGCCCAAGCTCGACCCCGCCTACCTGTGAGTGCCCCTCTAGCGCCCCGCCAGCCACGCGCCCGCCAAGCGGCCCAAGCTCGACCCCGCCTACCTGTGAGTGCCCCTCTAGCGCCCCGCCAACCACGCGCCCGCCAAGCGGCCCAAGCTCGACCCCGCCTACCTGTGAGTGCCCCTCTAGCGCCCCGCCAACCACGCGCCCGCCAAGCGGCCCAAGCTCGACCCCGCCTACCTGTGAGTGCCCCTCTAGCGCCCCGCCAACCACGCGCCCGCCAAGCGGCCCAAGCTCGACCCCGCCTACCTGTGAGTGCCCCTCTAGCGCCCCGCCAACCACGCGCCCGCCAAGCGGCCCAAGCTCGACCCCGCCTACCTGTGAGTGCCCCTCTAGCGCCCCGCCAACCACGCGCCCGCCAAGCGGCCCAAGCTCGACCCCGCCTACCTGTGAGTGCCCCTCTAGCGCCCCGCCAACCACGCGCCCGCCAAGCGGCCCAAGCTCGACCCCGCCTACCTGTGAGTGCCCCTCTAGCGCCCCGCCAACCACGCGCCCGCCAAGCGGCCCAAGCTCGACCCCGCCTACCTGTGAGTGCCCCTCTATGTCTATCAAGCGGCTCGATATTCCCCTTGAAGGATTGGTTGTGTCCAGGCAACCTTCATTTATTTTTATTATATTCTAATTTTTATCCTCTTATTATTATATTCTTATTTTTATCCTCTTCGCGCTGTCATCGTTTGCGGAAAGACATTGCTGCTCTATGATTATCGCTCCCATTTTTCGATACGGACGATACTATCCGACACGGTATATATGTTACCGGCCAAACCCGATTTCAGGACAAACTAGTTTGGCCTAGGCTAAACTAGTTTGTCCTAAGCTCGATAGGATAAACCAGTTTAGCCTAGGCTAAACTAGTTGATCCTGATATAAATTCGCACATTCCAGGATAAACTAGTACGGCCTAGTCTAAACTCATTTAGCCTTGTCGAAACGAAAGTAAAGAAATATAATTATTGAGGTATAATTATTGTTTCTGAAACATAAATAAATATTCGCTATTTAAAAATAATAATAATATGTAACTAATTTCATATTTTTTTTTATATTTGTCTTAAATTATTGTTTTTTTTTAATCTTTATTATTTTGTTACTAGCTTTTGCGCAATTTCATTCGCGTGGACATTTTTGAAAATCTTTAAAATTCTTAAAATGGTGTAGAAGGCATTCCCGTCCCCGTAATAGGATCCAGAGATATTTATTATCCCGTTCCTGTTCCCGTTGCCGTTGCCGGTTTCCATTCGTATTCCCGTTACCACTTTTCACTTGTCACCTGTCACTTGCCACTTCACTCTTCCCTTTTTTTATATTTTTTTTATGCACAACGGGATAGTGCTTGGCCTTCATCTCACCTAATGTTAAGTAACTATAAGGCCGAAGGTGGAAGCGCACTACACCCGGAATACTGGCTATCTTACCTCTAACTGCCGGAACACAACAATTTTTAAATTAGTATTATGGCGTCAGACTTAGGTAAGATGGTGGTAGCTAGCCAGGCGGACTTGAAATAAGCCCTACCACCAACCAAACCGAGTACAAATTGTACCCCCCCTGGGAATCAAACCCGGGACCTCTGCGTCTTACACGAGTGGGCGAACCACTAGACCACAGAGGCGGTTTCTTCACGCTTTTGCTTCCGCTTTAGCATTTATCTGGTAAGGTGAATGCCAAGCACTATCCCGTTGTGCAATTAAAAGAAAAGGTAGATAGATATAAAGATTGATGGTCACGGTGACGGTAAGTGAAAGCGGAAGCAGAAGCTAAAGCGGAAACAAAAGCGTGTAGTGGCAAGTGACAGGTGACAAGTGAAAAGTGGTAACGGGAACGCGAATGGAAACTGTAACGACAACGGGAAGAGGAACGGGAAAATAGAAACGGGGACGGGAACGCCTTCTACAGCAATTTAAGAATTTTAAAGATTTTCTAAAATGTCCACGCGAATGAAGTTGCGCAAAAGCTAGTAACAAAATAATTAAGTGTTTTAAAAAAAACAATAATTTATAACAAATAATAAAAAAAAATGAAATTAGTTACCAATCATTATTTTTTTAAATAGCGAATAGGTATTTATTTAAGTTTAAGAAATAATAATTATACCTCAATTATTCTATTTCATTACTTTCGACAAGGCTAAATGAGTTTAGACTAGGCCGTACTAGTTTATCCTGGAATGTGCGTATTTATATCAGGATCAACTAGTTTGGCCTAGGCTAAACTGGTTTGTCCTATTGACCTTAGGACAAACTAGTTTAGCCTAGGCCAAACTAGTTTGTCCTGAAATCGGGTTTGGCCGGTAACATATATACACCTATACAGGTATAGGTGTAATAAACTTCAAAAACATATGGTTACAGACAGCTTGACATTGTTACAAAAACTATTCGTTTTTATTGCTATATCGCAAAGCGCTAACGCATATTTCGGTTAGGCTGTCTTTACTTTAAAAATTAAACGTACTTGTAAATTGCACCTTCACCCCATACTAATAAGCACAATTTTCCAGCGAGTGCGGCGTGACGGAGGAGGCGGTGCGCCGCTACCTGGCGCGCAAGCCGATGACCACCACGGAGCTGCTCACCAAGTTCAAGTCCAAGCGCAGCGGAGTCAGCTCCGAGCGGCTCGTCGAGACCATGACGCAGATCCTCAAGAGAATCAACCCCGTCAAACAGAATATTAATGGCAAGATGTACCTTAGCATTAAGCCTACGTGATAATAACAAATAAATGTTCTATTTATATAATCACTTAATTTTTTGTTAAACACTTAAATGCTCCTAGATTATGGCCTTTATGACTATGCCTGGTGCTGGCAGATTTGTCTGACGAACGTATTAACACGCCGTATTTTTTTATTTATTTATTAGGTATACCAACAAAGTACATAGGTACAGAAACAATCTTAAAAGACACATTTACAATCTTTGGCCTTAGCATGATCTTAATAACAGGTACACACAGCATTCAATTTTTATAACGTACAATACATAAAAAACAGTATCTATCTACTCATAAAAATGCAAAACAAAATAAAAAAAAATATAATAAGTTAAAATTCAAATTATTTAACTTAAAATTAAACAACTTAATAAACAATCAATCAGGAATTTTAAATAGACGTGTTATAATTATAAGTGTGCTTCTAGTTTACGCCTATGTGACAAACGCGTTGCCATCTAAAAAAATATTATTCCTAGAGCAATTCGGGACGAAGCCAGCGTTGCTCTAAGTTATTATTAATCGGCAGTGTGTTTAGAGTTCGGTAACTTCCGGCCTTATTCTAGGCTTTGTAGCGTGTTTTTTTTTGCTGTTTTGTCGATTTCCCTTAAAGGGGAAGTTTTTTTGGTAGTTTGTTTCCATTAATGATAAAATTTATTTTTTTGGCAGTATGCCTCATATCCTTTTCCTTATTTCCGTAAAAAGTCCGTTTCGAAATTTCGCGGCATCGACTTATAAAAAAAAAAAACAAAAAAAAAATTAAGATCGTATTTCTTATGGTCGTCCTTCGCCCACTTCAGGGGCCTTTGCGATGAGCCCTTATCGCAAGGATTTCTATTCAATTGTTTACCTTTCATACTAGATCCCAAAGGTTAGTGTGAAAGCAGGCCTTAAGCAGTCCTGTTTAAGGCCTGCTTTTGAACTGAAATGGTATTTTTTTTTGTCCGTAATGTCGTAGGTTGTTTGACCGTGTTTTCGGGAAGTCCGATCCGATTGAAGTCGCTTTCGGCGGCGCGATGTCAGTCCAGTCCACGCGCATCGATGAGTGATCAAGTGTAGGAAGTCGGAATGCGTCGTGATGGCGCGAGACTTGGAACGCAGCGAATATCAGCTGTGATTGATATGATACAAAATTTTTCGGTTGGAAAGAATTTGATTTTATATCGCTGTTAAAGTTATTGGATTCGTAATTGTTCCTGATTTAAATAATATCTTGCAGCTATTCATTGTAATTTTCGTCGGCACAATAGAATTTCGCCCAGAGGGTTTTGGCTAATAAAAGCCGCCGAGAAGAGTTCTAATTCGTGTCGTGATATTCGATCGAAGGAGGAATACTGATTGACCGGATTCTAAACCATATAAAATAAATTGTTAACAAGGAGCCGCAGGTGAAGAGTGGCGTACGTATCCAGCCACGAGTTCAACCACTGCTCTGTCGTCCATTCAACCCCAGTTGAGCGGAAAAAGTTGAAATAAACCGGACTTTGGTTTCTCACCCACGGCTCCGAGGCATAATTAATAGAAAGCAGCCATCGAAGCGTTTCTCTACTAAACAGACTCGCTGCGAGATATTCTAATAGGTACCAGTTAACTCTCAAATCTTTTTAACCCCTAAACTAACCGAAGTTAACTCTCAAATCTTTTTAACCCCTAAACTAACCGAAGTATAAGAATCCAGCTATCCGTACTTAGGCCTTCGAGTACAACCTACGAGCTAGATTTATGTTAGATAATTACCACACCACCTGATATCCTAGGGCAGGCAAACCTTACCCACATAACGCTCTGCGAGTAGTTTTAAGTTTAACCTTTCAAAATAACCCCTTGGGAAAAAGATTAGATTCATAGCTTCGTTTTTCTTCGTGTCAAATCACCGTGTAAATTTGCAGATCTGCGATTACAACGTTTGATGTTTATTATTGTATAGAATCAACCATATTTAAATAAAACTATAGTTTGCTGTTGACTGTCCATTAAGTGTTTATTTATTTTCCCTTGAGTTGTCATTAAGGTGAGTCATTCGCATGAGTTTATTTATTACTTACTGTTTCTTAAGCCAAAAGGCATAAGAGAGAGAAAAATATATGACAGCTTACGCCAAATAACAATCGCGTTAAGTACCATTAACGCAAAATTGTGTGGTTCCTTACAGCATTGCTTATGTTTATTATAACTATTCTGTGATTTTACTTGACTTTACTAGTTCTTTTCAGTAGCAGTAAGTAAAATTTTTGGGGTTTTCTTAAAGATAGTAAGGTAGGTAGGTATATCAATTGCGAAATAACGAATAACTTAAGTATTGTAGGTATATAATTTAATATTTAATAATAAATCACATGTCACAAGTCAACTAACTATATTACAGGTTTTGACTTTGAGCAAAAGGTGTGTAACAAAATAGTTACGCGTTTTGTAAACAAACGTTCGTTGGATATTGAGTTGAGATCATTAAGTTCTTGACGTTATGTTTGTTTCTCCTCTTCGAGTCCTTGAATCGAAGCGAAGACTGATTAGAAATATCGTCTAACTTAATTTACGCCAATGTTATGGAATGTCTTTATTTTTCTGTAACATCGCTGCCAGTTCCATATTCGATTGAAGGTTGTCCTTACTTTTCCTCTTTGATTTTCTGGAAACAATATGCTTTATATTATACTTGTTGGTTATTTATAGTCCATGAGAACGATCGTGGCACGCACGGTCGTCAAACGCGTCAGTGACGTCAGTCATTAGGGTTGCGCGTGCCATTGAAATGAGTCCAAGCCCGCCCATTGGCCTATAAGTGCAAGGGAGCGCGCAATATAGCTACTCCATTTGCACAGTATACGACTTCGCGTGCCGCGAACGTTCTCATGGACTATGTATTGTCTTTACAATCTAATTGAACAGAACATATGGACTGGAGCACAAAAAAACAGTTGCAAAACGTGTGCGGTGCGTTGCAGTTGCAGTATGAAATCCTATAAAAAAACGCCACACCGTATGCAATGTTTTAATTCTGTCTGCAGTTTGACGTTTTCAAACAGAATTTCTAACTTTACTCGATAGACTTCACAAATAGCGACTGCAACTAGATTTGGTGTGCTTCAATCTCAAAGGCCGTACGTAACCCTGAATCTGCGCTTGCACGTTTGTTTCGCACGCAGTGTAACGTGCACGTGTACGTCTACGCGTATGCACCCGGTCGGTTTTGGCCTTTATTATTAAAAGTTCCATACTTCCAAAGTGCTCCGTCCGCGATGAGTCGTTCCGCGTCGAGTATAGTCTGCGGCATCGGCCGGCCTGTGGTCTCGGGCAGCAGCAGCGACAGCGCCGTCGCGGAGAAGCATAAACCTCCGATGATCAGCAGCGGCATTGGCGCCCAAAATCGACCCTACAGAAAGACCTAGTGTTAAGAATTAAGTGGGGCGGAATGATAGAAGTTTCCCGACCCGTACGCCTACTAGATTTCCCTATTGGTGGGTGGACGGGTAATTCACGATAGTCCCTCCACTAACTACGCTAGTGTAGCGCTAGCGTATTTTGGGTATGCGTAGTGGTGAGGTACGCAGGCGGCGGGAGAGGCGTGTGCTATTAATCGCTCACATGTGCACATGCGCGAACTTGTCCCCACTCCTCCGTCGAAATAGTGTCAAGATGTTTGCCTCGTACTGTAGGGCCACGGGTATTGATAGCTGGGTATTCTCACCGAAAACACGATGAAGGGTGAGGCGGTGATGGCGACGTAGGCGCTGAGGTGGACGACCGCGCTGCCGGCCGCGCGCATGCCCGTGGGCACAGTCTCCGTCGTCAGCTGGAAGTGCGCGCTGATCGTCATGTTCACCGCCAGCCGCATCAGCACCGCTAACACCAGTTGCAACACGCCTGCAAACGGTAGGTATATACGTGTAGAAACTCAGATCAAATAAAAAAGTAAGATGGAGCGTTGCGAACAATGAAGTGAGGCCGGTTTTTGATTGTACATGTGTGCGTACAAGGGGGCTGGCGGGGGCCGGGCGGCAGGTTTTTATATGGAAAGCCAAGGCGTAGTTTCGTTACACGTGTGTGCGTAAACTGTGTATGTACACAGCCAAGGCGTAGTTTTACAGGTCTCACCGCTTTGTTCGGAAGACTCCGTCTTACTTTTTTTTATTTGGTCTGAGAATAGAAATGCTTGTAAAACATAAATACGTGTCGTGTCATGTAATGTGTTGTTTTTTTTAAGTTCCTTGGAACTTAATTTTGGAGTGAGTCTACGGGCCTGACATAAGTAACTGCAAAATCTATTGAAGCGGCTTACAATTTTGCGATAAGGTGGGAAGTTAATTTATATTCGTCAAATGGGACAAACTCTTCAATACATTAAAATTATAAGGGAAATAGCAGGAAATGAATTTTTGGAAGACAAGCAACTTTTTGTCTACATAATGTCAGAGAGCAAACAGATAAGTAGGGTTGTTATGTAATTATATTGCCTTAAGACGCTCCTAGATACTTATTTCCACCTCTGGATTATAAATAGAAAATAGAACATGCATAACTAGTTTACAGACCTGAATTGGAGAAACCGCAAAGTAAAGATAGGACTCCGGTTATTCCCAGCGTTGTGACTATCATACTGCGGCGTCCAACCCTGAAATAAAGAGAATAGAATAGAATAGAAATATTTTTTATTTAAATAGACTTATTTGAAAGTACTTTTAAATCGTCCAGTTTTCCCCCTACCAGAGCGAAGCTTTAAGAACAAGTTTAAGAACTAATTTAAAAACTAGGCAAGATTTATAAGAGATTTCGAACAGTACCTAAATTGTTTTGAATGTTTTCAGTAAGGTATTCACGAAACTTATGTATTCTCATAATATTGAACTAGCTAAAAGTTTACCTGTCAAGGAGAAGTGTAACCAATAGCAAGGCAGGCAGCTCCGCGAGCGAGGACAGAGCGAATGTGAGGAAGAAGTTGGTGCCGATGTCCTCGGACATCCGGAGCACGGCGTCCAGCCCCAGGTTGCTGATCATGCCCACCACGACGAGGACGAACAAGCTGTTCCGAAGCAGGTGGCTCGAGGACAGGTCTTTGAGAGATTCTGGCCTAGATGTACTTGCCTTGGATGACACCTGGGGTAAGGTACTTTATTTGAATCTGGGAGATAGTATTGGCATAGTAATGGCTGTATTTTGGTATGACATTTAGTTATAAAGTAAATAAATATCTATCTTGTAGTTTTTATTGACTTACAATGAAATTGTTTAGGGTCGTTTCAGATATTTTCGTCTTATTGATTCTCTCGAATTTCCTCAAGATTTTCACTGCCTTATCGACCTTTCCTTTTGAAGCCAACCACCTAGAAAAAATAATTAAATCGTTTTGTAATTGTAATCCCTTCTGTGGAAACTTGTTATTAGCTCGTGATTATTCGTGTAGGTATATTTCTGTGTATTACCTATGTATTAGCAGTAAGTTTTCCTAATGAATAAAAGTTCTCCAGAAATATGCCTTAAACCCCACTAAAATCCTCAATGTTTATACCTAACCAGCGCTCTTTGGAATGATCAGTGGAGCCACCACCACTTCTATCATGGGCAGCGCCGTGACCAGCATGAGCTGCCGCCATTCGCGCAGCCACAGCAATAGCCGCACCATCAGTACTGACACGCCGACCGCGAACAGTGCCAGTGACATGTTCGGTGGCACCATACTACATACTCCATAACTATGCCTAAAACCCAATTATAGTTGTCACTGGTTATACCTAGCGCTCTCTGGAATGAACAGTGGAGCCGCAATCACCCCGAGCAAGGGCAGCGCCGTGACCAGGACGAGCTGCCTCCAGTTGCACAGCCACAGCGCCAGTCCAACTAGTAGCACCGACCCGCCAACCACATACAGTCCCAGAGACATGTTCATCACCCAGGTGCGGTGGCTTGAACCTACATACTCCAGTACTGGAACCATAATAGAACATAGAAACCATGGCCATGTTAACAATAATATAAGTACGTTTGAGGAAGATTTGAGGAAATCCCAAGTGCGGAAAGTCTTCAAGACGTTCTGGTCGTAAGGCCAAGGCCAAAGCTCGGGACACAATAATAATATCTTTCATACATAACACAGAAAAAAATCCCAAGCTGTTGGATCCGTTTATTTTGATATCGAAAGTATTCTGCCAGTGAGTAGAATAGAGTAACGGAGCTTGACTTGAAGGCATGGGAAATGGAGTCAAAGTTAAAACATCTATAGGCCACTGTCGCCGACTGGTCTACCACGCACGGGAGGAGACGCGCGGGGGCGGAGGACCGGCTACGTCACCGCGGCGAGCGACGACCAACACCGAACTTACTTGCGCTCCATACTTACACGAACGGACACCAACCGCGATACCTCTTTTTAATTTATATAAGACCACGTCGTCATAGTCCTAATTTGTTTGTAAAACGGCTATTAAACCAGCCCCTATTAATCTACAGTCCGCTTTTATTTATATTCCCGAAGGATCCTTTTCATTGGTCCTCTCGCGGTACCTAGTCGTTTGCTAGAAAAAAGACGGGCCGTCGACGTACAAAAAAAATTCGGAAGCTCTTCAAGTGCGGTCTTCAGCAGCAAGATTTCTTCGGGAGCCGTTTCTACCGGTCTTTTCCTGGTGAAGAATCTGCAACGCAGCCACACAAGCTCGAGAAGTGCAAGATTTAGAGGTCGATACGCAAGTTGGACTTTGTACCCATCATCGAACGTTCGAGACGACACGATACCTACCTACGTCGCAGTGGATCCGAAGACGGTTTGGGTATTTTGTGAGTTCGTTCCAATTAATTCCTTCTTTTTTCCTTTCTTTTCGCTATTCAAATTGCTAATAGCCCAATTTAGTGAGTGCATTTCATTTCATCATTCGTAAGGTCGCAATCATTGTATTATTTTTCATTTATTTTAATTCATCTGCGCTTATCACGTTAGTACTGCAAATCGTTCGATCGATTGCAACAAATAGATAATATTCAGTGCATAAAAAACTAGTCGAGCGCGCAGCGCAGGCGCACAGCTGTTCTTTTGTTCTCGCAATTCCTTATCGCTGCCAGCCGCATTCCTTTCATAAACTTATCTATTCATTCATTGTGTTTCTTTAAAACGGTAATTTAGTTATTATTGTGATTTTTTAAGCAGCTTATTTTATTTTATATCTTTATTTAGTATGGCGGAACAAAAAGAACGTGAAAAGCTTATTAAAAAGCGTAGTAGTTTAAAATCTAAATTAACGATTTTTAATAATTATATTACTTTGCTTAAGAGTTCTGCCGATCTTAGCCCTGAGCAACTTTTAGACCTGGAAGGCCGGTTTAACAAATTAGATGCTTTATACCCTCAATTTGACGATTTACAGTCGGAGATCGAGATGCTCTCGGAGGACCCCGCCGATGAGATTCCGGAACGCGAACAGTTTGAAAACCAGTACCACTCACTGGTTGCGGCGGCGCGCTGTCTGCTCGGCGCGCGCCACAGCCAGCGTGACCTTCGGGATGGTTCCGTATACGAGGATGTACAGGCGAGTGATTCCAGATCTAATTGCGTTCGTTTGCCTAAAATTGACTTGCCTATTTTCCATGGCCAATATCAGCACTGGCTTAAGTTTCGAGATACTTTTATTTCTTTAATTCATTCGAGACATGATATGGATAATATAAATAAATTACATTATCTTCACGCTTCTCTTAAAGGCAGCGCCTTGCTTGTTATCGACAACTTAGATTTTAAAGCCGATAATTACGAAGCTGCATGGAAGTTGTTGTGCCAAAGATACGACAATAAGAGATTGCTTGTAAACAACCATGTTCAAGCATTATTTAATGTCGAACGCATGCAAAAAGAATCTTGCTTGTCAATTCGCCATCTTATAGATGTAACAAATAAAAACTTACGTGCTTTGTCGTCCTTAAACCAACCCACTGAATATTGGGATACATTAATTATCCATATGATGTCCGAAAAATTAGACAGTGTTACCCACAGAGTTTGGGAAGAACATAGAAACACTCTTAGCGACCCCCCTTCTTTAAAAATATTTATTCAATTTCTTAGCAACAGAGCAGACTTATTGGAGACAATACAAGAAAAAGGTAAAATTCAAAAAGATATTTACAAACAAAATTCTAGCTTTCTTTTAGACACTTCAAATAATAGCAATAAAATAAATTCTTACAATAATAATTATAAAACAAATTCTTACAACAATAATGGTAATAAAACAAATATTTACAGTAATAAAAACTTAAAATCTAATCAAAATATTTACAATCCAAAATCTTTTAAATGTTCGCTCTGTAATGAAAGCCATTATTTATTTAACTGTGAAAAATTCAGGTCCCTTTCTATTGAAGATAGAATTAAAAAGGCCAAGGAAACAAAAGTGTGTCTCAATTGTCTCAGGCCAGGTCATATTGAGAGCAAATGCAGTCTTGTCCCTTGTAGGTACTGCAAAAAGAGACACAACACACTTTTGCATCTGCATGAGCCAGAACCTACTCCTGAGCCTGCAATTCCAGTCAATAGCATCAATCATCTCGCAAATGATTCAAATGATTTTAGACAGTTTACTACTTCTCCGCATGTGTTACTGTCCACAGCGCTCGTGAAGGTGCTCGACAGCAGAGGCGCCGCGCACTCCGCGCGCCTCCTGCTCGACAACGGGAGCACCGCGAACATAGTTACGCAATCGTTGTGCGGTAAGCTGGGTCTGTCGCGCCGCGATGCGTGCTCCACGGTGACAGGTATTAATCATCATACTTCTCAATGTACACAGTCTTGCAGCCTTACTATAATGTCAATTCATGACGACTTTAAATTTACTGTAGATTGTCTTATATTGCCTGATATTACCAAATGTCTACCGTCTTCCTTTATAAACATAGAAAATATTCCTCTTCCCAAAGGAATAAATCTTGCTGACCCCACCTTTAATATACCTTCTGTTATAGATATATTAGTAGGGGCAGAAGTATTTTGGTCCGTCTTGGGCAACAATCATATTAACTTGGGTAAAAATCAACCCAAGTTATATGAAACGAAACTGGGTTGGTTAGTGTCTGGGCATGTTGCCCGCCTTAAGCACTCTTCTCATTCCCCTGTTTGTAATTTTTTAAACGAGGAACCCAATCCAGACTTAACTCGTTTCTGGGAATTAGATACTGTAGCAGCAAAGCACTCCTTATCCCCTGAAGAGCGTGCCTGTGAGAAAAACTTCCTCTTAAATACCAAGCGTAAAGATGATGGTCGCTTTGTCGTGACCATGCCCCTTAAGGAAGACCCCTCAGTCCTAGGTGACTCATTTCAACAGGCAAAAAGCCGTTTTTTATCCTTAGAGCGTAGGTTCAATAGGGATCCAGTCTTTAAGGGCATGTACTTTGATTTTATGCTCGAATACGAGCACTTAGGTCACATGACCGAAAATAAGGAGCCTTCAGCTAGCTGTCTTCAACAGACTAATTATTTTTTGCCACATCACGGCGTTCTTCGTGAGTCAAGCACGACCACAAAGCTTCGTACAGTCTTTGACGCTTCGGCAACCACCACTTCCGGTTTATCACTCAATAATATACTGATGGTTGGTCCAACTGTACAGGAAGATCTTTTTTCAATTTTATTGCGCTTTCGCCAGCATAAGTATGTCGTAACAGGCGACATCGAGAAAATGTATAGGGCGATTGAACTCGATCCTTCCCAACGTCCTCTTCAACAAATAGTTTTTCGCACTGATAGTAAGGAACCTTTAAAAACCTACACTCTTAACACGGTAAGCTTTGGGACAGCATGTGCCCCGTACTTAGCCACAAAGTGTTTGGTCAGCCTTGCATCTAGTGCACAGGACGAAGACGTAAAACAATCCATCAAAAGAAATTTTTACGTCGATGATTACTTAGACGGTTCATCTTCAATAGAAGACACGGTAAGAATTTGCAAAGGCGTCATATCCACATTAGAAAGTGCAAAATTTAATCTTAGAAAATTTAAATCAAATAATAAATTAATTCTTGACCAAATTTCCCCATGTTCCCCTAATTCAAATAACGTATTTAATTTATCAGACATTGATTTAAACTCTCCTTCAAAAACACTTGGTTTAAATTGGCTTTGCGATTCTGATTTCTTATCATTTTCAATAAATATTAACATAAATAATAAAATAACCAAACGACACATACTTTCTGTTATTAGTCAGATATTTGATCCTTTAGGCCTAGTGGGCCCGTGTGTCGCTGAAGCGAAACTTATCATGCAAAGATTGTGGATTGATCAATGTACATGGGACGAAGAAGTTGGTCAAGAAATAAAACAATCATGGTTAGCCTTTGCAAATACTCTACCCTTCCTTAATCAACTTAAAATTCCTCGTTGGGTTCTTATGAATGACTCCGTTTCACATGAAGTTCACGTTTTTTCAGACGCTTCAGAACGAGCTTACGGAGTATGTATATACATCCGTTCCATTGACAGTTTTGGGTCAGTAAAGGTACATTTACTTACGTCAAAAAATAGAGTTGCCCCTATTAAACCCCTTAGTACTCCGCGCCTTGAGCTTTCCGCGGCTTTACTTGCAACAAGACTGTGTACAAAAGTATTAGCTTCCTTAACCATACCTTTAGAAGAATGTAGATTTTGGTGTGATTCTACCATAGTTCTTGGATGGTTAAAAACTCCGCCTAGTGAACTCAAAAGTTTCGTTAGAAACCGTGTTCACGAAATTCAGGAGAGCACGGAGGGTCACACGTGGAGTTACGTACCGTCGGTAGACAATCCGGCGGATCTTGTTTCCCGCGGGCTGAAGGCTGATCTCATCAGCAGTTCTAGCCTGTGGTGGTCTGGCCCCACCTTCTTATTAAGGGATCAAACCCAATGGCCTAAAAAGCCCAATGAGAAACACGATCTACCTGAGTTGATTTCCACACCAGTAGCGCGCAATAATCAACTTAACGCTGATATAGTTAGTGGCTTTGTAGATTTAGGTAGCAGTGTTGATGACGTAGTTAGTGGCTTTATTAATAAAAAATCAAATTTCAAATCATTGCAATTTACAATGGCATACTTGTTAAGATTTATTCACAATTGTAAAAATAAAAACGATAAATTAACTGGTAATTTATCTGTACAGGAACTACAAAATTCATTAAATATTATTATTCGTAAAACTCAAATAGAAATGTTCCCAGATGAGTATGCCATTTTAAAATCACAAAAGCTTTTGCCTCATAAAAATCGTTTACTTTCTTTGTCTCCTTTCTTAGATCCCAATAATATTATTCGAGTTGGTGGCAGGCTCAATAATTCTCCTTACAATTATGACGTAAAACACCCTATTTTACTGTGCAGTAAGCACCACTTTACTTACATTCTTTTTGAATATTTTCATAAAAAATACTTACATGCAGGCCCCCAACTTTTATTAGCAAACATTAGGCAAAATTATTGGCCTTTGGGAGGCCGCAATTTATCTAAAAAATGTGTCAATAAATGTGTTCGTTGCTGTAGATTTAAAGCCAAAACCATTCAGCCCATTATGGGTCAGTTACCATCGTCCCGTACCGAACTAGAGTTCCCATTCTTACACTGTAGCGCCGACTATTGTGGACCAGTGCTGATAGCCGACCGAAAAGGGAGAGGTTGTAAGCTCGTAAAGTCATTTTTAGCTATTTTCGTATGCAATTCGGTAAAAGCTGTACATATCGAACTCGTTACGGCACTGTCTAGCGAAGCGTACTTAGCCGCTTTAAATCGCTTTGTCTCACGGCGTGGCAAACCCCAAACCATCACGTCTGATAATGGCACCAATTTTGTTGGCACATATAACGAACTTTCAAGATTCTTAGTTCAATCAGATCTTGAGGGCTTAGTTGCTCAGGAGGGTATAGAATTTAAATTTATTCCAGCGTATACTCCCCACTTCAACGGCTTAGCTGAGTCTGCCGTTCGCTCGACTAAGTACCACCTTAAGCGGCTCTTAGACACCACGCACCTTACTTATGAGGAAATGGTCACTTGCCTCACTCAAATTGAGGCTATTTTAAATTCACGTCCTTTAACCCAATTATCCTCCGATCCTTTAGACCTTTCCCCTCTCACTCCTGCTCATTTCTTAATTGGACGACCACTGGTATCCATACCACATCCACAGATCTTGGACGTCAACATCGCTCGCCTCGATCGATTCAAAAGAATCGAGTACATAAAACAGCATTTTTGGCGCCGCTTTTCATTAGAATACGTCAACCAGCTTCAACAGAAATTGAAATGGCAAACTAACAAAAATGAACTTAAACTTGGCTCCCTTGTCGTCGTCAAAGACGCCACTCTTCCACCTCTTCTGTGGTCTTTGGGAAGAGTGGTCAACGTTTACCCTGGCAGTGATGGCATCGCCAGGGTCGCCGAGTTGAAGACCAAACGAGGCACCATTCGGAGGGCATTTAATAATATTTGTCCCCTTCCAGAGCCTTGAAGCCCTACAGCAGCCTTCAACCCGGGGAGCATGTCGCCGACTGGTCTACCACGCACGGGAGGAGACGCGCGGGGGCGGAGGACCGGCTACGTCACCGCGGCGAGCGACGACCAACACCGAACTTACTTGCGCTCCATACTTACACGAACGGACACCAACCGCGATACCTCTTTTTAATTTATATAAGACCACGTCGTCATAGTCCTAATTTGTTTGTAAAACGGCTATTAAACCAGCCCCTATTAATCTACAGTCCGCTTTTATTTATATTCCCGAAGGATCCTTTTCACCACGATAATCGCCAACTATTGTTTCGTTAGGTAGGACATATATAAAAATACTTACTGATGATGCATATCATGGTGATACAACTGTCGTTGGCTAAGCCCACGATGAAGCGTGCGACAGTGAAGTCCCACATGCCCTGCGTGAACACGGTCAGCACGCTACCCAGGCACCCAACTAGATTGGAACCTGGAAATTCTATCTTATAGTTATTTATACGAGTACAGACAAGACAAGTAATTTATTTCACAGTACACGGAAAAGAGTACCGTGGTTCAATGTTATACATGTATTTTGTATGCGTGATAGCTATTTTTGCATCTAGGTAGTAGGTAAAATAATACCTACGTGACTAGACTAATATTGATGTACGACCTAGATTGGTAGTTGTTTCTATGAATGCCTAGCTATTTCGTTAATCTTGAGCAGTGCGAGCTCTGCTTAATAATAATAATCATAAAATTGTTGGGACACTTTGGATACGGTAATGATATTTATATCATATATTTTAACCGCCTCTGTGGTTTAGTGGTGTGCCCACCCGTGTAAGACGCAGAGGTCCCGGGTTCGATTCCCAGGGGGGTATAATTTGTACTCGGTTTGGTTGGTGGTAGGGCTTATTTCAAGTCCGCCTGGCTAGCTACCACCATCTTACCTAAGTCTGACGCCATAACAACAATTTAAAAATTGTTGTGTTTCGGCAGTTAGAGGTAAGATAGCCAGTATTCCGGGTGTAGTGCGATTCCACCTTCGGCCTTATCGTCATTTAACATTAGGTGAGATGAAGGCCAAGCACTATCCCGTTGTGTATGAAAAAAAAACCGTGCTTTGGAGTTCATTTTCTACGTAGGTACCTACCTATTTTGATGATAGGAATAATTCAGAACCCAAGCGCATTTTTACTTTAACTAAGTATAATTAATTTACCCTTGAGACCTTACATATGAGAGCAGGCAGTCTTCCAAACTTGTCTCCCATCCAGCCGAAGAAGGCGCAGCCGACGAAAGAGCCAACAAAGAATATGCTCTGGGCCAACGGCGCGTTGCCAGCGCGGTCGCACACCCACTCCCGCTGTAACAACAAGAAATATCAGTTGGATTTTCTTACCTAGTGTGATTATGATGCCTTATGCCCATAAGGCTCGGGCTCGGACTCATTTCAATGGCACGCGCAACCCTAATGACTGTTGTTGTTGACCGGAGTCGTTCTTTACACAAAATCTTTTGAGGTACCGTGGAACTCATTAATAAAAATACTAGAATAGTGAAATTAAGTCAGAAAGTTCATAGGATTGAATGCTGTACCCTAAGTACCAACCAACATCTATAGAGTTTTCAAATAATAATCTAAGACTTCAAAAAAGCATTTGCGCTCGATACGTATTTAATTCACACTCGACAGGTTTTTTGTGCTTATGCTACTAAGGGCTCAGTGTGTTACCTCGCTGACTACAGTTGTGTAAGGAATATCATCGTAGAGGAACTCCCAGCCGTGCTGGCATGGCCGGGTGTCATTGGTGTTCGGCGGTGCCATCATCTCCAGCACCTGCGTCCAGTTGGCATCGTACACCCGGCAGCGGTCCCAATCTAGCCCCGCAGCCGCGCCCGGGATCGACAGGTTTCGCCTTGAGATCGATATCAAACATATAAGTCTTATCAGATAATGTTCTATCAGCTAAAACTGTCCAGTCACTTCAGTGAATAGATTTGGTGGCTTTATCTTTCATGTGACATTCGGATACTCGATTCTAACCTCGAGCATAGATACCTATGATTGTTGACGGGCAAGATGATAACCGTAACAAATAATGTTATCCCTTGGATCTCCGTGTAATTGGTGAGAACAGCATTTTGGTCGATAAATGAAAGATCTGTCAAAATACATTCTATTGGTTTACAAGTAGCTCTAAAAGTAGCTAAGCGGCGCGTCATGCTCTTGAACGGTGAGCACAATTAAAATTAATAGTACCTGGGCGACCGAGCCTTGCCCGGTTATTACTATTTATCGTAATATGGTGGTGTTTAGGTGATAATTTACATTATTATCTCAAACATTAACTACATTTTTTAAACTTGTCTAATAGTCCAATCAATAAAGGAGTTCTAGAATGCATGAGAGGGGACCTAAGCGATTTCTTCTGAAACTTGTTCAGGGCGCTTAGGAAGTAAACATACTAAAAGTCCTAAGACGTCTCGGAGGTCTGCCGGAGGGGGGAGGGGGGGGGAGAAGGTACCACTTTTGGATTTTTCGCAAATATCTCAAAAACGGTGCGTCATAGGAAAAAGAGTTCTTCTACTAAATTAAAGCTCATAAAATTGTCTACAACTTTGATCCTAATCACGTTTGCCGAATTCCCAACCGTTTCCGAGCCACACGCTCCGGAAAAGTGAACATTGCAAAAAAAATCTCTTATATAAAAGTGAAGGGGTGACTGACAGACTATTGCCCAGCCCAAACCACTGAACCTAGAGACTTGAAATTTTGCACATAGATACTTTATACAATGTAAACACCCACTAAGAAGGGATTTTAGGAAATTCCACCCCTAAAGGGTTGAAATGGGGTTAAAAAGTTTGTATGGAAAGCCTAAACCATTGAATCTAGAGACTTGAAATTTTGCACATAGATACATTGTGTATAGTAGACACCCATTAAGAAAGGATTTTTGGAAATTCCATCCCTAAAGAGTTAAAATGGGGGTACAAAGTTTGTATGGAAGAGAAAAAATAAATAGACATTTCAACTTGAAACTTCGTAACTATGAGTACTTCTAAAAACAAATAAGCAAACACGTGTTTCGTGGTTTTCCGAAACTCAACCCTTTAGGAGGTAAATGGGGTAAAAAAAATAAAATATAAAATAGTAAAAAATATAAAATAGACAAAAAGTATAAAATAGGTAAAAAGCCCAAATTTAATATGAATGTCGTTATTGAGGTATGTGCAAAATTTCAAGTCTCTAGGTTCAGTGGTTTGGGCTGGACAATAGTCTGTCAGTCACCCCTTCACTTTTATATAAGAGTTTTTTTTTGCAATGTTCACTTTTCCGGAGCGTGTGGCTCGGAAACGGTTGGGAATTCGGCAAACGTGATTAGGATCAAAGTTGTAGACAATTTTATGAGCTTTAATTTAGTAGAAGAACTCTTTTTCCTATAACGCACCGTTTTTGAGATATTTGCGAAAAACCCAAAAGTGGTACCTTCTCCCCCCCCTCCCCCCTCCGGCAGACCTCCGAGACGTCAGGACTTTTAGTATGTTTACTTTCTAAGCACCCTGAACAAGTTTCAGAAGAAATCGCTTAGGTCCCCTCTCATGTACTCTACACCCCCTTTTGGATCACTTATTGACTTACCTATAAAAACAATAAAAATTAAAAAATTGGTAATAAACTTGAACATATTAAAAAAAAACAAAAGTAAGTCACCGAGCGGTCGTTGCTCGTTTAAAGGTATAAGATTAATGTAATCGAGACAAACTATAGTCTATGAAAACGTTCGTGGCACGCGAGGTTGTAAAATGCGAACGGACTAGCTATACTGCGCGCTCCCTTACACTTATAGGCCTTATAAGCGGGCTCGGACTCACTTCAATGGCACGCGCAACGCAACCCTAATGACTGACGTCACTGACGCGTTTGACGACCGCGCGTGCCACGACCGTCATGAACTATAAAAATAATACCTAAGGTCAATATCAAGGTGTTGCAGCTCAGGCACCTTGCACCAGTGCTGCTGCGGCGTGGCGGCCACGAACATCTGCACGCTGTAGATGGCCGCGAAGCACACGAAGAACGGCATCATGCTCAAGAACAGCCACCGCTGGTAGGTGCCCATCTCCCCCACTTCGGTGATTATTTGCTCCATTATGTCGCTGTCGTCGGCATCTTTGGTGGATTCAGCGTTCAGCTTCTTTGATGCCTTCACAGAATATTAATACTTAGTTACTCGGTAATCGAAAGAATGAAAAGTTTTGATATGCCAAGTTAAATCAATATTAGAGTTGTTTCTTTAAAATATTGGCCTAGCTAGGTAGTTTATGAGTAGAAATCAAAATATGTAAAATAATCGGCGGCGCTAGTTGGTCCTATAATCCTTTAGAATCTTATTTTATTTTGGAGCTTTATAATTTAAAAGTTATTCTTTGTCAAGAGATTTTTTGTATAAATGTACGAGTACATGCCCCATAAACACAAATTTGCTTTATATTACTGTGCCATTAAGTGCCTAAACGAAATAGAGCTATAATGAGGTTCGTGCTAATATTGACCTCATTATAGCACTAGTTTCGTACCTAATAGGTAGTATTCAATCAAAAAAGCCGATGGATTCATTGTCATGAATCTCTTGTGCAAAAAATATATATGCCTATTTCCTTGTTGTTAGTTTTTTCTAGAGCTTCCGGACTTTTAAACAGTTTCTCTCGATTGTTTGCGAATTTGCGATGTTTCCGATCTAGTGTATGGTTCATAGTTTTTTGTAGCAATAGCAGCTGTTTTTATTTCATACTCTACACGTTTCTGCCCTTGACATCGTCCGTATTTTGGGAAATTTCTCAAAATTGATAAGTACAAAAAATTATTAAAACTGATTCAAAATTCTAAGCTATCGTTAAAATGTTAGAAACGAGAAGTACCTAATGTTGAAATAAAACTGTAAATTCTAAATGTTTCTGCGCGTATCACAAAAAAACCGCTTAATGGTCTTTTCACAGTTTGGTAGCTTGGCTTAGGTCCATCAATCTAGTCATGTTTCATCTAATTCGGATAGGTGGAACCAGGGAAACAGTTTGTATACTCCGTAGGTTAGCTTTCATACACTTAGAAGGTAATTTAAGGTCGCCATATTTTTCTATTGTCCACGTGAACGAAGTCGCGGGCGGAGGCTAGTTTTACCTAAATTAAATCAGATTTTAATAGATAAATTTATATCAAATTAGTTTCCGATTGGTTATTTATGAATTTTAGGAGATTGTTTTATATAGGTACACAGCGCATAACTGATTAGCAATTAGATAGAGTTAAATCATTAAGATAGGCAGATCGATACGTCATATCTGATTCTGAACAAGTGCTTAATAATGAATGAATGCGTAAGGATTAGGAATTCGGAGAAGGAAGTTATCTGAGCAAAATTTCCTTGAATGTAAAATTAAACTAAACTAGGTAAGTAATTAAAAACTACACAAAACACGCAAAAATCCATAATTAACTTTATAATAAAATCCAGCTAGCCCTTTTGCAAAGAAACTGATTCGATTTCCGTTAGTCATTTGTTTGAATTTTAATGTTAGGTAGTAGCTTTTCGCGTATAATTAAGGTAAGTATTATTTATTTACAGGTAATTTGATGTTAGTTAAAAACAAAATAATAATAAAATAAACAAACCTCGTCGAATGGGGAGTTTTCCATTTTCCAAAATTTTCACAATGTATGTAAAGCTCGACAGGCAGGACTATCTCAAAGATAAATTCCACTATTGATAAGTCGGTATTTAAATCGTCCGAATTATTTATCAAACTCCATAGAGTCGGGCACTTATATCACTGTTTCGCCGCACACTGGCCGATTCTGTAGGCGAGCCATTGACGCAAAAGATAATCTTGAGATACGAATCAATCGACTACAGTAAAGTATATTACTAGCGACCCGCCCTCGCTGCGCTTCGGTGTAGTGTGGAATTTGACACCATGTATTATACACATAAACCTTCCTCTTGAATCACTCTGTCTATTAAAAAAAACCGCATCAAAATCCGTTGCGTAGTTTTAAAGATTTAAGCATACATAGGGATATAGGGACAGAGAAAGCGACTTTGTTTTATACTATGTAGTGATTATGATTGTGTAAACGTAACGTGATTCTCTCCTAAGTAGGTACCTAGTTTTTAGAGTTCCGTAGTCCAGTCAAAAAGGAAACCTCTCCAACATAAAAAGTGAGATTTTTTTTTTCCAGTCAATCTCATAATGTGTGGTAGGGTAGATCTATCTACCTAGACCTATAGGTCTTTTGAAAATATTGTCGTAATAGTCGTTTATCGGTGCAATACTATAATAGGTATTTTAAGGTCAGAGAATCGGTCCTGCAAAAAAAGGTCTTGTGCGGCATGCTAATTAATAAGGAAGTGAAACCTTACAAAGGAGCTATAATATTTAAAATAGTTGTCGATGCAAAAGTGCACCGACCGTGGCCAGGGTTAGCCAGACCGGCGGCAGACTGCCCTGCATGCCTTGGCCTCTTATTATGATGAACATACCTACCTACTAGATTTTGCCCGCAAGTTCGTATGTTCACGTGGTCATTTTAATCTTTAGATTCTTAAAATGCTGTAGAAAGCGTTCCCATCCCCGTCCCGTCCCCGTTCAGAACTACGTCCAGAGGCCGTATTACAAGCTCTTAAATCCTGCCAGGTTTATAAATTGCTGTAGTGACATCTCTTTCTCGTCGTATAGCAAATAAAAGAGATAGATTGATAGCCAGTCAGAAAACTGCCTGGAAATAAGAGGTCATAATATGGCCCCAGGGATATTAGTATCCCCGATCCCGTTCCCGTTCCCGCTCCCCCTTCCTCATCCCCTTGGCTTTGTCCTTCCCCTTATAATTTTTAATCGTCAGCCTAAACACAAAATTTTAACATCCAAGCTTTGAAACTAAGGGACTTCCATACAAATTTTAATTCCCTATTTCATCATCTTAGGAGGTAAATTATCCAAAATCTTTTTATAGTACACCCTCCAGAAATGGTGTCTCTACTTTCAGCCGTTACTGCCGTTAGGGTTCTACGCGAATCACAACATAGTTTTATATGTATAGATGAACTACCTAAGGTACAGGCACCTTGACAGGGTCAGCATGAAAGAAGTAAAAAAAAAGTTGCCGGGGTTCTGAGAAAAATCTGGTTTTATTTTTGAATTACATGAGAGATATGAGTTTTCATAATTACATTGCGGGCCACTAAACACGATTGGAATGGATTTTCATTCCTACATTGCAGGCGTGTTTTAGACGTCCTGCTACTCCGATTTAGCTCGAAAAAAGGTTGTCAAAAAATAATGATCAAACTAAACATGTTTGAGAAAAACAAATTTACCAATAAAGATGAAGTTTTTCTCGTTGATCAGTAAAAAATCCGAAAATTTTTTTTTTGCTATTTTAGTTCATTTATTGCAGGAAAAAATATTTGACGTAGACCGGGAAACGACTTGTGGCCATTAAGGCAGTGTTTTTTAAATACTGATATAGGGGTAATTTTTTTGCTTTGTTCTGTGTGGATGTAGTAGTTCTCTAGTATTCTCTACTATACTGCCAGAAACTTGAGATATTTTGTCTTGAGCATGTCGAAATTTTACATTTAAAGCGTGCATGCTGACGCCAGGTGTTCCACTTCCTGGCGTTGGGAGTAGGTGCTGACTCATGTAGGTACACCCTAAACACTATATCATATTGAATGATGGGCATATAGTAAGTATATCGAAAATAATGTTGGTTTCAAAATAAAAAACCTTTATAAAGAAATTATATTTATTAACCCGCTTATTTCTGTTAATGAACAATTTCTTAATATTCAGACATTAGAAAATTTATAATAATGATGCCCGCATCTTAAAAATTATCATACTCGTCTCTCGTCTCTTTCTCGTCTCTACATAAACTTACGTATTAAAATATCATTATATTATACAAAATTACCTACAACTTCTGTTCTGTTGCAGTAAATAATATTTTTGCAGAATAAATAATATTTAATGTTTTATTTGTAAAAAAAAACTTATTGCCATAAATCACGATGACGATAGCTAATTCATAATAATTATTTTCATACCTTAAGTATATCACATATTATTGCTTCATCAAATCTTTTATTTCAATGCCTTTTAGGCTATTAGGTTATAATTATAACACAATAACTTGCTATTTTCATCAGATAAAAGTATTTGAATATAATTCTAAGAATATAAAAATAGATACATTACATACCTACTAACACAGTCTTACAGTAAAATAGAATTTACTGTATGAAAGTAGTTAAAATCGAAAATGCTCAGCTGCTTTGAATTTTTTTACAGGAACTTTTAGCAATGATAATAAAATGTTTTTTTAATTCCAATTAAGTAGTTACGTATATTTTTTTTATTTATTCCAAAATATAGGTAGCACCATTATCAAACAAGGCTTTCAAAATATTTCATAATATAAGTAAAAACTATTAATTAATGATAACTATTTATTCAAGAAGCTCTTGCTAAACTATAATGTAAAATAATAGCACCATTCGTTTCGTTTACAACATTGTAACTAATACAATAATTAAAATAATAAAATCGCTGTAAAATTATTTTTTATTCTAATCCTAGAATTGACAGCGAGCTAATCTCAAGTGAGCTGGAATGAACTCCAAAATACTATTAAGTATCTACATTATTATGTCCAGGCCTTTAGCATGACGACTTCTAGTTTGTATACGTCAAAATATCAAAAATGACATCCAGACGTGGACAGAACCTTTTGTTTGTCAATTGACACTGATGTGGACAAGTGGACGTCATGCTACGCCTGCAGGAAGTGTCCCCAGTGAGTCTACTGAGCTGGAGGTAGCGAGGTCCTGTGGGAGACAGGTGCTTGGCTACGTGATGAGGGCGGCTTCTTTGGTGTACTCTAACTCTTCTGTATCGTCTTTTTCAGGTTTGCTGTAAGAAAAGAATTGTTGATCTTTTTTTTAACAGATTCTGGTTAAATTAAATATCTCATATTTTTCAGAGACTTGTGAAGCTCAAAGTTTTCTCATCGGTATTATCGGTAAGAAAATCTGCTGCAGAAAACCTTGGACTTAAGAACCTGTAAGAAACTGAGCGAGGGTAACCACACTTAAAATCCCTTCGTAAATTTTCGTCTTTGTATTAAGTTTGGCCGATTTTGTTTAGACGTTTTTTGACTTGGACGAATCAACCATTTTTTCGACGCATGTCTCATGGCAATAAATTTTAGTTTCATTAGTAGAACAATACTCGAAGGCTTCTTAGCTAAAATGTTTTAGTTAGGTGTTAGTTAGGATATCCTTAACTTAGCTGTCAGTTTCATAGAGTTTCTGTCAAATCTGATATTTTTTTTAATTTAAGTTTCGTTTGAGTATTTGGAGCACGTGTGTACGTACCCGCAGAGCGAGTGCTCCCTCACGAGGCGCTCCCCGTCGGCGATGGTCTGCGGCATGTCGCGGCCGCGCGTCTCGGGCAGCAGCACGCCGCACGCGCCCGCGCCCATACGTGTGTACGTACCCGCAGAGCGAGTGCTCCCTCACGAGGCGCTCCCCGTCGGCGATGGTCTGCGGCATGTCGCGGCCGCGCGTCTCGGGCAGCAGCACGCCGCACGCGCCCGCGCCCATACGTGTGTACGTACCCGCAGAGCGAGTGCTCCCTCACGAGGCGCTCCCCGTCGGCGATGGTCTGCGGCATGTCGCGGCCGCGCGTCTCGGGCAGCAGCACGCCGCACGCGCCCGTGCCCAGCGCCAGCGCGCCCAGCACCACCAGCGGCAGCGGCCGCCACATGCGCTCCTATGCCGATGCGACACACAATAAACAATACAATATGTGTCAACAAAAAAGCTAGAAAATTTGTGTACTCATTGCAGAGTAAATAAGATCAACCAACAACGACTAAAAACTATTTTTGTAAAACGATGTTTTCTCCGCGTTTTGTACCGATTTTTCTACTGCTGTAAACAAAATATTAAAAAGATACCTAGATTAATTACTTAACAATTTTTTTTATTCTTACGAGTTCTGCCTAACAAATTATTGTCAAGATAACTTTTTTATAACTATATATTTTTTTAAATTTATGATGTGTGTGAAAATGCAGTTTAATTGCGCGGTGTTCAAAAACTAATAACTGCTAGAATAAATACGTTACTCAAATAGACTTAATAGTTAATTGGTGTATAATCTCGTAAAATTTGGAAAGATGAACCCTCACTAGATATTTGAATATTTTAGATGTTTTACTCGTTTCGGCCTTTAAAAGACATCAACGCGTGACGACTTTTCCCAAGATCTTAAACTTCTTAAAAAAAATATCTTCTCAAAAGCAGTTTATCTTGGGGAACTGCTTTCTAACCTCTGTGAGGTTAGGTGTTTGTTTTTAACCGACTTAAAAAAAGAGGAGGTTCTCAATTCGACGGTATACGCTCGAGATGGTCCCATTTTTTTTCTAATCGGTTCAGTAGTTTCCTGTAGTAATCCTGAAAATACTATGATTTTGGATGAACTACCTTGACGACTTCGTTCTTTTTTGTAAACCGATATAAATGTTTTTTTTATTTTGTAATGACTCACCGAGTAGACGATGAAGGGCGAGACGACAGTGGCGACGTACCCGCTGACGTGCACCAGCGACGAGCCGGAGGCGCGCACGCGCGTGGGCAGCAGCTCCGTGGACCACTGGATGGCCGCGTTGTACGCCATGTTCACGCAGAACCGCGCCATTATCGCCAGGCTCACTTGCGGGATGCCTGCCAACGTCGAATGTTCCTTCAAAATTGGTTACCTACTTTACGATCGGATTTTTCAATTCAACGTAAAAAGCTACTTGGCTAAGCCGCTGAGCGTAGCAATAAAGAGCCGTGGACCACTGGATGGCCACGTTGTACGCCATGTTCACGCAGAACCGCGCCATTATCGCCAGGCTCACTTTTTTCAACGTGAAGAAGCTACTTGGTTAAACCGCTGAGCAGCAATAAAGAGCCGTGGAACATTGGATGGCCGCGTTGTACGCCATGTTCACGCAGAACCGCGCCATTATCGCCAGGCTCACTTGCGGGATGCCTGCCAACGTCGAATGTTCCTTCAAAATTGGTTACCTACTTTACGGTCGGATTTTTCAATTCAACGTAAAAAGCTACTTGGCTAAGCCGCTGAGCGTAGCAATAAAGAGCCGTGGACCACTGGATGGCCACGTTGTACGCCATGTTCACGCAGAACCGCGCCATTATCGCCAGGCTCACTTTTTTCAACGTGAAGAAGCTACTTGGTTAAACCGCTGAGCAGCAATAAAGAGCCGTGGAACATTGGATGGCCGCGTTGTACGCCATGTTCACGCAGAACCGCGCCATTATCGCCAGGCTCACTTGCGGGATGCCTGCCAACGTCGAATGTTCCTTCAAAATTGGTTACCTACTTTACGGTCGGATTTTTCAATTCAACGTAAAAAGCTACTTGGCTAAGCCGCTGAGCGTAGCAATAAAGAGCCGTGGACCACTGGATGGCCACGTTGTACGCCATGTTCACGCAGAACCGCGCCATTATCGCCAGGCTCACTTTTTTCAACGTGAAGAAGCTACTTGGTTAAACCGCTGAGCAGCAATAAAGAGCCGTGGAACATTGGATGGCCGCGTTGTACGCCATGTTCACGCAGAACCGCGCCATTATCGCCAGGCTCACTTGCGGGATGCCTGCCAACGTCGAATGTTCCTTCAAAATTGGTTACCTACTTTACGGTCGGATTTTTCAATTCAACGTAAAAAGCTACTTGGCTAAGCCGCTGAGCGTAGCAATAAAGAGCCGTGGACCACTGGATGGCCACGTTGTACGCCATGTTCACGCAGAACCGCGCCATTATCGCCAGGCTCACTTTTTTCAACGTGAAGAAGCTACTTGGTTAAACCGCTGAGCAGCAATAAAGAGCCGTGGAACATTGGATGGCCGCGTTGTACGCCATGTTCACGCAGAACCGCGCCATTATCGCCAGGCTCACTTGCGGGATGCCTGCCAACGTCGAATGTTCCTTCAAAATTGGTTACCTACTTTACGGTCGGATTTTTCAATTCAACGTAAAAAGCTACTTGGCTAAGCCGCTGAGCGTAGCAATAAAGAGCCGTGGACCACTGGATGGCCACGTTGTACGCCATGTTCACGCAGAACCGCGCCATTATCGCCAGGCTCACTTTTTTCAACGTGAAGAAGCTACTTGGTTAAACCGCTGAGCAGCAATAAAGAGCCGTGGAACATTGGATGGCCGCGTTGTACGCCATGTTCACGCAGAACCGCGCCATTATCGCCAGGCTCACTTGCGGGATGCCTGCCAACGTCGAATGTTCCTTCAAAATTGGTTACCTACTTTACGGTCGGATTTTTCAATTCAACGTAAAAAGCTACTTGGCTAAGCCGCTGAGCGTAGCAATAAAGAGCCGTGGACCACTGGATGGCCACGTTGTACGCCATGTTCACGCAGAACCGCGCCATTATCGCCAGGCTCACTTTTTTCAACGTGAAGAAGCTACTTGGTTAAACCGCTGAGCAGCAATAAAGAGCCGTGGAACATTGGATGGCCGCGTTGTACGCCATGTTCACGCAGAACCGCGCCATTATCGCCAGGCTCACTTGCGGGATGCCTGCCAACGTCGAATGTTCCTTCAAAATTGGTTACCTACTTTACGGTCGGATTTTTCAATTCAACGTAAAAAGCTACTTGGCTAAGCCGCTGAGCGTAGCAATAAAGAGCCGTGGACCACTGGATGGCCACGTTGTACGCCATGTTCACGCAGAACCGCGCCATTATCGCCAGGCTCACTTTTTTCAACGTGAAGAAGCTACTTGGTTAAACCGCTGAGCAGCAATAAAGAGCCGTGGAACATTGGATGGCCGCGTTGTACGCCATGTTCACGCAGAACCGCGCCATTATCGCCAGGCTCACTTGCGGGATGCCTGCCAACGTCGAATGTTCCTTCAAAATTGGTTACCTACTTTACGGTCGGATTTTTCAATTCAACGTAAAAAGCTACTTGGCTAAGCCGCTGAGCGTAGCAATAAAGAGCCGTGGACCACTGGATGGCCACGTTGTACGCCATGTTCACGCAGAACCGCGCCATTATCGCCAGGCTCACTTTTTTCAACGTGAAGAAGCTACTTGGTTAAACCGCTGAGCAGCAATAAAGAGCCGTGGAACATTGGATGGCCGCGTTGTACGCCATGTTCACGCAGAACCGCGCCATTATCGCCAGGCTCACTTGCGGGATGCCTGCCAACGTCGAATGTTCCTTCAAAATTGGTTACCTACTTTACGGTCGGATTTTTCAATTCAACGTAAAAAGCTACTTGGCTAAGCCGCTGAGCGTAGCAATAAAGAGCCGTGGACCACTGGATGGCCACGTTGTACGCCATGTTCACGCAGAACCGCGCCATTATCGCCAGGCTCACTTTTTTCAACGTGAAGAAGCTACTTGGTTAAACCGCTGAGCAGCAATAAAGAGCCGTGGAACATTGGATGGCCGCGTTGTACGCCATGTTCACGCAGAACCGCGCCATTATCGCCAGGCTCACTTGCGGGATGCCTGCCAACGTCGAATGTTCCTTCAAAATTGGTTACCTACTTTACGGTCGGATTTTTCAATTCAACGTAAAAAGCTACTTGGCTAAGCCGCTGAGCGTAGCAATAAAGAGCCGTGGACCACTGGATGGCCACGTTGTACGCCATGTTCACGCAGAACCGCGCCATTATCGCCAGGCTCACTTTTTTCAACGTGAAGAAGCTACTTGGTTAAACCGCTGAGCAGCAATAAAGAGCCGTGGAACATTGGATGGCCGCGTTGTACGCCATGTTCACGCAGAACCGCGCCATTATCGCCAGGCTCACTTGCGGGATGCCTGCCAACGTCGAATGTTCCTTCAAAATTGGTTACCTACTTTACGGTCGGATTTTTCAATTCAACGTAAAAAGCTACTTGGCTAAGCCGCTGAGCGTAGCAATAAAGAGCCGTGGACCACTGGATGGCCACGTTGTACGCCATGTTCACGCAGAACCGCGCCATTATCGCCAGGCTCACTTTTTTCAACGTGAAGAAGCTACTTGGTTAAACCGCTGAGCAGCAATAAAGAGCCGTGGAACATTGGATGGCCGCGTTGTACGCCATGTTCACGCAGAACCGCGCCATTATCGCCAGGCTCACTTGCGGGATGCCTGCCAACGTCGAATGTTCCTTCAAAATTGGTTACTCTACAGTCATATTTTTTTACTCAACGTGAAGAAGCTACTTGGTTAAACCGCTGAGCAGCAATAAAGAGCCGTGGAACATTGGATGGCCGCGTTGTACGCCATGTTCTCGCAGAACCGCGCCATTGTCGCTAGGCTCACTTGCGGGATGCCTGCCAACGTGGAATTTTCCTTCAAAATTGGTTACTTTACGGTCGGATTTTTCATCACTACGTGAAGAAGCTACTTCCCTAAGACGCTGAGCGTAGGAATAAAGAGCCGTGGACCACTAGCTAGATGGCCGCGTTGTACGCTATGTTCACGCAGAATCGCAGTATCGCCAGGCTCACTTGCGGGATTCCTAGCAAGTTGCAATATTCCTTCAAATCGGTTACTCTATGGTCATATTTTTTTTACTCAACGTGAAGAAGCTACTTGGTTCAACCGCTGAGCAGCAATAAAGAGCCGTGGAACACTGGATGGCCGGGTTGTACGCCATGTTCACGCAGAACCGCGCCATTATCGCCGCCAGGCTCACTTGCGGGATGCCCTGCCAAGGTGGAATGTTCTTTCAAAATTGGTTACTCTACGGTTGGATTTTTCAACTCAACGTGAAGAAACTACTTGGCTAAGCCGCTGAGCCTAGCAATAAAGTGCCGCGGACCACTGGATTGCCGCGTTGTACGCCATGTTTACGCAGAACCGCGCCATTATCGCCAGGCTCACTTGCGGCGGGATGCCTGCCAACGTGAAATGGTCGAATTTTTCAACACAACGTGAAGAAGCTACTTGACTGAGCCGCTCAGCGTAGCAATAAAGGGGTAGATTGGGAGATTGCTCCAGCTATCCCAGAATCATTGAATCCAGAAAAGGTGGTGATTTCGAAAAGCTCAGCACGCGGCAATAACAAAATCAGCACACGTGAAATTCTTTTTGTGCTCCAGCTGAACTTATACCCTGGCTACGCTACGCCCATTGCAAGGGCGGATCCAGGGGGAGGGGGGTCATGGGGGTCATGACCCCCCCTGAGCTGGTTCCAGGACTTAGGTGGACCACTAATTGAACATAATGATTTTATTTATATATTTTGTCACCATACAGATTTTATGTAACTATACCTTCAGTATTTGTGGCGCGGTAAAATAAAATGCAACATTTATTAGCTTTAGGTATTCACAGACCATACAACAAGTAGCTTTATTTAAATAATTGCCAAATATTATGAATATAATGATACACACGTTGTTTTATTTTAATACCTAATTAATAATAATCTTGAATTATTGAATAAGTCTCTAGAAAACAATAATTTTCGCGTAAGAAACCACAGATCACAAGATTAGTGGACGAAACTAACTAAAAACTGCGCTGCGCGGCCGTTTTTTTTTACTAAAGACAGGCAAGAGTACAAGATTGGTGGATGAAACTAACTAAAAATCGCGCTGCGTGGCCGTTTTTTTCAATAGACAGGCAAGATCACAACTTACAAGATTAGTGAATGAAACTGTCAAAATTTGCGCTGCGCGGCCGTTTTTTTTTCAATAGACAGGTAAGATCAAAACTTACAAGATTAGTGGATGAAACTGACTAAAAATCGCGCTGCGCGGCCGTTTTTTTTTTACTATATACAGTCATTTAAGTTACATACATTTTTAATTTTATATATTTATTTCTCCCTACAACAACCGCAAAATCCCGACATTTTCAAATTTTCTCCAGATATTTTGGACTTCCGATCTGGCAATAGCAACATGAGTGGTGAATAACAACGGCGACATTTTTGATAGAAAAAATAAGTAACTAAAATCAAAATGACCTAATTAGTTTTATAGAAAAGTGTTCTAAGAACAGGCCCAATAAGTTCATTTTATTTTATTTTTTATTTTTTCTATCGAAAATGTAGCTGTTGTTGCTAATGCCCTAAATGCCCAGTTTACCAGTTTTTTACTTACGTACATTAATAAAATACCTACTTTTTACTTGTACCTATCTATTGTTATTAAAATTGAATTATAAGTTTTTGACTTGACCACGACTATGTGACCCCCTCCTGGCGCAAAAGCTGGATCCGCCCTTGGCCCATTGTTTGGCTATTATTAGTAATTATACTTAATAGGGCATGTTTCTCGTACTTTACCTTTGGGTACCGCTGCAGCGATGAGCGTGAGTGACCCTGCGATCGTTAGTGGCACCACAGTGAGCTTTCGCCGACCATATCTGTAAACAAAATTAGAATTTGAAATGATTTTTCCATTATTTATGTAATAAAACACTCTGATACTGTACTACCCATCCCTAAGAGTAACGTGAGATACAACACTTTCATCATAAAAGCCCTGCTACTTGAATAAGTATGATTACTTTCCAAGGTGATAATATGAGTGCAAGAATTAAAGTGTAAATCCTTGTATCTATCTAGACTTCTAAAGGTAGTTCTACCTGTCAAGTATCAGCGCCAGGAGTGTGACAGAAGGTATCTCAGTAGCGGAGGTGAGGGTGAAGGTGATGAAGAAGTCGAGCCCGAGTCCCTCCGACATGCGCACGAGCCCGTCGAAGATGATGGCGCAGCCCATGTACACGATCACCATGTCATTATAGTACTATCTACCTGTCAAGTATCAGCGCCAGGAGTGTGACAGAAGGTATCTCAGTAGCGGAGGTGAGGGTGAAGGTGATGAAGAAGTCGAGCCCGAGTCCCTCCGACATGCGCACGAGCCCGTCGAAGATGATGGCGCAGCCCATGTACACGATCACCATGTCATTATAGTACTATCTACCTGTCAAGTATCAGCGCCAGGAGTGTGACAGAAGGTATCTCAGTAGCGGAGGTGAGGGTGAAGGTGATGAAGAAGTCGAGCCCGAGTCCCTCCGACATGCGCACGAGCCCGTCGAAGATGATGGCGCAGCCCATGTACACGATCACCATGTCATTATAGTACTATCTACCTGTCAAGTATCAGCGCCAGGAGTGTGACAGAAGGTATCTCAGTAGCGGAGGTGAGGGTGAAGGTGATGAAGAAGTCGAGCCCGAGTCCCTCCCACATGCGCACGAGCCCGTCGAAGATGATGGCGCAGCCCATGTACACGATCACCATGTCATTATAGTACTATCTACCTGTCAAGTATCAGCGCCAGGAGTGTGACAGAAGGTATCTCAGTAGCGGAGGTGAGGGTGAAGGTGATGAAGAAGTCGAGCCCGAGTCCCTCCGACATGCGCACGAGCCCGTCGAAGATGATGGCGCAGCCCATGTACACGATCACCATGTCATTATAGTACTATCTACCTGTCAAGTATCAGCGCCAGAAGTGTGACAGAAGGTATCTCAGTAGCGGAGGTGAGGGTGAAGGTGATGAAGAAGTCGAGCCCGAGTCCCTCCGACATGCGCACGAGCCCGTCGAAGATGATGGCGCAGCCCATGTACACGATCACCATGTCATTATAGTACTATCTACCTGTCAAGTATCAGCGCCAGAAGTGTGACAGAAGGTATCTCAGTAGCGGAGGTGAGGGTGAAGGAGATGAAGAAGTCGAGCCCGAGTCCCTCCGACATGCGCACGAGCCCGTCGAAGATGATGGCGCAGCCCATGTACACGATCACCATGTCATTATAGTACTATCTACCTGTCAAGTATCAGCGCCAGAAGTGTGACAGAAGGTATCTCAGTAGCGGAGGTGAGGGTGAAGGTGATGAAGAAGTCGAGCCCGAGTCCCTCCGACATGCGCACGAGCCCGTCGAAGATGATGGCGCAGCCCATGTTCACGATCACCATGTCATTATAGTACTATCTACCTGTCAAGTATCAGCGCCAGAAGTGTGACAGAAGGTATCTCAGTAGCGGAGGTGAGGGTGAAGGTGATGAAGAAGTCGAGCCCGAGTCCCTCCGACATGCGCACGAGCCCGTCGAAGATGATGGCGCAGCCCATGTACACGATCACCATGTCATTATAGTACTATCTACCTGTCAAGTATCAGCGCCAGAAGTGTGACAGAAGGTATCTCAGTAGCGGAGGTGAGGGTGAAGGTGATGAAGAAGTCGAGCCCGAGTCCCTCCGACATGCGCACGAGCCCGTCGAAGATGATGGCGCAGCCCATGTACACGATCACCATGTCATTATAGTACTATCTACCTGTCAAGTATCAGCGCCAGAAGTGTGACAGAAGGTATCTCAGTAGCGGAGGTGAGGGTGAAGGTGATGAAGAAGTCGAGCCCGAGTCCCTCCGACATGCGCACGAGCCCGTCGAAGATGATGGCGCAGCCCATGTACACGATCACCATGTCATTATAGTACTATCTACCTGTCAAGTATCAGCGCCAGAAGTGTGACAGAAGGTATCTCAGTAGCGGAGGTGAGGGTGAAGGTGATGAAGAAGTCGAGCCCGAGTCCCTCCGACATGCGCACGAGCCCGTCGAAGATGATGGCGCAGCCCATGTACACGATCACCATGTACAGCATCATGCGGCGCAGCGGCGCGCTGCGGAACAGCGCGGACATCGACTCGTCCTCCTTGCGCGTTTGACTGGACGCCACCTAGAAATAAGGAATATAAACAAACGGGGGAAAGTTTAGTTGGTGTAAACTTGGGACTAGCTAGGGATAAAAGAAAAGAAGGGAAAAGAAAAATATGAGAAAATACGGAAAAATACGGGAAAATATGGTAAAATTTCCAAAACGCTGCAAAATACTTTTTGATATGATTACAGTTACATTGGGACAAAAATTAACTGCGTTCATGTAGTGTTGTATTGGCTGCGCTATTTATCTAATTTTCATGCAATTAACTCTAGAATCGCAGTTGGAGCGTCCTTGTGTCTTGTTAGGCGGTGCTCACGCTTCTAATTTAAAGGGAACCATTAAATCTTAGCCGGTGTAGTGAATACACAAGTAGACCATACAACAAATAGTGAATCGGAAGGTATCAGAGATGGTTAGAGTTTGGCCAACGAAAGATGAGACTCGGTTGGAATGGAACTAATTTTGCGCCTTATTTTGTGGTTCAGTTTCCAATAACTTAACCTGTAAACCTTAATTTAACAGTGAAAGTGGCGTCGCCATTTCAATCTCATCTTCCGTTGACCAGACTATAGTCCGGCAACTTCGTGCGCGACCGTCCCGCGGGGTGACAGACGGTGGCGGGGGCGGGGACGGGGAAGAGAAACTCGTGCATCTGCCTCCCCTCCTCCCACCCCCCTGCCCCCGCTACCTCGTCCCCGCCACCGTCTGTCACGCTGCGGGACGGTCGCGCACGAAGTTGCCGGACTATAGCAACTTTTATTTGAACTTACAATAAATTCGTCCATGACATCTTGGGGTATCTTGGTGCCGTTCACTCGCTCAAACCTCCGTAGCACCTTTACTGCCTGATTCACACGCCCCCTCGAAGACAGCCATCTATAAGTAAAGTAATGTTAAGTTATATGTACGATTATTTAGTCCTAAAGAACTACTTTTTAACCGACTTTAGAAAAAGAGGAGGTGCCCAAGTCAACCGTATGTTTATTTATTTTTTACGTATGTTTTACCATAACTTAGCCAGTTGTTAACCGATTCTAATAATTATTTTTTTATCTAGTTTTTCATAATCTTGAAAAATAACAATTTATTTGTACTCAGATGGGATTCGATGACTTGGTAGCTAAGCGGTTAGAGCATTTGCCCGTATTGCGAAAAGTCGTGGTTAGTTTTCCCCATAGACATAGAAAAATTTTCGCTGCGCTCAAGAAGACCAACAAAGCGTGGAAAAGAGAAGTTAACATCATACGGACATGGTCTATGTAAAAAAAGAGACAAAGGATCAAGTGACATGTGCCAACATTTTGTACAGTAAGAGCCCCTAGCGTCCCGCCTAGCAAATGAGCAATCACAGTTTGTTTAAAATATTTGTTAATCTTAATTAGAATTTAAAATAAAGGTATCGTGGAGCCATGGTGTCTTGTGTTTTAAGTAATTGTGATGTGACAAAAAGAAACAATCCAAGTAATCACATTTTTCACAGGAAAATAAGATATTGCCACACATTTCTCTAAAACCAAATTTCGCTACATTTATTCGTTTATCGACGAAGAAAACAGTATGGAACATAGTTTATTAATTTCCTTTACCATTACATAGCCATATTTTATGAATCTAAGTAATATTTTACGTATCTCATATAAAATGTATAGGTACTTCGTTTTTCGGATCACCTGTTTATTGACATTGTTGTTCTTTGACATTCTATTTCTATGGTTTTCCCATTTCCATCCGAGTAAATTTTGGCAGAGTTTATATTTTTCATAATATCTAAGTTCTGTTTAAGATTTGATGTGAGTCACCGAAGGAGGTATAATTACGTAGGCGTCGCGTGGTTTAGAGACGGCTATACAAGTGTTTGTTTATTTAGTCTCATTCTCATCACTCTGTCCCAGTGTTCTTGCGCCGACAGACAGTTTTAAGCTCATTTATTCAACTGTCTCAATTAATGTTGGAGATAAGCCTATTTAAACGGATTAATCGTTTGTTAAACGTTCGTTCTTGATGAGAGATGACACATAAATAAGTATATCAACAAACACTTTAATCAGCTCTAGCTGGCACGAGTGGGTTGATTTTAAATTGTTAAACGGATCATATTTGCTGATAACAATTTTTTATTGTTATTGGATTAGAATTTAATCCATCCTCTCATTAGTTGGATTAAACTAGTTGTGTTTTAAGATTTATTGCCGTAAAGAGAATTTGGTACGAGACATTGAGATTGAGACTCTATAAATAAGTTTGAATTATTACTACTTAGTTACTTTACTAGGTACTTACTACGTCTTTGTAAACTTAAGTTTAATGTTTATATAAATTTGTGTGCATCGATAGCACATTAATTGAAATTATTGCAATGCAATGTTACAAAAAACGGGACAGACACCTAAAAGTTAACAGCAATGTCTCGGGAGGACTTTTAGAGTCTTGACCAATTAAGTTGCTTTAATACTAAATAATATACTTACTAGAAAAATACGACTCGCATCAGGGGCCGTACCGGCTAACGAATTGATTATCGAAAAGTCTGCTGGATTTCAAATTAAAACAGATTTATCTGTTTTCGATTTATAAATCGAGACCCAATTGGGCCAAAATGGCGAACCCCAATTCATGATGTCACACGAACATCGTTATCGACAGATTAAATTACGTCAACAGAAAGTACAATACGAAATTCCTTACTTTGATTTTTCTGTTTTAAGTTGAAACCCAGCAGACTTTTCGATAATCGATTCGTTAGCCGGTACGGCCCAAGATCAATTCTCGGACGGGAATCGAACCCGCGACCTTTGGAAGTCCGGTCCAATGCTCTGACCGCTGAGCTACATAGTCACTAGTGGCATCGTCGAATTTCTTCTAGCTAGCTGCAAGCCAGCGCAGCGTTATTTCATAAATATGAAGACATTAGATTGAAATACCTTTCCAGATGATTAGTCAGGGCATTGGACCATACTTCCAAAGGTCGCTGGTTCGATTCCCATGCGAGAAAGTGATCTGGTGCAAGTCGTATATTTTCAAGTACATTATTTACTATTTGTATTGTATAAAAACATAACCCTCTTGCAGTTGGGTAAAAATCACTGCGTGATGTGAATGCTAAATTCTCAAATCAAAAAACTTTGCTTTTGAAATTAAAAAGCTAAACTACAGTTAATCACCTTGCACTCTCTGGCACCAGGAAGGGCGCGGCCAGCACGATGAGCATGGGCAGGCTGGTGGCCAGCAGCAGCGTCCGCCAGTCGCCGATCCAGACGGCCAGCCACGGCAGCGCCAGGCACCCGCCGCCGAAGAACAACGCTATCGACATGTTTGCCACCCAGGTGCGGTGCTTGGGGCCCACGTACTCCAATACTGTGACAAGTAAACTATTTAGCAACTTACTATAATATAGCAAACGGTCTTAGTGAGATAGAACAACTCGTTCTATCTCACTAATACCGTTTTGATATGAATGTTGTTAAGCGTGCACATTAGCACATTATTTTAGTGTGCGTAATACGAGAGCTCGGTGGCGCAGTGGCTTAGCGCCTGGCCCAGCGATCGAAGGGTTGGTCGGGATGGGTGATCAAATATTAAATATTATTAGGTAGAAAACTCGGCTCAGCCAAACGTGAGATAATCGCGGAGAAACATTACAGGTCAAACTAAGAACCTTATTTTTTTTAAGTCGGTTAAAAAATAATACACTAAAGGTATCCCTTTCCCAACACCAAAAACTTCATCCATTTCGGTTCATAAATAATAAAGTCGTGAAGGTAGTTAATGCAAAATCATAGTATTTTAAGGATTACTTGAAAACTACTGAACCGATTTGAATAAAAAAAATATGGGACCATCTCACAAGAATACTCAATCGAACAAAAAAAGAATAATTAAAATCAGTCGATAAATGACGAAGATATGCGCGAACAACGATAAAAAAAAGTATACAATCGAACTAAGAACCTCCTCCTTTTGATGAAGTCGGTTAAAAATTTATTATCTCGAGCTCCTCCGTGTTTCGGAAGGCACGTTAAGCCGTTGGTCCCGGCTGCATTTGCAGTCGTTAACACCCACCAATCCGCAATGGGCCCGTGTGGTGGGTTATGTTATGGCCCGTCCTCCTTATCCACCCATAAGGAAGGCTGTGCACCAGCAGAGGGGACATTAAAAATGGCTGATGGACAATACGAGAGCGTGCAGTCGCACACTAAAACAATGTGCGGTCACGCCTTACACATTCATAGCAAAACGGTCTTCATGAGATAGAACAACTTTAATGGGTTAAGTGCAAAACTGGTCAAGCATTCAGACTGCTTGAGTCAAAGTGATGTATCAATAGCGCGTACCCAATTTTGATATCTGTACCTATACTTGTCTTATTAAATGATGAAGTACTTAGGGGTCGTCCATTAATCACGTGAGCCTCGAAAGGGCGGGGTGGGGGGTACTTGAAAAAATCACGAAGTATCACATGGAGGGACGGGAGGGAGGTGTAGCGAGATATCACGTGCATTAATTTTTTTCGTTGAACGCGTGATTTTTTACCGAAAACTGCGTGTGATTGTTGACTCACCGTTACCAGTACTGAAAAAGGTTGAGTAAAAAAATACACGTGATTTTGAGGGGGGGGGGGGGGGGGGGGGGGTTTGACGTAAAACCTCACCATGCATCACCAGGGGGGAGGGGGGGGGTCAAAAATTGGGCAAAAAAAAACATCACGTGATTAATGGACGCCCCCTTACTAGCTACTAGTGACTCTATAGAGTTGTACTTCGAGTTTGTGGCATTTTTGATCATTTTTCGAAATGGCTGAAATACTATATTCCCTATATCTCCGCCATTTTGGAAAATCGAAAAACTGAATCAGCAAAAAAAATTGATCTGCTCACAAAATTTCACGAGAATCGGTTAAGAAATGCGATCTGTAGAGGAGAATGAACGGAGAGCCAAACGCGGGTCTCATACGAAAGCATATTTACCCAGGCGGAAAGAGAGACACTTTTCGAGCTCTCTCGGTCAATTTATTTAAGTATTCTGTCTTAGTTTTGTTGTGTGATGTCAAAAACAACATTTATTTACCTAAAATATACATCATCATGAAACAGCTGTCATAGGCCATTCCTACGAGAAACCTGCAGAAGGCGAAGTCCCACAGCCCAGTAGTGAAGATGCTGGCCACGCCGCCCACGCAGCCCATCAAATTTGTACCTAAACGAAAAAGCAATTGGGTCCTTATTAGATTACCATCATCATAAACAACAAAATTCATATCTCGAGCTCCTCCGTGCTTCGGAAAGCACGTTAAATTGTTTTCCCGGGTGCATTTACAGTCGTTAACACCCACCAATCCGCATTGGGCCCGCGTGGTGGGATATAGTTCATCCTCCTTATCCACTCATAAGGAAGGCCTGTGCCCCTGCAGTGGGTACATTAAAAATGGCTGATTGTCATAACACCTGATTATGATACTATATACAGGACGTAGGTCTCTTTGGGAGGACGTTGCTGTAACCTCCATGCTTGGCTGGTGGAATTGGAGATTGCAGTAGACATCAGGTTATTTTATTCATTATTTATTTATTTTTAAAGTCCCCATAGGAACTCGGGGTTGCAGTGGTTTAACACCTGGCCCGGCGATTGCGGAGGTTAAGCAACTTTCGCAAGTGTCGATCATGGGATAAATGTATTATCTCGAGCTCCTCCGTGCTTCGGAAGGCACGTTAAGCCGTTGGTCCTAGTTGGTGGGCGTTAAAGATCGCAAATGCAGCCGGGACTATGGCTTAACTAGCCTTCCGAAGCACTGAGAAACTCGAGATAATAAATGTTTGGTCACCCATCCCATGACCGACCCTTGCGAAAGTAACTAGGTATCTTATCTGATTTATCAAATAAAGATTTATTTTATCGTTCATGGCATTGCCGCAAACAGATTCCAAATTAACATGATGTGTCAGATACTCGTATATTTTGTCTGATACGAGGACTAGGATGTTAATAAAATCGTTAATAATACTCTGTAGGTATACGACATTTTCAAGTAAAATCATATAAAAAAATAAAACCACGATACCATGCATGACAAATAAACAAATATTTCATAAATTGAAAAGGATACAACTCTTTTTGCATTTTTTGCGGGATTAAAAATAATTATTTAGGTACTTAAAAAGATACAAGATGACCTTTATAAATATTGAAGTCGTCAGTAATGAACAAATCCATCATAATTAGAATCGAAGGATTGTTTGTCCTAAGTTGATGATTCACTAACGCAAAAGCTTCACAGAAAAAAAGGATTTCTTAAAACAAGAAAAGATTCTTAAATCAAGATATTTTGTGTCTCATAATGTAGGGAAACAAATGTTTTCTTGGTTCAATGCAATTTACTTTCGTTCAAAGCAATTTACTCTTGAAAGAAAGTAAAATTGCATTGAACCAATAATATATTTGTTTCCCTATATATGAGCCAAAATATCTTGTTTTAAGAAATCCTATTTATCCGTGTTAAAATCAAATATTTTCGCAAGACCATTATTAAAACAGATATAAGTACATATTTGTATTTTAACTATTGGACAAAATCTAAAAATAACCTACTTACTAGGTAGGTATTTAGAACTTTTTAAATTCTCATTAGCATTGAATTGTTCTCGATATTCATTAATTATTATTATTACTTCTCTTCAAACAAATTCCTTTCATTATACCTTTAAATGCAAACAAGTCTAATATTTATGTTCTCATTTAATAGAGCGAATCTGTAAACCTTCCCACGCAGATAAAGTAAATCAAATATGCTCTTATAATATTATAGCAAACAGTCACTTTAAATAGTGAGTTGGTGCCGTTGTCGGTAATATCTTATTTATGATGTACAAAACTCGAGTCATCGAGTTCTACTTTTGAAGACTCGAGGCGGATTGGCAGGAGCTCGATAGGCTCGTAAACCCGAGCCTAGCCAAAACTAGGTCTCTGAGCCACGTCTCGAGGTTTCAGTAGAGTTCGAACCTTCAAAAGAGGTCGAAACTATCAAAAGAGCTCGAACCTTCATAAAAGCTCGAGCCTTAAAATGAACGCGAGCCTCTTATAAGCTTAGAGTTTATGTTTACGACTTTAAATCTCCGTAAATAATAATATTTACAATATTATTATTTACGGAGATATTAAAGCCAAGCCTATTGAGCACACAGAGCCCTGAAAATCTGACTTTAGTCTCCAAAATTAGATCTCAAAAAGATGAATGTCTTATGTTATAAAGAGCACCGTAGATGCTTCATCGATTGTGATTTAGCTCTACTTATCCTCATTCATAGCAGCCCATCACAACTAGTGCGCTGGAAAAGACTCGAGCCGTGAAAAAGCCTCGAGATCGACCGAGCTCTCAAAAAGGCTCGAGCCGTGAAAATAGCTCTAAATCGGCCGATCTCTGGAAAAGGCTCGAATTCTGAAAAAGAGCTTCATACAAACGAGGCAAGCGAGTCTTGTAAAACGACTCCGAGCTCTAGAGAAAAGGACTCGGAGGACTCGAGTCTTGTACATTACTAATTTATACACGCTGAAATTTTAATCATTTGGTTCCCGCAGTGGCGTGGTTCCACTCATGATTACAAGCAACTTTTACTATGGGGCCAACTCTGATATTGCGGAAAAAAATCGGCTGTTCAATACAAAAGCGCAATACCCATCGACCTTAATGTATGGAACAGCAATTTTCTCGCGATTTCAGAGTTAGCCCCATAGTAAATAGTTGCTTGTAATCATGAGTAGAACCACCCACTGTAGAAACCAAATGATTAAAAATTCACGCTGTATGTAAGTATACCTGTCTCAAAAACATTTCTGAATTTAATATTAGAATATTAACCTCATGAGAAAGAGTCTATCATCTTGAAAATATAAAATAATTAAACATACAGGGTCATTTTTGGACCCCTTTTCAAATTTTGTCAGGTCATTCTATAACAGCAGTACAATCAATAAGTGAAGTAAAAAAAAAAATTTTTTTTTCAATATTTTTGTCTCAAAATTTTTCCTACACAAATTGAAATTGTTGTCACTATTTACGCATCGCACGGTCGTCCCGCGCCAGCTTCCCTCCCGCCACCCGCCTTTCCCCGCTCGCGTCGCTGGCGCAAGGGTGAGCGTGCGCGCCTTAATTTTTTGGACATAAAAAGTGGCTGAAAACTGTGAATTTAAAAAGAAATAATGTCACCAATTTTTTTATTACTTCCTTGAACTTATATTTGATTTTGTAAAGAGGTCGCAAAATTACCCGGTCCTTCGAACCGGATATACCAACTTTTTCAAAGATTTTCAGCGAATGAAACGAATGAAACCAACTCAAGCTGAATTAACAACTAAATTAGTCAATAATCTTACCAACCAAAGCGGGCACCCTCCCGAAGGTGTCGGCGAGCCAGCCGAAGAAGATGCCGCCCACCAGCGACCCGCCGAAGAACACCGCCTGCGCTATCGGCGCGAAACCAGCGTACTCGCACACCCATCCTCGCTGTCAACATATAAGCTGTCACTTAATCACAAAAATATTTTTTATGCACGAGATAGTGCTTGGCGTTTACCTCACTATAGTGCCTTCCCTTAAGGGAAAAAAGGTGCGCTTGATGAAACCCTTTAGGCGCAATTGGTCCAATTCGCGATTGGTCCAATTCACATTATTCGCGGTTGGTCCAATTCGCAGTTGGTCCAATTCGCAATTGGTCCAAATCGCAGTTGGTCCAATTCGCAGTTGGTCCAATTCGCAGTTGGTCCAATTCGCGGTTGGTCCAATTCGCGATTGGTCCAAATAAAGTGTATTTCCAAAATTAAACAAAATAACACATTTAATAGTAATCGTGACTAATTAGGTATCGCAACCGATTAATACACTCATAAGTTGCAAAAATATATGAATATTTAAGTTAGTAAACATGTATTTAAACATAAGTATACAAAAACTTAATATACTATAATTAGACCAACTGCGAATTGGACTAACTGCGAATTGGACCAACTGCGAATTGGACCAATTGCGAATTGGACCAACTGCGAATTGGACCAACTGCGAATTGGACCAACTGCGAATTGGACCAATTGCGAATTGGACCAACTGCGAATTGGACATTTTTTTTTACATTGGACCAATCGCGAATTGGACCAATCGCGCCTTTTTTTTTTTGTAGCCGGAGGAAAACGCTTTTACGCGCTTCCCTTCCCGCAGGTGATCGGGAAGGGGGGATTTGGGACTCACCGGGAGAAGGGAATACCCACTAAAAACCTCCGGCACATGCCCTCTTGCCGCCAAAGCCGCCAGCCATTAAAGGACCAATCGCGCCTAAAGGGTGGTTGGTTCTCCCGTTATGACGTCATCAAAATTGCCGCTGCCGCTTTCAGAATATGGCGTATGTATACAACAGAAAGTATGTAACTTATTAGCTTGTATGCAGTGCCATAAGAAGCAAAATTAAATGCGCTACGATATTGTTTTACATTTGACCCTGTAAATACCACAGTTTGCGGGAAATTTTGAGTTTTATTTAAGTTTTCCCAAAAAACTTTCGGTTAAGTCACCATAAATACTCAACTGATGTTCTTATTTGTAAACAAAAAATATGCTAACAAAGCCCAATTTAATGCAGATTTGGAAAAATATACCTTTTAAGTACCTTCCTTAACAAAAAGTCGTGCGCTGTAAATTTCTTCTACAGGGTGTTTGGTCAAAGCCTTATAAAGCCGAATATGGTAGATAGGGACCATCAAACTAAACAACTTTTACTATGGAACCGACTCTGAAATCGCGAAAAAAACCCTTTAATCGTTTTTTTATTTTTGTGTTAAAATCATTAAGTGGTTAACAAAATACATCTACCTACCAAGTTTCATTTGTGTTATCTTAATACTTTCGGAATAAAGTGACTGTGACATACGGACGGACAGACGGACAGACAGACATGACGAATCTATAAAGGTTCCGTTTTTTACCATAGGCTACGGAACACTAAACACGAAAGTTTTTTTGGGATGTTATTTTATAAAACCTATGGTTGACATAATTTTCGTCATATCCATGTTTATCCTATGACCCACTCTTTAGGAAGAACTACGGAGATCTTCGTCCAGTTAGGTAAGTCTAATTTCTAGAAAGAGCTCTCTCGTCAAATCCAACTCGGATGGGCAGCATTCCCTGAGTGACCGAATCAGAAATGTGGGGATCCGCAGGAGAAATAAAGTAACGGACATTGCTCGAAGGATTACTCAGCTAAAGTTGCAGTGGGCTGGACACATAGCGATAAGAACCGATGGCCGTTGGGGCGCAAAGGTTCCAGAATGGCGACAGCGCACCAGACGACGGTCCGTGGGTAGGCCCCCGACAAGGTGAACCGACGATTTGGTGAAGGTCGCGGTGCGGCGCTGGATGCGGGCAGCGCAGGACCGATCGACGTGGAGATCCTTGAGGGAGGCCTAGCAGTGGGTGTCGTGCGGCTGATATGACGACGATGACTAACACATCTTTGTTTTGCCGATGATGTACATAGTTCATATGGCGGAAACTTTGAAAGACCTGAACACAATGCTCGAAGATCTCTGAATGATTCCCAGAGTGGATGCGCGCAGCTCTGGATCGTTAAGGAGATGATGATGGTGATGAAAATATGCTCTAGGAATTAGTTTGGTAAGGAAAATGCTTTAAATCGTTGATGTTCTTTGAAAAATACAAAGGTTTATAACTCGGCTGCGATGTCATTTAGCTATATGAGCTCCATACTAAAACTTGTTTCTATTGAACTGTTCTTACAAAAAAAAATAACTGCCAAGAGTGGCCGCTAATAAAAATGATGACGCCACATGTCCATAGTTAGTTAACCAATGCCCTTTCTCCCAAACTATGGTATTTACAAGATCAAAATGTAAGAACAATATTGTAGTTATTTTGCTTTTTATGACACCCCACACAAGTTTACATGTTGTATACGCCATATTCTAAACGCGGCAGCAGCAATTTTGATGACGTTACAACGGGAGAACCAACCACGTTAGGAACTGTCTCCCGATGGTTTTTTAGTCAGAATACCATGCCTAACAACATACTAAAATATGCCGCTGGTTTCATGAAGCGCACCTTTCGGGCCATAAATGACCTTAAGGGAAGGCACTACACCTGATGTTAAGTGACGATAAGGCCGAAGATGGAAGCGCACTACACCCGGATTCCTAATCACTGAGGAACTTGCTATTACCAGTAACTACCAGAACACATTTTTTTTATTGTTGTTATGGCGTCAGTCTTAGCTAAGATGGTGGTAACTAGCCAGGCGGACTTAAAATAAGCCCTACCATCAACCAAACCGAGTACAAATTGTACCGCCCCTGGGAATCTAACCCGGGACCACAGATGTATGTGGTTTAAGTTATTGCAAATGTAAAAGAAAACAGTTTGTTAGCATAGTTCCGATATGGAGAATCATTTTCATCATTCATCACATTGAACCCACTCGGTATTACGTTTAAGACTGATTCATATTAGACCGGGCCGTGCTGTGTCCAGGTCTAAAGCTCCGTTGGTCGTGCTAATATTCTTCATAAAGACTAAATGTATTTTGAGCCCGGTGGTTTCAGAAGCACGGCAACCGACGCTCAACGAACACGTATCTCATACAGAATGTTGACACGAAGAACATAGCTTGGGCCCCAGACACAGCACTGCCCGGTCTAGCGCGAATCAGCCTTTATTCTCACCTCACTGACCACCGTGTGGTAGGGGATATCCCCCAGCTCGAACTCCCAGCCGTTCTCGCAGGGCTGCGTGGGGGTGCTGGGGTGGGGCGCAGTCATCGTCTCCAGGACTTGGCTCCAGTTGGCGTTGTACGTCAGGCACCGGTCCCATTCGCTGCCCACCTGCACGGTGGTTAAGTTCCGCCTGTGGTTAAAAGCAGATAATTAGTTCCAATTCCAAAGATTTAACCAGGCTTAACAGCCTGAGGAGCTCGGTGGCGCAGTGGTTTGACGCCTGACCCAGCGATTGCGGATGTTAAGCAACGTTCGCAAGGGTCGGTCATGGGATGGGTGACCAAAAATGTATTATCTCAAGCTCCTCCGTGCTGCGGAAGGCACGTTAAGCCGTTGGTCCCAGCTGCATCTGCAGTCGTTAACACCTACCAATCCGCATTGGGCCTGCGTGGTGGGTTATGGCCCGTCCTCCTTATCCACCCATAAGGAAGGCCTGTGCTCCAGCAGTGGGGACATTAAAAATGGCTGATGGACAACCAGGCTTAACAGGATTTAACACAACATAGAAGTCTTTGGATTTAATCGGCTATCTTTTCGAACTTTGGCGGGTCGTTTGGGGCTCGATTCTGTTTTAATTTGAAGTCCGGCAGACTTGCCGAGATTTGGAGGGTAAGCAGGTACGGCCCCAGTTCTTACAGATGGAAAAAATAAAACTTCAGGTCAATATTTCGTAGCCTACAAAAGGCTAACAAAATTCCGTGTAGTTTTCTGAAAGTTTTACGAAATTTCTACCCCAGGAAAAGACGTTCTTATCCGAAAAGAACGAATTTTTGGGCCCATGACTTTTTTTAATTGACCGAGCGAGCACGAAATGCGAGCGAAGCGTCTCTGCTTCAGCTTGGCCAAAAATTCTTTCGTATGTCTGTATGTTCTCTTCTACAGGTCGCATTTCTCAACAGATTCTCGTGAAAATTTGTGAGCAGGTTCGAAAATTGTATAGATTTTTTTTGTCGAGCCTTTTTTTTAATTTTTCAAAATGGCGGAAATATGTTAAAAAAGCAGGTTTTACGGCTTTCCAGCGCTGTCTGTTCTCCTCTACAGGTCGCATTTCTCAACCGATTCTCATGAAATTTTGTGAGCAGGTTTGAAAATGATATAGATTTTTTTGTCACGCCACTTTTTCGATTTTTTTCAAAATGTAAAAAAAAACATATTGCAGTCCAGCTTTCCGGCTCTGTCTTTTCTCCACTACAGGTCGCATTTCTCTACCGAATTTCGTGAAATTTTGTGGGCAGGTTCGAAAATCATATAGATTTTTTAAGTTGAGACAGTTTTTCTAAATTTTTCGTAATGGCGGAGATATTATGTAAGAAAAATTTATTTCAGTCCGGCTTTCTGGCGCTGGATGTTCTCCTCTACAGGGGCCGTACCGGCTAACGAATCGATTTTCATAAAAGTCTGCTGGGTTTCAAATTAAAACAGATAAATCGAATGTTCGTCATTTCGGGTGTACCTTACTCCTTCTGGCTTGTGAGCTATAAAATCCTTCAGTGACGGATAAACAATTTCTTATTTTAGTATTCAGAACAAACGTGACGCTAGATTTTATGAATGATTTACGATTGAACAAGGTTCTCACGAAATGACGCTGCAAATTATGGATGCTGAAAATAACAAAAACTAGCTAACGAAAGTCCAGTTTCACTTCCTGGATGCTCAGTGACGCAAAAATAAATAAGATTTAACACACAAACATCATTCAAAACAGAACAGATCTCATAAAATCGTTGTTCAAACAAGGGCCACACGAAACTGTGTGGCCCAAATTTCATTTGTCAAAATATCGACTATTATACCATTTGGAGTCATATAAAGCAGTCTAGCAGCGTCACGTTTGATAAGTGACAGTATACAACACTTTGAATCCGTTCGCATAACAACACATCAATAGAAAAAGCAAAAACAATATTTCGACCCATCAGGCTGTGTGGCCCTTATTCAAAACCGTCACTTTACGTGAATTTAGCGTCACGAATGTTGTAAACCACTTAATAGTAAAAAGAATTTCCGTCACTGAGGATCTAGCTTTACCTGGAACCAATCACTGCAGTACTTACGATGCAATCCATGATAAAATTTGTATGAGATTTTTAAGATAGGGTGACAACAGTGTACGTACGTTGATGGACAGAAACCCTATAATTGTCCTGTTACTAATATAACTTAAGTTACTAATATAATGCATGTTCAATGAAACCTGCGAAAGCCCGTTTGTTTCTTTATTTGTTTGTTTGTTTGTTACGCCTTTTTAAATTTTGCATACACGTTCTCAGGAGTACAAAGAAGGACATAGGGTACTTTTCATCCCAAAAAACAGTATTGTTCCCGAGGGATAGAAAAAAAACTTTCCACGCAGACGAAGTCGCGGGCGGCCGCTAGTAGGGTATAAGACAAAGATGAGACAAAACATGCGCTGAATTTGGTGTTTGTAGCTACTGCGCATCTTTTGTCACGTTTTTATCTTGCCAAGTTACGTGCAGGGCCGTATACCTTTCATCTTGAAAAACAATGAGGATCCGTAACGATTTTTTTTTAGTTGCTAATAAGAAAGCTAATGCCACCACATGATTAACTGTAAAAAAAAATTTACGATATCTCTTAAACTTGAGAAGTTATAAGAGGTAAAACACTGATTTTTTGGGGGTCCTTATGACGTCGTCGCGACGGACGCGAACCTTATGTCGTACGTGATAAAGCACATAATTGCATTGAGCTTGGCATTTCCTTCAAACCCTTTTAACTCAACCATTTCTAAACGGATTTCAAAAATTCTATCACTTGGTTTCATAGATATCAATATGTGTTTATATTATATCAATAAAACTATAGGATTCAAACCTGTTACTGATCCTCATTGTTATAATATATAATATAATAATAATCTTTATTTACTCATCACAAACAATAATCCTTAATTATACCTTATATTTTACGTACTAAGCTAGGTTTGTGTGAGACTGACGTCCGAAATGGGTAAGTAAATACCCGTTAGTACAGATCATCAGGCTCTCACCGTCGGACATTTGTGGCAATCTAGTTACAAAGATGTGATGTTAAAACATTGAAACAACTTAGGTACTTAAAAATTTATACTAAGTTAGCAAAGTTAGTGTGTGTGTGTGCGCGCGCGCGCGCGCGCGTGTGTGTGTGTGTGTGTGTGTGTGTGTATGGGTGTGTGTGTGTGCAATGAGGATGTACGGGTACGTGACGACGATTGATTGCTGAGTTGAGCGATGAGTTTATTTACATTATGGGGACGAGCAGCTTTTCTGTGTCATCATAGGTTAATTGCTGTAACCACTGGGAAATTTTCTTTTTGCAAGATTGCCTAGTGAGAGGATAAACTGAAAGACATGAGTTAATTTTATTATAAAGAAAGCTACCAAGAAAACAGTAGAAACGATGAGCAAATTGTGTATTCCAGTGTAGATAAGTACTAACATTTCCCTTGCGACGTTTGTTAATATTGAGAAGTGGGTTAAACTCAAGCTGAGAATGTTTACGCAGCACTATGGACAAAATGTTCCTGAGGGATAGCAAAAAAAGATATGATTTTGTATAGATATATCGGATCAAAATATTTTATCCGTTAAAAACTAAAAAATATGCATATATCGAATTAAAAATATCAATATAATTATCGTTATTTTTTCAACAAGCCAGGAATCGTTCGCACGAGCGCTTTTTTGACGTTTCATCGCGCGGTTTTTTTAATGCTTCGAATGGAACATAATTGTGACATTCCACGGGAAAAGGTACCTTATGGCCTAACCATAAGATACCTTTTCTCTTGGAACGTCACATGATTTCTCAGCTAAGTATGTGTTCGCACGGACAGACACATAGCGCTAGCTTATTTTTTGGGGAAAAACCTTCGAAAATTCTAAAGTTCATGAAACATTGCTTTTCATTGACATAGCATATAAAAAGTTTATTATTTTTGCGTTTTGTGTCACATCTTGCCGATCCATTTTTATTAGAAACTAGCGGCCACCCGCGGTTTCACCCGCGTGGTTCCCGTTCCCGTGGGAATAGCGGGATAAAAACTATTCTATGTTTTAATCTAGGCTATCTGCTATCTGTGTGCCAAATTTCAACCAAATCCGTTTAGTAGTTTCTGCGTGATTGAGGAACAAACATCCAAACCCCCAAATTTCACATTTATAATATTAGTAGGATTCGATTATTTGTGGCGGATATAAATAATTGAACTCAGAACTGACAAAATTGATTTAAAATTTTAAAAACTCAATTTTATTGTATGTAAGATAGTTTGCGTAGTGTAAAAACCTAGTTTCTGTCATTTTCGTCCATTGAAACTGACTTGGAGCCAGTACATTAAAACATTGTCTAAAAATATTACAATTTATATAAATCACAAATTGTTGAATCATTTTTTGCAGTTTTATATACTTGGTACGTCCTAATGCTACGATAGGTACGCTCGCTACGTACAGTCTCAGTAAACTTCAATATGATGTCCGCAAAAAATTACTTCGTGGTCACCCTAGCTTATTTACATACTAATTTTAATCTCGAATTGCAACGTAAGTACTACAGTGATTGGTTCCAGGTAAAGCTAGATCCTCAGTGACGGAAATTCTTTTTACTATTAAGTGGTTTACAACATTCGTGACGCTAAATTCACGTAAAGTGTTTGTAAACGGTTTTGAATAAGGGCCACACAGCCTGATGGGTCGAAATATTGTTTTTGCTTTTTCTATTAATGTGTTGTTATGCGAACGGATTCAAAGTGTTGTATACTGTCACTTATCAAACGTGACGCTGCTAGACTGCTTTATATGGCTCCAAATGGTATAATAGTCGATATTTTGACAAATGAAATTTGGGCCACACAGTTTCGTGTGGCCCTTGTTTGAACAACGATTTCATGAGATCTGTTCTGTTTTGAATGATGTTTGTGTGTTAAATCTTATTCATTTTTGCGTCACTGAGCATCTACGGAGTGAAACTGGACTTTCGTTAGCTAGTTTTTGTTATTTTCAGCATCCATAATTTGCAGCGTCATTTCGTGAGGACCTTGTTCAATCGTCAATCATTCATAAACTCTAGCGTCACGTTTGTTCTGAATACTAAAATAAGAAATTGTTTATCTGTCACTGAAGGATTTTATAGCTCATAAGCCAGAAGGAGTAAGGTACACCCGAAATGACGAACATTAAATCGAGCCCCAATTGGGCCAAAATGACGAACCCAAATTCATGATGTCACACGAACATCGATATCTTCCGAATCACGTCAACAAAAAGTACAAAACGAAATTGCTTACTTTGATTTCTCTGTGTTAAGTTGAAACCCAGCAGACTTTTATGAAAATCGATTCGTTAGCCGGTACGGCCCCAGGTCGTATTTCTCAACCGATTCTCGTGAAATTTTGTGAGCATGTTTGAAAATGATATAGATTTTTTTTGTCACGCCACTTTTTCAATTTTTTTCAAAATGGCGGAGATATGTAAAAATAACATATTGCATTCCAGCTTTCCGGCTCTGTCTTTTCTCCTCTACAGGTCGCATTTCTCAACCGAATTTCGTGAAATTTTGTGGCCATGTTCGAAAATCATATTATTATAGATTTTTTTTAATTGAGACAGTTTTTCTAAATTTTTCGTAATGGCGGAGATATGCAAGAAAAATGTATTTCAGTCCGGATTTCTGGCGTTGGATGTTCTCCTCTACAGGTCGTATTTCTCAACCGATTATCGTCAAATTTTGTGAGCAGGTTCGAAAATTACATAGAATTTTTTTGTCATGCCAGTTTTTTGAAATTTTACATAATGACGGAGAAATGTAAAAAAAAACATATTTAAGTCCGACTTTCCAGCTGTCCATTTTCCTCTACAGGTCGCATTTCTCAACAGATTCTCGTTAAATTTTGTGAGCAGGTTCGATAAATATAGAATTTTTAAATTTAGCCAGTTTTTCTAAATTTACCAAAAATCACCATTTCGAAAAATGTTTAAATTTAGAAGCGCCATCTAGCTGCGAATATACCTACCAAATAATACCAAACATCACGTACCTACTACGTGCTTTGAAAAGCTCGTGAACAGTGTGGGAGAAAGAGGTGGCGACATCTTTTAGATTATTTTTTAAACAACATACAATTTGAGCTAATTTTTAACGCGAGGTCTACAGCTCACGGAGCCACTAGTGTATAGATTTTAAAAAATAACAAGTGTTGCGGAGGCAAATTTTGCCTCCGCAACACTTGTACTATTATATATTCTGTGCCGCAACTAATTTGTCTCCCACATCAAGTCTACGGGGTGCTACGGGTTTGTATGAAAGTCTGCCGGCTGTCGCGTCGCTACATGCGCGCACTTTCATACAAACCCTTGCGGGTTGTATTGCGGAGACAAAAGTTGCTCGTGCGCGCCAGGTCTGGAAGACTTAATCGAATTCAAAACTTCGAATTTGGAACATCGATAATAGACTCTACGAATCGACGTGTTAGCATCTTAGATGTATCATTCGAATACGGAAGTCGTCAGCCATTGATAATAGGTACACCTTCTAGCGACAGACCTCAGATCTACGTCCAGGTGTTCCATCTCAGGGACCCGGCACCAGTGGCGCTGCGGCGTGGCGGCGATGAACATCTGCACGAAGTAGACGAACGCGAAGAAGAACCCGAACGGCGCCATCGCCACGAACAGCAGCTTCTGGTAGCGGCCCATCTCGCCCACGTGCGCCAGTACCGCCGACAACACGTCACCATCGCTCGCGAACTTCTTCTTCTCATCTTTGGACTCCTGGGAAAATAAATCTATGTGAGTATATTATATGTAATCTGTGATATTATCAACTAGCGGCCGCCCGCGGTTTCACCCGTGTGGTTCCCGTTCCCGTGGGAATATCGGGATAACAAGTATCCTATGTTTTAATCCAGGCTATCTACTATCTGTGTGCCAAATTTCAACCAAATCCGTTCAGTAGTTTTTGCGTGATTGAGGAACAAACATCCAAACCCAGAAACTTTCACAATTATAATATTAGTAGGAATAGGAATTAGTAGGATATTATCAAGGCTAATGTTTCTTTTTATGCACAACCTGGCCTTCACCTCACCTGATGTTAAGTGACGATAAGGCCGAAGGTGGAAGCGCACTACACCCGGAATCCTCATCACTAAGGAACTGACTATCTTACCTTTAACTGCCGGAACACAACAATTTTTAAATTGTTGTTATGGCGTTAGGCTTAGGTAAGATGGTGGTAGCTAGCCAGGTGGACTTGAAATAAGCCCTACCACCGACCATCCCAGTACAAATTGAACCCCTCCTGGGAATCGAACCCTGGGTCTTACACAGGTGGGTTACCACTACCACAGAAGCGGTTAAAATATAGAGACATGCCTCAGGACATGCCCATTGCATGCTCATCTTATAAAAAAAATCTTTGAATGCCAGAACAATAGCAACAATTGAGACATTGCATGCACTTGACGCAAATTTACTTGAAAATTAAAGCGATTCGGTGAAGACAGACCATAAAGGTACAGGATTCAATTTGACAAGAATGAACATCGTACGAAAGGGTATTGCATGCGTTGAAGTCTTTTCGTCCGAAATTTTCGAAATAAAGGACGAAAACTTTGAAAACTCCTTCCTTTGTACCGGTTTTTATAAATACTCGTAAATAAAAAACTAAGTACCTAGTAGGAGGTGAAAACTAACTAATCACTACTATTTTATATCTTTCTGAATTCTAGTTTCCATAATTTTGTTATACTTAGAACTTGGTATGTACAACAGGAAAAAATGCAATAAGTAATTGCTCCATGTTGTAACGCTGCCGCTGTGATTAACACATGATTGGATTGAAGTAGCGGAAACCAGCTGCATTATTATGTATGGTATGTATGACCGACGTGAACTTTATTATTATAATTTTTATTGATAAAAATATTAGGTACCTAGGTATCAGCGGACCGAAGTGATTCGATACCGACCGCCACGCCACGCTTTTTCGATAGGAGAGAGATTCGAAGAGGCGTGCGTTGATTCCAAAATTCTGTAACTTCATCTTGCTATTTTTTTACGAACTAAAATCTCATCTCTGAAGAAACCTCATTTAAAAAATATAAAAAAATATATATGCGTCTAAACTAGATGGACCATTTAGATCGACGTACTTTGTTTTCATTAAACAAAAGTCACCACATTTTCATACCGGTTAAAGAATACTATATACGCAATAACTTAAACAAGCGAATAGTTAATTAATAAAAACTAACCTCATTTCCTTTCATTTCGATATTATCTTTCTCTCTCATGATTTAATCCAAAAATGTTATTCGTAGTCAGTTATAAAATAAATTGTGCACACACGAGTTTCAACCTTTCAACCGCCGCGGTCGGACATCGAATGCCGCTGATAACAATAAATACCTACTATCAGTACATTTAGGCAACTCACGTCGATAAAAAAGTGTTAAGAGCGAACAGAATTTAGCTTACAGGATCTGTGACATTTTAACTTTTATATTTTCACAGATTTCAATGAGGCAAACAATGTGATTTCCATTTTGTTTTTATGCTTAAAATTGATACTTTTAAATATGAAGACAAGTCTATTGTACAAAATATTATGTAAATGTAGTCCGCAGCACAAAAATAAATTCGTAACGCAACGCGTGAGGTAATGGTGCTTCGGCGAATCATGTAGTCGCAGTTCACAAAAAACATAATAAATTATTCAACTTATACCTACAGTTCATTCACCTATGTCATACACTCGGCGTCAGAAAAATCGCACTTTTCAAAAATTTCTTCAAAATTAATTTAATCCTATCTAATTTAATGGTAAGTGTTGTTATATATTTTCTTCCCCTTCGGTCATAGCTAACAGTCTCTAGAAACCGTTGGAAGACTCGTCGAACGGAATCAATTAGATAGATAGATAGATAACTCTTTATTTGCATCATCTTTAATTACTGAGATTCAGTTTCCGAGCAACATTACATTGCCTCATTTTTTGCAATATTTGAGCAACTTCATGGACAATAGTATCCATCTTGGTATTCCTTTTTTAATTGAACTGTTGAAGTGTGTTTTCTACATCATCTCGATAGCGAATTTACCCGCATTTCCTGAATTGACCCATTTTATTTCCCCTTGTGGCGGCGCAAGCAATAACGCTTAAAGCGTTTAATTGTGGTAACTGTTATGTTAATTAAATGAAAGCTCATCATTCAATAGATATCAACATTTATACAATAAAACGTTAGCTAGCAAAAGCAGGTGGCCAAGTCTAAACTTATTTTCGAAGAGGTGCGATTTTTCTGACGTCGAGTGTAGTTAGAGGTAGAGAATAGCTACTATAAGGCATGTTTTGCATACATCAGCACAAGTTGTGTAACCTGCATTTGCCATTTTGCCTGTTGAGCAAGTGTGCAAGTGCGTATCTGGCGACCTGCGTGTGATTTTGTGCTGATTAATAAATCAGCAAATACATACATAATTATATATGCAAAAAACACAACTCAGTCCGTCGCAAAAATATACGCGTATTTACCCGTATAAAGCAATTTATTTTTATTAGATATTTATTTATCGTAATCTCACATTCAACAATTTTTTTTTCTAATATGTAATTTCGCAACTCAATCTACCTATAGTAAAATTCTCTTTTAGCATAACAAGCGAACCCTAGAACAGAAGTTATCGAACTTAGAAAGACGTTATAGTCAGAATATTACCCAAACAAACCTCTTGAAAACCAATATCGCAGAGATGTTACTCAAAACAAAACGTTTCTTTAGTGATTTAGTCTTTTAGGATGTAACATCATGATAAACGAGATAATGTGCCAATCCTATAGTAACAGCTAGCACGGTTTACAAAATAGGTATACGCACACTACTTTGTTGTTTTTGAAGTCGGTTAAAAACAAAATCATTGATGTCCCAAGAAAAACGTTACGTTTCTTGACAAAATAACAATACTTTTAAGCATACTTAATTTAATTTTTCATATCACAATATGATAAGTCGTTTTCAGAATATTTTATTAAATAGGATAGGATGTAGGTACCTACGAGATAAAGTCTCTCGCTTCTGAAGTCAGGAATTCAGGATACATCAGTAAACGTAAATATCTTATTTTGAATAATTAGTTACTATGTAATTTAAGCCACGGAAATTTTTTTTCAAACTTGTCAACATTAACCGACCGACGAATATAGCACTGATTAGTTCCGTCTCCCGATGATTATTGGGTAAGTGCCTGAAAACTAATCATCCATATGATTGATACTTGGCTACGGTGCGTTACACGGCGCGATGACAAGCCGATAACCGTAATGAGAACTTACTTAATTAACGAACAAAGGGACCTACTGTCTCACCTCTAAAAATATACTTGGTCGAACTTTTCAAAGTTCCATAGTAGGTAATTAGGGACTATTTATCATTTTTATATACTGTCTATGGGGGGAACCTTCAGCACAGACAGAGAATACATAATACTAAAAAAGTCACCTGTAACCAAAGTAATAATAACGCACTTGATGACCTAATCGGAAGGCTGAAAGATATGCGAAATCAAAATAAAAAAAAAAGAAATTATAAGCCACAATTTGTCTATCTGACCCTTACATTCTGATTTTTTCTGCCGCTCACTGAAAATTTCTTCATGTAACGAAACTTTCCTGTCATTGGCCGAAATTCTATTCGTTCGCTAACTTAGAGCTTCAATATTAATTCACATGTCGCAAGCTTATGTAAATCACAGATTGTTGTATAAATCACATCACAGATATTGTTGTTTTGTATTGATAAGCTTACGAAGACATTTAATTTACCTAAGTAATTTTAGTGTTATGGCGTTAGTAGGTACTATTATATATTCAGTGGTTGTTTATGGCTAAGTTTTCATTTTTAAGTTGGCGAACGAATAGAAAGAATCGATGCTTATTTTTTGGCACAAATAAAAACTTACCAAAGAAATGTAGCAATATGTCAAATGAAAGTGCGATAGATTTTGAAAATAAGACAATAAGTAGGGCGATTCGCTTAAAAATCCAAACTGATTAGGCATTAAACCTTAACCGAACGTTAATGGTCGGTCGCCCTGACCCACAACACAACCACAATTGACATGTAATTCCTTTTACATCATACTGCTCGGCAACTAGGATTTACTAGTATAGTAAGAGGCCGTGTAAGTTGGCATGTGCAACACAGTGCATTGTTTAGATAGAACGTTCCATTTTCAAATCACTTTACAATTCAAGCATGGGTGAATGCTTTAACTGTAAAGTAACTTTACAATTCAAGCTATGTCAAACTCCTTAGTGAACCAATCTCTTTTCTTATATTATAAACTGTGGAAACTTTTTACTGAAAAAAAAACAATAAATATGGCGGCATTTCATTTCCGTTCAAGCTATGCAAAACTCCTTGGATTTTGATTTTGATTTTGATTTTGATTTTCGATTTTCGACTTTCGATTTTCGATTTTCGATTTCGATTTCGATTTCGATTTTGATTTTTTTTTAATTTTTTTTTTATTATTATTAATATTTTTTTTTTTATTTTTTTTTTACTTTTTTTTTTATTTTTTATTTTTTTTTTATTAAATTTACCTCGCATGAATGATGTAAAGTAGTATGCTTACCTCGGTTGTAAGTAGCTATTACACCCTCGAACTATATTCGCCCTCGCTCGCTTCGCTCGCTCGGGCGTCTAAATATCTCGGGTGCACTCGATCCATTAGCGCCCTTTGCGAGCTGCGCTCGCACGGGCGCCAAATTGGATCTTGTTCTGTAATAGCTCACTTACGTCCCTTGTGTAACAAACTACTATTAATTCACCTATTCCAGTTAGATTATACGTGTACGGTATAATCTAACTGGTTAACTACACTGTATGTACTATGTGTGTTGGTTAATTGAAATACTAGGGTAGGTTAAGTATAACGAAAATTGCACAATAGGGAATATGCATCAATTTTTTTTTAATCTTAATCAAAAGTATAATGCGTGAGAAAATTAACTGTAATGTTAAAACTTTTCTCTTGCGTTTTTTTCTCTTGATATAGTTACTTGAAGTTAGCGCGCAGCAGCACCCGCCGAAAACGCTCCATACAAAACGGTGACGTCACACATCACGTTTCAGGTGTGTTTCGGCGCGTTTAATATGGAGTTAGCCAATAATCTTCAATTATTTCCCTAAATTTTGCGTTTAAGTACATATGTGTCATTCAAAATATTGTTTCTTATTCGATATTCTATCTGACTGTAAAGTGCATTATATCCGAAAATTAAAAAAAAATATGTTATTTTTCCCTGATTTCATCGTGTGATAAAACTAAAATAATACATATTTTTTTTTTTTTCCTGTTCCATCATGTTTTTATAAGTGTCCGCAGCGATCAAGCTCAAATTCAGCAAAATCGGTGACTTATGCATATTCCCTATTTGTACAAAACACTGTATTCATCGCCTTCCATTTTTTTCGTGATTTCAGAGTTTGTTTGTCCCATAGTTAAAAAAAATTGTTCACCCCCCCACCCCCTCCTACGCCAATGATTTCCATAGGTTCTTTCTGGTTTTTTTTCGAGCGAGCTATTGAAAATTATGCCATTGGCACCATCAATCATTGCTTGCTGACGTCAGCAAGTTTTCCACAACAAAATGTGTGCCGTTTATATAAAGGTACATTTACACTCATCGCGCGGCGAAACGAACTAGGTACCACTTTGTAAAAAGCTTTGAGCTTGGAGCCTGTTTGATTTCTACTCATACTAAAATGTTTTCAACAGACTTCAATAAAAGAAGGCTTTCATTTCGACTGTTTTTTTACGTATATTATTACTCGATACCTATCTCCTCGAATTGATTTTTAAAATTAATTCGAGTCTTACTTGAAAATCTGCCGTTTCATACATTTTCATTTTTAATTTTTATATGAAACGGCTGGTTTTTTTCGCGATTTCAGAGTTATTTATTTTATTTTATTTCGTTAGGAAAACTAACAGCTTTGAGACACAGTATGAATAGTTGCAAAATAGGTTACTAAGAGCCATTTACAAGTTTTCACTTATGGATAATTAAAAACTATGGAGTAAATTAAAAGTTGTAGGGAAGGGAAATACATGTAGAACTTATAATCTAGGTTCTTATAGAGAATTACTTAATGTTATATAGAAAATATTTTACTCTTTGTCGAAAAATGAGGCTGCGATCAAACGACGTATCGCAGCAAGCTTTATACTTAAAACACCAATAGAGGTATGATCCAAAGAGAAATCATTAAATTGTGCAACAGCTCTGCAGAAAAACGAGTTTTTTCTATTTAGTGTTACATGTTGGTATGCGTAGGGGACGATATTTACGGAACTGCCGAGGCGGCGTGATTATGTATATTTCGCTCAATAAATCTGCGGAGTCAATAGCGTTATTTAGTATTTTATTGAGATAAACAAGATCAGCAATATTTCTTCGCATTTTAAGCGGTTGGTTCCATAGTAAAAGTTGTTCGGTCCCTATCTACCATCGGCATTAGGGGTTATTTGTGTATTTTATCGTGCAGTGCGGTGCGCGCTCGGAAACGGACGCGCTCAATTGCACTAGGCGAATTATTTATTCACGTTTCGCGCGGCATTAGCCGCTGCGCGTTTTGTCACTATGAGCTCCCAGCAACTCATAGTGAATGAAGTCTTGGCTTTCATCCAGAACGCCATCGACACCATGGACGAGGTCAGCATCGTCCAGATCTGTAAGTCGAACTTCAAAGAAGATGAGATTTGCAGTGGAAAGATGCTGCTGTTCCGAAGCATCGGGAAAGCCGATGAGATGCCATCTCGACGAAGGGATGGAGGTGCGAAGAGTCTCCAGGACATCATCACCTGTTTAAAGGAGACCGACCCAGACGACGTGCCGACATTCGTGGCTAAGGAGCTACACAAGCTGCCCCCCGTCACATTCGACCACGTCGACGTCACCAGGCTGTTGAAGGACATCACCTCCCTGAAAACAAGCCTGGCCGAAGTAATGTGTAAATTAGAGGCTTCGGATAACACCATAAGTGAGTTGCGAGCCCAAGTCGTGTTATTAAGCAACACGGCTTCGGTAAGTAGGTCACCCGAGGCCTCCAACAACGTGAACACTCGTCGTGGGGCGCAAAATGCATCCATCGGCAGTTTCGAGTCGGCGCATATGGATGCGTCACCGATCGCTGCCGCCACAGTGCGCGATGCACCGCGCCCCGCCGCCCGCTCCGCCGCCCCGGCGGATACGTCACGCGTATGTACGTCAACACCTCAACGTGCATATTCTGCAGTCACCGCTACCAATCGACCCGCTACATCACAACTCAAGCGGGCTACAAATGAGGGAGAAAATCTTCTCGGCCCTGTCACTAAGGCTTCAGCACCACGGAGACAGGATGATGGGTGTGACGAGGACGGCTTTAAAAAGGTGGAGAAGAAGAAGAAACCCGCCCGCCGTAACCTATGTGGCACCGCCCCGACTGGACACAATCACCTGCTGCGCCCGGCTATTCCGACGACGCTGGTGTACGTGTCCCGCCTGCATTACTCCACTAAAGCAGACGATCTCGTGGAGTACATCAGAATCAAGTCAAAATATACTCTGAGGGTCCAACGGTTGGAGTCTCGCCACAATGTAAATTTCAACTCATTCGTGGTGAGGGCGCCGACCGAACATCTAAAGACCTTCATGAGTGAAGATTTTTGGCCGAAGGGTGTCCTGTTCCGTCGATTTCGCGGCCGGTTACCGGACACTGCGTTGCGCAACACGTCGCCGTCAATACGTGATAAAGTGTAATATTTATAAGATTGTTTATTATTTATGTATGTTAGTCTTTAAGGTATTTATTGTATGGGCCATTGATGCCTGAAATAAATGGTTAAAAAAAAAAAAAATAATAACACGTTGTATAGTAGGGTACCGACTTAATAAACACCTTTGAGGTCAAATATACTTCCCAAGCACACGAGTACCCCAAATCCCCAATTCTTCCTCATGCAATGTTGACACGAACTCGATATGTTCGTGCGTACGGTTGTGCTAATGTAACCGTGTCATTATTTACCCAAGTTTCGTGACCCAGCGGGTCAAGTTCATCACGCGACCAAACATACTTGTTATTGGCGCTTTGATAACCAGCTATAGAGATTGCCGCACTAAAAATAAAGTAAGGCGTATGGAAAGCATAGTGCAGGCATGTGGGCTGCTAATGAGGATCAGTAACAGGTTTGAATCCTATAGTTTTATAGTATAATATAAAAACATATTCGTCTATGAAACTTAGTGAAAGAATTTTGAAATCCGTTTAGAAATGGTTGAGTTATAAGGGTTTTGAACTAAATGCCAAGTTCAATGCAATATGTGCTTTATCATGTACGACATAAGGTTCGCGTACGTCGCGATGACGTCATAAGGACCCCCAAAATAACAGTGTTTTAGCACGTTTTAGCTCGTATAACTTCTCAGGTATCGTAAAAGTTTCTTCCCAGTTAATCATGTGGTGGCATAAGCTTTCTGATAAGCCACTAAACAAAAATCGTTACCTACTGATCCTCATTGCAAAGCTTAATGAACAGTTAAGTTTGAACCTTTTCTGTTCCCACTAGATTAAATCTTATGTAAATGCTATTATTTAGCGTTGTCAACCTAGAAAATCTCTTATCTACTAAGTATTTCTTTCTTATTTCTTTCGGATACAATACCTGAAAGTTTCAACCGTGGGAAGATCTTTTTTTTAAGCTTTTTGCTTAAACCAATGGAGTACGAAACGAAAGCTTTACTGAGGCAGAAAATTAAAACCATTCCTTCACTAAAGTATTTTCTTAATCATTTGTGAAGTGCTGCCACAGTGTCAACTTCTCGTAAAGTCGCTAATCACGAAGCTAAACAAATTTCATTGCCTCTAATAAAAGATGATCGTTTTTTACCAAACTACATTTTTAAAATTGTTTAGGTATGTGTAGATAATGTTACAAATGTGTCAAAATTGTACCGCGTTGATTTATTGAAGTATCTACTATCTAATATTAAATTTCCAAAAAACGAATAGAATTTGCTTTTTCCACGCTCTCCCGTCCCCCGACTTCCGTTCATCATATTATGTTTTCCCGTATAAACTTGACCACCTTGTATGTGCCTTGTATTGTATTGTTATAGGTATAGTCAGATCAAGGTGTATTTACCTACCTAAGTATTTTTTCACAAATTTTCATTCAAAAGCGTATCCGTTTCGGACGAAATGTTATAGTCTGTTTCGGATGAATCTATTATGTATTATATCGTTGTTGTGGCCCTACTGTTATAGAATTCTAAGAACAGCGCTTTTGCAAAGAAACGACGTTAGCCACGCTTTAATTTTCATGACCAGAGTTTCCAAGGTCATGGGTACCTACCTTCATTCATTCATACATAATTAAGGTATCGATTTGTAGTCTAGAATAGAATTACGGTGTCATTGCAAATTCCTGGTTGAATCTTTGCTTTAAAGCCAGTCTCACCGATCTTATTATTATATTTAGTAGGTTTATCCTTTTGTCTTTTAATAAAAAAGGAGGTAGATCTGGAGGTGGCATGCGACTACGGTTATCCTTTTTATTGAATTTTGGACTCTCAATTTTTTTTTATTTGTACTTTTTAGAGCACGATTTTTCCGTAGTCGGGTTTTTTAAACTTCTTTTTCATTTTGAATATTTTAGGGTTGTAAATCGGGTGAAAGCAAGCAAAGCCACGGGCAAAAGCTATATATGTATTTGAAAAGTGGTAATTAAGCCTTTAAATTGGTATCCAACACGGCATCATTAAAAATGTTTTTTTTTAGTTCATGTCTTTAACTTCTCTAGAGAGATAACGCAGTGACCGATTCATTTGTCAAATTATGATAAGTAGTTTAGAAGATACTAGTAACAGATGAACATACATTACATACATCCTACTAATCCTACTAATATCAAAAATGTGAAAGTTTGTGGGTTTGGTTGTTTAGATGTTTGTTCCTCAATCACGCGAAAACTACTGAACTGATTTGGTTGAAATTTGGCACACATAATTATAGTAGATAGCCTAAATTAAAACACAGGAATACTTTTTATCCCGATATTCCTACGGGAACGGAAACCACGCGGTTGAAACCGCGGGCGGCCGCTAGTACCTACATAATACAGCTATGTCAAAATCATATACCCTTCGTTTTGACTTCACCGTAGTCGGGTAAAAACAAAATAATGTTAATTAAATTCTGTCGTGCCGTGTGCTTACGGAATTTCAATGTTGAATTTTCCGCTCATCATACAGATTATTACAGATCACTATTATTTCATGTAACGTTTTATTTTACGGTAAGTACTGAATAAAACTATGATGCGAAATTTTATTTTATACACGCAGGAGGATGAATTCTTAACATGTTACAACACAGTTTAAAATAAGCGATTTATTCGTTACACGCTTCTTTATGGCGTCTGTTACGACCTTATTATTTAAAACAGCCTTGCCGACTACAGACAAAGGCACGTAACTCGATTTGTACTAAACAAACAGTAGTTACAATACATTTTAACATCCATTAAATGCCTATAAAAAGATAAATAACTAGTAAGTACTTTGTTAAATCGGTACAACAAAGTGACTGTGGTAACCGGGTAAGTTCTTTTTTACAAGCATTGAAAAACGGATCTACCAGCAGCATTAACATACTTTTAATAAATATAATTTCCAATGTCTAAAGTATCTACTAAAGAATTTAAAATCAATTTTACTACTTATGTTCATGATTCTGTTCCTATTTAGGACACGAAGAAAAACGACCAGTTCAAAGGTTTATACAATTTTAAGCTGAGATGGCCGCAGACAACTCATTATGCTCCCTCACTATGATGAATGATAGAATACCTAGGTACAAAAGCTAAAATACTAAAAAGATGCTGAGGTAGGGTGAGCATTTTCACCATTAAGGACAGGGAAAGGAAAGTCACATTCCCAGAATCTGATAAAATGCCCACAGCAATGCCTCAGCGAGAAAAAAAACAACCAAAAATTTTCTCAACCTTTCAAAGTTTATTATGTATTGTAATAGGTATATTACTTAATTACGTGACATCACAAGTCAATTGTATATCGGGTAGTTAGGTATTACCTACGTTAGATTCTTTGAAACATCTTTATGACAGGTCAACAATAGAATGTAGATGTTTGCGATTAGTAAAATTTTATAACCGCGCCGAGATGATGGGAATCACAAATTAATCTTTTGTTAGTTAGGTACCTACCTATCTACTTAGGTACAATTTCGAGAATCTTTTCAAGTTGTGGTTTGTTCCGTTCATTGATAAGATCATTAGAATCCGGATCTTATACTAAGAAAATCAAAACGGAATAAATAGGTAAGTACTAATTTCTTTGTATGGGTTTCCTACGTAAAATCGAAACACAAATTATCGATTTTCATTTCAACGAAAACCATTGATCGATTGCTCCATTGATTATTACGACCGATGTACCTAATTAACAATTCACCGAAAACCAGCTTACCGATGTTTATTCCAAACTACACCATAGGTACCTACACACGTTAGTTCCTTACTAATATTATAAATGCGAAAGTCCGTTTGTTTGTTACGCCTTCAAGTCTTAACTACTGAACCGATCATCATGAAATTTTGCATAGACGTTAGGGGTACAGAAAAGGACAAAGGGTACCTTTCATCCAGAAAAAACGTACAGGTTCCGAGGAACAGCAAAAAAAACTGTCCACGCAGACAAAGTCGCGGGTGGCTGCTAGTTCTGTGCATATACCGACTAATTATTTTGTCAAATGTAACATTTCACCGAAAAATCGAGTACCTATGTAGTAATGTAGGTAGTAGTAGGTACTACCTACCTACCTACCTAGATATTTTTTACAGGCAGGTACATTGTTATAGGAGGAAATTAATAATAAGCACATGGTTTATTTATACATACAATATCGCAAACTGAAGTGCCTTCTTCCGACCTTGGCCGATTTGAATAAGTGTATGTGCTTATCTGTGATTCTCTTCATTTTGAAATCACTTATCCATGCACCGCGACAAGAACACAAATCGTCAATTTCTGTCAATTCGTTATAGGTAGGTACTTATGTAATTTACAATTCTTTGATTACCTACTTCCTATCATGATCAATCGATCCGAGGCTATTAGGTAATTCTTCTTAGACAAGAAAAATGACAAACATACCTTTAGAATAGACATTCTGAAGGTATGTTTGTCATTTTTGAGAACTTTTTAAGGGAAATTCTTAAAGGTCATTGGGCATTTTGTTCGAACATTTGACCTGTGGCGTACACAAACGAAATAGGGCTAGGTATGTAGATAAATGTATCTGTTACTCAGTGGTAGGTCGCATTGTTGCAGGACATGTTTCATTTTTATCATTATATGATAGCATTTCAATAATAAATACAATAAAATAAATAAATGAAGACAATACAAACTAGTATTATGTTTGTACAACACATTTCCACAATGCTGAAAGTAAAAACTTCTGTTTTATTAAGAAAAGTTTAATAACATTAAACATATACTCACACACATAATGTCAAATAACTTTTTTCTGCCGGTCGGTACATAAAAAATAATACATATTTTGAAAAGTAGGATTAAATTCTTCAATTTAAAACTGGTTTAGTTTCTGTACGCGAACATTTATTAAGCAGGTCAAATATGCCCAATGACCTTTCCCGAATAAAAAAATTCTATAATTTTTCCAATAGTTTCCTTTACCTTTATTATTACTAAATCATAATTTTCCGAACCGGTAGCCGATAGAAAAGTCCAAAGCAAAGACGAACAAAATCTACAGAACTCACACTACTCGCGCGCAACGCAACTACCTATCAAAGGCATTGAAAATGTAATTTTAGAAATACCTAAAGCACACGATAAAAATTTACAAAGTTACGCGCGTGGGACCACCTACAGCCTACCTACAGTTTTTATCTGAATTTATTGAATAGCAAGCCCAAAAAAAGTTTTGTCGATCCAAGGCGGCGAAGAAATTTTGAAATATTGACAAATTTTGGAAAATCTCAAGTTACCGATTGACCTTGGGAATTCAAATTGCACTTTAAAGTCTTCCGGCAGACGCACATTTTGACATATGGCCCATCCCCACTTCATATCTGCGAAACTGGGTGTCGTATTGACATCGAGCGTTGGCTTATCGAGTGTCGCGATATCGACAACGGTGCACCGACTGTACGCTATATTTACGGTACGCCACATCGACAAGTAGGTACGTCATATCAAAACTTGCGACATATTTGGGGCTTAAATAATATATCATATAAATCACATATATAAATAAAACCTATAAAATTATATATGAGTATTTAAAGCCTATAATTAAATACTCAAATATATCACTGCGCGATTGTAATGAAATGGAAGGAACAACAAAGGGGTATGGGCACAAATATATGGACTCAGCCCCCCTAGCATGACCGACAAAACACGATATATATCGCGTGCTATAGCGTTTTATCGACACCCAACTGTCAAAATCCATTGTCTTTTGACAGCTAAACGTGATAAATTGCTATATCATATCGTGTTTCGGTGGTCATGCTAGGGGGGCTGGTCCTGGACCCAATAAATATAAATAGTATATCATTAGAAAGGTATATTCTCATAGAGCACGAATAGGTATGGCGCTTGTCCTGAAATGTTGTCCTAATATTCTATGGACCCGCCGCTGTTGAGCGACATTCATTGCTGACTGTCTATCCGAGATACTAAAAACACATACTTTATAAACCGTTTTTTTTTTTATATTTGACAACACCACATACATTGCTCCAATCCCAAAGTAAATCTCGAATCAAACCCAAATATAACCCCATAATAACTTTTTTCCTCTTGAAAATCGGACATAAGGACCAAAAGTGCCCGAACCCCTTTTATATATATGAGATTAATATGATTTTTTTATATTTAGTGCCAAATTAAGTATTGATCAAGAAGCTTATACCTCCCTCAAATGGAGTTTGCACGGCCATATGTCATAGTGAAGATTGAAAAAAGGTCCTTACGGCTCATTGCAACCTCTTTCTTTAGTGTTACAATACGTGTTCGTTGTTCGTTTGTTCGTGAGAAACGAAAACGTATTGTAAAACGAAAAGAAAGAGATAGCAATACGCCGTAACGTCACTAAAGAGTCTTTTTCAATCTTCACTTACTTACTAGGCGTGCAACCTCCATTGTGGATATAAGCTTCTTATGCTTCTTGGTATTGATATGATGACACTGAATGCCATGTCCCTCCTCGATGTACTTGTACTACTTATTCGTTATTCTGTGTCGATGTGGCGTACCGTAGATATAGCATACGTAGATATAACGCTATATCTACGGTACGCCACATCGACACAGAATAACTAATAGTACACACGGTTGTCGATATCGCGACACTCGATAAGCCAACGTTCGATGTCACCGAAAGGGTGCTACCATAGAAATAGAATGCCAAAGAACAACAATGTCAGTAAACAGGTGATCCGAAAAACGAATGTATACATTTTATATGAGATACGTAAAATATGACTTACATACATTACATAAAATATGACTATATTATGGCAAAGGAAATTAATAAACTATGTTCCATACTGTTTTTTTCGTCGATAAACGAATAAATGAAGCGAAATTTGGTTTTAGAGAAATGTGTGGCAAAATCTTATTTACCTTTGAAAAGTGTGTTATACTTGGATTGTTTCTTTTTATCGCATCACAATTACTGAGAGTACAAGACACCTTTATTTGAAATTTTAATAAGGATTAACAAATATTTTGAACAAACTGTGATTGCTCATTTGCAAGGCGGGACGCTAGGGGCTCTTACTGTAAAACATGTTGGCACATTGTCACTTGATTCTTTGTCTCTTTTTTCACAGACCGTGTCCGTATAATGTTAACTTCTCTTTTCCACGCTTTGTTGGTCTTCTTGAGCGCACCGAAAATTTTTCTAAGTATGGGTGCTACACAGGCAATTAATGTCACAATTTCATAAAACGGGCCACATACCAACTCGGTAACGAAAACAAACATTTTCAATGTTAAAAATTTCCACCCATTAAAACTAACATCTGACGATGTCGTATCCAAAACAAATTATACGTAGGTACGTACATCTCGTAAGTGGCAACAATCTCTAGCACTTGTTTCTAATTATCCACTTGCAGTTCACAAACTCCCGATTTGATTTTAGTCTCTAAATTAAATACAGATAAGGTCTGAATTGCAATAGGTATTACTACAAATATTCCACTAATAATCCAGTGCATTCACAAAACATAACTTCCTGGCAAATGTTTGGTAAAATATTGAAGTTACCACTAGACGGCTGTGTAAACGATCCTTTAGTTAGATCAGCTGTTAAGTTCAAGCTAAAATTTACGTCAATCGACAGTTTATTTTAAATAAAATTACTTCTTTTCAAATGAAACGAGAATCTCCAACGATATTACATACAATTGTATGTAATATCGTTGAGAATCTCAATGCTTTTGTGTTTAATTAGGTATAAAATGAATTTATTTAAAAACAATAGAATTTGTAAATTCGAGTGTATTGGGTTTAAATAAAAATTATTTCAGTTTAAAATTAATTAATAAGTTTTAGCTTCGAAAGACCTCGGAAAATCTTTTTTTTTCGCAATTAGTGATGTAAAAGATAGGTATATATAAGGTCCTTCTGAAATAGTGCACATAATTTTAAGGGGTCAATGTACTCATGGATACAAACAACTTTTACTATGGTACCAACATTGAAATCGCGAAAAAAAAATCAGCTGTTCCATAGAAAGTTTTAAATAAAATCATAGCCTTCTTTATTTCCAAGCCGTGAACATAAGTTTGGCAACGTCTGTTACTGTCAGTTCGTGGTCATGTCGTCCGCCAGTCTCCATACTAAATGTATGGGAATATTTCAATTTTAAGAGGTCGATATTTTTTTTCATAGTAATCGTTTGAGATTTAAAATATGAAAATAATTTAGTTCTTTTATTGAAATGCTTTGTATATTAAACAATAAGAAAAATATCAATGTTAACCAGGAAAAAATGGCTGTCAAAGATGTCATCTTTTTTGTTGATTTTCTTCAGCAGGGAGTTGATTAACACGCCCTCTAGCAATAAATGATATATCATTAGAAAGGTCTTTTAAAGACAAATATTTGCTGTTAATATACTTTATATCAATTGTTAATACTTTTGGAGTTAAAGGTTATTAAAGTATAAAAGTGGTTTATTGTCTATGGGAGTTGATCTACCACACCTATAGAAATGAATCATATATCATAAGAAAGGTTTTTATATGACAAATATTTGCTGCAAACATACTTTCTATTAATTGTTAGTATTTTCGGAGTTTTAGGTCATTAATGTTAAAAAAATTGGTCAAGTTTAGAGCGTTATAACTCTCAAAGTACTAATAGTTGATGTTTATAGTAATACAATAAAGTGTTCTAAATTTAAATACCTTTCCAATGATGTAAGATTTATTGCTAGAGGAGGCTTAGATCAAAATGCTCATCGTACTAAAGGACCCCCGAAAAGTTCAAATAATTTGACTCAAACCTTATGTTCTAATAAATAAATAATAATAATAAATATAAAACTTTATTGAAATAGCCTTACATCACAATTTACAACTAGTTTAAACATAGATAATATAGGAAAAACAAATAATAAATATTTTTTAAAATAATTTTATACTATGTGCTTGACCACATGCGATGTTGCCGTTCTGCTCAACTTCAGGGCTTGGAAGATATAGAAGGCTATGATAAAATAGATCTAAAAGTATGGAACAGCAGATTTTTTTTTTGCTATTTCAATGTTGGTACCATAGTAAAAGTTGTTTGTATGCATGAGTACATTGACCCCTTAAAATTATGTGCACTATTTAAGAAGGACCTTATATAACGTGCATGAAATACTTAATGTAACTAACGTATTTAAATTGATAAGGATTAATATTGTTCCCGCCTAAATTAGCTACGTGATTAAAGGCCTACTCAACCCTGACCGGTATCCTCTTTGAATGCTCTAAGAAGGGTATCCTACCGCATCCCGATGGCGGCCGGTAACGGTATAGGTACCCGACCGATATCCCGACCGGTATTTTGTATGGCATCACCACAGCTGTTGCAGAAAACCTGTGAACGGCGCGTTACCCATCATCGGGATATCGTTACCCCACCAGTACCTATACCGGTCATCTAATTAAAGCTAATCTAAAAAGATAATATACCTAGGTAAGTAATATGCCATCGCATACTTTTTTGTTGATCTATAAAAGAGGAATATCCCACCATGCATTGTTTTCTTATATCTTAAAGTGTTAAATGCAGCGTTTTCGATGAAAGCTCCAGGTAGGTAGGTAGGCCAGCCGCAAAGTGTCATTCAACATTATATTTCGATCAATTTACACAAAACCATCACACAACCGCCCTCATGAATCAATCACTCTATCTATTGGTGAAAAGCGCATGAAAATCCGGTTTATCGCAAATCTTTCGCAAATGTAGGACTTTGTTTTATAAATAGTGATTTATAGGTAGGTAGGTACAGTTCAAATGCATGCTGTCATACATACATAATCATGTATTTAACAGCTTGTTTATGAGTACATGTGTATGATGTATGTTTTGTTGTTGTAAACCAAATAAAAAAAACTAATGATCTTAAGGATCAAGGACGTGTCGCGTCTGAATTCGGCCTTTTGTGATCGGTACAAGATCGGTATGAATATTTTGACAGGATAATCGGCGAATTTATTTACATACAATACAATGGAGTTTCTACGACATCGTTCTTTGTTCGAAGTGTTGGGAACAAACTTAATAATTATTTTAATGAAAAGATGACAATGTAAAACATCTTTTTCGCTCTAGCTTTGCAGGGGACTGCAATGCAAGATAATCTCTATAGTTTGGTAAGATTTCGACCTCAAAAAAACAAAAAAAAATTTTTGTAGGTACTTAGATAGGTAAATAAAATGAAAAATAGGCAAGTAAGAGTTAATTACCATTGAATAGTTAAAAAAATCATAGTAAGTACTTATGTTAGGTACCTGTTAAGTAATTTGTAAAAATGGCATATCCAAACAGAACAAGCTAACATTACTTTATAAACATCTAAGGTGAAAGTGACCTAAGGTATTACGAAAGTTTTCTACCGATGTGAATTATTGTTGTGTCTACTAAAATAGCCACTTAATTGTAAATGATCAGTTAAGTATAAATCAAAAACCTATAAATCTTTGTCAACAGACATTAACTAAAATAAAATAAAAAAACACTTTTCCTCAAATATTGCGATGAGACTTATCTTTGTACGTAAGCCCTTCAACTAATTTAACTTTTAATATTCATAATTATTAAATAATGCAAAGACATTTAATTTCATTTAAACATGTGCTTTCTGCCTACGAAGTGTAAAAATATATAGAAATTTGCGTACAATACATAAAAGGGAAGGGTGCCAACGTACCATTTTAATGCAAACTTGCGTTTATAAATAGTCCGGCAAAGTTGGCGCAGCTTTGTCTTCGTTCGAGATTTCTACATCACTCAACTTTTAAACTTTTACGCACTGTTATTAAAAGTTAATTTTATGTTTATCTGAAGACGATCGTATGAGTTTTGTTACGGTAATCAGTTGGCGCGACTGCTCACCACCGTTACGAGAGAGTACTGGACTGGCCAATGCGACTGCCAGATGTATAACATATGGTATTCGTCTTCGGAAATAACATGTGACTTTAAATCGATGTGCAAAAGTTGAATTTGCACTGAGGTTAGCTACGTTAGCTAGGTTGCCCGTACGTTAGCTAGGTTAACCGGCTTTTGCTGGTTTTTTAGTTTATTTTAGTAAGTTCCACAGGTGAGAAAGTTACCGACGCAGTGCGGCAAGCGGTCGCTGCGGGCGACCAATAGGGGTGGCCGGGTGGTGTATCGACACAACATTCAAGGGCGCTAAATTAAAGCTTTGCTTACAAACTTTTAATATCTGCCTTTTATGCCACAAAAAGCTGCAAATCAGACATTCACAATAGGTACGCAATTTTTCCGAAGGAAAAGCTTTGAGCTTTTTAACACGTTTTTATTAGGTTGCTTTCTCGTTTGTGTGTTTGTTTGTTTGTTTGTTTCTCCACAAAGTTTGCGAACGATTTTATACTAGCTTCCCGATGAGCTAGAGACTTGAAACTTTGAACATAGGTCAGAACTGGAAGGCAATGCGATATTATGGTGTCATCGAGCTGATCTGATGATGAAGCCGGAAGAAGGCCACAGGAACTCTATGATGAAACCATACATGCCCATCGTGTTTGGGCTCGTTAGAATCGTCTTGACGAGTACTCTAATGGGAGACGAGATCCAGGGTCTGATGATGAAGCCGAAAGGCCGTGCCATAGGAACTCAATATTGAAACCATGCAAGCCCATCAAATTTGGGCTCGTTTGAATCGTCTTGACGAGTTCTTTGTTGGAAAATAGTTTCCAGGGTGTGATGATGGAGCCGGAAGTAGGACACAGGAACTCTTTAATAAAACCACCCAACTAACAATTTTACGTCGTACAATGGTCGTACAAACGTTACCTTATTACCACTGGTCGCAAAAGATAGGTCACAATAACGTTATAATAACGTTTACTCAACGCGAAAAGGGCCCCATTTATACGACCAACATTGTTGTTTAATGGTAATACAAAAGTCACAAGATTACCACTTTCATCGTACAGTAGTCGCATTAAAACTTTACAACGACTCTTTCGTTATATTGTGGTCATACAGACGTTTTTGAATGACGAAAACGTTGTATATGAGTCAAGTAACAACACTTGTACGACTGATTTTTAATGTTCGTCAGTGACTCGTGTTTGTGCCCAACTAACAATTTATAGTCGTACAATCGTCGAACAAACGTTATCTTATTACCACTAGTCGCAAAAGCTAGGTCGCACTAACGTTATAATAACGTTTGCTCAACGCGAAAAGGGCCCCATTTATACGACCAACATTGTTGTTTAACGGTCATACAAAAGTCACAAGATGACTTTGTTAACGTCATTCAAAAGTCGTATGAACGTTATGGAATTACAGCTCATCATACAGTTGTCGCATCAAAACTTTACAACGACTCTCTCATCGTACAGTAGTCGCATCAAAACGTTACAACGACTCTTTCGTTATATTGTGGTCATACAGATGTTTTTGAATGACAAAAACGTTTTATTTGGGTCAAGTCACAACACCTGTATGACTGATTTTTAATGTTCGTTAGTGGCTCGTGTTTGTGGTTATGTTTCGAGATCTGAGTGCAAAATAAATCAATAAGTACAAGGATATAAAAGGTTAGTACTATTTAACTTTCATATTATCTTACTGTATGTCTCTCATACCGTTTAGTTCGACTGGGAATTAAAGTTTTATGATAATATACCTATGTAAATACTATTCATATTTTCATGCCCCTTCGTAGTTTTGCGTTTAACACATAATATTTTAATTCATAAAATTATGTTTGATTATAAAAATGTCAGCCATGTTAATTTTGTCGCACAATTATCTCTTTATGACGTTATAAAGACAAAAAGTCGTTCTGAGGTTATTTGGTGACCAAGTAAAGACATACAATACGCCATTGCCGCTAACTATTAGGGTTCTTTAAACAATTAAAAACCCTTTTTTGATTATGTCAATATTAACCAAAATAATTATTTTAAATTTTTTTTAGGCAAAAACTGTCATTGTATAAGTTCAGTGCAGATTATATTCAAGTACTTATCTAAATTTATCTGAAACATGATTAAAAGATTAAAGGATCTCTAAGGATTTTCTCGAATGTCCACGCGGGCGAAGTCGCGGGCGGAAGCTAGTACCTACTGGTAGGTAATACGTTACGAAGAAAGCTTACCATATGTTACCACAGCGGATCCACCAGGAACACTTTTAACAACGTCAACTGTAATCCAAATTAAATTCACTTTCATATAAGAACATAAATCATTTCAACATTTAGGTAGTTACCTACCTACTGATAAAAAAATTCAATATCGGAAAAAATCATAAACAATATTTTTTTATAGGTAGTAAATAAAATAAATATTGATACTGAACCTTCTTGTTGTTAATGTGTTGTACACTTTTCTTCTTCAACATTTATGACTAATGCCACAGTTGTTGGTGTTGTACTTTTTAATAACAGGAAATTTCGTTTTACTTTCCTTTCGAAAGCTCCACTACGTTTTTTTGTTTTCTCCACGAATTTTTTGCTTCCATTTTTCGTATTTGATTTATCATATGTTCCGTAAATATGGCGGCCAAGTCGTTTTAAAGTCACAACTTGACTCAAATGCGACTACAAGGTTTATTAAAGTCAGGGCATGGCATTAAATGGACATCACGTAATACAAAGGTTATATTTGAGTCGTAAAAAAACCACCAAGTCATATAAATGTCTCAAATTGACTGCTGTATAACAAAATAGTGATAGTTTTATAAACGTCACTGTAAAAACGTGTATACAACTGCCACATTATATAAAGGTCGTATATAGGTTTTTCAAACACCTAATTTGGTCAGTTGAAAACGTCTAACGGACTGTAACGTTAGTCGACCATAGTACGACTATTGCGTTGTCGTATAGACGTTTTAGCTAAAACGTTAATGTAACGTCGTATAGTTTAGTCTTACCGACGTTGCTATGACCAGTTTCTTATGACATATTCGTCGCACGATTAAAAAGTTTAATTTAAGACGTCTATACGACCTAGAAGTCATCTCATTACTATTATAAGACTGCTATCCAACTTAAAGTCGTAAAAGACAGAGCTTATATGACGTTTTTGCTTGTTGGGTGGTTATGTCTCGAGATCTGAGTGCAAAATAAAATCAATTACAAGGATATAAATGGTGATTATTAATTAAACTTTCATATCTTGCTAACTGTGTCTGTCTCTCATACCGTTTAGTTCGCCTGGGAATTAAAATTTTATGATAATATACCTATGTAAATACTATAAATATTTTCATGCCCCTTCGTAATTTAGCGTTTGAAACATAAAATTTGTATTAATAAAATTAAACTTAATTCTAAAAATATCAGCCATATTAATTTTGTCGCACACTAATCTCTATACGACGTTTTAAAGACAAAAAGTAATTTTAAGGTTATTTGAAGACCAAGTCAAGCCGCCATTTTGTTAAACGTCGCCGTCGTTTAAAAGTCGAACCTTGACTCAAATGCGACAACAAGTCGTACAGACGTTTTAGCTAAAACTTTAATATAACGTCGTATAGTTTAGTCGTGCCGACGTTACTATGACCAGTTTATTATGACATATTTGTCGCACGACTAAAAAGTTAAATTTAAGACGTCTATAGGACCTAGCAGTCATCTCATTACTATTATAAGACTGCTGTCCGACTTAAAGTCGTACAAGTCAGCACTTATACGACGTTTTTGCTTGTTGGGCATGCTACCCCATCGAGATTGGGCTCGTTTGAATCGTCTTGACGAGTAGTTTGATGGGAAATAGTGTCCGAGGATCTGATAATGGAGCCGGAGGAAAGCCATAGAAACTCTAGAATAAAACCATGCAACCCCATCGAGTTTGGGCTCGTTTGAATCGTCTTGACAAGTGCTCCGATAGGAGATGGTATATTTTTAGTCTTAGCTTGTTAACTAAAAAGCAGAAAATAATAATTTACTGAAAAAAAAACTTTTTTAAAAAACACGTTTTTAAAACGGACTAAATCATTACAAAAAAAAAATCGGGCTCAAAACATTAAAACGGACTAAAAAGTAAAAATAAATTCTTCTGTACATATTTACCTACAGAAATTTTAAACCTAAAAACGTGGGGCGCATGCTAAAGACAATATGGATGATAAATTTTACAAAATGCGCCCCACGTTTTTAGGTTTAAAATTTTTGTTTGACTATGGATCACTTCCGTGGTTCAGTTTATTTACACGACTGCCCAAAAAGGAGTGTATATGTGTTCAGGGTTCATGTATGTTTGTGGGTATGTGAGTTTATTTATTCCACCATAACTTCTAAATGGCCCAACGGATTTGAATGTATGGGGTATCGTTAGAATCCTTACATCATTCCGAGTGACACTGGCTATATTTTTTTGAAAAAAGTCAATATTGCGCTGAACGATGCCATTTTCAAGTGTGACAAAAAAAAATTAATTAAAAAGCCTTAATGAGTACATTTCAAAACTATATAATTTATCTCTAAAATGTGTGAATTAAAAATAAATAAATTAAAAAAATATTAAAAACACGACTGCCCTGCCAAAAACGAACTAAAAAGTTAATAAATAAAAAACAAGTGTCATTGCAGTCGGGGGACCTCTTTGATATTCCACAAAACGGTTCCCCGACTGCAATGACACTTGTTTTTTTAACTTTTTAGTTCGTTTTTGGCAGAGCAGTCGTGTTTTTAATATTTTTTAAATGACAAAATGTATTGTTTGTAACACCTGCACTGTAAATTGTTTTAGCTTAGAAACCAATCAATAAAAGTATTTTTTTTTTGTTACTTCGCCGCTATCTCCGAAGTTGGCCAAATGAAGGTAATATTTAAATATGTTTTATCCATTAAGGGAGAAGTTTCTTGCTTCATCAAGTCTCTTTGTCTCTGTTTTATTAACCGACTTCAAAAAAAGGAGGAGGTTCTCAATTCGATTGTATATTTTTTATCTTTGTTCGAGCATATCTTTGACATTTATGGACAGATTTTGATGATTCTTTTTTCTTTGATTGACTTTTCTTTCGAGATGGTCCTATTTTTTTTACAAATCGGTTTTGTAGTTAATCCTGAAAATACTAATATGATTTTGCGTTAATTACCGTGACGACTTTGTTAATTTATGAACCGAATAAGATGTTTTTTTTGGAAAAGGTAGTTATACCTTCAGTGTAGTCCTTTTAATTTCATTGACATTGGACCTTGGACTTCGAAGGTATCCAAGGGAACTCCTCAAACTCAAATAGGAAATGTATAGTGATCGAGATATTGGTAGATGTATGACAATCTAAAATAAACCGAGCTATGGTCTGCGACGTTCAGAGGGCCTAGTGCGAGTTGCTGTTTTCACTTTTCGCTATCGAAAACTATAGAACTAGCTTTTCGCTAAGTGAAAAATGAAAACATCAACTCACACTAGGCCTCCTGGAAAAGACTTGGACTACGAACGCACAACAACTACTAAAAACAAACAGCGTGAATTTGGAAATTGTATGGGCATTTTGAAATACATTCAGTTAAAAAATATTACATTTTATTTTCATGTTTTTGAAGGAGGTTTTTCTTTTTTTTAAAAGGTTTTTTAAAAAAGCAAATCGATGTAACCTTCCTAATTTTAGAAAAAACGTAGGCGCTTGAATTATTGAACTTTTCACATAAGTAAGTAAATACCTAACAAACACACGTATATTAAAATATAATAATTGTTATTCAAACTCAAAAGCGTCTCACATACCTAGTTCAAAGAAAAGGTCACGGCCTAAAACCTGTTAACAATTCGCCGAAAATTTACTCCCACCGGTTAATGTGTTTTGACCGTATCTAAACAAGATTAGGAGACAATAATAACTAAGTACCTATCAAGAAAAACCGTCTCTAATTTAAATGTGCTCAGCTAATTATAGATCCTACGTAAATGACAGTAAATGTTACCTACCTAATTTGAGACACCACTGTTCATTGCCACTGTTCAGTGCCATTCATAAAACTTGCCAGTTTTCTGAATGGCTATCAATGCATCTCTTTTATTTGCTATGCAGCGAGAAAGAGATGTAAGTAACTATAGCAAGTCATAAACCTGGCAAGATTTAAGAGGTTATAATACAAACATTTTAGGGTTTCATTTGCCTGCCCTGCCTACCTGAGTACTCTTCGAAGCTTAGTAATAGTACATTATGATATAAGTGCGGTATAAATCGCACGTATGTCATACGACGTTTTATAACATATGTGCAAGGAAATAAATATATATAAAACCTGGACTTTTTTAAACGAATAAATTTTTAATCACTTGTTAAAGTAGCTTGTTATAAAAAAATTTACAATTATGAAGAAGTATGCAAGTGCGCACACTAGAACGATTCGGTGTCGGCCGATAAATAAGTTGGATGCGCTTCCCGACTAAACTGTCGGCAAACTATCGGCCGACTGGTTAAAGCTCGTTCGGTTAGATAGTGTCGGTACACCCCCAAGCAAATGTGTTCAGAGACTAGCATACCGGCAAGTTTTTGGTAATGTTAGTGATAACGGTAAACAATATCGGTATCGATAATTATTTAAGTTGTACCATAGTGTGCAGGCGGGGGGAGGAGGGGGGGTCGTGTTTTTAGATAACGGTGTCCGTCTCTACTTGTGTTTATTGTAATAAAATACGAATACAAATAATACACACAAGCGAGTTGGAAAAAGAATTTTAATGAAAAATTAAATAAAAAAAATTAGACTACCTACTATTCTTCATCACTTGAAGTGTCGGAGTCATTATCACCTGTATTTATAATAATAGATCCAACATCATCATGTTCCGAATCCATACAAAACATTTCGACTTTCTTCTTTAATTGCGTGATCTACACATCTTTTGTGTTTATATGTTTTAAAAAACACCTGTCTTTTTATGTTGGTTAACTTAAAGTTTCATCTTGAGGCACTTCACTGACCTCCCAAAGGCGAAAAAACATTTTTAGTATACGTAGCAGAGTCAACCAACAACCTTTCACTACGGCGGCGCGGCGCTTCGATGTTAACTGCCAAAATCCAAATTCACTTGCGGGTGTACGCCGCACGCGGTATCCTTTGTTTATGCGGCGGCATCCTTTGACAAGAAGCGGCACGTGCAAAGGCGGCGCGATAAAAGGGCGACACTATGTAAGCGAATGCGCTTTAATCAGTATTGGCTCATATCCACGCGCGCACACACGACGATTGTTTAGTCGGCCGGCCCGGCCGATAGTTCATTTCGCTTCAAGTTTTGGCGCCGGACAGTCGAGGGTTTATTAATAATGGCATCGCTAATGGGGAATGTCCGAAAAAAATCAAATTTGCTGAATATTTTTCTATAGGTAGGAATAAGGTCCCTTAGTAATAGAATAAATTTTCATAATTTTCGGTTTCGTGAAAAAATTTCAAAAAATCAAAGTCTCTTCGACTTCACAAATGTATGAAAGTAACAGCAGAATGGAGATTGTACCTTTGCCAACACCTGCCACAACCACAACATGGTATTAAAAAAAAGTTTCAAGACAAAATGTCAAAACTTTTTTTTTTAAATACGTGTTGTGTTTGTGGCAGTTAGCGGCAAAGGTATAATCTCCATTCTGCTGTTACTTTCATACATTTGTGAAGTCGAAGAGACTTTGATTTTTAAAAACTTTTTTACCCAACCGAAAATTCTGAAACTTTTTTCTATTACTAAGGGACCTTATTCCTACCCATAGAAAAATATTCAGCCAATTTGATTTTTTTCGGACATTCCCCATTGTAGGAAAGACGTCTTAAATTTTATCGAGGGAATAGAAAAAATAATAATTACTCTCTCTCTATTTAAGAAAAAATTTAAAGCTTATTTTGACGTCAATATAAAAAAAAAACTCTGGGAGGAAGTTTGTGAAATGATTGTTCCAGATTGGAATCAGCTTAGTGCCGGGACAAAACAAAACAAGGTAGGTAAGTATAATATGTAACGATACATTTTCATTTATTACAAGTTCATTCGCTCAATAGTGTATGCCTAGCGCTTCGCGTATCGTCCACCAGTATACAACTTAATGAATTAACGCAAAATGAGAAAAAGAAAACCGTTTCTTCGGACCATCAAACTGAACAACTTTTACTATGGGACTAACTCCTCTGAAATCGCGAAAAAAAATCAGCTGTTTCATACAAAAATTAATAATTAAAATATAAAAATGTATGAAGCAGCTGACTATTTTGTGATTTCAGACTTTCCAACTTTATTGCATCAAATTTCGCGTAATAACGATCGACGAACTGAGTGGTGCAATGTTTCAATATTCCAGTCTACCACGCAAGGAATTGAACCTGCCTGAACCGGCCGGGCAGAAATTGAAGTAATGAATTTTAATTTGGCTTATGTAATGATCACCATACTAACCTAACCTAACCTAACCCAGAATCAGTCAATGCTCACCAAATCTTTTTGGGTGGTTTAGGATTTGCTAAAGTATTAATTCATATCATTCCCTTTTAATTACCTACCTAGTAAAAAATCTGTTGTATAGCATCCATATTCTATGTAGGTAGGTATGTAGTGTTAGCTTAGCCATGTATGTAAAATCAAATATTCAGCTTCAGAAGGCTGAACTGACTTGGATTTTTTTTTTTCGGATGATCGAGTAATTTGGAATGCACCATGTAAAATTTTCCATTCAATAAATCTATGACTGAGGATTGGATGCACCCAATATTCTCTTCTCCATAGTATGAGAGCAATAATAACCTTTCTAGACAAAAGTAAATTAATTTTCATTGTGCGACCGTTCTCTTCAAAACTCAGTTATTAATTAGGTACGTGAGGTGATTTTGCCGATTTTTCGACCTCCCCAATTTTTATCTGCACCAATTTTTTTTTACAAAAACTACGTGATGATGATGTCCTCCTCGACGTGTCCGTCGACGGCGACACACTGGCTATTTCCTATCATGAGCCCGCATGTGACTTGCGAAGCCAAACTTAGTCTTGAAGCAACGGTCGCAGCTCTCGCAGTATAGTTGCCCAGTTGCGTTGTAAGTGTAGTTATAAGTTGGCTTCGGTCGGGTCTTTTTAAGTTGTCGTTTTGCATCCAGATGTTCGAGACGCAGTTCTTCGAAATTTTTCACACCTTCATTGACGCTTCTACGCCACTCAGACCGTTTTAAAGCGAGATGTTCCCAATCATTTGGCGAGATGTTGCACGCTGATAAGTTCCTTTTTAGAACATCTTTGTAACGGAGATATTGTCCGCCAGCATTACGTTTGCCTAATTGTAGCTCGGCATAGAAAGTTGATTTTGGAAGTCTGGTGTCGTCCATGCGCACAAGGTGTCCACACCAACGAAGCTGTCCTGTCATAAGTAGCGCCTCGATACCTTTCATACTGGTTCTGCGCAAAATTTCAGTATTCGAAATACGATCCTGCCACTTAATACGCAGAATTGAACGCAAGTTCTTCATATGGAAAGCATCCAAGCGCTTAATATCGGTTTTATACATAACCCATGTTTCAGAGGCGTATAAAAGTATAGGCAAGATAACTGCACAGTATACACCTAGCTTGGTCTTTAATTTCAGATCATGGGATTTCCAAACTCTTTGATTTAATCTTCCAAAAGCAGCCGCAGCCCTCGCTATTCTGGTAGAAATCTCAGTATCTAGTCTATTGTTATTCTGCAACATACAACCCAGATAACGAAAGGTCTTTACCTCTTCTAGGTTTTTACTACCAAGATTTACGGCGGCGTCACACGCAGATGAGGCCCTGACAGGCTGTTTTAAGATCTGGGTTTTTGACACATTAATTACCAGCCCAAATCTACAGCAAGAGGAATTGAGATGATCCAGAAAGAGCTGCAAGCCGTTCATGGTGTCCGCCATAATACAAACGTCATCAGCATAAAGAATATCCAGTACCGTAATTTGGTGAACGCTTCGTTTTGCTCGAAAGCGAGAAAGGTCAAACACGCCCCTGTCCGTTCTTACATTTAGTGTAATGCCATCATGACAGTGTTGGAGAGCATCATTCATAACGGCAGAAAAATATATAGCAAAGAGTGTGGGAGCCATAACACATCCTTGTTTTACTCCACTCGTCACTGGAAATGCACTGGTAAACGAGTTGTCATGTTGGACCCTTGCAGTCATGCCAACGTGAAATTGCTTAATTAGCTCTACAAACTTGGCAGGGCACCCAACTTTTTCCAGAATGATCCAAAGTGCATCCCTAGGCACCCGATCGAAGGCTTTTTCCAGGTCGATGAAGCACATGAAGAGATCACGGTTTTGTTCTATACTCTTTTCTTGGAGATGTTTTACTACAAAGATCGCGTCCACAGTACCTCTGTTTGGCCGAAAGCCACATTGTGTTTCCGGTAAAACTTGTTCTGCAAGCCCACTGAGCCGTTTATTAATAATGTGAGCGAGGATTTTACCAGCTGTACTTAGTAGTGATATACCCCTATAGGAACTACAGTCGGAGCGATCGCCCTTGCCTTTATAAAGTTTGCATAGAGTGGCATCTTTCCAGGCCTGAGGTATAACTTTTGTCTCCCACACATGAAGAATAAGGTCAAATAACCTGCCCTTAATGTTTGGGCCGCCATATTTAAAAATTTCAGCAGGAAGATTGTCTGATCCAGGTGCTTTTCCATTCTTTAAAGCCAGTATGGCACGGCAAAATTCGTCATAACTGGGAGGCCGCTCCAACTCGCATGCTACGGGATGGCTACTGAGTGAATTACTAATATACGTGAGATCAGCTTCTTGACTGGGCGGATTCAAAACATCAGTAAAGTGTTCAGCCCATCTTTCCAGAACTTCCTTTGGGTCCGTCAGACGCTGCATATGATCTCGCGTATATAGGGGAGCTATGACCCTACGTGATGGACCAAAAACGGAACGAAGACTTTCGTAAAAAGCACCAATTTGGTGGGTATCAGCAAGCATTTGCAGTTCATTTGATTTCAGGCACCACCAACGATCTTTGAGTTCACGTGTTTTAAATTTCAGTTCCTGACTTATCCGCCTACGAGCACCCACATCAGTTTCATTTCTCAGAGCCTTTCTCGCCTCCTCGAAGAGTCGTCGCAAAGTTTCATCGGAGTCGTCGAACCAGTCTTTATTTGTCTTTGTTGGTTTACCGATAACACTTTTGGCCGCATCTTGCAGGGAATCTGCGTAAATACGCCATTTATCGTCAACTGAGGCATTTTCTGAGCCTGGGTTAGCTGAATAGGACCCCAATTTGGCGTTGAACTCAGCTCTGATGTCTTCACTATTGATCAGTTTATTGACGGCCAGTTTAGGTGGAACTATATGATTAGCTCTACGTTTTGGTTTTAGCAGAAGTTTCATTTTAGATCTGATCAGACGATGGTCAGTCCAACCCTCAGCACCACGCATGGCTCGCGTTATCATAACGTCTTTAAGATCTCTCCTACGGACAATAATGTAATCAAGCAGATGCCAGTGCTTGGAGCGAGGGTGCATCCAAGAAGTTTTGTACTTATCAGGAAGTCTAAAAAAGGTGTTAGTAATGCTTAAGTTGAATTCTGCACATAACGTAAGAAGCGCGTGACCATTATCATTACATTTTCCGACTCCATGCCGACCCAGAACATCATTCCAAGCTTCGCAGTCAGTTCCGACGCGTGCATTAAAATCTCCCAACAGGATTAGTTTGTCGCACGATGGAACAGTTAGTAGGACTGCTCGAAGTTCATCATAAAACTTTAGTCTGTCTTCATCGGAGGATGTGAGTGTAGGGGCATATATGTTTACAAGATGTAGATATTTATCAACGCCAATATGAATGCGAAGTGTTATTATGCGGTCATTAATACCTTTAGGGATCTCTATTAGAGATTTTGCAATCGAGTTTTTTATTGCGAAGCCTACACCACTAGAAGATATTTCGGTTGCAGGTTTTCCGGCCCAGTAATACGTATAACCGACTAGCTCCTCTCTAATTTCTCCAGATTCAGCCAGGTGAGTTTCGCTTATTCCAGCAATATCAATATTATAACGGGACAGTTCACGCGCAATCACTGCGGTTTTCCTCTCTGGACACAAGTTGTTGCCGCTGTCCAACAAAGTTCTCACATTCCATGTCGCAATTATCAAAGGTTGTATTCTACATATTTTTCGTTTCTTTCGACCGCAAGTGTTGGTGCCCAGGAGGCCGCGGTTAGCCACTGGGTTAAGGTGAGATGGACTATTTTTAGGCCACCTTTTCTAGGCCCCTCCCCTGATTGGGGAAAGCAGAGCGATCCTAAATAGGGCTGCTTTGTCACTGGACGTGCTGCCGAACCTGTCATCCCATCTCAGCCGATTTCAGGAGCGACCACTCTCGTCCAGCCGCCTACGTGCAGAGAATCAGCTAGCAGCAAGACTCACCAAGGCCTCGCTACTCCCACCAATACTCCATCGCCGCAGGACTTTGATCCTGTATCCAGTAGACGTGCCAGATATGTCATCAGCGCGTGAATATATTTTAGTGGATGAGCAGTTGCGCAGTTGCAAATCCACTCTCTCGTTCCACGTCCTCGATGGCCAATGGATCGGAGACCGATACGATTCGCCAAGGTTGCAGAATGCAGCGACTGACCGCACATCATTATGAAGATCCTGATATGCGCCCTTGAAAGTACGTCGCAGGTACCTTGCTGCATCGCCACAGAAGCCGAGAACAGTGCCTATCGACGGTGTTCGCCTTCCATACCGATGAAGTCTTCGTGTACTAAGCAGGGGATCGCCTGTCATAGCCACGTCCGCAAGATAGCGTGCATGGCCCCCTTCACCAGGTTTAGCCCGCAGGTCGACGCGGTTTACCGGGGTGTGGCCGCTGCGTACACGACAGCTACTTGGAGCCACTGGTGAAGAGATTTAGGAGTGCCTGTAGACCAGGCAGCAACTACCACTTACACAGATGTAAGCCGACCGACAGTCCTGTAAAGGTACTACTACTAGACACCCCCTACACCCCAACACAAAAAACAAAAACTACGTAAGTAAGTACCGACGTGTAGGTAGTGTAACGGTTTAAACTTTTTCTTTCTTAATCAGTTAACTCATAAATGGTTACATTACATAATAAATCAAAAATTTTACAAAAACTCCATTTACAATACAAATACATAATACAATAACACTTTAACTACTTGAAGACTAAATAAAACTTAATTACAAAACATATCTACTTAAATCTAAATAACAATATAAATATATATATTTAAAAATAATTAAATTGACAAGCAAACCCGAAGCGCATCGCTTGTTTTGTTCGTGCGCTTGAATCAACCAGCCGGCGGCGCGGCGGCGCGGTTTGAAGGTCATGCGCGCTGGATCGCCGCATTCGCCGCCGCGCCTCGTCACTCGTTCTATAGCACCGGCTCGACACACATAGGTACTAATTGTGTTCTGTTAATATAAAAGTAAATTCCCCGTATTGGGTAAGTGTTGCAAACTGATACTCGCTTTTAGCTGTAGTTAAAATGTGAAAATCATCCGCTGTCGTGAAGGTCACCTTTAAAATTTAACGACTTTTTATATTTGTTTTATTCTTACTATTTTGAATAAGTTTTAGTATTTATTTCTATAAGCCTCTGAAGGTGGTTTTCATTGATTTTAGTCTAAGTAAAATCATAGTTTAGTGTCGGTTAATACCTACTATTGGGGCCGATGTAGATTTTAAACTATAGGTCAACGATATGTCAAATTGACATATCGTTGCTATAGGTAGTGTCGGTAAGTATTTGTTGGCGATTATCCTGCTCAACGTTATCATTGTAATACCTATTTAACTTTTGAAGTATTTTTGTTAAAATTGTAATATTTTGTTTGTTTGTTGAAGTTTTTTTTTGTTTGTTTGAAGAAGTTTGTTGAAGGAGGGTTTTAATAATAGTGATTACGACTATCGATTGTTAAATGAAATTTTTGTTCGCACTCAGGGCGACCAAGAAAATATCACAATCTATATTTCCATTATGCACGGCATGTTTTCAAGACTAGCTAAATCCTTGTCTGAAGAAGAGAAATTAGACATTATAATGCACAACATTGGACCTTGTTATGCCAATACCTTAGCAGCTTCACCTTGATGAGCTAAAGACGATTTGTAGGAACTATAAAAGCGTTATATCCAGATCTTCCCATTTCCACGAACCAGCAAGAGCGAATAGCTCTGCTGTTGGTCCTGAATTGCTTATAAGAATAAAACTTCATTCTCTTCTAGATCTGAACAACAGGTAAACTATACGAGATACAACACTAATAAGGAAAAAATACACCTAGAAATAATTACACTAATGGCAGTTATTCTTACAAACCTAACCCTACAAATAACAATTACAATACTAACTTACCTAATACTAATATGTTATATACGTTGATGACGTTATAATTATCTCGGATTCCTTTGAAAATCATATAACACTTCTAAAACGGGTCTTGGAAAAACTTCAGATGGCAAAGGAGATGTCCCAGTGTTGCCCCAGTTTCATTTTATTTAATTACTTTCATCATTAAAAAATGCTAATTACATTTTATTTAGGTATAATATTAGTCAAGAATTGTTTTATACTTAGAAAAACAATTACAAAAACATTAAGTTGTTTTCTGAAGTATTTTGTGAAAAAAATGTAAGTAAATAGTACTCTAATGATAAAAAATTGTGATTTAAAACTTAGAAATCCCACTTTTTAATGCAGAAAATAATTATCAATCTGATTCTAGAGTAAAATACCTACTCTGACATACTACTTTAATTAAGACGCGATAGACTTTAATTTTTTGAGAATGGTGGGGCAAATGACATATGTGCGATAGGACATGTCTTTTAACCATCAATATGGCGAAGAGTCAGTTTTTCCGTAACCAATTAAAATATCTAGGCTATATAGTTGACGTTAATGGCTTACACGCTGATCCCGAAAAGGTGCAAAGTATTACAAATTACCCCTACTAATCGTAAAGAAGTGCGGCGTTTTATTGGAACTGCGTCATGGTACCGCAGAGTTATTCCTAATTTAAGTACCATTTCAGCTCTCCTTATAAACTTACATCACAACGTAAAAGCGCTCCACCTTTCATTTGGTCACTGCAAACCGATGAAGCTTTTCAAAAACTTAAAAACTGTTTAGCCTCGGCACCTATACTTTCGTGTCCGGATTATTCTAAACCCTTTATAGTACACACTGACGCGAGTGACTATGGATTAGGCGCAGTTCTAACTCAAAAGATAAACGGCATGGAAAAAGTAATGAAAATAAAATAAAAAGCTTAGGTACATGCGTAAATTCTTAACTCAAGAGGAGCGTAATTATGGTGCTACTGAACGCGAAGCTCTACCAGTCCTTGTAGCAATCAAACACTGGCGATGTTACTTAGAGAATGGGCTGATAGTCTATACTGACCATTCTTCGTTAAAATGGTTTTTAAATCTTAATAATCCTAGTGGAAGGCTTGTTTGCTGGGGTATTCGTGTTTTAACTTTCATTTTCGAAATAAGACACCGAAAAAGGGCTGAGAACATTGTTCCAGACAGTTTATCTCGTTCTGTACCTATACCGGTAGTAGCAACTATTAATGTTAATGTAACGTCAAACCAACGTTATGAGTGGTATTTAAATTTGTTCAACGGATGTTTGAATTCTCCAACATCATCGTCTACATGATGGTAAGCCGTACGTACCGATTTATGAAAAGCCTCATCCACTTACCAGAGAGTTTAAATGGAAAGAAGTCATTTCTTTCGAATATCGTCAAGATATCATATCAAAAAATCACTGCGATGTTACAGCCGGTCGGTATATTTAAAACTTACAAACGCTTATCATTATAATATTTTTGGCCTAGTATGCACTATGATGTGGCGAAATTCGTGAAGAACTGGGATACATTCATATCTTATAAGAATCCAAACCACGCTCCTCTAGGAACAATGGGTTGACCGAAAGAATTTTGCCGTCCCTTTCAAATGTTAAGTTTAGATTTAGTAGGACCTTTACCTTCTTCAAGGAAACAAAATAACTATTTAGTAGTAGTCACTTGCTGTTTCTCAAAATACTGTCTAATTTTTCCCATACGTCGTGCTACTGCTGATGTAATCGTTAAAATACTAGAAGAACAAGTATTCCTAGTACATGGGATACGTAGTACGCTGTTAATGGATAATGGTAGGCAGTTCAACAGCAATACTATGAAAGGACTTTTTGCTGCATATAACATTCCTAATATTTTCTATACTTCTTTTTACACTCCGCAAATAAATTTTGTTGAACGCCTATTTAAAACTAATATCACCGCTAATTCTACGTTAATTGAAAACGATCACAGGTCTTGGGACACTTTTGTACCAAAAATCCAATTTGCCTCAAATAGCGCAGTTTATGAAGTGACAGGTTACACGCCATCGTTTTTAGTATTCGGACGAGAACTCATCCCTTGTGGTTCCCACTATGTTGACGCTGATATCGAAGACCACTTAATCTTCTCACCTAGCATTCGATAAGGTTCAGCTCTTCCCTTAGAAAGGCACATTCAAGAAATAGTAACAACTATAACCTTAGAAAGAAAAACGTGGAATTTAATATAGGTGACGTTGTTTGGAAACGTACCTTTTACCAAAGTGACAAAGATAGTAAATACTCAAAGAAACTAGCACCTACATTTATTAAATGTCGTATCACAGGAAAAAGGTCTAGGTTGGTCTATGAACTCGAAGATATATCGGGAAACAGCCTTTCTATTGTCTTATTTCAAAATCTATCGCAATCGCTTTCAGCATGTAACACATTGAAGCTTCTTTTTGCACAAATAAAGACTTACAAAAGAAATTCAGCAATGTGTCACATCCATATGTCAAACGAAAGCGATTGCGATAGATTTTTAAATTAGACAATTAGCCCCCTGGTTTAAACTAAATTAGCGTTATTGTAAGTAAGAAGGAAGCTAAGTAATTTTATAAGTAAAATCCTAACCTAAAAAGGGGGGTATATAACGGTTTATCCTTTTTTTTATCTAAATCAGCTAACTCATAATATGGTTACATAATAAATCAAATATTTTACACAAACTTAAAATCTATTTACAATACAACTACATAATACAATAACACTATAACTACTTGAAGATTAAATAAAACTTAATTACAAAACGTATCTACTTAAATCTAAATAACAATAAAAATATATTGATCAAAATAATTAAATTGACAAGCAAACCCGAAGCGCATTGCTTGTTGTCTAATTCTTTTGTTCGTGAATTGCTTAAATAGCAGCCGGCGGTTTGAAGGTCATGTGCGCTGGATCGCCGCCGCGCCGCGTCACCCGTTCCATAGCACCAGCTCGACAACACGGTCTTATGTATTCTGTGACACGGTACCAATTTGTCCTGTACCACAGAATACATAATAGTACAAGTCCTGTACGCTCACCGCTCGAGGTTCTTTAAATGCTTATTTAACCCTTTATTTCGCAACGTGTTTGAGCTCTAGACAAAAAAATATTATGCAAAAACTTTTTTTTTATAAATAACATAACTACAGGGTAATTAGGAAGTAATAGAAAAAAATTAGGTGAGATAATTATGAATTATTCTTTTTGAATACACAGTTTTCAGCCACTTTTTTTTGTCCAAAAATTTAGGCGCGCACGCTCACCCTCGCGCAATCGACGTGAGTGAGGGAAGGCGGGTGGCGGGACGGGGGCTCGCGCGGGTCAACCGACCGTGCGATGCGCAAACAGTGACAACAATTTCAATTTGTGTAGGGAAAAGTTTGGGGTAAAAAAAAATTAAAAAAAAACACAAATTTACTGTAGTGCTGTTATAGAATGACCTGACAACAATTGAAAAGGGGTCCAAAAAATGACCCTGTAAGTATATTATTAAGAATGCTATTGGAATCTAGTGAAAAAACAATAAAACCACTCCTGTCCACTGTATCTCACTAAATTGCAAAATAGTGCCGTCAGGTCTCATAGAGCTGTCAGACGGTATTTTTATTCATAACTAGTTTCTGTCCGTGACTTCGTCCGCGTGCATATTAGATAAACTCCTTAGGGAACCGTCAACCAGGATCCGACCAGCCGTTTTACGCGATTAGGTGGGTCCCCACCACCAAGCGCGCAGCCTCGCGAGGCAAAACTTTTTCTACGTGTGGCGGGCCTCGCACGAGGCTGCACGCTTAGTGGGGACCCACCTAATCGCGTAATGATCGCTGGACGGATCCTGGTTGAAGGTTCCCTAAGGATTTTCTCTAATATCCACGCAGACGAAATCGCAGGCGGAAGTTAGTTTATTACAGTAATCAGAATTGGGTCGAGAGATATTAGTAGTATCCCGTTCCCGTTTCTACCCTTTCCGGTTCCTATTCCTATTTGGTCCCGTTCCTGTTCCTGGTTTCCATTCCCGTTCGCGTGCGCTTTCGCTTTTGCGATCGCATTCGCGTTCCCGTTCCCGTTCCCGTCCCCCGGGGCTGAAATATGTCCACCGTGTTGAACTTCAAATTAAATGTCATTTTTGCATACCTCATCCCATAAAACCTCAAAAACGACATCCACATCGATTTTTATGTTTATTTACCCTATTCAACTCCCAAGGGGTTAATATTCAAAATCACAAAATGTATGTTTGCCTATTTATTTTTAGACATGCTCATTTAAACGAAGTTTAAAGTTGTAATGTCTATTTTATAACATTTTTGATACCAAATTTGAACCCCATTTTCACCCCTTCAGGAGTTAAATCATGTTTATCGTGTTGGACTTCAAAATAAATGTCATTTTCGCAATCGTCATCCCAGAAAACCCCAAAAACGACATCCATATCTATTTTAGGTTTATTTACCCCATTTCATTCCCATAGGGTTTCAAATACTACCAATAACAATATACGTTGCGTTGTATTTCCATCCATAAGCCTAAATTATACATTTGGCGATTTTTACTTCGAAAATTAATTATTTTCTTCTATACACAACTTCATCTCCCTTTTCACCCCTTGGGGGATATCAGCGGACAGTAGCAAGTTATGTGTTACATCATTTCCACGCATTTTGTTCTTTAAGATAATCGTCTACTTTATAATAACCTTTACCCATGAGCGTTTTTTAACATGGTTTTTAAATTCATGCAAAGGGAGATCAATCACTTGTTGTGGAACTTTATTAATAAAGGCTATGTTATGTGTGAAACGGCATGTAAACGGGAGGTTACTACCTGGCTGCTTTCGTTAAACTATGATGAGACTGAATTACTGTTTGTCCATTGACAGGTAATTGCCAGATTTTGAATAGGTACTTATATAATTTACACTATGAAAATACATATCAACTACGGAACCCTCCTGCACTTGGCCGGTCTTTTTTTGGAAAAATTGATTTCAGTAGCATGTAGCATTTTTTAGAATATTTTGATACCATAAACAAGAAATTGCAAAAAGTGTCAGTAACATAGTTTTTGTAAAAAATCCTTCATTTGAATTTATAAGAAAATAAAATAAAATTATTTTAGTGAGTTTTTTTAAACATTGGGTTGCCGTACTAGAGAAATATAGCTACCATTTATATTTATACAAAAAAAAATTTTGGTGGTTTTTGCTTAGGAATTTTCTTAATGAGAGCTTTTCAAAATAACAAAAAAACTGTAGACTCGATAGATGGCGTTTATGAAAACGTATGTGTTTTGTTTACTAAGCTTCGAAGAGTACTCATGTAGGCAGGCAGATGTAAATGTAATCCTAAAATGAATAGAATAGAAATAGAATAGAAATTGATTTATTTAGCGGCACAAAATACATGGGTACATGCTTAAATAAAATAGGTACAGAATGTGACACTAAAAAGGCAACCTACTCAGCATGTGTCGGGTGTCGCAGACATTCCGACGCTGATCTTCCGTGTTTGCCTAGGTATCTTTCTTTGAGAGCACCACTATGATTACCATTAAGAGTCTCGAATGGGTGGTAGGTAATTATAGACAATTCAAAAGCACTTAATTTTTAGGTTATATCAAGGGAATTTTCAATCTCAATGACGTGCCATCAACCGCACACTGGGACAAATATTATATACTATAGAACAGAACACATACATCCATACGTATAATACCGACACTAGCACAGTGATTGTTTTACTTATAAATTTATCGTTTTTGTAATTCAAGTAAGTATTTTTTAAAATTATGTTTAAAAGTCGCAATACTACAGCAGTTTCTTAATGGAGGAGGTATATTATTCCAGCATTTCGTGGCAGAGTATCGAAAACTGCCGCGAAATGCAGCTGTGCAATGAGTGGGACACAACAAACGTGAGGCGATTCGGACATTACGATCGGAAAATGAAAGTTTATTATACAAGTAACCTGGGCTATGTGCCTTAACAATGCCAAACAATAGACACGCAAAATGAAAAGATCGTCTTGATGCCATATTCATAAGATTACCTTTATTTAAGTATGGGGTAATATGAGCTCTACGGGGAATGCAAAAACAGAATCGGGCACAGGCATTCTGGACGCGCTGTATAAGCTTTTTTGTGTAATCAAAGAGACGTTCGCCAATGACTACGTCCGCGTAATTCAGTTTTGACAGTATTAAAGCCTCACATAGCTTGACTCGTGTGTCAGTGTCTAAATAGTTGCGTACTTGGTACAACACTTTGAGTCTGTAAAAGCATGACTTCACAGTCTGGACAACATGATTGTGAAACCTTAGCCCGTTATCAACGAGAATCCCCAGACTTCGGGCTTCCATTACTTGCTCAATATCTATTTCTCCAATTTTGACAACGGGCTGGTAAGTATTAATTTTTGTAATCTGCGCGGGAGATCCCAGTAAAATAAATTTAGACTTATGCGGATTTAGAACTACACAATTTTTATTTGCCCAGCTATTTATACGATTCAGGTCTTCATTTATTTCAGATATGGCAGTTGACGTATCTTGAGGCATAAAAGATAAATAAACCTGCGCCCGCTGCATGGCACAATCGATAAACTGTTTATCAAGTTTTTATCATGTTATGAAACCCGACAAAATTATGACACAGTGAATGGATCATTCGATAAATTATATTATCTATATCACGATGAAATGTCAAGTGCGACTAATTATCGCGCACTGCGTGCATGATCACCAAAAGATCATAATGAGCCGCCATCTTGCACAGTTTAATTAGCGCATTTTGACAGGTTGAAGTCGATAAATAGTCTACTACTCAAAGGTGGTCGACAAAAGAGCGCGACACGCGCGCAGTACAGTATGCGCGCGTATAGTGCGATCCTTTTCTAAAACTTATATAAAAAGCCAAAATAACGAATTTAAAACACACTGAATGAATGATTTCTGTAGACGTGATCAAATTCTTTATAGAAGGACGAACTTTATCGTCCTGTCAAATATGTTTCGACGCTGTTTAATACATATTTTAGTCATATCGAGGTCGATATGATATACGAACCCATGCCGCGGGCGCTGGAGATCATCTGCATAAACATGGTAATTACATTTTTTTATGCAAGTAATCAAATCTGCACTGTACAAATTAAAAAGAATTGGGCCCAATGTTTCTCTTTGGGCAGATGTCAGCCAGCGAGCGCTTACTTGCCTCTTTGGTACAGGCCGTTTATTTTTAAAAGCCAATTTTAACACTTCTTTTTTCATCAACGCCATCTAGTGAAGCAAATAGTTAATATTTTTATTTTTTTAATTTGTCACTTTGAAAAGCCCTCATTGGATGTTGCCATTGCCAGCGAAGTGTTGTAGCGTCAAAATCGCGCAAAAAATTGCTCGCTCGCTGGGTCTAGTCACTGACCCCATATAAACTAGCCCTTCCTCTATCCTGACATAATAGTACCAAATTTATTTCAGGCATCAGATGAGCACTTTAACTCGTCTGCCTACAAGCACTACTGTAGGCTCCCATGAGGTGTGAAGAAGCCACCACATCAATAAGTGTACCCGGGTGATGCAGTAGCGGTCCACAATGCTCTCGGTCGTCTCTGGCCTGCCCGGCCTGCTGGCGGTGGTGTACGGCTATGTCATTGTCTACACACAGGAAACACCACATTCGGTATGTATGAAGTTGTTGTCATGGGCAGGGGTATTTAGAGTTATTTTCTAGGGAGGCAGTTGTGGAGAGAGCCGAGATTCAGGCTGGCCCCAGACCTACCGGTTCCGTTTCTTTGCTTTGCTGTGCTACCTTGCTTGAAAGACCGCCGGCCAACCAGGGTAATTTTCAATCTATCGCATTTTGGGACTAGACCAAATTGGCAAGATAGCCATTAGCTTGGTTTTATCAAATGTCATCGCCTGGATTGCGAAGTAGGAAGCTTTTAGGAGATATGCCACCCTGAACATGGACTCCGATCGTTAAAAATAACTCGATCGCTTATTTATACAAGATGTTTGGTAAAGCCTTATAAAACTGAATATGGTAGATAGGGACCATAATAAAACTGAACAACTTTTACTATGGGACCAAATCTGAAATCGCGAAAAAAAATGAACTGTTTCATACATTTTGATAATTTCGTTATTAATTTTTGTATAAAACAGCAGTTTTTTTTTAAAACGAAAACTAAAACTTCTCATCGCACCCCAGACGACGATATTTGATAACACCAAACTAATGGCTATCTTGCCAATGTGGTCAGGTCAAAATATGCGATAGATTGAAAATGAGCCTCTTGGCCGGCGGTCCATGGTAGAACAGCAAAGCAAAGAAATGAAACCGGTAGGTCTGGGGCCAGCCTCATCCTCTCCTCGCGAGTCCCACTTACCTGTGGGGGGGGGGGGGGGGGGGGGGGAAGCGCGTAAAGGCGTTTTTCTTCAGTATATATCGAATAATAATTATTTTATTTGTGTGCAGAAAAAAGCTATATTAAATTATTATTGTGAGCTGGTAATTAAAGATAATAATACAATTTTAAGGCAAAGTGAATAAAGATTTATTAATATTATTTATAGTCTGCACTAACTTAATGCTTGCCGATAGCCTCTTTCTTTCTTACATTGGGCTGTCACGCTAATTCATTTTGGATTTTGGAATATAAAATAATACGTACATAGTAACTACCTGTAAATTGCCTATAATTCGAAAAATAAGGGAAAATTACAATGGTTTCTTGTTTATATGTATTTATATTATAACTATCCTTTAACTATCTATAAACTTAACATATTATATTTTTAATTTTCTAGAAAAATAGGGTTGGGACAACGGTCAATAGACAAGTTTCCAGTTAGTAGAGAAAGGCCCATGAAATTCCCTTAGTTTTGAAGCTAGGATCTTCATGTGTTTAGGCTGACGATAGAAAATTAATAAATACGTGTCTCAGTGGTTTTTCAAAATTCTACCCCCGAAGGAGTGGAAAGGAGAATGAAGTTGTGTATACAAAAAAATCCTTTATTTTCGAAGTAACAATCGCTCTATTTATAATTTAGGCTTATGGATGGAAATCTAACGCAACGTTAATTGTAATTGTTAGTATTTCAACCCCTATGGGGATGAAATGGGGTAAATAAACCTAAAAATCGATATGGATGTCGTTTTTGTGGTTTTCTGGGATAACGATTGCGAAAATGACATTTGTTTTGAAGTTGAACACGGTGGACATGATTTAACCCCTAAATGGGTGAAAATAGGGTTAAAATTTTGTATGGAAAATGAATAGACATTTCAACTTTAAACTTCGTAGGAGCACGTCTAAAAATAAATAGGCAAACATATATTTTGTGATTATATTTTGTAATTTTGAAATCAACCCCTTAGAGGGTAAATAGGGTAAGTAAACATAAAAATCGATATGGTTGTCGTTCTTGAGGTTTTGTGGGACGGTGATTGCGAAAATGATATTCATTTTGAAGTCCAACAAGGTGGACATGACTACTAAAGGGGTGAAAATGGGGTTCAAATTTTGCATGATCAATGAATATAAAATAGACATCGTAGGTATGAACCTCTAAACAAAAAAAAGTTGGGAGTTACAAGTCATGATAAAGTTTGGCCACATGATGGAAACTGATCTGCAGACTGTTCCTAATTCCTAATTAATATTGAGCTGGGCCAAACTATCCTTACATACAGTTCCATACGGCGGCGGATTAAATAGCGCTCTTTTCCTGGATCATTCTAAAAATTATATCAAATCAGGTTAAGCTAATAGCTCAAATGTGGTATCATTTTCAGATAAATCAATAACGCAGAATTTATTTCTGAAATTAAAAAATGCAATTTGTCAAGCAGTTTCTGAAAAATTACACAATAACCAAAATTTTTAAACTTCATTTTTTATTTTAGGTATTGGCACTTGTTTATTTTCAAAAAAACTACCTTAAAGAAGCGTTTTTCAGGTGAATTTGTTTTATACTTTTATTATGTTAACTTGAGCCTAACCCAAGTAGCTAAGGTCCATTGTTTGCGGAGACACAGCTAGTCAAAAATATGAATTTTTACACGAAATGAAAAGGATTTCCGTTTCGTTCGGAAGCATTTTTCAGGTTTTTGTTTATATTTCTGTAAATTTAATTTAATTTTCTACAATTTGAATCTAATTTGAGTAGCCTAGGTTTATTAGTTGCAGAGACGTAGCTGGTCAAAAATGGGCCTTTTATCGAAATTAATTGAAAAAATCCTATCTTTGACTAGCTGTGTCTCTGCAACCAATAGACCTAGACTACTCAAATTAAGCTAAAAAAAGAGCCATTTTAGTCAGATTCATCCACTAATCATGAATTCTTGCCTGTCCTTAGTAAAAAACGGCCGCGCAGCTCGAGTTTTAGTTAGTTTCATCAACTAATCTTGCCCCTCTTGTCTTGATTTTTACCTTGTTTCACCCACTAATCTTGTAATTTATGGTTTTATCCCAGCGGGCCTGTAGCTGCGGGCTTGCGTGATTGGAGCATGTGTGCACGCTTTCAAACAGGGAGAACCGCGAAATCAAAAATGCCTGTCTCAGTCTACAGCCGGCCGCACGAATGTCTGTCAAATGCGGCAAATCCCTGTCAGATGGTAACCCTAGGTACGGTTGGCTTTCGTTCGCGCCATTGCCACCCAGTCTTTGTGGCGGCGCCGGCGGCCGGTCGTCGTCACTTGATTATTTGAATATGAATTAAGGTTTTGTTTTATCTTATACCTTTGAACGAGCAATTCTTGTATATATATTTCGGTGATCTCGGAAACGGCCCTAACGATTTCGCTGAAATTTGGTATATGGGGGTTTTCGGTGGTAAAAAATCGATCTAGATTAGTCTTATGTTTGGGAAAACGCGCGTTTTTGCGTTTTCATGCGTTTTTCTTTCGACGCAGAATATTGTCGCTAATTTCGTTCACGGCCGGAAAATGTCTATTTGGTTTAGCGGGTTAGAACTTAGGACGCAGACCACAAGAAACGAGTGTTTCGAGTTCAAATCCCGCTCGGTGACTTACTGTTTTTTATATGTTCAAGTTTATATATGTATATTTATTTTTTGTTTTTAGACAAGTTTAAAAAAAATAGTTAATGTTGCTTTCGAGTTTTTATTTTATTGAGACTTGTGAAGCAATAGTGCAAAACAAAAATTTACCGATACAAATTTTCAGTTTTTCGGATACTTTTTGTGATGCCATCTCTCGGATAATGCCATAAAAACTAACTACTACGCCTTGCGGAATTATTATGTAATTAACTACATCTTATTATACAAAGCTAACGAGCTATAAACAATAGATGGCGTTACTTTGTGACAAGTGCTGTAAGGTTGAGAATACGAATATCGAAAAAACATCACATACATTGCTCTAATCCCAAAGTAAGTAGTAGCTAAAGCACTTTTGTTATCGCCTAAACACTACCACATTACAATAAATAGTAATAACCGAGCTTTAGCTCGGTTGTAACCAGGTACTTTTTAATAATTTGCGAAATGCGCCCCCCTATGAAAGGCGCTCAGGGCACGTGCCCTACCTGCCACACCCTAGTTACGCCACTGCTCCTTAGGGGGTAAATAGGGTAAGTAAACATGAAAATCGATGTGGATATCGTTCTTGAGGCATTTATTTTGAAGTCCACAGTCCAAAACGTTGGACATGATTTAACCCCTAGAGGGGTGAATTTGGGGTTTAAATTTTGTATGGAAAATGAATATAAAATAGACATTTGAACTTTAAACTTCGTAGGAGCACGTCTAAAAATAAATCGGCAAACACCATATTTTGTTATTTTGAATATCATCCCTTAGGGGGTAAATGGGTCAAGTAAACATGAAAATCGATGTGGATGTCGTTCTTCAGGTTTTATGGGATGGTGATTGCGAATATTACATTTATTTTGAAGTCCAGAGTCCAACATGGACCGTGTTGAACACGGTGGACATGATTCAGCCTCTAAGAAGGTGAAATAGTGGTTCAATTTTTTGTTAAGGTGTCGGAAACAGGAAGGGAGAGGGAACTGATTATTGTAATAAACTATAGCTACTGCCCGCGACTTCGTCCTCGTGGATATTAGAGAAAATCATTAGGGAACCTTCAACCAGGATCCGACCAGCCGTTTTTAGGCGATTAGGCGGGTCCCCATCCCCACCAAGCGAGCAGCCTCATGCGAGGCCCGCCACACGCGGCAAACGTCTTGCCTCGCGAGGCAGTGCGCTTGGTGAGGATGAGTACCCGCCTAATCGCGTAAAAACGGCTGGTGGGATCCTGGTTGAAGGTTCCCTAATGATTTTCTCTAATATCCACGCGGACGAAGTCGCGGGCAGAAGCCAGTGTTTTTTATATTATTGCACGCGTTTGTTATAGTTCGGTTTATGGCCCTAATAGCGATGTATTAGGGCTTATTTTACGAGCAAGTGTGTAGAAAACTAAAATGTTGTCGTTTGCCAATAGATAGTGGATGAGTTCATGGACGTGCCCGCGAGCTTCGGGCCGGAGTTGCCGCTGGAGGGGCTCCGCGGGTTCCTGGTGGTGGGGGACCCGCCCGACGGCTGCGGGAACCTCACCGCGCCCCCTTCAGCCAAAAACCTGACCGACAAATGGGTGGTGCTCGTCGGCAGGTATGTTGAACACTGACTAGTACACACAAAACAGCTACATTTATACCAGACCTGCAATGTCTGGTGGTGGAGATCCGCCCAACGGCTGCAGGAAACTCACCGCCCCGCCCATCGTCATCAACCTGACCGATAAATGGGTGGTGCTCGTCGGCAGGTATGTTGAACACTGACTCGTACACACAGAACAGCTACCTACATTTATAACAGTTCTACCTGCCTTGCCTTGTGGTGGGGGAATAGGAGACGACAAGAACCTCACCTCACTACGCGGCCAAAATTCATCAGCCTGACCGATAAATGGGTGGTGCTCGTTGGCATACGTAAAGTTACGTTACGTTGGCATATGGCCGTCTCCGCCACGACCCGATCAATCCCGAGTGCCACCGCCGCCGCTGCCCACGGCCGCGAGCGCCGACCCCGCGGGCTACGCGCCCACGGCCCGCGCCCCGCTGCCACCACCTACCACGGTGGCGCCGCGCGCGCCTGAGACGCGTGCGCCCGTGAGCTGTCAACGGAATTTTCCTGCTGTTGCTGCCGCCAACTCAAGGCCGCAGTCGCAGCAGCCAGCTCTCGTTGATGGAAAAGCTCCTCTGCAGCATGTCGTCCGACCGGGCCAAGATGAAGACGGATTCCTCGAGGTTCGGAACAAAAAGCGACGTCGTCAGCGAGAGAGCAAGAACCACCATGGCACCTTTTGTTTGAGAGTTCAGCCACTGGAGTCGCGCCATAATACCAATTTTAAGGCGTTTGTGGTGCGCATCCCGACAGCGAGGCTGGACCTCTTCATGAAGGAGGACTTCTGGCCGCAGGGCGTGGTGTACAGGCGCTTCAGAGGGACGCTGCCGTGTGCCACCGATTCGACACACAAAGTGTCAAATTGATTTTTTACTAACATATTTTTAAGTTATTTACTAACAAAATTGTTTTATAAATTATATATGTTTAGTTTTTAAGGTATATATCTATGGGCCATCGTTGCCTGAATATAAATAAATAAATAAAAAAAATTAAAAAAAGTTACGTTAAACACAGGCTCGTACACACAGACCAGCTACATTTAAAACAGTTCTGCTTGCCTTGTGGTGGGATAAGGGACGGCTGATGGAACTTCATCCGTTATTTTTAAAGTCGTACCGTGACGTGAACAGTTGGCGTTACTAATTTCTTTACTTTTTGAGCTTTCGTTGTCTCAGGGAGTTATGCCGCCCGTCTGGAAGGTGCCTTTATTTAAGAACGGCGATAAGCATAACGTACGTAATTATAGGGGTGTTTTCAAACTCTCAACTATACCAAAGCTCTTCGAAAAGATAGTTTATGATTCCATTTTCCCAATTAGGTATAAGGCTATTTGTTGCAAGCGGACCGATCCACGGAGGTGACATTCCGGGCCGAGCCACGAAAGTGACAATTCTGATCGAGCCACGGAAGTGACAATTCGGATCGCGACGCGAAATGAGAACAAACCACTGTGCAACACTATTTTTCCCGGGTGTTTCGGTCGGCTGTGTGCAACAACAAACTAAAATTAAGGTTATATTAAATTAACAAGACAATTAATTTCACTTACTGCTACTATTAAAATCCCAGTGATTCGACGCCGAACGTGGCGACACGCGGCAACACGCACAGTCCCAGCGTGTCCAAAGATGGGTTACCGCTCTGGTGGTGCGACTGATTTATGCTTCCCGCTACCCCTTTTGGTCAAAAAACCCCAAGAAAAAATTACGGCGGCACTACAAATATATGGCGGCGGCAGTAGGCACAGTGCTTTTTTAATTTCTAACACCAACTTTTAAAATAATAATAAAAAAGAAATTAAGTGACAAGGATGACACTTGTAAAATTAATATGTGAGAAAAGGATAGATAGTGCTTTATGGTGTCATCATTGACTTCTATATAAAAAAAAATTTTCATGTCAGTGGGTGATAAAATGCACGGATATACAAAGGAGTTTTAAATAAAGATTTAGTCGCATGTATGAAAAAAATATGAAACACAAAAAATTAATGAAATTTATTAACAAATTATATGTTTTATGATTATAAATAAATAAATAAGATCGGATATTAATGAATAAGAGAAAATCACAACGTAATGTACCTAATCAAAACGACGGGAATCTACTTTACTGACTTTACTTGAATATGATATATAATACGGACAGTTTAAGAGTCTTATCGAGCGCGTGTACCCACGGACGTATATAAGGGGGGGGTTTTGGGGGTCCCGACCCCCCCCCCCCCCCATTCATATCCATCTTACTTGTCCAACAGAAAAAAAATACATGCACCGCGCCGATTGTAGAAAACGATAGATGCTTAGTCCGCCGCAGGGTGTATCTCGAGATATTATAATACGACTCAGAGCTGAGGTTGCACACAAGTTGTTAGTAATTTTACTTAGCTTTAAAAGTGTCATAGATAACTTTGCCGTAGAATGCATTTTTTAGAAGTTATAACCCAAAAACTGAAATAAGTTGAGGTTTTTCGATCACTACGAAGTTAGCACAGGTCTTTCAGGGTTTCAGGTCAGGCAGGGGCGACCGCCCAGGGCGCTATTTTATCCCCAGCCGCAGGCGTCCCTTTATACACACCTTTACAGTTTACCTTTATACAGTCCTACAATAATTTCTATCGTAAATTCCCTTTTAGCGACAAAATAGTTATGGTGGGAAAACATGATTTGGTTTTTTTTACTGTAATAAGCAAAATTACAAGATTAGTAGATGAAACTGATTAAAAATTGCGCTGCGCGGCCGTAATTTTTTTGTACTATAAACAAGCAAGATTACAAGATGAGTAGGTGAAACTGACAAAAATCGCGCTGCGCGGCGATTTTTTTACTAACAGGTAAAATTTAAAATCTTGGAATCGCAGATAGGGGGCGCCCCGTAGAAATGTCGCCCAAAACCGGCACTGGCAGGCAATGTTCAATTGGCGTTAGAGCTCTGTTTTTTTACGTTGGGGACCCACCCCTTGTCAAAGCTATAGCTACGTCCGTGCGTGTAACTACCCATTACTGGAACGTATGCTTTTTCTGATTTGACCACTTTGATTATATATACAAGGTGTTTGGTAATAGCCTTATAAAGCCGAATATGGTAGATAGGGACCATCAAACTGAACAACTTTTACTATGGGACCAACGCTGAAATCGCGAAAAAAAAATCAGCTGTTTCATACATTTTGATATTTTCGTTATTAATTTTTGTATGAAACAGCTGGTTTTTTTTTCGCGATTTCAGAGTTGGTCCCATAGTAAAAGTTGTTCAGTTTGATGGTCTCTATCTGCCATATTCGGCTTTATAAGGCTTTTACCAAACACCTTGTATATAACAGGTATATAATCAAAGTTTGACCATTACGCTTTCGTAGATTCATTCTTCACCGCATCGTTTGTCGGTATTTGTAAGTAACCGCGTCGTTATAATATAATTTGTCAGCATATGTTTGATCGAACTATTTTTGTGATAAAATACAAAAACCAGCCAAGTGCGAGTCGGACTCGCTCACGAAGGGTTCCGTACCAAAAAATGAACGAGAATCACGTTTGTTGTATGGGAGCCCCCTTTAAATATTTATTTTAAATTGCGTTTAGTATTTATTATTATAGCGGCAACAGAAATACTTCATATGTGAAAATTTCAACTGTCTACCTGTTGTCATTATTAATTTTGAGCAAAAAAATTACGTTTGTTGTATGAGAGTCCCCCTTAAATATTTATTTTATTCTGTTTCTAGTATTTGTTGTTACAGCGGCAACAGAAAGACATCATCTGTGAAAATGTTCAACTGTCTAGCTAACACGGTTCACGAGATACAGCCTGGTGACAGACAGACAGACATACAGACAGATCGACAGACGGACAGCGAAGTCTTAGTAATAGGGTCTCGTTTTTACTATTTGGGTACGGAACCCTAAAAATGAATGCGTCCAACGATGAAGATAGTTGTCTTAACTCCAAATGAGTTAAGTGAACAAGTTTCTAATGCTGAATTAAGATTTTTACCAGGAAAGTCACGTGAAAATTTTCTCGCTTGTATAGGTGAAAAGTTGTATGTTTTAAACGAGACCAAAATTATTGTGTTCTGCCTTGTGCCTTTAACTACTACCTACTACTTCGCTAGTTCATGATTTAAAGTCGGCACTCGCAGCACAAATTGATTTTGGTCACTTGTATAACAATAGTTATTTGTTACTGAGCAAAGTGAGTGATTTAAAGTCACGAGGCAGAACAAAATTTTGGTCTCGTGTAAAAGATACAACTTTTCACCTCTAACAGCGGGAAATTTTTTACGTGAGTTTCCTGGTAAAAAGCTAAATTCAGCATTAGAAACTTGTTCACTCAACTCTTTTGGAGTTAGACAACTATCTTCATCATTGGACGCACTCATTTTTTGTAATTTATCACAAAAATTGTTCGGTCAAACCTATGCTGACTTTTATTTATAAAAATTATTACAACGGACTAAAAAGATTTAAACGGACTAAAAAGTAAAAAAATAATTCTTCTGTACATATTTATAACCCTACCTACAGAAATTTTAAACCTAAAAACGTGGGGCGCATGCTAAAGACAATATGGATGATAAATTTTACAAAATGCGCCCCACGTTTTTAGGTTTAAAATTTCTGTAGGTACAGAAGAATTTATTTTTTACTATTTAGTCCGTTTAAATGTTTTTAGTCAGATTTTTTGTAATAATTTAGTCCGTTTTAAAAACGTGTTTTTAAAAAAGTTTTTTTTCAGTAAATTATTATTTTCTGCTTTTTAGAGTACTCGTCAAGACGATTCTAACGAGTCCAAACACGATGGGGATGTATGGTTTCTTCATAGAGTTCCTGTGGCCTTCTTCCGGCTTCATCATCAGATCAGCTCAATGACACCATAATATTGCATTGCCTTCTAGTTCTGACCTATGTTCAAAGTTTCAAGTCTCTAGCTCATCGTGAAGCTAGTACTTATAAAATCGTTCGCAAACTTTGTGGAGAAACAAACAAACGAACGAACGAACGAACACACAAACGAGAAAGCAACCTAATAAAAACGTGTTAAAATCTACCATCTCCTATCGGAGCACTTGTCAAGACGATTCAAACGAGCCCAAACTCGATGGGGTTGCATGGTTTTATTACAGAGTCCCAGTGGCCATTTGCCGGCTCCATCAGCAGACCCTGGAAACTATTTCCCAACAAAGTACTCGTCAAGTCGATTCAAATGAGCCCAAACTCGATGGGGTTGCATGGTTTTATTCTAGAGTTTCTATGGCTTTCCTCCGGCTCCATCATCAGATCTTCGGACACTATTTCCCATCAAAGTACTCGTCAAGATGATTCAAACGAGCCTAAACTCGATGGGGTTCCATGGTTTTATTACCGAGTTTCAGTGGCCTTCCTATGGCATGGCCTTTCGGCTTCATCATCAGACCCTGGATCTCATCTCCCATTACAGTACTCGTCAAGACGATTCTAACGAGCTCAAACACGATGGGCTTGTATGGTTTCATCATAGAGTTCCTGTGGCCTTCTTCCGGCTTCATCATCAGATCAGCTCGATGACACCATAAGATCGCATTGCCTTCCAGTTCTGACCTATATTCAAAGTTTCAAGTCTCTAGCTCATCGGGAAGCTAGTATAAAATCGTTCGCAAACTTTGTGGAGAAACAAACAAACGAACGAACGAACTCAACGAACACACAAACGAGAAAGCAACATAATAAAAACGCGTTAAAATAGATTCCGGCCGTTTTGTTTTACATTATTACGTTGTCTGAGCTTTTCTCTTATTCATTAATATCCCATATTCTTGTTTTATTTATAATCATAAAACAATAATTTGTTAATAAATTTAATTAATTTTTTAACACGTTTTTATTATCTTATTCTATACTTATTTCATACATGCGACCTCATTTCGTCCATACTCTTTATTTCGAATTCAACATTCTTTTTTAAAATTCCTTGGTATATCCGTGCATTTTATTTTTTACTTTTTAATTCATGTATGACACCATAAAGCACTCTGTCTATCCTTTTCTCACATATCAATTTTACAAGCCTCATCCTTGTCACTTTATTTCTTTTTCCCTTATTATTTTAAAAGTTGGTGTTAGAAATTAAAAAAGCACCTTGCGTCACACTCGCAGCAAAAATCGATTTTGCTGCGAGTTTTTACGCGCCAAAAGCGCCCTCTTCGTGCTGGGGAGGTGAAAATAACTATATTTGTTTTGTCCAGGCACAACTGCAGTTTCGAGGTGAAAGTGCGCAATGCGATGGCAGCTGGCTACGACTGCACCATAGTGCATAACGTCAACTCCTCGGAATTAGGTAAATCCATGATCCAAGGAAACAAGGTCTGGCATTCCGTGACCAACACTAACTTACGTCACTGCTCACTATCTAGTTTCCACTTTATAGTCCTTACTTTTATATATATTATATATATCCCTACTATCCATACTAAGTAACTCTGTCTGTCAGTCTGTCTGTTACGCCTTCACGCCGAAACTACTGAACCGATTTGAATGAAATTTGGTACAGAGGTAGAGTAGAGCTCAAGAAAGGACATAGGCTACCTTTTATTGCGAAATAAGGATTGGAAGGGTTGAAATAGGGGATGAAAGTTTGAGTGTACCACATAATAGAGAGACTTCAGAAGTTATGCCACTATCGTATTAGGTACCTACTTACATACTTTTATACTAGGAGATTTAATGTTATTCAATCGACTTCCATGTGTTAAATTGACAGAACAAAATTCAAAATCTAAAATACAAAATTTATACTTAATCCATAATAATATTATAAATGCGAAAGTAATTTTGTCTGTCTGTGTGTTAAGCTTTCACGCCTAAAATACTAAACCGATTTTAATGAAATTTGCCACAGAGATAGAGTAAAGCTTGAGAAATGACACAGGCTACATTTTGTTACGAAATAATGGTTGAAAGATTTTGTTCTGGTACAGGTATAAAACAATATAAGCTAAGCTTAATAATAAACTTTTCATATTGTGTTGGTGTGATGGACCAAATGCGCTTTTGTATTTTGCTGGTATTTTATTAATTACCTACAAAGTTTTGTTTTTTGTGAGTGGAGCGAGCTGATCTATTCCCACTCTGTTAGAAAGAATGGACATTAATGATAGTTCAACTTCAGAACAGGACGACAATAGGCTATTTTACACCATGTAAAATAAAGTATAAAAATGCATATTTAAGATAGATTTCATAAATAGTAAACGAGAAACGTCGATATTTATTCATAAAAATGCAATATAAATTTTATAATTCAATTTTAAAAATCTTATTTTTTTATCTATTCTTCAAATGTTCAAAACGCCATTCGCCATTTTGGATTACAGTGTGACGTCACTCAAATAGTAAATGAACATGACAGCTCTTTTCGCATTCGTATTATTTACTAACAGAATGACGTCACGAGCATAAACAAAACGGTGGCTAGTGTTTTCGCGCGAAAATTCAAAACCAAAAATTAAAATCGTGTTTTAGGGCATTTAATGGTTTTATAAAATAAAAATAAAAATTCCGCTGGTTTATTACGACCTCAGAATTAATTTAAAGCAGTTTTCAAAAAATGGTGTAATAAATGACCTATTCATTTTCCCTTCTTGCTCAAGGAGAAACAGTTCAGTGTAAACCAAATTATGTTTTTACTAAGTAATATTGAAAAGGTATCGATTCCCCTTATTCCACTGGCCAGTCAAAGTTCCCACGAGAAAAACAATAAGATCAACTGCTGGATTTAACTGAGAATCATCAGATTTACATTATATTGAATAAATATACTTTCTTTTTCCTATACATAAATATAAATCGAAATATATGATACAGAAATTTCACCTAGTTAGTTCTTTGTTTATTGCACAATTTACCTAACATATAATATGATAGGTACATTCAATTTCCAAAAAATACAATAGTTGTATTTTTTTTTATATCTTTGTCAACTATATTATCATTCTACGTCCAAAAAACAGGTTTTTTAAAGAAAAAAATTCTTGCGCGTCAAAGGGTTGATAAAATGCATGCAGCTTGGACGAAATGAACCAAAATGAACTATGAACTGTATGACTACCCCGTGTAGTTTTAGATGATTAGTCACTACAATAATGGGGAATGTCCGTGTATGGTGGTGTGCCCCGAAGGAATAAAAATTGTATTTTTGAATTTGACTGGGTATTTATTTATATGTATTGCTAGGTATGTTGACTCAAGAGAAAAGAGACCTGCTTATGGCCGGCACCTACTTATATAGTTTCCTAACAGCGCCCTCTGTACCGACTATAGGCAACCAGTCGCTTCTGTTGCGCGTGATCAAGACAGACTGAGTATTTAATAATAAGCAAGCTATCGAACAGATGGCGCTGTTTTACAGTCCGAAAAAAATCAAATTAGCTGAATATTTTTCTGTAGGTAGGAATAAGGTCCCTTAGTAATAGAATAAATTTTCATAATGTTCGGTTTCGTGAAAAAATTTCAAAAAATCAATGACTCTTCGACTTCACAAATGCATGAAAGTAACAGCAGAATGGGGATTGTACCTTTGCCAACCCCTGCCACAACCACAACATGGTATTAAAAAAAGTTTCAAGACAAAATGTCAAAACTTTTTTTTTAAAATACGTGTTGTGACGTAGACAGAGAAACCTCTGTCTACGTGTTGTGACTTGTGTTTGTGGCAGTTAGCGGCAAAGGTATAATCTCCATTCTGCTGTTACTTTCATACATTTGTGAAGTCAAAGAGACTTTGATTTTTAAAAACTGTTTTACCCAACCGAAAACTCTGAAACTTGTTTCTATTACTAAGGGACCTTATTCCTACCAATAGAAAAATATTCAGCCAATTTGATTTTTTTCGGACATTCCCCATTACTGCTATCTTAAACTTCTTACGATAATTAAATAATAACCAGCCTTTTATTAAATTAACTAGAGAAAGAAAAAGATAAAATTGGCTTGAAGCACTTAGACATGACTGAACGAACACACATAAGTTAAATATTCTTGGAATTTAAATAATGAAATAATGAATTGTTTATCAAAAATAATAACTACTTGCCTTGCCGGCACAACAGTTTCGTTGTAACAACATCGTGAAGTGTTTGTGAATGCACTCATGGCCGATTGCACTAAACTTAAGGGTGCACCGAGCGTCCACTAGCGCCGCCAATCAAGAAAAAATCATTACAACGAAATAACTATGTTTAACAAAATTCTGAAACATATAAAAACTAGTAATAGTTATAAACTATTTTTGTATGCGTTTTTTCCTGGTTTAAATTAACTTAAAATAAATTAAATTAAATAACTTAAAATAAATAAATTAAGGCGTTAATCCAGATTTTAACCACACGAACGCATTTAAACTTAGAATTTTACGCATACAAAAATAGTTTATAACTAATACTAGATTTTATATGTTTCAGAATTTTGTTAAACATAGTTATTTCGTTGTAATGATTTTTTCTTGATTGGCGGCGCTAGTGGACGCTCGGTGCACCCTTAAGGATCGCCTAAGTCTTTTCCTAACTACAACATGACCAAATTAAAACGGTGTCATAAACCTAGCCGTCATGTAGCTGTCATTCGCTAAGTTAACTTGGTCGAGTTGTAGATAAGAAAAGACAAGGCCGTGAGCACTTTGGATACGAATTTGCATCGTACGTAAACGTATGATCGTGGTCGTACAAATTGAGTGCGCACACTGAATACGTTTTTCTCCGTCAAATAGGTACATCTGTACCTATTTGACGGAGAATCAAACCAAAGATGACTTCACGAATGCGATATCTATCGCATTCGTGAAGTCATATTTGGTTTGATCGCGATGAATAATTTAAACCTGTATTTTCAAGATAATTTTGTTATGACTCGGAGACTGCGGCAGCATCGTCACTGTCGTAGAACCCAATGGATGCGTGAAATATAATATTTAAAAAGACATGATTTGGTGATTTTAATCTTTTTATGGAAAAAAATGATAGCTTGAATCAGTCTGACTGACCCTACAAACATTTATGTTCGTAAATTAAGTAAATAAACTTTTCTACATCTATTTTTAACTTCTTTAACGTACGAACGTGTTTTAAAATCCCAACATGTTCGGCACCCTGATTATCTAAAAAGGAACTATTTAGCGACCGGTTGCATTTGACATACATTGCCACTTTTCTTTGGTATGTTTTTTTTTTACCCCAATAAGAAGTAGCAATGGATCACGATCATCTGTGAACTGCAACCAGTCGCTAGGTGGTTTTTAATTAGATAATCAGCCCGCCGATTATATTCGGACGTCGGAAGTATACGTACGTATACGTACGACTAACTCGTACCCAGTGTGCGCACTCCCATAGTAATTGGAAGGTCGGGATCGTTCGTGCGAGTGCGTACGTATTCGCACGAGTAAAATTCGTACGAAAACGCGTCCAAAGTGCTCACGGCCTTAGGCGATTCTTAAGTTTTGTGCTTTCACGTCACGCGTCAGTGAATCGAGACGAATGTTTTCTTTGCTCGCTTGACCAATGGCCCTCCCTCTTGGACTTGGCCGCGAGCAGTAGGTTCGGTTGAGTAGTGTAGCGTCGTTTTTCGTTGTTTTGGTCGATTTCCTTAAAAGGGAAGTTTTTTTGCAGTATAAAGATAAGTACTTTCTTTTATTAATGATAAAATTTTATTTTTGGCAGTATGCCTCATGTCCTTTTCCTTGTTTCCGCAAAAATTCCATTTTGAATTTTCGCGTCATCGACTTTAAAAAAAAAGAAAGAGATTAAAATCGTTATTTGTTATAGTCTACCTTCCACACTCCAGGGGCCTTTGCTATGAGCTCTTATCGCAAGGATTTTTATTCAATTGCTTTACTTTTTCATACTATGACCTCAAAGGTTAGTATGAAAACAAGCCTTAAGCAGTCCTGTTTGAGGCCTGCTTTTGAACTGAAACGGTTTCTCATTTGCAGGTCGTCCAGCCATTTGGGGGCGCGTGCGTTCGGCGGGCTGGCAGGTCGTCCAGCCATTTGGGGGCGCGTGCGTTCGGCGGGCTGATTATCTAATTAGAAACCGCCTAGCGACCGGTCGCAGTTCACAGATGAACGTCGGGCTGATTATCTAATTAAAAACCACTAGCGACTGGTTGCAGTTCACAGATAATCGTGATCCATTACTACTTCTTTTTGGGTTAAAAATAAAACATACCAAAGAAAAGTGGCAATGTATGTCAAATGCAACCGGTCGCTAAATAGTTTCTTTTTAGATAATCAGGGTGCGTAATACATTGCTACTTTTCTTTGGGGTAAAAAAACATACCAAAGAAAAGTAGCAATGGATGTCAAATGCAACCGGTCGCTAAATAGTTTCTTTTTAGATAATCAGGGTGCGGGACTTCGGGTGTTCAAATTCTGACTTTGAGTTCCGCGGTGATCCCAGGGTGCCGTTCTAAAGACCTGAAAAGTGGGTTGGTCATGCTGTTGAAATTAGTGTCCTTAATGTCGTAGGTTGTTTGACCGTATTTTCGTGGAGTTCGCTTCTATGACGTCGCTTTCGGCGGGCTGCGTGGCGAATTAACACTGGGTCAAGCCATTTGGACTGGCAGTTTCGCTCCCATCGCTGAGCCAGTGCTTAGCCTGGCGGAATGCGTCTGTATTCATAGAATCGATAGATGTCTATGGATGCATGGGTCGTTGGGTGATCTTTTCAAAAGAAATTAGCTGTGTCATGTTATTGGAAATTTCGCTGAAATTAACTTCATTTGGTTGCTGAAAGGCCTATCATAATTTGCATAATACTACCAGTGCCTTATTCAAATAATCCTTTTCGTACCTACCATAGAATTTTGTCCAGAGGTTTTTTAGCTAATATACGCCGCTACGGGGAGCCTAAGCTGTTTCGTGATATATGATCGAAGGAGGATTCCCGATTTACTGGATTTCAAACATAAATAGGTATTGTTAAAGAAAAAGGAGCCAGGTGAAGAGACGTAATACGGAGCCCCTATTCCAGCCAACTGCTCGAGCGAGGAAAAAGCCTAAATTAACCAGACTTTGATATTCACTAACGGCTCCTAGGAATAAATAATAGCAAGCAGCCGTCGAAGCGTTCTCTACTAAACCTCGCTGCGAGTTATTCTAATAGGTACCATTTAACTTTCAAATCTACTTAACACTTGAAGCGGAAGGATCATCGGCAACGAATCGGCCTGCCAACATTCATTACTTAGGCATCCGAGTTCACCCCGAGCTAGATTTATGTTAGATAATTACAACACACTCTGATATTCTTCGGGCAGGCAATCCTTACCCATATAAAGCTCTGCGAGTTAGTTTTAAGGTTAACCTTTTCAAAATAACCCCTGGGAAAAATATTATATTTCTAGTAGTTTCTTCGTGTCATATCACCGTGTAAATTTCAAGGTCTACGATTGCAACGTTAACCATTATTATTGTATAGAATCAACTAAAGTTAAATAAATCTGTATTTGGTATTTACTGTACATTAAGTTGTTTATTTATTTCCCCTTGATATGTCATTAAGGTGAGTCTATCGCATGAGTATATTTATTACTTACTGTTACTGTTTCTTAAGCCAAAAGGCTAAGAGAGAAAAAATCATATGACAGTAGTTAAAACGTGAAGGCGTAACAAACAAACTGACTTTCGCATTTATTATGTATCATAGTAAGTAAGGATTAGATGTTTTGTCCGCAGAACTGATGTCGGCGAAGAACCCGGTAGGCATTAACATTCCTTCGGTGTTCGTGAGCGAGATAACCGGGTGGAAGCTCGGCAGATACACCTACGATGCCTACGATAAAGGATACACCTACGATAAGGTAAAGATATGTATCAGTAATCTAACTCGACCCTGTCCTTGAAATCGCCGCCTAGAGCCGCATATAGTTCGAATCACGAAAAATGACCACAAATGGCGTCCATCTTCGAGTCATCATAACTCATGAAGAAAAGATTTTAGACAAAATAATATTTCATATTCGTATAGATATATCGATATTATTTAAATATACCTATGAAGTATTATTTGGTCTTACGTCTTATCTTCATGAGTTATGACGCTAAGATGGGCGCCATTTGTGGTCATCTTTCTTGATTCGAACTGTACGTCAACGTACGTACGATAGGGCTACCCGCATCTGTATGTAGTATGTACAAAACTAGAAACAAACTCAAGTCGGAAGATGAAATTGTACCTATCTTCACCTACTTGAGTTTGTTTCTAATTTTGTGATTGTATGTTATATTTTAGAGATAACGGTGATGAACTTAAAAATATTTTATAGGAAAGTAATTTTTATTTTCCCCAAATAAAGTTCTCGCCTATTTTTGATATTGTATATGAAATCTGTTTTTTTTATAACCGCGTTTCTTATTGTTCATTTATTTTTAGTTTTTAATTCATGAATTGTAAAAAATATGTTTGTGTATGGTGGCGGTTAAGCTGTTAATATAATTAACCTACTTAATTATATTAACACCTTAACCAAATTTTAATCACTTGTGAGTCTATAGTTGCAATTTGCCATTGTATTTACAACTACAATGAACCAAATAAAATTGTATGAACATGTATACTTAAGTAATACTATATTATGTAAACTGTTTATTGTCCCTAATAAAATAAAATAAAAAATAAAATAAAATCACGCTCACTTTCACTTTATTACCATAAATACAAAACCACCGTTGGTTCGTCACGCGGCGCATTCGCGACTGTTGTAAACCGACCGAGTGCCGAGTGCAGACCGAACTCGAGGCGCATAGGTATGGTATGGCTCGCATTTCGACCGTTTATACTAAGTTAGAATACTGATACATATCTTTACCGTGATAAAGGGTCAGTACAAAACAACTATACACGCAACTTTTAAAAATATCATGTCAATGTCAGTCATGTCATGTCAATGTCAATCTGGCAAGTAAAAAATCAAACACACAGATTTGATTAATGTTTTTTTTTAGTCCCGTGCATAGTAGTTTAATTTTGTTTTGTGGATTACTGGAAAGGCAAAAGAATTTACATTTTTCAGCCTTTATGTAGGTACTTATAGTTTTAATTTATGTTACTTGTATTTATTTTTGCTTACTTTTGTTGTATTTGTGTAGTGTCTTCGATCCTGATGTCATTGCTGTGCTCAGGAGAATACCAGTGCAGCAGGCTTAGGTTGCTGCTTAAACTGAGCAGAGCACAGTTTTGGCATCACAACAATGCACATTAAGTTATTGTCACTGTCTTTGTGATTTGTCTCTTTTTTTGTACTGTCATGTTGTGTATGTCCAAAATAAATACTTTTTCTAATTTTTTCTTTCTTTTCTTTCCATATCCGATGGCAGTTTGATAATTCCATGACTTTGAAAAGAAGAAACTCTTTTCTCGTTATTTTTTTGTCTAAGTATTAAAATAAACTCCTTAAAAATCTTAACAATATTTTTTTTCAAATTCGGAAAAAAAATATAACTTTTGGAAACAAAAAGCCTTGGACGGATTCGTCCAAGCAAAAAGCTCAAGCGACTTCTAACTTTTCTTAAAAACCTTGTCGACCCTCTCGGCGGCACTCATGACATCAAAAAACTCATCGAATGAAAATACGAATCCTTCCTATTCTCTAGATTTAGCCCACTGAGATTTTTTTCTCCTACTAAACATGAATAAATGTCTTGGCGGACAAAGATTTTCATCAAGCCAAAACGTGATCTGAAATAGGCCCCCATTTCAGTTACCAGAGTTTCCAGGCGTTGGAAGAAAAAAATAATGGATTAAAGAGGTAGGAACTTCATCTCTTGTTTCCAAAGTCATGGACTTATCAAACCACCCTCTTAGTTGTTCTATCTCACAAAGTCCGTTAGGCGCCGGCTACACGTCGTATTATGTATTCTGTGACGTCGTGGTAAATACCGTGATCCATCACCCAGAGTACCTACATTTTAAGCATGGAAAGTAAAATATTGAACATTCCATACAAATTACTTTCCATGGTTAAAATTTACTCTATGGCGATGGATCACGATAAATACCACGCGTCTAGCCGTTAGAGTTAAGCCTCGATTAAAGCGCATTCGCTTAGATAGTGTCGCCCTTTTATCGCGCCGCCTTTGCACGTGCCGCTTCTTGTCAAAGGATGCCGCCGCATAAACAAAGGATACCGCGTGTGATAGCTTTTGTAAGATAGAGCAATATATAATCAAAAACTAAGCTATTGTCTATTATATCTCTTTAGTTTAAAGTGCAATTAATGTAAGCTATTGAATTAAATGTAGACTATTGAACTGAATGTAGACTATTTAACTGAATATAGACTAACTGAATGTAGGAAAACTAAGGGGAAATACTATTAATAAAACGTAAGAAGTCCTTCAACAATTGTTCAAAGAATTTATTATTTTAAATAATTAACATAATCGGAACGTTCATTAAGCAACAATTCTATCAACCAAATTAACTTAGATATATATAACACATTTAACAAAAAATGAACGTTCAATAAGCAACAATTCTATTAACCACATCAAATAAGTAACACAATTAACGTAACACTAACGTTCATTATGCAACAACTATCGACCAGATTAAATAAATAACACAAGCATTAAACACAGAAAATAATGGATAATTGAATGGAATAATGCAATATATTATTTTACTCTTTGGAATAATGTGAACAGTAGAAATAAAACATGTTAGAATAATACTTAACTTTCTGTTCCACAACCTTTTCACTTGACTCACTACAGTAGAATGTGACTAAAAATAAGCTACGCTCCGCAGGAGCAAGATATATCCCGCCAATATTTTAACAACCAATCAGGAGTAAGCATTACAGAAAACAAGTCTGCCATATGGCGCCAAACGATCAAATCAATACTTTTATACAAATAACTGTAAGGTTACTGTATAAATTACTTTAATTATTATTCGTGATGAACCATGTAGTACAACTAAATTTGTGTGTTTATTCCATTAAAAGTACTTAAACGGTAGTTGTAGTAATCGGGTGACTGCAGTCGCCCCTACCACGCCAGTCACGCCACGCTCGCCCCTACCACGCCACGCATAACGTTTAAATATGCGGTGACGGGGTAGAGGCGCGCTCAGTCGTGCTCAAGTCGTCACAGTGAAAGGTTGAACGGTGAAATAAGTGTTTTCAATAAAGTTGTTAAATAAAGTCATAATACCAGATGACTTTGATAAATTTGTCGCGATACGCTATTCCTGCTGGAGAGATACCACTGCTTAAGGTCAGGTATCAGTGTATTATTGTATTGAATACTGTTTAAACTGGTAATACTAGTACTTTCCCATGATATCGAGTAATTGTATGCTTGGAATTCTTGTTAAATACCAAAAATAATTATACAGAGATACAATTAAAACTAGAACTTTTAATTGCTCATGACGTTTTATTTTAATTCCTTTTAACTTCAGAAGTGAGATAAACGAGATTTCTTTAGAATTCTCGCTTATCCTGCCCGCACAAAATAAATAAAATGGAGAATTCCACGTAAGCATACTATGATGATAACTAGAGGGAGAAATTATTTATAGAAATCATTAAAACCCTTAAGTTTTTTTTGTTTTTGTGCTAATCATCTATAACTATTCACTCTAGTGCTCAGAGGCAGATTACGTAGCATTTTTTTTTCACTCTCTCTCTCTAAGATAGTTTTCTCTAATACAGGTTTAGTTTTCATGAAACGTTTTGTTGATACTGATATAATACTAATATTACCAATATTACAGTTAAAGTTGGAAAATAACTGTTCTTTTAAGATCAATTTAGCATTTTCCCATCCCTGCTGTCTTTTTACATTGAATACAAATAAGATCACGTGTCACGTAACATATTGAGCATAGATTACGGATTCTGTACCTACAATCATATAACAATTCAGTTGCCCAATTAATTAAATATGATAAGACCATTCTAAATTTATTGGGTGACAAATAGTGATTAATTACATAAAATTTTGTGCAAGTTTCAGCAATGAAAAATGCATATCGCAAATTGGAAGTTGAGTGCAAGATTCATAGCAACAATTTTGACTCCAACTGATGCTGTTGAGCGTCCACTACGTGGTTACACGAAATTTCAAATTGTAATAGTGATACGAGTGAGGGAGCGGAAGGGAGCCTGACATAGTTGGGCAAAGCCGCAAGCGCTCGGTATGTCTTATTTACTTTCTCTGTTTATATAATTAAGACGCAGCTATGAGGGCGTAAAGCGTCAAACGCAATTTCGAATCGTAATATTTTGCGACACGAGTGAGGGAGCGGAAGGGAGCCTGACATAGTCGGGCAAAGCCGCAAGCGCTCGGTGTGTCGTATATAAGCTGTTTATATATTTTAAAATACAGCTGTGAGAACGTAAGGCATCATCCTTGAGAGGCCGTACAACGCTAGAAGGAATTTTCATAGTAAGAATTATCGAAATTATTGGCATTATCACATTTTTAATTAATAACAAATAAACTATTTCTTATTAAAAAAAAACTGTTATTAAGAATAACTAGAAAGCTAGCTACGTTTTTTATATTATGTTCCGAGACTATAGGTCTATTATTGGTTATCATATCGATCGATAAATTAAGTAATACTGTGTAATCTTTGTTCAAAATTGTACAATTTAAGACGCAGCTGTGAGAGCGTAAGGCGTCCGTAGTAACAACTAGTAAAATATTCAGACGGCAATATCTTGAGTAAGGAAGCGTGCGCTTGAAAGTCAGCTACAGTCGCAAGCATTCGTGCTGGTTTATACGATATCAAGAGTCATAACTTAGGCTTAAGACAGACTTCATCGATGAATATACTTATTTGAAAAGAATTGCAATAGATTGAGTTGATAACATTAATTTAAGTTAGTTTTATTGATTATTAAATAAAGAAAAAGTGTGTATAATTTACGCAAATGCTTAAAGAGAATAATATACATAATTCGAAGATAAAGAAAGTCTTAGGTAGACTATAACTTTTCTTGGACATGAAGCTTGCTTCTCAATATCTCATTTTTCAAAATTTATCAGAGCATTATCAAGTGAATGCAATTATAATTGTCTGTTGTAAGAAGTAAATACCTAAGTAATAAAATCATCTAGAGTAGGGTTGACTTTAGTACGTACGAGGCTTGAATCTGATAGCAATCTTTATCTTAATTAATAACCCACCTGTTTATATTATTTAAACGTTTTGCTATGTTAGATGTACATAGTCTAAATACTACACGCTACTATACGCTACATACTACTACATTAAGTATGTAGCGTGAAAAAAAACTGTTTATGTATTTGGTTTTTGAACATGCAACTCATGCAAGTTCTCTTAATTTTGTTCCACTTAAATTTATTTTTTAATAACTGTTCTTAGCCATATTGTTTGACAAGCAAGTAAAATTATTGCGAACATCCGTAAGGTAATTTTTAACAAGTTTTCTAGATTATAATTATTATAATCATTTCTTTTAAATCTAAATCATCAGAATGTTTTATCATCGTTATAAGTATTATTTTACTGTTTTGTTTATATTATTTTTCTTAGTTAAAATGATAGATATAGATGCGACGAACGCACACTAAAACCAATATAAACATAAGTACTCTAGATATTTGCAGTACATAACTTATCCATACTTACTTGAAAAATCCCTAACATGTCCTGGGTTTGCTGGAACCTGCAAGAAAGCTATCTGAAAGATAAATCCAGTTCTCCTTACAATGATTTAATTAATAACTCCTCTGCAACTCTTTTGTGAGTACAATAAAGAGCAAATAATTAAGTATGCTGAATGTAAATCCTCTTTAAATGTTTTTACTGCAATGCAACTAATTGAGTCCAATAAGTCCAGCCATGTATTATTGCCAATTATGGCTATACCTACCGTTCTTTTAATAAACTAGTAATTCAATTTCAAATATTATTCTTATTAATTTTACTACACTATGATCAGCTCGTGCATCTGTTGCCGAGTCATTTAATGAGTAATTAGTAAAACATAGAATGTGATGCCATTTATAATGGTGTATTGAGCGTATATATTTTTAAATGGCCATTGTGAGCAATGACCTACTCTACTGAAGTTTACCGGTAGTAAAAGAAAAATAATAAAATTCATTTATTTCAGATAACAATTATTGATCCAATTTGATAAGAAAAAAAAAATTGAACAAACAATAAATAAAAGAAATAATTACATATAAATCTTAAAATAAAACTATATTCATAATACACAATAATGCAACAGTAATTTTACTATACTTAATATTAATTCTAATTCTTCCTTCACATTCCTACAAATGTTATTGAAAAACAAAACTATTGTGCTTTTTATTTCGTAATCTGATATGCAATAAGCAAATCACTTTTGTTTTGTAGATTTTTTTTGTCTGCGAATAGTGCCATTTAAATACTGTGTGTTAATATTTCAAGATAATAAAACTAAAGTGGAATAACATATATTTCTAAAGCATTCGTAGGTGGTAAGTTAAGCCTAATGAAGTATCTTTAAATTAATCAATGTACATGTATTATCTTAGTACTTGTTACAATATTGTTTATAATATGAAATAAAGAATTTTTAAATGAAAAAAATGAAATGAAATTTCGTAATCAATGATACAATTTCTAGACAAAATAATTATTTTCGTATTCATTGCATTTTATCTCCGATACCGGATTATTACAATTTTAACATAATTTTCTCACGTCAATCATGTAGGGGTGACTTGACCGTTTATTACACCCTTATATTTGTTGGCACTCTAAACTTAACATAAAAAAAACATGAATATTATTCGATAAACTGTGTTACCTAATTATGGAAAAAACTCAATTATAATGTTTTGGCATATTATCTTAATATTTAATGAGAAATTAGAACCTTATTTTCAATGATCATTTAATGTATTTTTTTAATCAAATAATGGAAATAATAATAATAATTTATTTCATAATTCAGATATTACAATCCATTTTGTTAGTAACAATTAACTTAAATCCTATGTTAGTATTCAGGACAAATTTGAAATTAAATAATTCGTAAATAATAATGAAGTTTTCTATAAGGCTTCAAAAAATTGGCCCTATTCCAATAGTCGAAAATAAAACTTCTAAGTTGTACCTGTACTTGGTGAAAGCATGCCAATATTTTAATAAAGGTACTGAGAATAATACCTATAATTTTATTAACTGTTGCCTATTAAATTATTATTGGCGTAAGGTGTACCAGTAATTTGATCGGTACATGCCAATAATAGGTTGAAGGGTACTAATGAATGGACTATGGGTTTATTTATTTATACATAATATGACGGTGTATGTGTGGTGGTAATAGCTTAAAACGACATACATACAAAATACAAAAAAAAAGAGAGAATCCGTATTGTGTATTGCGTTGCGTGTAGCACCCACTATGTTTATTTCAAATAGAGCTACTAAAATCAATAGGCAAAATTTATTGTTTCGGTTTATTACTCTAAATACCAATAATTGGGTAATTTACCCTGCCTTTTCTATTTGAGAAATTCAAGGCGATCCATAAGTAATTCTGTAGACTAACGCACGGTCCTGGTGATGACAGTGCTCCTCATTAAAATGAAATAATATTAAAAAGAAAAAAAATCATTTTATCATGATTTTTCTTGTTCCTCATGACTGAGGGTCGCGATAGAATGAAGTAACTACTTACTTAGTAGGACAATTCAATCTGCTTTTAGAACACATTATATTGGGCACCGTAGGTACTGGAAAAAAAACTTAAACCAGATAGATAGTAAGGGTGGTGCTTGTGTGGGATTATAGCTAATTACTTTTGTACATGGATTGATAATACATAATGTGATTTGTATTTGGACTCTGTGTGCCCGCTATGGGAAGTAAGATTACCAAAATACTGATTTCTAAAATCATTTATTACTTAGTGTTTATTCTGATCGAGTTTTTAAAATGTGCAGTTATATTCAAGGAAGGTACCTCCACATAACGTACTGTGTGTATAGTGGAGTCACTTCTACGATATCTAAACTTCTCTTTAGTACATATTACATTTACATATCCATTATATAGGGAAGTATGCTAATGTATATAACTAAACAAAAGGTTAACCTGGTTAAATTAGTAAGGGTAAATTTAAAACCATTACTAATTTAAAAGACCTTCAGAATACTTTGTAAATAAAATAAAAAGTTTTTTTTACCTTGCTGTAATGTAGAATGCTATTTTTTATTAGTTCAAGAAGTAACAAATTTTACTCTTACTGAGTTGTGTCACGAAATACATAATAGTACAAGTGTTATGTAGGTACAATAACTACTTAAAAGAAAGAAAACTTTTTGCAAATTGATGATAAAATTATTGGATATCATAATAGTTTATGACATGTGTCACTGAAATATGCTTTTTCTGTCACTGTGTTACACTAATTGAAGCACTGGGACTGGGTGCACCCCAAAGTTATCTCAGGGCAAATTTTTATTGAAACGTCTAATCCATGTAATTAATGCTGCCCATAGCCATAGCGCCGCCGCGCGTGATTTTTTAATTAATATGGTATAAAAATTATAAAAGTATTTCAAGCATTACAAATGGTATGAGAAAGATATTACATTCAATATAGTATTTAGTAATATAATACATATTTACAGAAACGATTACTTCAATTTTCTATTTTAATGATGAGCCTTTTATAGCGTTTTGATGACTTTTTGTTGATTGTTGTTAGTAGGTATTTTTCTAAACTAAGTTTGTATTGGAGACAAATATTGAAATGCCTACACGTAACTAATGATTCTAAGACTTAAGTAAATAAAATAAGTTGCAATAGCTAATGATAAAAAAATATTTCTAAGTTTGCAATCTTTATAATTCGGTGCAATGAAATATTAACCCCTTAGCAATTTATTTAAGGTATACATCCATTTTTAATTTCTAAAGTATCTTGTAATTATATTAATGAATTTTGATGTTGATAATCTATCGTTAAACAAGCTATTGCTCGTGTTTATAACGTGCTCGGATGAAATGCCATACGACTATATTTTTATTGATGTAAACAGAGTTGAATTGAATTGTAAAATTTTAAGTTTAATTAAATTAAGTAATCTAATTACGTTAATTGTAGACAAATAAATGTCACTTTATATACATACTTTTTCTCTAACGGGATGTTTTCTGAATACCTACTTATGTATAAATAAAAACGTAATTACGTTTTGTGTCATGCAATAAATATTTGTAATGTAATTAAATAATAATTATGACTTTCGCAAAAATGCGAAATATTTTGTTGGAAGGCTGCTATTTTTCTTCTAATAAAATGATGTTTTTATTTAAGAATATTTTATGACTAATTGAATGGATGTACTCAGAGTTATAAAAGATATTGTTTTACGCGATGGGACTCGCTCTAGCAGGATGGCCGACTGTAAGGTTACTGTATAAATTACTTTAATTATTATTCGTGATGAACCATGTAGTACAACTAAATTTGTGTGTTTATTCCATTAAAAGTACTTAAACGGTAGTTGTAGTAATCGGGTGACTGCAGTCGCCCCTACCACGCCAGTCACGCCACGCTCGCCCCTACCACGCCACGCATAACGTTTAAATATGCGGTGACGGGGTAGAGGCGCGCTCAGTCGTGCTCAAGTCGTCACAGTGAAAGGTTGAACGGTGAAATAAGTGTTTTCAATAAAGTTGTTAAATAAAGTCATAATACCAGATGACTTTGATAAATTTGTCGCGATACGCTATTCCTGCTGGAGAGATACCACTGCTTAAGGTCAGGTATCAGTGTATTATTGTATTGAATACTGTTTAAACTGGTAATACTAGTACTTTCCCATGATATCGAGTAATTGTATGCTTGGAATTCTTGTTAAATACCAAAAATAATTATACAGAGATACAATTAAAACTAGAACTTTTAATTGCTCATGACGTTTTATTTTAATTCCTTTTATAACCATTAATTAAATAAATAGCCTGTGACAATTAAAATATAATATAATTAACATTATTTATCATTGAATTAATAATAAAGATATCTATTTTATACCTATTTTAAAATGACAATTGAATAAAAGGAAACGGTAGCAGACCAACATCAAATCAATTCCTTTTTATAACAATTAGGCAAAAATAATCGAATAACAGGAAACGGTAGCAGATCGTCATGGATCACGTAATCAAATCAAATCATTTTAATAAACTTAGCAACAAATAATGATTTAAGTATTACATAAACTTACAAACAAATAATAAGGTTTACATCAATCATTCTAACTATAACATTACATTATTTTCCATAGTTTTATTATCACTAATCTATTACGGCCATACTGACAGTACTTCGTCCTCGAAGTACACACAACGGCACCTCAGACTATACATGTTGCCCTTGAGGCCGCTTTTATGCCCTATAATAAAAGCTGTTTTCGCAGCTTAATTGTATAACCTGACGTGCTGTCGTGTGTACATAAAAATATAGAAAAGAAAAAAATACAATGTTTATTTTATTCTTCATAACATTATTGCAATACATACCCATTTTTAAGTATATTTTGAACATTGTTTCATAATGAGTAATTTAGTACTTTGATAAATCTCACGAGTTTCCGCCACTTTCGGTTAATAATATTTTCAACACTTTGAATCTAAGAATTAAGGAAATTAAAGAAATGAAATTAGTTGTCAACAAACTTAACAGGAATTTAACCGGAATCCGTGAGACACTTTCTTTTATTAATATAATAATACGTTTACTCCACCTTTCTTTTTTATTAATTAATAAACTTTTTATTCCATTTTTATAACAACAACTTTTTAGTAGGTATTGCCAGACACCTAGACATGCCAATAACATTCACCCGCTGCTGGTGAGAATAACTGACACCAAGCATCTGACCGACCAGCGAATACCAATTTCTTAATATCAACATAACTTATAGGTAGGTATTGCCAGACACCTAGACATGCCAATAACATTCACCCGCTGCTGGTGAGAATAACTGACATCAAGCATCTGACCGACCAGCGAATACCATGTACCGAGGCCACGATTGCCAAATACATAGACATACTGATCACATTCACTCGCTGCCAGTGAGATCAACCAGTACCAAGCATAAGGCCGACCAGCGAATATCGTGTACCTGGTATACCTATAACATTCATCGCCAAATCATACATAGACATACCGATCACATTAACCCGCTGCCAGTGAGATGATTCTGGTACCAAGCATGTGGCTTAACAGCGTTTCAAATATTATTGTTACTAACAAACTATGGATCTTTGGTCTGAAAATAAATTATTTTTATTTTTATTTTATTTTTATTTATTTATACTAAATGGAATAAACACAACTGCCAAATCATACATAGACATACCGATCACATTCACCCGCTGCCAGTGAGATGATTCGATACCAAGCATGTGGCTTAGCAGCGTTTTAAATTATTATTAAAAAGTGGAGTTCACGTCAGACTTGAATACAAGTAAGGTTATAATTTGGTTCTATTGCTATCAGCAATCACAAAGGTATTAAATTCAGTGGATTTTTGAACAGTGGTTTTTTGCACTTTACACAAACCGTTCGGTCAATCTGACTTGAAACAGTTATATAACTATATTATTTTCAAAACCACTGCCTATTGATGGCCATCAGCCACAACAACAAAGTCAAATAATAAATAAATTTATTCATATGGTCAAAACTTGGACTGGGCAAAAATAGTAGCCCAAAAACAGTCAAAGCACTAAACCACTATACTTATTACTAATGTCTACAATTAAAATCAATCAATGTATGATTAGAAAAGAATTCTATTAAACAAATATGTGGTTGGATATCATGTGGCTTCATCAGTTTGCGAATAAATAAGCATTATCATTATCATAATCATGAATCATTAGCATTATCATCAATACCAGCTTCAATACCAGCATCAATACCAGAATCAATACCAGCATCGATACCAGCATCGATACCAGCATCAATATCAGCATCAATATCAGCATCAATACCAGCATCGATACCAGCATCGATACCAGCATCGATACCAGCATCAATATCAGCATCAATACCAGCATCAATACCAGCATCAATACCAGCGTCAATACCAGCATCAATACTAGCATCAATACCAGCATCAATACCAACATCAATACCAACATCAATACCAACATCAATACCAACATCAATACCAACATCAATACCAACATCAATACCAACATCAGTACCAACATCAATACCAACATCAATACCAACATCAATACCAACATCAATACAAACATCAATACCAACATCAATACCAAAAAGGATTCCAAAAAGGATTTGAAGTCAAGGCATCTGATAGTATATTTAATACCTACAACATATTTAAGAATTCCAAAAGTATAAATTCTATCAGAATCTCGTATATATATAGAAACTAAGCTTTTAGTTTATCTAACAACATAGTTATCAGACCAATAGAATACTCGACCAGTAAAAATCTTCGGTAGATATGACCATAGAATATGAATATTTAAGATTCTTGGTTATGACCTCAGCTTTTTACACAACCGCAAAGAAAGTTGTCAAAGAAAGTTGTCAAAGAAATTTGTACTCGATAACTTTTTACATTATTCAATAACATGAAAATGTAACATAGCATAGGTAATAACACTAATACCTAATTGAATATACCTACATTATATCAGCCTTGTCACAGAATAGATAATAGTACAACTGCCTTATGTTTTAATAAAAATTGTGTTCGGGACGAAGCCGATGTTGGCCGGCGTTGCTCTAAGTATCACGCCGTTCTTCTTTCAAGTGGTAACAGTCACCAAAAGTATCTTAATACGTCTCTTGTAGACTAGTTCGAAAGTGAACAATTAAAACTATAATAATATAGATCTCAAGAAAAACGAAAACTAAATAACTCAAAAACATTTGACTGAAAATATTAAGCCTTCTGTAAGACTCACTAAAACGTAAATATTAAAATAAAAAGTCTAATCAGTTGATAGATATAAACTTATTGGGATAGTTTATAAATAGTAGAAGTAGAAGTAATTATAGTAGTTGATAGATAATAGATAGTAGTACCTACTACTATCTGTCTGTACCTATGTATAGTAGTAGCACAATAGCTAGTAAGGCTAGACGAGTTTACGATCTGACGAAAATTTATATATTTTAGTTTTCAGTGTGAGGACATTATTTAGAATTCCACTACACAGAAAAATACTGTCTACAAAAAAATAATAATCATAAAACAATAAACGAATAGAATATTGAAAAATGGCTCGGTAATTCTAAAATAAATCGTAAATATCATCATAGGAAATAAAGTTCCATTTGTCAGATTTTGTAATTTTCAACGACAATGATAATGATGTTTTATACAAAAAGGATAACTTTTTGCTATACCGGGTATCTTTTTTTATGGTACAGTATTTCAGGAATCAATTAAAATGTACTAAATTTTGACAAATTTCTGGCAAAATAAAGCTATAGTGCAAATCCACTATATTGTACAGAGATAGCAAAAGAGTAGATTTTGTGAACTGCGTGGTCTTAAACTAGAAAAAGATAACAACTCAACTCTACTCAACTCAACTCAAAATGATTAATTTAGTCTAGGCTGTTACAACCACGTCAATTTCATTGAAGCTAGGTCATCGGTTCGCAAACCCTAAGCGGGAGACCTTGTAACGAGGACAATAAATCTAACCTTTCATAAGTATGATTAAAGATATAATGCCTAAATAGGTAGTAATAGTTTAGTAACCAGCAATAATAAAATAAAATATAATTTGAATTACCAGTAATAATAACGTTATAATTCCGACCATTGGGCGAGCGAACCCAAGTTTACTTGGTTGAGCATATTTTTGAATCAGAACAAAAACAAATTTTGAACAAGGAGCATGCTCAGATTATTGTGTTTAATATGCTTACTCTCATTAAAATACTCGAAGAGTATAAAGAAAATGGCTTATTAGACCGATTTTATTTTCACACACTTTCAAATAGATAATTTAATTAAAGAAAACAATTAATGAAAATGCTAAATACCTTTGATACCAATGCTTTGATAAAGGTTAGAAGACTGCTTTCGTCAAATGATTTTATTACTACTTTGGGAAGGATAACCAAAACGTCCATAATGCATAAAATATGGAAATATGACTAAACAAAATACACAAATAATATTAAATTATTAAGTTATTTCGAAGTGTAGACTTATAAAAGTACTAGTGACGTAGTTAATAAGCCATGCCGCAAAAAAAAATTTTTGCTAAATCCAAACGGTCACCAATTTCTATGCACTTGAAAAAGTTTGGACATAATACATAAAACCTTTGTACATACTTAGTAAAATCTGCTCACCTACTTGTGAACCTATTTTAAATAAACAAATATTTTGTTCACCTCATTTTAAATGCATTATCCTACTATATGCTACTAATGAAACCACAAATGTGTACCACAAATACCATCACATATTACTTTTTTCAATAATTATCTTTACTTTATTTCAATTACTTATCTTCTACTAATTTTACGACAATAATTCGCTAAACTAAATTAACTGACTAGCAGGTTGTGTGTATAAATCACAGTTATCGTAAAAAAAAACACAGCCACCGAGGGCCTTACCGGCCTTTGCACCAGGGAACGAGTCCGGATGTTTTTTTTTTCTTTCGACGCAAGGAACTCGAAATTGTTGCGACAGCAGCTTGTAGCTCCGCCGATGCAGGTTTCGGGATCAAGACCTCACAACGGCAGCGGAGCGGAGTCATCTGGCCGATCACATCAGCATCCACCCTGAAAATTATTAGGAAACGGTGTTAATATTTTGAAATGGACAGAGACAATCCCACTTCTGATGATAGCTTTTGTAAGATAGAGCAATATATAATCAAAAACTAAGCTATTGTCTATTATATCTCTTTAGTTTAAAGTGCAATTAATGTAAGCTATTGAATTAAATGTAGACTATTGAACTGAATGTAGACTATTTAACTGAATATAGACTAACTGAATGTAGGAAAACTAAGGGGAAATACTATTAATAAAACGTAAGAAGTCCTTCAACAATTGTTCAAAGAATTTATTATTTTAAATAATTAACATAATCGGAACGTTCATTAAGCAACAATTCTATCAACCAAATTAACTTAGATATATATAACACATTTAACAAAAAATGAACGTTCAATAAGCAACAATTCTATTAACCACATCAAATAAGTAACACAATTAACGTAACACTAACGTTCATTATGCAACAACTATCGACCAGATTAAATAAATAACACAAGCATTAAACACAGAAAATAATGGATAATTGAATGGAATAATGCAATATATTATTTTACTCTTTGGAATAATGTGAACAGTAGAAATAAAACATGTTAGAATAATACTTAACTTTCTGTTCCACAACCTTTTCACTTGACTCACTACAGTAGAATGTGACTAAAAATAAGCTACGCTCCGCAGGAGCAAGATATATCCCGCCAATATTTTAACAACCAATCAGGAGTAAGCATTACAGAAAACAAGTCTGCCATATGGCGCCAAACGATCAAATCAATACTTTTATACAAATAACCATTAATTAAATAAATAGCCTGTGACAATTAAAATATAATATAATTAACATTATTTATCATTGAATTAATAATAAAGATATCTATTTTATTTTTTATTTTTTTAATATCTTCTTCCCGTCAGTTGGGAAAGGCAAAGGCAGAGCCATACAGCCATTGTCTTATTTAAAATAATTTCAACTACAAGAATTCCAGCCTCTAGATTTCATTTTTCTGTAATTGAGTTTTGTAAGGCCAAAGCCACTTCTTTAATTATTATTTTCTCCGTGTCCAGGTAATGTAAGGCCAAAGCCACTTCTTCAATTTTCTTTTTCTGTGTCCGGGTTATATAAGGCCGTAGCCACTTCCTATTCCATTTTCCTTGTCATCTTCAGTGTGATATAAATCTTCAAAGTCTTATCCATGTTTATAGTTCCAAATCCGATGATACAACAAAGTTGTATAAATCCTTATAAGTTTCAGGATTTGTGAGAATGTCTTGAATGTCGCGCGGGATGCTATAAGATGTCTTATATATTTCTAATAATCTGTCCACCAGGACTAATCTCTGAATGTTGTAAGCAGGGCAATCAAAAAATATATGATTAAGAGTCTGATCCACACCTAAATTGCATTCAGTGCATGTTGGAGATGTGATAATACGCATTCTATGTAAATGTGAGTTAAATCGACAGTGTCCAAATCTCAGGCGTGTTAGGATAGTATAAAACTTTCTGCTATGGTATTCTGCTGATTTTGTGAACCAAGGACGACAGCCAAGAACATTATTAATCTTCGCATACCAAGTTCCTTTTACTGTTAGAGTTTCTTGCCAATGAGTGGACCAGTCTTGTTTTGACAAAAGTTTAAGTCTTGGTAGTAAATCAGAGTACGGTATAGCAACATTTTTAATGTCAATGTTGACATTTGCGGCGTCATTTGTAATGGCTCTAGCTAACTTATCGGCACTTTCGTTTCCAGATACTCCAATATGCGACGGAACCCACATAAAAATTATATCAATATTATTACTTTTGAGCTTGAAGTAGGTTGTTTTAATATCTTGTAGAATATAGTTACATCCGGTATCAAATCTGGTATTTTGCAAAGCTTTGAGACAGCTCATGCTGTCTGTTAGGACTAACCATTGAGTGCATTCTTGGGTGTTCTCCTCAATAAACTGTAGCGCAGCAAGAATAGCAAGACACTCCGCGGAAAATATGCTCATTTGGCCCGGGAGTTTAATTCCATGACCCGTTTTCAAATAAGGTATGTAAACAGCCATCGAAACATTATCATTATTTTTGGAACCATCTGTATAGATATGTCTATGCTGAGGGAAATTATCAGTAATTTCATATACTTCTTCTTTATTCTTTAAATCAGGGTGAATGTGGATATTCAGGTCACAAAAATGTGTATCATAAGATCCTGTGTAACATATCCAATTATTCTCAGTTTTATGAATGTTATACTGCTGATTGAACTCTACGATATCCGAGAAATCATGAAACAGATAGGGGATTCGGGGTACATTCAAAGGAGAATATGTTGTATAGAGAAATTCAATTTTTCTGAGTAGGTGATGAGTAGACAGTGAAAGTAGTTTTAACAAAAACTTTGATTTTAAAAATTTGAATCTGAATTGAAGTGGAGGTATATTGCATTCCACCTGCAAAGAGTTAATGGGAGTAGTCTTCATAGCACCAGTAATGCATCTCAGATTATGATTCTGCAGGATATCTAATTTTTTTACTAATTTGGGATCAGACCCAAAACAAAAAAAGCCATATTCAAAATGACTCCTCACAATTGATTTATACAACATTAATAGAATTTTAGGATCAATTTTTGATAAACTTTTAATGACATTGAATGCCTTATAGGCTTTACCCAGCAAATATTCTATATATTTATTCCAAGAAAGGTTATTAGCAAATATGACACCCAAGAACTTGACTTCACTTTCCAATGGCAGACTAATATTATTATATACAATATCAACATCAAAATCACATTCACCAAACACAACAACTTTAGACTTTTCTGGACTTACATCTAAGTTTAGGTAACTGAAATAATTATTTAATTTTTTAAGAGCAGAATTAACTATAGAGGATACTTGTCGAATATCAGATCCAGAGAAGTAAATAACTAAGTCATCAGCAAATTGCAAATTTTTTACTTGTGGACCTAATATGTAGTTCAATTTATGTACATATAGTATATATATCAATGGGGATAATATGCCCCCTTGACACACACCCCTGTATGAATATCTTGGTCCAATTAACTGATTATTTGATTTCACATAAACCTCACGACCATGCAAAAATTCAAAAATCCAATTAACCAATTTTTCAGGAATACCAAGAGAAAGAAGTTCACCAGCTAAAATATGGTGATTCACATTATTAAAAGCACCAACGACATCGAAGAAGACACCAATTAGAACATTATCTTGTTTGAGAGAATCAAAAATATCAAGTTGAAGATGTGCTATACTCTCTCTAGAGGATCTACCCCTACGAAAACCAAACTGATTTGAAGGTAAAAGATGATTACTTTCAATGAAGAATTCAAGCCTTTGTTTAAGAAGTTGTTCAAACACTTTTCCCATGCATGATGTTAAAGCTATTGGCCGATATGAATTTGCTTTGGTTTTATCTTTGTTCGGTTTTAGAATAGGAACCAGACAATCCTTTTTCCAATCCAGAGGTATGGCAGAGGTAGACCACAACAAATTATAAACTTTCAAAATGATATTTTTGGCATTATCTGTAGTATGTTTTAACATTTTATAAGGAATACCATCGAGGCCATGTGCTGTATCTCGTCGTGAAAAAATTGCATTTTTAAATTCTTGAAAATTAAATGGTGCTAATAAATAATTACTATTACGTACAGGATTAATACTATTTACATATTGTAAAGGGGCCTCAACAGTATCTGGTGTATATTTTTTAAGAAATTCTGGAATCCAATCTGTATAAACATTTTTAAAAGAAACAGGTTGACCATTAAACCTCTTAGCAATCCTCCAGATTTTAGATATGGGTGTAGATCTATTTAGTGACTGACATAATGAAAGCCAACTTAAGTTTCTTTCTTTTTTTAAAACAATTTTTTTAACAGCTTGTAGCCTTTTAAACTTAAGAAAACTTTCTTCTGTAAGACTGTTTTTAAACTCAATATATGCCTTTTTACAATCTTCTACTGCTTTTGCACAATTTTTATTCCACCATGGTAGTGGTATACGTTTTTTGCGGATTCTGGACTGAAATTTCCTAACCGATTGATTTGATTGGTCAACAGAGAAAGACCTATTGCTGATAATAGCTGACTGCTGCAATGCAAGATCTAATAACGCAACCAAATTAGAATAACATTTTAATGGATTAGTTTGATCAATGTAAAAATTTTGTAATAAGTAATCAACGTTTTTGCTATATTTTTGCCAGTCTACTAAACGAAAATTGTAAGAAGTAGGAGGTGTAAGATAATCAGATGAATCATTATTATTATTACTAATAGTGATGTTTATAATTACAGGTAAATGATAGCTGCCCATAGGGTCGTCATGGACCGACCACTCACATTGCAATGCCAGAGAAGGTGATACCATAGTAAGATCCAAAGCATTCCTTTGCCATCTACTAGAACCAACAGTTGTCAACTGACCATCATTCAAAAGAACCAAGTTATTGTCGTCGATGCTTTCAAGAATATCACGACCACGTGTATCAATATTACTACAACCCCATGCTGTGTGCCGTGCGTTAAAATCGCCGGCAATCAACAAAGGGCCCGGTAAATTAGAAATTAAATTATTAAGTTTTATTTTAGAAAATGAAACATCACAATTACCAGGACTATACAAGGACATAAGCGAAATTTCTTTGTTGCCATACTGCAATCGCACAGCTATATTTTGAATTGAATCATCAAAAGAAGTGTCTATTTTAGCAAATTGTAAACTATTATGAACTAAAATGGCTACACCATTATGTCTTGTACCAGAATCTAATCTAATTATATTATAACCTTTCATATTAAAACGAATGTGAGGCTTTAGCCATGTTTCACATACTAAAGCTACATGAATCTGATACTCTTGCAAAAAATTTAATAATAAATATTTATGTGCAGGTAAACTCTGAGCATTCCATTGAACTATTCTTAAAATATCCATAAAAAAAATTAAATAATTTATTTCTTATTTTTTTTAATTGTTTCTAAGAGAGTATCTTTAATACTCTGAGTGGAAATAATTGTATCATTAGTTTTATTCATTGTTATCAATTTAACAACAGACTCAACAACCATATTCAGTATTTGATCAGAATTCAGGAGTGAAGCTAGCATTTCAATGGGATTTTGTTTCAGAGGAGGGAATGACTTCTCGTTTAATACAGCAGAATATGTTTTGCTTTGAGCTTTTTCTCTATTTAATTGTATTTTCTCTTTCTTAACAGGACATTGTGATGAGATGGCAACATGATTTCCCTTGCAGTGACAACAGATGGCTTCTTCAGGTGATTTCAAGCAGAATTTAAAATTATGAGACTCACCACATATGGAGCAGCGTTCGGAGTTCTTGCAATATTTGGCAATATGCCCATACCTCAAGCATTTGAGGCACTGCTTCACTGGAGGAATGTAAGGACGCAGCTCGAAGCGCCAGCTGTTGAGATCGACGCTTTCAGGAAGCACCGGGCACGAAAAAGTAATTGAAACTGTTTTTGTGGGTTCTAATTTGATTAGCCCATTATCCATCTTTGACCTTCTCATGAATCGCCTAATACTCACAATATTTTTGGTTGTAGTCAGTGCGGAGTAAATCATTTCATTTGATAAATCTATTGGTACATGTGTAATTACTCCTGTTACCTCGCTGGCCGCCGCAGGGATGCTGGCAGCCAAACTGTAAGCGTCCAAAAATTTTTTATTTTGTAGTGCCGCATTAGCCAGGCCTGGCCGCTCAAAAATTACTCCAATCTTGTGTTTGTTAATTCTTTGCAATTGTTTGACGCCCTTGTTGTATTTCTTTAAACAATTAGCCAATGACATCATGTCACGGTTGCCTATAGGTTGGTCACTTTTCGTACTCTCTATGAATACAACATATTCAAAATTGCCGCCTTGTTCTGGATAAAACCGAACATAATTTGGGATTCTAAAATCTTTGTACTTATCCTCTTCCATTTTTTCTTCCAGGGACTTCGTGGAGCAGGTATCACTGAAGTCGGACTCTCCACCTTCGCCTCCACTCCCGTCTTCAAGTTTTTTCTTTCGTTTTCGCCCACTCTTCTTCCCCATATTTACAGTTTTATTTTATTTACAACAATGAAATATTGATTATTTACACCTTTTTTATACAAATTATATACAAATTGCAACAATTAAATATTTTTTAGTTTTATTTGTTTGAAAAGACCGTCACTCCCGTCAAACGTTCCCGCGCTTTTTTTTTTTTTTTTTTTTTTTTTTTTCTATCTATTTTATACCTATTTTAAAATGACAATTGAATAAAAGGAAACGGTAGCAGACCAACATCAAATCAATTCCTTTTTATAACAATTAGGCAAAAATAATCGAATAACAGGAAACGGTAGCAGATCGTCATGGATCACGTAATCAAATCAAATCATTTTAATAAACTTAGCAACAAATAATGATTTAAGTATTACATAAACTTACAAACAAATAATAAGGTTTACATCAATCATTCTAACTATAACATTACATTATTTTCCATAGTTTTATTATCACTAATCTATTACGTGCGGCGTACACCCGCAAGTCAATTTGGATTTTGGCCGTAGTGAAAAGTTTTGTTTGTTGACTCTGCTACGTATACTAAAAATGTATTTATCTACACTCACAACGTAATGTTCCAAATATGAATTCAAAAAAGGTAATATAAATACGTAGGTACTTTATTTTCGTGGATAGGTAAAATTAAAAAATAAACTCATTACGATGCAGTCAACTGCATCATAAAATAACTTTTTTTCTCATTACGATACAGAGCAAATACAAAAAGAAGGCAGTGCCGTAACATTAAAAAAAACAACGATATTTTCCCACATATTTTTCATGATTAAAATGTACTCTATGGTGATCGATGACTTTAGTGCGATTAGTTTGTTGAAATGCACTGATATTTTTTTTTTCTAATGGAATGCGCGCCAAGCATTTCCGATAAAGTTTTGATTTCAATTTTTACATTTTGTTATACTTACTGAATTTTGTAGGTTTTTTTTTATTCTTGCTTTAAAATGTGAAAAAAAATTTACTCTGTCCGATATTTTAGTTTAGATGCAGCTAAGGAATTGACTTATTACAAGGTACAAGTACCTTGCTAATACAAACAAAGTCTCTCTCTCTTTTCTAACGTTGATCTTTTATTTAGTAGGTTCAATCCCAAATGTATGAGTGTAGATAAAGTAGTGTATGAAACTGCACATAGCTAGGTATTAAAACACTCGTGTGATACTATTAAAAACCTCGCCTACGGCTCGGTTTTTAAACACACACTCGTGTTTTAATACCCCTCTTTATGTGTCAGTTTCATAAACTACTATTTCGTCCTTGGGAGGGCAGTGAAGTGCCTCAAGATGAAACTTTAAGTGAACCAACAAAAAAAAGACGGGTGTTTTGTAAAACATGTAAACACAAAAGATGTGTTGTGTTGATCACGCAATTCGAAACGTGATGACGTTTTATCTATTACTATAAATACAGGTGATAATGACTCCGACACTTCAAGTGATGAAGAAACAGTAGGTAGTCTAACTTTTTTTATTTATTTTTCATTAAAATTCTCTTTCCACCTCGCTTGTGTGTATTTTTTGTATTCATATTTTGTTATAATAAATACAAGTAGGGACGGACACTGTTATCTAAAAACACGACCCCTCCCCCTCTCCCTCCCGCACACTATGGTTCAATTTAAATAATTATCGATAACGATATTGTTTACCGTTATCAATAACATTACTTACCAAAAACTTGCCGGTATGCCTGTCTCTGAACACATTTGCTTGCGGGTGTATCTATCTGAGCGCAGGGTTGCCAGATGCCTAACTGGTCAAGTCGCCACTTTGCGATGAAAAGATAGCCCAAAGTAGCCCAAATTGAAAAAAAAAACAAAAAAACGTTTAAACGTGTCATGCTACTGTTATATTACACTGGAATAACGATTATTTATATTATTATTTACCCCATTTTCACTTTTTGTTTGATTGTTTGTTCACTTACTCTCCCACCCCGCGCGCATAGAAAGACTAGACTAGACAATACATAGAGAAAACTATGTAAACTGATATCAATAAGTCGAAAATCGTGTCGCCCAACAGGCGATAAGTCGCCATTCCATAATTTTTAGTAGCCGCGACGGTCCCAAAGATAGCCCAATTGGCTATATGTCGCCCAATCTGTAGACCCTGTCTGAGCGAACGAGCTTTACATACGCCGATTTAAGGAACCAATGGGGAGGAAAAGCGCAATTTTATCCCGATAGATGGCGTCTGTACCTTGATTACGTAAAGCTGTTGCTAACAATTCTCGATTGAAATCGATTGAAAGCGCGGTTGCATTGCTGCTTAAAGAAAGATAGTTGTCACATTGGTTCTAACTAAAGCAGCAATGTAACTGCGATTTCTGTCAGAGTTGATTGCAACAAAATTACAAAATCACCCCTCTGGTCTTTGGTACCCGCCCCCTGATTATGTAAAATTGTTGCAATCAACTCTGACAGAAATCGCAGTAACATCGCTGCTTTAGTAAGAACCAATGTGACAACTATCTTAACTAAAGCAGCAATACAACCGCGCTTTCAATCGATTTCAATCGAGAATTGTTAGCAACAGCTTTACGTAATCAAGGTACCGGCCGCCTCAAAGAAAGTGTCAAAACATATGGGAATCTCTTGAAAAGTTGTGTAAACGGCAGGCTGATTATCTAAATAGAAACTATTTACTGACCGTTTTCATTTGACACATATTGCTACTTTATTTTGGTATGATTTTTTTAACCCAAAAAGAACTAGCAATGTATCACATTTACCTGTCAAATCAAACCGGTGGCTAGGTGGCTTTTAATAAGATAATCAGTCCGCCGAATGTCACGCTCTAATGTTTGGAACGCGCCGTTAGATCTTTGGTTGCACTTGGAGCGTATAGGTTGCAAATCGCGAGCGATTCGCGGATTCACTGCAACTCGTGCGACTAGTCGCGCCAATGTGAACACGCCCATACAAGTTAGCTGACGCAATCGGCGCGAGCGAATTTCGCCGCGAATTTCGCCGCGAATTTCGCGCGGAATTCGCTAATTAATGAGCATATTTGTTGTATGGAGACTTCCGAATAATTCTCCCGTCTATGAAATTTGGCATGTGATGAAGTTAGGTAATACAGATTACAAATGCACAATAAGCCAATAAATTTTGTTTCCAGAAGTTAGGTATTTTTACCTAAACATGAAAATTGCTTATATCTCTCTGTGAATATTTCCTCGGGCTAAAATACTTTCTCTATACGTACTTATATACTTGTTAGAATAAGTATGTAAAGGAATCCAATCTTTTTTCGATTTCAGAGGTACCCCAAATACAACTTTTAAAATTTTTTTATATATCTTCTATTGAAAAAATTATCTGTTGATTATTATTTTTTCATATGTTTTTATATCTTTAAATACATAGTTTTGTTCAGTAAGCCAATAATTTTTCTTCTTTGATCATTTTTTTTTTATTTTTTGACTTTAAGAGGTTATTTACGCAATGTGAAAAAATAGTCGGTCCATTTTTATACGTTTATTAGATATATTATTTTATATTAAAATAGATTTATCAATAATCCAATCATTTTTTGAACGCGCATATATTTTTCAGTATAGTCGCCGATTTATGATAGAGCGTTAGGGTTGACCTCCACTTGACTACTCGGCACTGCTTTGCCACGCACTTTTGAAGTAGTGTAGGCGAGTTTGGTGGCCAACGTTCTCACTACATACTCTTAAACAAAGTCGCTTCCCACTGTCTGTCACTATGTATCCTTAGATGTTTAAAACTACGCAACAGCTTTGATGCGGTTTTTTTAACAGATAGAGTGATTCAAGAGGTAGGTTTATATGTATAATACATGGTGTCAAATTCCACACAACACCGAAGCGAAGTGAGGGCGGGTATTCCTAAATAAAACAAAAGATAAATTAGGTTAGATAACTTACACTTTAATTAATATTAAATACTAGCGGTCCGCGTCTTCGTCTGCGTGGAAAGTCAACTTTACAGGAGAAAATAAAAACGGATTTTTTAAATATTTCAAAGTAGTTAAAAAATATTGATATACAATGTATGACAAAGTCAAAGATAAAAAAAGTAACTTTAAATATGAGTCATAATAATATGAAAAACATTATTAGAAAATTAGAAATTTACGAAAAACCATTTTATTTATTATTCTAGTTCAGTTTACTTCGTCATGTACCTGTAATAGCACTTTGCACGTTTATTCGTGTAAAAATACAGAGCTTGATAAATTCTATACCTGCATTACAGTGTTTATGGAAGTGAATATTTTTTTTATATATATTTCGGTATCATATCTTTGCACATTTTATGCACTTAAACTATGATCTGTATTAAGCTTTGCACTTTTGTTATTGTTTAAACTTATTTATGTCTAAAATGTAAGTAGTTCTTAGGGTATCGTCTTGCTATGAAATCTTTATAGTGCTTGTAAATAAAAAGAAAATGCATTATAAAATTACCTACATAATACTAACAAATAAACAATTTATCTATCTATTTATCTATCAACCTATCTACATTTTTATGTCTTTCAAATCTTTAGATCAATTTTATCAGAGAAATCCAAAAAATCTTAAAAAAGGTAACTAGGATTTTAAAAAATCAACTAAAGTTTTCAAATATTTTAATGATACCGGCCCATATTCAAAACCCCGAGAGCTTTCAACTAGAACTCCAAAACCTCTTCGAAGCCCTTGAGAAAAGCATAGATGTGGACAATCTAAACAACATGGTGGTGGATACTGTCGGTACGGTAGGGTCTTAGTTCTTTAAGACCCACCGACCCAAACTAAAGAAACTCCCCGACCACACACTCCTAGTCATGGATCAGAGATGTGAAATGAGACTCCAGAGCTCAGTGGATGCCCATCGTTATCGGCAGCTAAATAGGCAGGTATCTAAGTCATTCAAAGTCAAAGTTGACGCATCATCTCATTTCATCGAAGCCTGAAATCCTGAGTGAGATCGAGAGCTTTTATTCCACGCAGACACCTGTTGAAAGCAAGGCTAAAGACCCCAGAGCCAAGCTTACCCGACACCATACACAAGATATCCCGGACGTCAGCCTGTACGAGATTAGTATGGCTCTCAAACAGCTGAAAAACAACAAGGTGGCGGGTGACGACCGAATCACTACAGAACTTCTGAGAGCGGGCGGTAAGCCGATACTTAAAGTCATCCAAAAGCTTTTCAATTCCATCATCGTCAAGGGCAGAACGCCGAAGGTATGGAACATAAGTGAGGTGATTTTGTTCTTTAAAAAGGGTGACAAGTCCGTCTTAAAGAACTACAGACACATCTCACTTCTGAGCCATGTCTATAAGTTGTTTTCGAAAGACCTTACGAATCGTCTCGCTCGCAGGTTCGACGACTTCCAACCTCCCGAACAGGCTGGGTTCCGACAAGGTTTTACCACCATAGACCACATCCATATGTTGCGGTAGGTTATACGAAGATCGAGGAGTATAATCTGCGACTTTGCTTGGCGTTCTTGGACTATGAAAAAGCTTTGATTCAATAGAGACCTGCCCCCTGATTACATAACTCTGTTGCTAACAATTCTCAATTGAATTCAATTTAAACCGCAGTTCCGTTGCTGCTAAGGATAGTTATCGTGTCACATTGGTTCTTACTAAAGTAGCAACGTAACTGCGATGGTGGACTATAGGTGTGTGCTAAGGTACTATTTATACGCAAATGTCACCCTGTTGGTCCGATTACAGGAAACAGAGCACAAATCCCATCCAACTACAGCGAGATGTAAAGCAGGGGGAGACAATATTTTTCCAAAACTGTTCACAGTTGCATTGGAGGACATCTTTAAACTCTTGCACTGGAAAGGACTCAGCATCAGCATTATAATGGCCAGTACCTAATACACCTTTATTTTGCTGATGACATAGCTCGTATGGCTGAGACCTTGGAAATCCTGAATACAATGCTCGAAGGTCTCCGTAGTAATTTTCAAAGAGTGGGTCTTAGGCTGAACATGGTTAAGAAAAAAATCATGTCGAATGTCCGTGTTGTACCCGCTCCAGTTTCTTGTTGGGAATACTAACATTCAAAGTTGTTGCCGATTACGTATACTTAGGACAGGCAGTCCAGTTAGGTAAGTCCAACTTTGGGAAAGAGATCTCTCGTCGAATCCAACTCGGATGGGCAGCATTCGGGAAGCTTCGAAAAACGTTCACGTCCGACTTACCTCAGTGTCTCAAGACGACAGTCTATGACCAGTGTGTGTTGCCAGTGATGACTTAGGGTAGTGAAACGTGATCGCTACCTATGCATCTTATAAGGAGGCTCAAGTACACCCAGAGCGTGTCATGGAGAGAGCCATGCTAGGCGTTTCTCTGCGTGATTGGATCCGAAATGAGGAGATCCATAGGAGAACTAACGTAACGAAGGAACGTTTTTCTGGCGCTACTGTGCTTGTGTCAACATCAGCTCTGTAATATTTTGCAAAATAATAATATATAAAGTGATTATTTCGATTTAAAAAGTCTAAACCGAGTGCCGTAACACCAAAAAGTGGTAAAAATCGCTTTATTTCAGCAAAAGATCAAGAAGAAATTGAAATTAAAAGGAAAAAACCGGTGCTGAAAATCAAAGTGTTTAACAGCATTATTAACAGCAGAATATCGTGGAAGTCACATATTTGCCATCACTGAAGGTTAGTCTGCAAATATAATTCCAAATTCATGGAAATTAAAAGCTTTCAAGAATACAAAGTATCATTATAACCTGCAAAAAAATAGCAAAATCACTACTTAAAAAACTACTAACGACATCTAGTGTCAGATTGCGGAATCAAAATATCACTGCGTCTGCGCATCAAGTCCGCTTTGGTACGGGTAAAGCAAGTAAAAGCAAGATACCAGAAACTATTGCTGCTATCAGACGCTAGAGGGCAACATAAGCACCAGAAAGAAATTAAAATTAAGATTTTGTACCTGATTTTGTGATTATCACCACTTAATTTTAATTGAATTAGTTAATGTATCGACACCTGAACCTCTTTTGAGGTCAGGCTTAATTTTTAGGACCTTCTGTGATCTAGAATAATTGTTATCATTTCAAATTTATTTTTAATTTTATTTTATTTCATATCTAAATTTTCTACAAATCACAGAAAACTTTTTATTGTACTTTAAATTAGTTTTAAGGACTTCTGTGAATCTTTTAAGGTCAGCCTTTAGTTTGTGTAAATCTTTGAAATTTAATTTCGAACTTAATTTTAATTGTTGTTAACAAAATATTGACACCTGAACCTTTATTGTGGTCAGGTTTAATTTATAAGACCTTCTGTGATACAGAATAATTGTATAATTTAATTTACTTTATTATTTTAACTTGAGATCCAATTGAGATCTTATAAATCACAGTTTTTTTTTTTTTTTATTGAATTTTAGTTTAAAGACTCCTGCACCTCTTTTGAGGACAAGCATTATTTTATAAGACATTATAAATTACTAGACTTATACAACTTGTACAAACTTTTTAACATAGTTTAGATTACCTGTACCTCTATTGAGGACAGGCATTAGTTACCAAGACATCTTAATTACTAGGACACCTGTACCTCTATTGAGGACAGGAATTTAGAAATAAAACTTTTAAGAAATTGACAAAACTGCTCCCAGGGGTCTTTGCAAACACACACACACACACACACACACACACACACACACAACATACACACATCATAACAGCTACACTAAACAAGTACGAGCGGTACAGAACTTAAAAGACTAATAGGATAGGACTTAATTAAAATTAAATTATTTCATTTTAATTATTTCATTACGTTATTTTACAATTTTAAATTTATTTTAAGTTTAGTAGTTTTAAAAATTTTCAATTTTAATTTTATTTATTGAATTCTAATTTAATTTATTTAATTTTAATTTAATTTATTCGATTTTAATTTAATTTAGTCAATTTTAATTTACATTATTAAATTTTTATTTATTTAATTCAATTTTAATTTATAATTTGAATTCATTTTAATTCTTATTTCAATTGATTTTGATCCCAATTACTTTTTTTTTTTTACTTTAATTTATTGGGGATCAATTTAGTGAATTAATTGTACCCTTAAATTAGTCTATCCAATCTAGTCATTTAAATATTTTTAGTCAATTCCTATTATACACGCATACAAGCCTTTTTTATCCTGTGTTTACAACTTTTACAAATTTACGTTTAACTTTTTATTATTCGTGTTTACAACTTTTACAGATTTACTTTTAACGGGTCTATTTATTCGTGTTTACAACTTTTACAAATTTACTTTTAACGTGTTATTAATAATTGCACTGTCCGTCCTATTTATAACATTGTCCGTCTTATTTATTGAACCGCCTATTTTATTGTGTTTACGACAAAATGGCGTCCAGGAGCCCAAAACGGACGACAAAATCCAATGTTAGGGAGGAGTCAGTAGTTTATCAGTCCCCACCAAAGCCGAAACCGAAGCAGAAGCTGGAACTGGAGCTTACTCACCTTCTCCCGGGAATGAGCAATGAGGATATAAAAGAAAACGCCAAGAAGGCAAAGGACAGGGTAGCAAAGGCCCTCGAAACCAATGCCAACCATAGGACGGTGACAAAAGAAAATAAAAATACCATCCAAAAAGAAACCAATGAACTGGTCGCGATGGTAGAGGAGTTGGTAGAAAGAATTAGAAATGTGGAAAAGAGAGGAGTACAAGGGAAAGAGATAGTGAAAGTAATGAATACGCAGAAAGCAAAAGAATCCACCAACTTTGAACAAGAGACCGGGAGAAGGTTAGAGGAGATAGAAAGATTACTAGTGGAGAATAAGGTGGTCAACGAGAGATGCGGAAGACTGCAAGAAGAAACTAAGAAAGAGATAATAGAGAAGATAGATAAAATAGCGGTAACAGAACTTGAGAAGACACAGAAGGCAACATATGCCAGAGCGACGATAGAGGGTCGGCATAAGTTACCGCTTCCAAAGACACTCCACTCCCTTATAGTGACCTCAACTGACGAAACAATGACGAGCGACCAAGTAATGGACGCGGTCAGGAAGACGGCGGATGATGAAGGTGAGTGGATAAAAGTACAAAGAATCAGGAAGGCCAAAGATCAAAAAGTTATTATAGGTTGTGAGGATGAAAAAGAAATTGAAAAGTTACAAAAAAGACTACAGAAAGAAAATATTTTGAAAACAGAAAAAGCCAAGAATAAAAATCCACTAGTGATAGTAAGATTTGTAAGGGGGGATAAAAAAAGAGAGCAAGTGGAGGAGGCGATAAAGAGGAAAATGGCAGATGTAGTAGATAAGAATAAAGATATGAAAGAGCAAATAGAAGCCATATATGAGAAGAATACGAGAAATCCGCATGTGGCGCACGTGGTGGTCAAAGTTACCCCCGAAATATGGCAGCAGCTGGTAGAGGCGGGGACGATCCAGCTACAGTGGGGAATCTCCAAAGTAGAAGATCAGTCCCCAGTTGTCCAGTGCTCCCGCTGCTTGGGCTACGGCCATATCAAGCGGGTCTGTCAGGAGAAGCTGGACAGCTGCAGCCACTGCGGGGGAAACCACCTGTACACCAACTGCACCGAAAAAGCAAGTCCACCCTGCTGCCTTAACTGCAAGCGAGCCAACCTATCTGACACAAGACACAATACATTCAACACGGTGTGTCCCATAAGGATGAAATGGGATAGGTTGGCCCGCGCAAAGGTAGCGTATTGCTAAAGGCTCGGTTACGGCAACAAATAAAAAAGAAAATCAAAGAGTAATACAGGCGAACCTCCAGCGAAGCAAAAATGCTACAAGCCAATTTATTCACGAAGCAGGGAAGAACAAAACAAGCTTCGCACTCATTCAGGAGCCATACGTGGGGAATAAAGGGGTAATGGGGGACCACCCAGGAATTCGTATAATCCAGGTACCCCAGGAGGTTGGGAAAGTGAACAAGGCCGCTGTGGTGATTTTCAACCCAAGTATAGCGGTGCTTCAATTTCCTAACCTCATGACCACCAACATCGTGGCAGTTGTACTGCACACGCCTGGGTGGAAGATCGGAGTGGTCTCCTATTACTTTGAGCCAGACCAGGATATTGAACCCTACGTAAGGCATCTGAAAAAGGTTAAGGAAGAATTAGAGCTGGAGGTTAATAAAATAGTCATAGGAGGAGATACAAACGCCTGGAGTGAGTGGTGGGGCAGTATAAAATCTAATGAAAGAGAATTTATGGTAGGAGAAATACATGATATGGGTTTCAGTGTGGTAAATATAGGAGACACCCCAACATTCTGTACATGGAGGGGTGGAAAGCAATATAAAAGCTCTGTTGATGTGACGTTTTGCTCGGCAGACATGATTGACGTGATACAAAACTGGAGAGTTGAGAGTTGAGGAGAACTCGAGACATTGACTACCTCGGACCACAACGCCATCTTGTTTGAGATAGATTTAGGCAAATCAGAAAGTGTTAATAATAATAAGAGAACAACAAGAAAATATAATACAAAGAAAACAAGCTGGATCGATTTTAAGGAAGAAATTAAAAATTTATTAGAATCAAGAAATATAGATATAGATACAATAGAGATAATAAATAATGAAGTAGACTTAGAAGAACTAATTGATAAATACAATAAAGTAATAGAAGATGCTTGTAAGAAACATGTTAAGAAAAAGAAACCAAAACATGTGATAAAATTGGTGTGGTGGACCGAGGAGTTAGAGGAGAAGAAAAAAGAAATGATAAGAAAGAAGAAGAGAATAAAATGGGCAGCGCCAAACCGAAAATCATGGACTGTCGAGCAATACATAACAGCAAAAAGGGAGCTCGAGGAGGAAATGGACAGAACAAGAATAAACAGTTGGAAAGAATTCTGTGGCAAGCAGGAAAGGGAAACAATGTGGGAGGGCATCTACAGAGTAATCGGCAGAACAACGGCCAACTACGAGGACTTGCCCATTGTCAAGGATGGCAACGCCACCAGCCCGAAGGAGTCCGTGCGCATAATGGCGGAAAGCTTCTACCCGGAAGACACTGACTTGGGAGAAAATGAGAGTCACAAGGAGACGAGGAGAAGAGCAGCCGAAGCAAACGAGGGTAATGAAAATGATATTCAGGACCCTCCGTTTGTGGAGGCTGAACTTATCCACGCAGTGACCTCATTTAATCCCAAGAAGGCCCCGGGTAGTGATGGCTTTACTGCCGACATATGCGCAGCAGCCATAACAGCACGGACAGACATAGCCCTGGCAATGTACAACAAGTGCCTCGAGCTCTCCCACTTCCCGAAGCCCTGGAAGGAAGCCACGATAATCCTCCTTAGAAAACCCGGCAAGAAAGATTACACTCAACCCAAGTCGTACCGACCGATAGGGCTCCTGACGGTGTTAGGGAAAATTTTAGAGAAGATGCTGGTTAAAAGGATTAAATGGTATGTGCTCCCTAAGTTAAACCCATGCCAGTACGGGTTCGTGCCGCAGCGTAGTACCGAGGACTCCCTCTATGATATGCTCCAGCGGATCAGACATAATCTGGGGGAGAAGAAGTTTATGACCCTGATCTCGCTGGACATAGAGGGAGCCTTCGACAACGCATGGTGGCCAAAAATAGTCGTGCAGTTAAAACAAAAGGGATGTCCGGTGAACCTGCGAAGGCTTGTGGACAGTTACCTAGAAGATCGAAGGGTAACGGTGAGGTACGCGGGGGAGGAGTTTGGCAAGTCAACGAACAAGGGATGCGTCCAAGGTTCGATTGGAGGCCCCTTGTTCTGGAATTTGATACTAGACCCCCTGCTAGACGACCTCACCGAACAAAACGTCTACTGTCAAGCCTTCGCGGATGATATCGTGCTGATAGTAGAGGGGAGCACTGCTCTAGAGGTCTCAGAGAAAGCCAATGTAGCTCTCTCCCATGTTCAGCAGTGGGGTGTGGCGAACAAATTGAAGTTTGCCCCCCACAAAACGCAGGCTATGGTAGTAACGAAAAAACTGAAATTTGACAGGCCGCGTCTGAACATGGGAGGCATCGACATTGAGCTGGTTAAGGAAATGAAAGTGTTAGGATTGATAATTGATAATAAGCTAACATTCAACCAGCACATAGCATACGTAACCAAAAAAGCATTAAATATATATAAAGGTATAAGTAGAGCGGCTAGAGCTACCTGGGGACTGCAACCAGAAGTAATAAAAACAATTTACATGGCAGTAATAGAGCCTGTGATATTATATGCAGCGAGTGTTTGGGCCAGAGAAGCCACAAAAGCAGTCTCCAGGAAGGCGTTTAATGTAGTGCAGAGAGGATTCGCGCAGAAGATAATTAAGTGCAATAGAACAGTTTCACTCAATGCCGCCTTAGTACTGTCGGGGCTGCTTCCGCTGGACCTTCGGGTCCAAGAAGCATCCCAGCTTTATGAGGCGAAGCGAGGGAAACCCCAGGCAGTACTATCTGGCAGAAAAGTGGAGGAGCGCGAATCCTTCCTGATGGCAGATCACCCCAGCAAAACGGTAGACGTAAAATTTAAATTATTGGAAAACGCGGACGAGGATGGCAAGCTGGCAGAAGACCTGGTAAGAATCTATACAGATGGTAGCAAACTGGAGGGGAAAGTTGGAGCCGCCCTGACCTGTTGGGAAGGGCCGATTGAGACGATTACCCGGAAGTTTAAGCTGGAACCATACTGTACAGTCTTCCAGGCCGAGTTGTATGCTATTCTCCAAGCGACCGAAATTCTCATTGGCAAAAAATTCGGAAAAGCCGCCGTGCTTAGCGACTCGAGATCTGCTCTCCAAACGCTCCAGGATCCAGACTCATCGCACCCGATCACTAGGGCGATTCAGGGCAACCTCCAGACACTTAGAGACAACCACCAACTCGTCTCACTCTACTGGATAAGGGCCCACGTCGGTGTGAACGGGAACGAAAGAGCGGACCAATTAGCCAAGGAGGCGGCTCTCAAGCTGAAGTGTAGGCCGCATTACGAATGTTGTCCCATCTCCTTTGTGAAGCGACATTTGCGCGCAGCTACAAAGGTGGAGTGGGACCGTAGGTACACTTCAGAAAGCACGGCGAGCACTACAAAATTCTTCCTTCCGAATGGGGTGGAGGCGTACAGCATAGTGCGGAAGATGAAGGTGGACCGGCCGACCTCGCAGATGCTGACGGGACATGGTGGGTTCGCGGCGTACTTGTACAGGTTTAAATGCAAGGACAACCCATCATGCGTTTGCGACTCGACAGCGAGCGAGGACATCTTCCACATTATGCTGGACTGCCCTCTGCACTGCATTGATAGGTACACATTAACACAGACACTAGACACACACAGCAAAGACACCCTAAAGGACATAATGAGAGACAGCAAAGAAAGAGATAAATTAATAGAATTTGCAAAGAAAATTATAAAAATAGTAAATGAAAGAAACAAGACATAAGACAGAATAGAAAACATTGTAAATAAAAATATATATAATAAATAATATTGAGACATGCAATGTTGGAATAAATCAATTAGAAATTAAGAACAGTATATATGTCAGAAAGAAATGTATTAGAATTAAGATACCTATTATAAAAAAAGAAAAAGAAAGATAAAAAAAAAATAAAGATGAGTGTAAAAGAAGGAAAATTGTAAAATAAAGACCTGGACCTCCATATCTAGGGAGAAGTTGCAAATTAAAAAAAAAAAAAAAAAAAAAAAAACGTAACGAAGGATTGCTCAGCTGAAGTGGCAGTGGGCGGGACACAGCGAAGAGAACCGATGGCCGTTGGGATGGAAAGGTTCTGGAACGGCGACCGCGTACCGGACAATGCTCCGTGGGTAGGCCCCGCCCCCGACAAGGTGGTGGTGCAGAAGGATATTTTATATGGAATAACACAAAAAAAATTTTTTTGGGCAAGAGCTTTTGCACGTTTATTCGGTGCGGCCGTCGTTATAGTGATAAAAGTAGGGCTCTTTTACAATGATAGAAACGATGCTGTACCACATATGCGACTGCTTATATCACCGATATACAGCTAAGTTTTGTGGTGTTTTGCTAGCTGGTATGGTCTCTGTCTGAAATTCTTTGATTATAAAAAGGATCCTGAACATGACATAAGGAAGCACATATCTGCGTTGAAGAATATTTGGCACGAGATAAATAGCCAAATCGAAGCAATGATTGAATGATTGCTCAAGTAGAAACGGATAATACTGAATATGTATTAACCGTTAAGATACGGAAGAAGAAGAAGAATACAGTTTTAAAATGTAATTATTGCGGAGAAACTGGACATGATGTGCGGAAATGCCAAAAATGGATGAACAACGGAAGACCGCTAAAGCCGCCAAACGCTAGTCAAAACCCAAATGTAAACTTGACTGTGTTAGCTATAGAAGATAGATTGCCAATGGATAAAGTTAACTGGTACGTTGGCACTGGAGCGACAAGCCATGTTACTAACAGAGGTGACTTCTTCGAGAGCTTTGAGCACTTTAAATGGAACACATACGGTGACTGCGGTGAATGGAGAACCCATTGAAGCCATTGGTATAGGTAACATTAGAGCTAAAGCCAACGTTAATGGAAAAGTTGAGCAAATACTTAAGTTTGAAGCAGCTTCAAAGCTAAAGATCTTCTTGAATGAAGCTGAAATAGCAGGACATGTCATTAAAAAATGTAATGTGACAAAGGACAAAGAAAAGGACAAGTTTTTTTTAGCGCAGAATTTAAAAATATTCTAATTGAAAACGGAATTCAAAATCAAAATTTTTGTCCTATGTTTTTATTTGTTATTTAGAAATTACTGATGAAAACAAGAGACACTTATTTTTTTCTATCCCAATTTTTTATTTTTGTCATCATAATATTAATTCAAATTAATACTTATATTATTATTATTTTATTATTATTATTTATACTTATTCATTCTAAAAGAGCGTAAGTGCAGTTTAAAGGATTTCTGGAATTCTGGCGGACTTTCCTTTACCCATATGGATAAAAAATACACTTTGACATCAACCTGTCAACCTAATGTATAAACGCTAATGACGTTTGTTTGTTTATGTTTTGCTCGAGGTTGTTTTCTTTTATTGTCGCTATTTTTTCCTTATTTTCAACAATAATAGATACAGATATTCGTAATTTAGATTCCATAATCTAATGTGTAGTTCCTGTCTGCAAAAATACTTTGATGAAATGCCCAAACAAACACTGATTTATGTGCCAAACCAAAGTCTACACGTTTACAGTGGTGTGTTGCTTTAAATTTTTATGGAAGTTGAAATTAATAGGGGTTTTTTCACATATTTCGTTTAATAATTGACCAAAAACCCTGAAAAAATATATACGGTGTCAGAAATTGAAAAACCTCGAAATAGTTTACCTTGTAAAAAATGAAATCATGTCAATTCAGCAAAGATTCACTATGCCCCACACCCCACAGGCTGCGTAGAGCGAAAAAATCGGACGGTAGTAGAAGCCGCACGCGCCATCATGCATGCATAGGATAAAATTCCCGATGGTTTATGGGCAGAGATAGTAAATGAGTCAGTCTACGTGTTGAATCGTACAGGGCCAATGAGTGTACCAAGCAAGTCTCCACATGAGCGTACGTGAATGTGAGGAGCGGACAAAAACCAACGATCAAACACCTTAGAATCCTTGGTTGCACCTTCTATGCTCATGTTCCAAAAGCAAGAAACTGCACAAGAAAGCTCAAAAAGGGATACTTATTGGTTATGAAGGAGATGAAGGCTATAGTATCTAGGACAAAGAAGCATTCAAATTGATTAGATCCAGAGATGTGACTTTCCAAGAGATACCACTACTGAGAAAATCAAAAGAGGATGTACCTAGACCGACAAAGCCGACGCCTTTTCTTCAAAAGAACATCAATCATAATTTCCCAAGTTTTGAAAGTGAACATGAAATGATTGTTAATAGAGAGATTGGAGAACGACATGCTTCAAAGGATGAAATCGAAATAATTTCAAAACCTTCTTCACCAAGGGCATATATTGAAACCAATGAAGAAATGTAGATGATATTAATGAAGAACATTTCGAGTTCTTGCCTTCTGAAGAAGAAATTGGAAACCTAGAAGAAGGAAACCAAAGCGACAATTCTGACGGAAATGTTGAAAGAGAAGTAAATTGTTGCGACAATTCTGATGAAAACTTCGAAAGAGAAGAAAATCGCATGGTTCTTAGAGATAGAACAAATCTAAAGTCTTCTGTAAGGTTAAATGATTATATTATGGCTCTGGAAGCCAACAATTAATATGAGCATCATGTAAAGACAAAAAAAGTGGACAAAGGCTATCGAGAGCGAAATAGACTAGTTAGGAGATAACGAAACATGGGAACTAGTCGAACTACCGAAATTTCGAAAAGCGATCCCATGCAAGTGGATTTTCAAAATTAAGACCAATCCCGATGGCTCTATTGAAAAATATAAGGTTCGGCTAGTCATAAAGGGATATTTTCATGTTGTAAAAGAGGTTCAATGTCGACTGGCTGAATGCAATGTTTGAGGTGTGACGGAGGTTGTCACAATGGTCTTTTGTTTTGTGTTCTGTCTAAAAATTACTATCGTAGTGTCATGGTGAAAAATCTTAATAAATTATTACCCAAGTAGCAATTTAGTGAAAATTATGATCATAAACAAGAAGTATAATAGCGTACAGCTTTTATACAGATGTACTAAAGGGTAGAGCAAGCCTTTAACTGCATTGAGGAGAATTCTTACACTGTTATATATCACAGCTGACTAACGGCATTATGATGGTAAAAAATACCGAAAAACGCATTTGTGTAGCATTCTAAAACGATCTAGTCCAGGCTTTGGCTTTATGTGATGTTTCGAGCTGGTTTAAAGATCAAAGCTTGTTAACGACTGGTTTAGCTTTACAGAAAATCTCTCTTGTAATGCTGTGAGCTGCATTATAGTATTAGGTATTGTAAATCGCTTTTATTTGGTGTACACTAATTCTATTCTAATGCTACTTCAATGAGCTTGATAAAAGCTGATTAAAAGAGTATATGTAACCTATAATAATGCAGTTACAATTATAAAAGTATTATTATACACTTTGCGCTGTAATTTGGAGTAGTATACTTTATATTGGTCAATGGAGTTTAACAACGCTACTGTACAGCAAAGAACTTTTCAATGCAGTTGAGCAAGTATACATGCTAGATAACAAATGGACGCCATTTTAACAATACACGAACAATTATTGTTATAGAAATTCAAATTTTTACTACTCAATTTCGAGAGATATGTAGCTTATAGTGCAAAAACTATATATTGCGCATAGTTTCTGACTTAAGTCATATGTTTCGAACCTAGTTATTGAGCAATATACTATGAAGTATTTATACATCGTATTTATTTTGTATAATTAATTCGGTAAAACGATATTATTATGAAGGCGCGTAAAATATTTGATGTAAATGCCTATACACATTTACAGTAAAGTGGTACTCGCAACACAACTTGCTATGAAAGACCAAAACAAATATCAAAACATTCTTAATCTTAGATATTTGATGTCCGACACTTTGACACAACATGAATCCACCATTTAGAATTTATAATATATTAATAAAACATTATTTTTATTTTTGTTGATTATTTACACAAAATATTGCTGTCAACCAGCCACTAAGCAGCAAACAACTGTAGCAAAGAGTTAATGTAGCTGAATCTAAGACTCTGTGGGTATATTATAGCAATTGTACAGACCTTGTACAGCTAAAGATCAGTACAGGAGCTGTTAACCAGACACTGTAAAGCGTAGTGCTGGTTAATTTGGGGCCCAATTTAGGAATACAAGGTCTGTGTAGAACACTACACAGCCCTTATACAGGAACCTAAAACAGCACTGAGAGCTACTATATCATGTAGTGCAGCGACTATACAGCATCGTGTGCTACTTGGGTAATATATCTATTCTAAATGTGTGTTACTGTCGATTAAGCTTACACCACTGAGCTCTGCAACATCTACAAATATCAACAGGTTATGGTCAGCACTCCGCAAAACTGTAAGTTTTTTCGGATAGAGAACGTTACACACAAATTGGTTTAAACTTTGAGATGGTCGGAGAAAACGACAACACCATGAGTGTCAGTAGTAACAGCACGAGTACTAGCAGTACGAGCACTAGTAGCCTACCTGCATTTGAGAAATTACAAGGATCTTCGAATGACTCGACATGGAATTTTTTTATGCAGATGTCACTACATGACGATCTATGGAGCTATGTAACAACTACACCAGCTGCTATAGATGTAGATGCAACGAAGAAAGATCAGAGAGCTCGCTCTAAGATCTGTCGCATGATAAATACTGATTTACTAGTACATGTTAGAGAAGCTACATACAACTACTAAGGAAGTATGGCAAGCATCCTTATGCTTACTAATATTATAAATGAGAAAGTCCGTTTGTTTGTTACGCCTTCACGTCTTAACTACTGAACCGATCATCATGAAATTTTGCATGGACGTTGTAAGGGGTACAGAAAATAACATAGGGTACCTTTCATTCAGAAAAAACGTACAGTTCCCGAGGGATAGCAAAAAACTGTCCACGCAGATGAAGTTGCGGGCGGCCGCTAGTTAGAGAATAATTGCCAAGACCAAGGGGTCGTAAACAGATGTCGGTTACTGGGACAACTTGTAAGCTTTAAGTTAGAGAAATTCAGCTGTAGGAAGGACTATAACATGTTACGCAAATACTGAAAGTAGCCCAGCAGTTACGAGGTATTGGTAAGGAAGTAGACGATGAATTGCTAGCAGCGCTTATGTTACAAGGACTTACTGAAGAGTATACACCCCTAAAGATGACAATAGAGAATGCGAACATCACACTGACATCTAACTACGTCAAAACAAAATTGCTTCAACAGGATAGTCCAATACCTTCGACATCCACTGAGAATGCATTGGTGTCAAGAGATAACCGTTCAAGGTACAAGAGTAGTTCCACGAACAGTAAAGGCAATCAGCAAAAACAAACGCAGCAGAAGCGTGATAAGCAGAAGAAAGAGATAAGATGCTCTATATGCAATGGACTGCATAAAGCATTGTGTTAAAATTAAGGGATCAGGCATACATAATTAAAAGCACTAAGTCACTGTTTAACAAGGATATATTTGAGTAACTAAAAGCAATACTCGCATTATCAAGGAAACAACATCTTAGACCTTATTAATCACTATAATATTTGATTTACCAAGATTTTACAAGAAAATATAATTAATCTTATCAATCACTATATTTTAACGTAACTTTTATAATCACTAACATTCTAAATTGTGTTACAAATAAAACAACACATTAGACTTTATTATTCATAGTGAATAATAGCATAGCCAATAAACAAATCATAAAACATTAATCATCATGAATAAACAATAAAACTTTACTTTTGTAATCACTTCTATTTTAAATTTATTGTATTACAATGATATAACAAATAGTCTTTATTATTCATTCTAACGAACATTGCATAAAATGCCAATAAAACAACACATTCAATCAAACAAATGAACAAAGTGTTCTGAACAAAATAACATCTTAGATGTAACACAGGTATTCAATACTTATCTTATTATTCGGCGAGGCACAAAATCAGACTGACCCGTTACACTATTTCGATTTCACTTTTATACATTCATTCTTGGCGGGAATTGAGACTTCTTTCACCGTTACTGTCCATAGTCATTTCACTACTTATTATCTCGATAATAACTGTAAAACATTAATTTCCAAGAAAGCATGCGTAACACAATTTTGAAATGGACAGTAAGAGTTATTGAAATAGAATCACGCTAATAATTGTACTTAAATATTTCTATAAATTTAACGAATGAACCTTGCTCTAAAGCCAAATACACTTCCGTCAATTTACATACTTTTAATCAGTGCACTAAAATCTTATAATTTGTTACTTAACATTTTTACACTACTACAGTTCGTCATAATATTTGTGATCATTAATATAAAATGGTAAATAAATAATTTTAAATTAATTAACAATTTACCATTACACAGTCAAATAATTCAACCGGAGACCAATAAATATGTTGATAAAATAAAATAATCACTTTCGATTTATTTAAATGCTTATAATTTTGCGAAGATATTAATTTCAGTAATGAAAAATATAAATAAACTTATAATTAAGCCTAAAATTGTTTGAAAACATCCGTATGACAAATTTATTATCAATTGTTACCCAGCCGGAACACTCGATATATTATAATTGACATGTCCGAAGAATCCTAATGCAAACAAAGAGAAAAAGGGTCACACTTTTCTGTTGACAATGAATAGGTAGTGGACTCAGAAACTTCTCGTCACATGACCTAACGCAAGGATTGGCTAGCTAACTATAGAGACTTTAAAAGCAATGTTGATATTAATGTAGCAAACGGCCAAAATTTGTATGCATGTGGCTCAGGTGATGTCATTAAAGATAATAATAAGACTATGTAATTTGGAGTGAGAGAGGTAAAGTATGTCCCTGGATTGTTTGCAAATTTGTTGGGCGTGGATACACTGGTGAGTAGAAACTTTATAGTTGTTTTTTTCCGAGAAAAGATGTGATATATGGGTATTTTCGCGAAATGTTGCACACGGGTAAAAATGGTTGTCCTCTAACTTCAAAAAACAGTGCTATCTTTTTTGGTGACCTTTAGCGCAATTCTTTTATTTCAGACATTAGTAAATATGTTTATTTAAATATAAATGGGGTAAAAAACTACATTTAGTTAACTTTTTTTAACAAAACTTTCATTTTATAATTACAAACTATGCAAATTTGCTATGTCCCATGCTATACTCATCAACTTTGAATGATTTTAAACTTGTCAATATATTGAATTCATGATGAACATGAATGATTTACAAATAAATTATTATTGTTTTTATTGGAAATTGGCATTGCTTAGCAAAGTTTCTAGGAAAAATAATTAAAAATTATTAATTAAAACCTGTCCATGAAATTCGCATATGGTGGAAAATCCTACATAGTCACGACAATAAAACGGCGGTTTTTAAATATATTTTGTGATAAAAAACTACTAAAAACATGTTCTTCTAATCCTTGCAACATTATCTGTAGTCGGAAGCCGCCATCTTCATTTTGTCCGTTTAATTCGGTGTTGAACGCGTGACGACAGGTTTGTTATTCAGTGTAGTGAAAAAAAAGTTTTCCACAATAGCGACGACGTTTCTTCTCAAATGTAAGTATTTTGTAGTATATTTAAAGTATTTCATAATTAATGGCTAATTGTTATATGAATAATTTAATTGAATCACAATTTAATCGAAACAAAACGGTAAAAAATCAAGACATGGTTGCATGAGGTAGTTAGCGTCACGTCCACATCGTAACGTAAAATACATACATTTTTTCATAGATTAATAAATTTCCACCTTCGTCACGTGTGCAACATTTCGCGAAAATACCCATATATCACCCTTACATAGTAAATACTTCAAGGGTCCGTACCAAGAGCTTTGCCAATACATTTCTTATGCGAACTTTTTTGGCAGTCATGATTGTGAAAACCTATTTCCATTGACTAGAATCAAGTAAAAATTGGCGACTCATAATAGTCATTACTAATAAATAGACATCGGATTATATGCACTAAGAAAGTGCCAAAATATGCATACAAATATGCACTAAAAAGGCCAAAATATGCACTAAAAACTGTTAATAATGCCCCAAATATGTCCAAAATATGCACAATGCAAAACTAAAAATAAACATTTTTCACCCATAATCAATTTGAACGCCGAAAACGACCTCTCTATATCAACTGATGTCATTGGCTAAATTTGGCGCCATTTCTGGAGAATCTGGAGATACCTTTTACGCAGGGCACGACGTACGACCTGTGCCATTGATAAAGGCATTAATGTTCTTCGTTTTCTTCAAAGCTCTGGTTTTTTGCGCGAAATAGCGTCTAACTTTATACGCAACTTTTCGGCTAAGGAATGAGGAATGGCGTTGGCAAGTTCAATCATTGTTTACAGTATTACTATTGATTTAAATAGAAAATAGCTGCCTATATGTAGCTTCCGCTACTAAAGGAAATATGCACGATTGGGAAAAAAGGCTAAAATATACATTAACGAAATAGACATTAAGAGAGTTACATGCATATGCAAATGCATTTAATCTGATATCTACTTATAAACACACTTATTAATTGTTTAATTCAAAAATACCTACCCCCACTATCCTTAAACTCTTGAAACTGTTAATTATTTTTGATAACGGTGGCCACCAAACTCGCCTACGCTACTCCAAAAGTGCGTGGCAACGCAGCGCTGAGTAGTCAAGTGAAAGTCAACCCTTACGCTCTATCATAAATCGGCGACTATACTTGAAAATATATGCGCGTTCAAAAAATAATTGGATTATTGATAAATCTGTTTTAATATATAATAATTTATCTAATAAACGTATAAAAATTGACCGACTATTTTTTCACATTACGTAAATAACCTCTTAAAGTCAAAAAATAAAAAAAATATGATAAAGGAAGAAAATTTATTGGCTTACTGAACAAAGCTATGTATTTAAGGATATAAAAACATATTAAAAAATAATAATCAACAGATAATTTTTTCACTAGAAGATATATTGAAAAATGTTAAAAGTTAAATTTTGGGTATCTCTGAAATCGAAAAAAGATTGGATTCCTTCACATACTTACTCTAACAAGTACATAAGTACGTATACAAAAAGTGTTTCAGCCCGAGGAAATATTCACAGAGAGATATAAGCAATTTTCATGTTTAGGTAAAAATACCTAACTTCTCGTAACAAAATTTATTGGCTTATTGTGCATCTGTAATCTGTATTACCCTTCGAGCAACAAAAGGCTTCGTCTGTAGAAGCCCGTCTTACTCTAAGGTATTACCTAACTTCATCACATGCCAAATTTCATAGACGGGAGAATTATTCGGGTTGCATAAGCCCCGTTGATCGGACTATCAGAGGGCCTAGCCAAAGTAACATTCGCTAATCTTCGTTATCGCTTCGCTTTCGAAACATGTATGGGATTGACAAAAGGTTTCGTTAACAATCGAATTTTAAAACGTCAAACCCATACATGTTTCGAAGTGAAGCGATAGCGAAAATTTGCAAATGTTACTTTGGCTAGGGGGGCAGTTTGGCCGGAGCTTATGCTTTGTAGACGATGCGAAAACGAGATAGCCTATACAAATTGATGGGTGCATTCTATAAGACAAATCTCTGAGTCATCGATCGCCATAAATTTGTTAACCATGCAATGTAATTTGTTTAGAAAATTCAATATTTTACTTTTCATGGTTAAAATGTACTTTATGGCGTTCGATGACTCAGAGATTTGTCTGGCAGAATGCACCTAATTTTATCGCTTATTATCCCCGCCAATTGGTAATGCGCCTGACGGCTATGTTTTTAACCTCAAAAACGAAAAACAATTTGTAAATTTTTGATATACCTACACCCTATCTTACCGAAAATAATAATTCAATAAATAATAATTATATTAGCCTAGCGACCGCCCGCGGTTTCACCCGCGTGGATCCCGATAAAAAGTATCCTATGTTTTAATCTAGGCTATCTACTAATCCGTTCAGTAGTTTTTGCGTGATTGAGGAACAAACATCCAAACATCTAAACATCCAAACCCACAAACTTTCGCATTTATAATATTAGTAGGATTACCTATTAAGAATTTTCTTATTTCATGACATTTTTAGTTGCGGATCACGTCGATGTGGAGCTTAATGTGACAAGGTTCTTGCGCATTACCAATTGGCGGGGATAGTATATCTCTGTCTGCCGCGACGTTCTAAATTGATGAAAAAAAGTATCACAACTTCATATTTATTTTGAAGTGCGATTTCCTAGGTGCGTGCTCTAATAAAATGTCGCAAGTCAATAAAACAAATTAAAGTTATTTTATTTCAGTTTTTTTATTTTCAATATCATTTCACACCATTAGTTTGTAAATTACATTGATATAAAATAAATCATTTTCTTCTTTATTTGATTATTGTTATTCATAATAACATAATGTAATGCAATTTAGGTACTTATTTATGGGGTCTCATCTCTCATCATTTCTTTTTATTTTAGTGATATTCAACAACAAGGAAGTCGTCGCGTTGCCTTTATCAAGTTACATAATTCACTGTTAAATAATAAACATTAAAAGAATTTAACAAATCTTAAAATTCTCACACCAAACTTATCTAAATACACTAAACAATTTTGAAAAAGCTGATCACGTAGGAACTTTTTATGAATTGCTTTATTTGACATTACAGACGCTATAAAACAGCTCCCAAACTGTCAAAACGTGCGTCGTGGTACGCTTCGTCCATACATAAAAAATGGTGAACGGTTTAAGAGCGTGTATTAAAGCAGGCCCTCCGCAGGCCTGGTCATGGACGTCGTGGTACGAAAAAGTAATGCCATTCAGTATAAGTCCTGCTATAAGAGCTCATAGTAAGGCCCCAGAGCATCCGTCAGTCCATAACGTTAACGTCAGCCAATCAGCGTGCGTAAAGTGATGGTCATTGGCGATTTACCTAACCCCTCGTCTGCTAACAAGCCCGATTCGGGCCTCGAAAAAAAGTGACACTTATGCTAGACGCCCGAATCGGGCCTCATCCGGCCGCGCGTCTACATTGTTTTTTCTCAATTTTTCAACTCTATATTTCCGTCTATGATTTGTACAGAGTATCTAGACTGTATTAGAGTAGAGAATGGAATGTTAAAAAGGTCATGTCATCGATCGTTTTATTGAGAAAATCAATGTTCTGTGTGGCCGGAATAACTTTTTTTCTTTTAGGGCCTGGCAGATGCGCCTTTGTGATTTTTCAACTTACTTGTAGTTGCTTTTTTCTATATAAATATCGTAAATTAAGGTATCCTTATTGAAATTAAACAATAAAAATATTGAATATGTGTTTTATTTAGAAATAACAACGTTTAACTTTCACCGATCCGTCGCAGACTTGTTCCGATTTCCTCACCTATTTTTGTAGGTGGTTGTTTTTAGACTTTATACAAATGATATACTGTTTTAAAGGTAATTTAATACACATTCTAGAAATATATAGTTTATATACTCGGTTCATACGAGTATTACTCGTAATTCCACAACGGACCGGAACGGACGTTCCGCGCAGAATCACGCGCAAATTTGCGGCAGATGCGCCGAAAACACGCGTTTGAACCTTAGCACGATACGCTGGATTTTTGTAAAAATCCTAAACATCACTCGGACGATTGCAAAAATCTGTCTTAGATTCTAATTATCCGGTATTTTACAATCATACTAGGATTTTTGTAAAAATCCTATTTGTACAATTATCCTACGACATATAAGAATGTTTAATATTTTACTTTCCAGGCTAAATTGTACTCTATGGCGACCGATGACTTAAAGAATTGTCTGGTAGAATGCGCCCATTGTACTCTGTGTTTTATTTGTGATTTTTGACATTGACATTGACAGATTTGACAGTATTGTATTGACAGAATGACAGATTTCACTCACATTTCTTTAAGGAAGATAGGTTTTTCTTTCAGTCGTAATTAAAATATAATGTTTATTTCGTATTCAATTTTCTATTTACAAAGCGTAGTTTAATTTAATAACCCTTGTTATCTAAAAGTAGTGCGGGTACAATAAGATTTGTAAGTAACTTCGTCTTTAACTTTGTATGTGTCATAAGATACGGTTTTGCAACTTTATTATTAGGGCAGGAACAAGTTAAAATGGAATTATTGTTGTCGATTTACACGTGATCCAAGGCCAGCTATGTACATTACATGACAAATAATTGAATTAACCGATGTGCAATATCCATTGTTTACTACAGAACGATATACACCTTGTGTTGGGAATTTGTTACGATAGATTCTATTTGTTATTGTCTTTATAGACAATGTTGGTCAGTGTGCACATCTCACCTCATATCTTGGCTATCAGTAATAAACACAGTCTACTCCAACACCTTGATTGATTGATTGCTTCTTTCTTCAAACTAGGCTTTTATTTGGGAGTGTTTTCCAGTATATATTTGTTATTATGAGAGAGATGTCCAAGTGTCTGACCCTCCCACTCATATGGTTGGTTTAATTTAACAGAAGTGAAATCTATAATCTCTTTGTACATTTTATTCTTACAGTCTTATGCCTGGTTTATACGGGGTCAGTAACATGGCAGTACAGTAACCCAGTCCAGCGCTGACTTTCTACGAGACTCGTGTAGACGCTAGTTTCAACCCAGTCCATTGCCGACTTCTCACTTGAACTTCTCTTGTTCAGGCTTGCTCGCTGGGTCCAGTCACTGACCCCGTATAAACCAGCCCTTTAACTCTCCAGACATCATTGTACTAATTTTATTTCAGGCATCAGATGAACACTTTAACTCGCCTGCCTACAAGCACTACTGTAGGCTCCCATGAGATGTGAAGAAGCCACCACATCAATAAGTGTACCCGGGTGATGCAGTAGCGGTCCACAATGCTCTCAGTCGTCTCCGGTCTGCTCGGCCTGCTGGCGGTGGTGAACGGCAATGTCCTTGTCTACACACAGGAGACACCACATTTGGTATGTATGAAGTTGTTGTCATGGACATATTTAGAGTTATTTTCCAGGAGAGCCTGGCCTCCACTGGTCTGTAAAGGTTTTTATTTTATTTTTTGTGTAAATATATTTTTTGTTTTTTTTTCTATAGTAAATATTCTGGGGTGGGGTGGGCCCACACAATTCTGGGATGGACACGCTAATGGTTATTGTGTTGTGTTAATTGAAGACATAAAATGTTAAATATTACTATCTGTATGGCCTGCATTTTAAAATTTTCTTACAATCTCAAATAACCTATGTAAATAATAAATTTAATATTATCAGTCCCACTCTAAGCAACTTTCATCTATCATAAAGTTACTAAATAAGAATTATCTTATATATTAATTTAGATATTAATCTATGATGCATTATGTATATTTAATCCTTCAAGCCCCGGAAAAGAGACACAATAGATTTTCTATGTTGTGCGGCCCGATCGGGCATCTTGGGCGTTGATAAATTAAACTGCTATTATTGAGCCGTAAATACATGCTTTAATCAGCTCTCAATATTATACAAACCAGTCAATAATCGTCAAATTTATCATGAAACATGCTTTACATTAAAATTTCTTGCCATACACGCTTCACATTCACATCACATGTCACTGATCTCATTAAAGTATGAAATACACTAATAGGCTCTCAAGTGATCCAACAGGATCTTTTTAAATGAAATTGAATAATAATAAAACTCCCTTTGTCACATTAATTTGTTGTTCCTGTGTAGTCAGTCAGGTGTGAATCATTCTGTGCTCTTGCTGATATAGACATCATTGCTAACTCATATCAATTCTAACTACATAAAAAATGTACATAAATATTTCTAATTTTATAGTGCTAGTCTATTACGAAATTTAACATTGTTATTGTAGTTTAGTTATAGAATATGTACATATTGTGATAAGATTAATTTTGTTTGTGTTTTATTAGATTAGAATGACAAATAGCGTCCAGACTGATTGCAAAAATCATTCCACTGAAAAAGTTCATGTACCTACCTAGGAAGCATATCAATAGCGGAATGAATCCTACTTAATATTAAAAATGTGAAAGTTTGTGGGTTTGGATGTTTGTTCCTCAGTCACGCAAAAACTACTGAACGGATTTGGTTGAAATTTGGCACACAGATAGTAGAGAGCCTAGATTAAAACATAGGATGCTTTTTATCCCGATATTCCCATGGGAACGGGAACCATGCGGGTGAAACCGCGTGCGGCCGCTAGTACTAAATAATATGTATGAACAGAACATACTAGTAATTAGTTATATTAGTCATAATAAGGCCGTGCTAAAGGTCAATCAAGATAAATGACATTTTGCGTGCAAAACCAATAATAAATAAGAGTAATTACTTATAATCTCTGTAATATGATCACACGATCAATAAGTGTGACGGTAAAGTTTCGATAGAGTAAGTAAAGTAGCTTCCATTTTAGAGCTTGACGTACTGTTATATATTCTGTGGCTTAACATATTTATAGCTCGACTCGAAGGTGCAGGTTCTTGGCGCATTCAGAGTGTGATAGCGGCGATTAACCAACTATCGCCATGGTTGGTAAGCTGATGGGTGACCAAAGTGAAATATCTCGTGTGCGTGTCGTCTATTTCGAGATTCTCAAATCTCGTAAAAACTTGCCGCAATAGACAATCCTTTGAGAAACACATGTTTGCATTAATGTATTACATTTTCAAACAATATCTGAATGATAGCCTACCAATAGATATCTTAGTACTAGCGGCCGCACGCGGTATCACCCGCGTGGTTCCTGTTCCCGTGGGAATATCGGGATAAAAAATATCCTATGTTTTAATCTAGGCTGTCTACTATCTGTGTGCCAAATTTCAACCAAATCCGTTCAGTAGTTTTTGCGTGACAGAGGAACAAACATCCAAACCCACAAACTTTCACATTTATAATATTAAGTAGGTAGGATTCATTCCACTATTGATATGCTTCCTATGTAGGTACATGAACTTTTTCAGTGGAACGTTTTTTCGATCAGTCTAGAAAATCTGTTCAGGCCATTGCCAGTCTAGGCCGCGTTTTTTGACGCACGCGACTGCGATAGGTACAGCATTTTTTATACACAGCAACAGTGACCGATACAGCTTTAGGCACCCATTACACGGTAGGTTTTGCTGTCAGTTTAACCACAGTCACCGCAGTCACGGGCTGTGACTGAGGAATAACCTGCCGTGTAATGTAGTGACTGATGGTTGCATGATGTGATTTGTTCTTTCCATCAGTCAATCAGTCAAACGTAATTCATGACTGATGGAATTTGACTGACGCTTGCATGACCATGTAATGGCTGCCATAGAAAAATGTTTTCATTGCGCGCCGCCATTGGTCAAAGGTACATACGCCAAAATATCGGGATAGTCGGACGCTATTTGTCATTCTAATCTAATTACTTCAATTGGACCTACATACATTATGAGCTTGTTGTTTTTAGCTGTAGCGCGCGTCGAACCTGCGGCCGCGGTCAAATAAGAGGCCGGCGAACAGTGAACTCTTTAATACACAATCGTAATACCAAATTTAAGGCGTGACGTGACGGTAGAGCGAGTGACCCAAACCTTTGGACAAACATAACTAATTGGACGATATTGTAAATAAAACCTCGAATACATTAGCGGACATGTTGCGGAACAAGTCTCTTAAGTAAGAACTTCTTTGAATATCCCGGGACAAATGTGCGTAAATCCGTCGCAACACAAAATAGAGAGAAAGCAACATGTTGCGGGACACTAAGCAACATTGCAGCGCCACGTCTATTGAGGGTTGTGTTGCGGATTATGTTGGGGGACATTTCATCCCAATGTAACTAATAAAACTTAAGAAAACTATATCTAGTCTCAACGCAACGTGGCGAACAAAAGCAGTTTTTTGTATAAAAAAATACAAATGGAACGACCTCCTCCTTCTTTTTTTAAGTCTGTTAAAAAACAACTTGTTATAGATAATATACATAAATAACATAGTTATATTTCGATCAAATAACGTTAAATTGAACAGCGGCGCCACATACTTACAACAAATATTTTCAAGCACCCCAATATAATTTATTAATAATTAATTATCCATCTACATAATATTTTTGTTCGTTGGAACTCAGACCAAATAATTTGGTCTGAGCGTTGGAAATACATGGTTTAAAATCGGATAACTTACATTGCTATCGTAATCGCTCTTATTGCAATAGGGAATATGCATAAGTCACCGATTTTAATAAGTTTGAGCTTGATCGCTTCGGACACGTATAAAAACATGATGGAACAGGAAAATAAAAAAAAATGTATAATTTTAGTTTTATCACACGATGAAATCAGAGAAAAATAAAGATTTTTTTTCACTTTCGAGTATAATGAACTTAACAGTCAGATAGAATATCGAATAAGAAATCATTTTTTGTATGACACATATGTACTTAAACGCAAAATTTAGGGAGATAATTGAAAATAATCGAAAATTCTTGCCTGAAACGTGATATGTGACGTTATATATCATGTCCGTTTTGTATGGAGCATTTTTGGCGGTTGCTGCTGCGTGCTAACTTCAAGTAACTATATCACGAGAAAAAAACGCAAGAAAAAAGTTTTAATATTACAGTTGATTTTCTCACGCATTATACTTTTGATTTTGATAAAAAAAATGCTGATGTATATTCCCTATTGCAATACATTGCTACTAAGCTTTGGTAAGATTTTTTGTGCCAAAACGAAGTAGCAATGTACCTACAACATACATCTGCAAAACAAAGTTTACATTTACTTCATGTAGTGAAAAGAAAAAGAACAATTAGGAGACAAAATTATAGGAAATTTAGAATTACTTGAAAGATTACTATTTCTTACACGTAAAACTCCGTTTTCATCCGAATATGGACTTAATGCATGAAGTTTACTAGATTTTGGAATCTCAGCATTATTCAATAACAATGAAATTTCTTTAGAGAAGTAAATTGACTGTGACATGTAGCAAACAAAAAGTCACTAAACGGCAAACGTCTTTCGAAAGCGAACCGATTGAAAAGATTTGCAAAATGGGACTTTGTAGGGCTGGTTCTCTGCGCTTAGTTCTTTAGATTTGTCAGTCAGGTCTTGACGTGATTTTTATTAATTTCATATTATTTATTTAACATTAGACCCCATTAATAAATTGTTGCCCATTGTTGAAATACAAACCAGTACTTTTCCAGGATTAAGTATAGCACTTAATCTCTCGATAGTTTCCTTATCTTTAGGCGTGTACGAGTCGGTCGAGTTCTCTCCTATAGTGGTACCTATTAGATCGCTTCGAGCACTCGTCCCGATAACAACCCCATACATGGTCAACGCCGGAACCAAGGACAGAGGCAAAAGTGGCATTGGCTAGTGAAATGTGAAGACAGTGATTAGTGGAAATCTTTAATGTGAAGTGAAAACCGGCGCGAAAATGTCACTTCATTTCGCGGTGCGCGTTCTTCAAATCTTCAGCATGCAACATTATGTTAGTATTCTAGTACTATAAGTATTTGTAATTTTATACAACATTAAATAATATACTAAAGTCTGTCCATCCTTACTTGTCTTATATGGTAAACAATCTTCACCCAACTCTTTATTGAAATAATCATTTATAAATTACAACAAATGGTTTTCCACACATAAATTACTAAATAAATTGTTAATTAATTAACAACAATTTCATAAAGTTACTAACATATTTTTAAATAATGATTTAAGTTTAAAAGACGTATGACAACTGTCAAAAACTGTTTACTAAATAAGACAAGTAAGGATGGACAGACTTTAGAAAAAAACATGACTCGCACCAGATCAATTCTCCGGACTGGACATCCAACCAAAGGTCCGGGCTTGATTCCCGTCCGAGAATTAGAGCCAATTTCACCATTGATTTTAAACGCGCTTTGTCAAAAAACAAGTTTAAGGCTGTCACTGTCATAACAACAAAGTAAAATTTGATACAAAAATGTACAATTATGTTATAAACAATGCCTTGTTAAATCTTGATTTAATTTTTTTAATGACCAAGTGAAATTGATTTTTGGAATAAACGGGGAACGGGGTATCAAACTCGACACTTAAACTACATTACGTAAAACGTGATCTTAATCGCGTTTAAAATCAATGGTGAATTTGGCTCTTAATCAGGTGTGAGTCGTGTTTTTCTTGTATATATTATTTAGTTTTGTATAAAAATAGCATTGTAAATGGAAAAATATCAAATAAAAAAAAAATACAATCTGAATAATACATTGTGTGACGTGTGCTATCTAACAGAACATAACTTAAAAAGGAATCTAGAAAGAGGTGTGCGTTTGCGCGCACGTATCTGTATAATGTGGACACTGCTTATCGTAAATTAATCATACCGAAGCAAAATTAACGACTCATTACAAAATATCATAAAAGCCGGATATCGAGCTATAAATATCCTCTTGCTTTTATGCAGTAACTATTTATATTTAGTTATTTTACCATGGGATGAGGTTTAAAGACCAACCGATTGTACTTTATCTAAAGAAGGCTTGTAAATCCGTACATTGTTATGTTATAAATAATAATAATCATTTATTTCAGGCAACAGAAATATCGTTTACAATATTAGGCCCATATAATAAATACCTTACAGACTAACATACATAATATATTATATCTTAACTAATTTACACGTAAAGAAGGCGGCGACGTGTTACGCAACGCAGTGTCCGGTAGCCGACCTCGAAACCGGCGGAATAGGACACCCTTCGGCCAAAAATCTTCCTTCATGAAGGTCGACAGATGTTCAGTCGGCACCCTCACCACAAATGAATTGAAGTTCACGTTGTGGCGGGACTCCAACCGCTCGACCCTCAGCGTATATTTGGCTTTTATCCTGATGTACTCCACAATGTCATCAGATTTTGTGGAGTAATGCAGGCGGGACACGTACACCGGCGTCGTCGGGATAGCCGGCCGCAGCAGGTGGTTGTGTCCAGTCGGGGCAGTGCCGCACAGGTTACGACGAGAGGCTTTCTTCTTCTTTTCCACCTTCTTGAAGCCATCATCATCGCATCCTGCATCCTGTCTCCGCGGCGCTGGTTGCTCAGCTTTGGAGACCGATCCTTGTTTGTTTCCCTCGTTTGTAGCCCTGTCAAGATGTTTAGCGGGCTTGTTGGTAGCGGTAACAGCAGCGTAAGCACGTTGAGGTGTAGACGTGCTCACGCGTGACGTTTCCGCCGGAGCGACGGAGCGGGCGGCGGGGCGGGGTGCATCGCTAGCTGCGGTGGCGGCCGGTGACGCATCCCATATAAAACCCAAAACATCAATTTTATATGTTATCAGATGTTGACATCTGGCAAAGCCCAAAAACGTTCACCGCTCTGTTTACACCAACGTTACTTAGATAATAAATTACTTACTAACGACACGCCCTCGCTTTGCTTCGGTTCCTTCCAACAACACCAAAAAATAAAATATGTCTACCAATTGACATAAAACCTCAACTTATTATACGCCTAAACCTTCCTCAGGAATCACTATCATTTGGTGAAAACAGCATGAAAATGTGTTCAGTAGTTTTTGAGTTTATCGCGAACAGACAGACGCGGCGAGGGACGTTGTTTTATAATGTGTAGTGAAACTAGTGAAGTGATGTTAGACGCATAAAACTGATATATAATGTGATTTTTTGAACATTGATCAAACTTTGTGGTGCGGCTTAGATCATCAAACTGAAGAGCTTTGTCTATGGGACCAACTTCATCAGAGCAAAAAAAAAATCAGCTGTTCCATACATTTTGGTCGAGTAGTTATTGATGTTTTCTATGGAACAGCTGAATATTTTTTTGATCTGATTAAGTTGGTCCCATAGACAAAGTTGTTCCGTTTGATGGTCTAAGCCACACCACAAATTTGATCAATGTTCAAAAAAACACACTACATTGTCGTTTGTCAACAGATAGAGACTGAGTTCCTCGACATGCCTGCGAGCTTCGGGCCAGAGTTGCCGCTGGAGGGGCTCCGCGGGTTCCTAGTGGTGGGGGACCCGCCCGACGGCTGCGGGAACCTCACCGCGCCGCCCACCGTCATCAACCCGACCGAAAAATGGGTGGTGCTCGTCGGCAGGTATGTTAGACACTGGCTCGTACACACAGAACAGCCTCATTTATACGAAACCTGTAATGTCTGGTGGTGGGGAAACTGCCCGACGACTGGAAGAATCTCACCGCGCCGCCCACCGTCATCAACCTGACCGATAAATGGGTGATGCTCGTCGGCAGGTATGGTATACACTGACTCGTACACACGGACCAGCTATATTTAAAACAATTCTGCCTGCCTTGTGGTGGGATAAGGGACGGCTGATGGAACTTCACCGTGCCGCCAAAAGTCATCAGGCTGACGATAAATGGATGGTGCTTGTCGGCAGGTATGTTGAACACTGACTCGTACACACAGAACACCTACTTTATAACAGTTCTGCCTGCCTTGTGGTAGGGGATAAGGGACAGTTGAGGGAATCTCACTGCACCGCCCGCCGTCATCAATCTGACCGATAAATGGGTGATGCTCGGCGGCAGGTATGTTGAACATTGACTCGTACCTACACACAGAAAAGCTACATTTATAACAGTTCTGCCTGCCTTGCGGTGGGGGTTAAGGGACAGCTGAGGGAATCTCACCGCGCCGCCAAAAGTCATCAGCTTGACGATAAATGGGTGGTGCTCGTCGGCAGGTATAATAGACACAGGCTCGTACATACAGAACAGCTACATTTATAACAATTCTGCCTGCCTTGTGGTGGGGCATAAGGGACGACTGAGAGAACCTCACCGTGCCGCCAAAAGTCATCAAGCTGACCGATAAATGGGTGATGCTCGTCGGCAGGTATCGACAGCTGCGGCAACCTCGCTATGCCGCTCGATGTCATCAACTTGACAGAAAAGTAGGTCATCATCAAACAGTGATGTTTAACATACTTCTAAACGTTATTCCAGTCGAGTTTTTTTATCAATAATGGTGTAAAGCTTGGCCTTTATCTGACCTGATTTCAAGTAGTGATAAGTCGGTAAGTATAAGCACACTTCACCCAGAATATTCAGTTACTAATGATCTGGATTCTCACCTACTGCCAGTACAAAATAGTAATAACATTGAAATCGAACACGGGACCTCTGCGTTTGACGCTAGATTTATCAAAGAAATTAACATATTTAGGATACATTACGTACTCTTTTCATTGCATTCTGTAATTTACAAGCGATAGTTACTACATTCCAAAATCTATCATCGAATACACAAAAAAAATTGGCGAGTACAAGTTACATAAGGCCAAATTTTTTCTGACCACAAAATCTCATAGATGCAATGCAATATAACACTTTTTAACAGATCCTAGTGCGGTTTTATTGAAAGTACTTTCGGAGACAGTTCTTTGTGACCACGGCAGCTGCAAAGATGCCGAGACGTCGGAAAAAAAATCAAACCAAATTGGTATTTGGTTGGTTGGTACTATTAAAAGTACTTCGGTAATTAGTTGGTACTAATTACCGAAGTACTTTTAATAAACCGCGTTATCCATTGAAAAGTGTTTTATTTCATGTCTGTCTTATGCGCTAAGCTTGAGAGGTAAATATCGAGTCATTCTGAACTTACCATCCAAATTTCAAGGTCCGGTCCATGAAACAACTTTCTCTTATGTGTCGAATTTCACCACAAAATTTTGGTCATCCCATACTAAATTGATCACGTGATCTCTTTGATTTGTATGGATATATATGGATATGGATATTGTATGGATCAGTCGATATTTGTTTTACATATTTGGCCATGTGTTGTTCAGTGACTGACCACATTCTCAAAATTGGGATGGTGAACAAAGAATGATCCTGTATTGTATAAATTTGAAGATTTTGATTAAATGATTGTATCGTTTTGTTCAGGTACAACTGCAGTTTCGAGGAGAAGGTGCGCAACGCGATGACAGCCGGCTTCGACTGCACCATAGTGCATAACGTCAACTCCTCGGAATTAGGTAAATCCATGATCCAAGGAAACAAGGTCTGACATTCAGGGACTGACACTTGCATAAGTCATTATCTAGTTATCACTTTAGGGTAACAAAACATAATGAAAGATTTTTATCTCACTCATTACAAAATTATTATAATGCTTTTCAATGAGGATCAGTAACAGGTTTGAACCCTATAGTTTTATTGGTATATAAAAACATATTCATAGCTATGAAACTTAGTGAAACATTTTTTGAAATCCGTTTAGAAATGATTGAGTTAAAAGGGTTTTGAAGGAAATGCCAAACTCAATGCAATATGTGCTTTATCATGTACGACATAAGGTTCGCGTACGTCTCGATGACGTCATAAGGACCCCCCAAAATAACAGTGTTTTAGCACATTTTACCTCGTATATCTTTTTAGGTTTAAGAGATATCGTAAAAATTTCTGATAAGCCACTAAACAAAAATCATTACTGATCCTCATTGTGGTTTGTTTTTCTACAGTTCAAGTTAAAGATAAAATACACATAGTTTTATAACTGTTACAGGTATTAAGTGGTAGTCAGGAAGTTTGATTGCCCAGTTGGTTTCATAGATGTGACATAAGAGGTTAATTGATTGTCAGTCTTATGTCATAATGTCAAATACATAAAACTGTTATTAAATGCATGAAGCTTGGACGAAATGAACTATGAACTGTATGACTACGTGTGGTTTTAGATGATTAATCACTACAAAAATTGCTGTTATCTTAAACTTCTTACGATGATTAAATAATAACCAGCCTTTTATTTAATTAACTAGAGAAAGAAAAAGAATAAAATTAGCTTGAAGCACTTAGACATGACTGAACGAACACGCATAAATTAAATATTCTTGGAATTTAAATAATGCATTGTTTATCAAAAATAATAATTACTTGCCGGCACAACAGTTTAGTTGTAACAACAACGTGAAGTGTAATGCACTCAATGAACCGAGACGAATGTTTGTTTGTTTCGTTATCACGTTTAAGTACGTTATACCTTTCATTTGTTATCTTCATACATGTACTTGCTTACTAAAGGGATGGCACCTTTGAAAGTTTGTAGTTGAAAACATAACCAACTAAAGTAATGATAGGTTTATGGTTTACGCGGAGATTCCAACTAGAAGTATGCAAAAACGTATTTGTATTGATATATCAAGATTTATAAATCTGATTTTATTTTTAATAAATATCAAGTACTATGCATTAATCTCCCTTATTCTTAAATGTGGGCTTAAGTTTGACTTGGTTTGAAACTAATAGTCCCTTTTGCGGATAAGAAGACTGACAGCAGTTTAGAATTAGGGGTTTTTCTATTTAGGATGGGTTAAAAATTAACGTTTGCTATACGCTGCATAAAGAAAAATCGGCCCAGTAGTTTCCGAGGAAAATGGTAACAGGCACACATACAAACAACCTCTAACCTCAAACGCATATACCGCATCCGTTCCGTCCGTCGTGGGTAAAAAAGAATAAATAAGACCCGAGCTTCCCAAATCCGTATTTATAAACCGCTTTCAATGTTGAGAGCTATCTTGAGATCATACCATACCTGAGATGCTGTCCCCATCAAAGGAGCATCTCGGGTATAATCTTAAGATAGGGAGCATCTCAGGTATGATCCCAAGATAGCTGTCAACGTTAAGAGCTGTTTATAAGAGGGTAGTATTTAATCGGGTAACAATAAATTCCCATTTCGGGTATCACAAATACTGAATAATACTGAAATACTAAGTGGGCGACGGACTGAGGGCGACTACAGATATTGAAAACGGGTGACTTTAAAATACAAATTGAGTAACAAGTTATTCAGAAAGGGCGACCAAATTACTATTTGGGCGACAACCGTCATCATCATCATATCAGCCACACGACACCCACTGCTGGGTATAGGCCTCCCCTAAGGATCTCCACGACGATCGGTCCTGCGCTGCCTGCATCCACTGGCTTTCCGCGACCTTCACCAGATCGTCGGTCCACCTTGTCGGGGGCCTACCCACGGAGCGTCGTCCGGTGCGCGGTCGCCATTCCAGAACCTTTCTGCCCCAACGGCCATCGGTTCTTCTCGCTATGTGTCCCGCCCATTGCCACTTCAGCTGAGCAATCCTTCGAGCGATGTCGGTTACTTTAGTTCTCCTGCGGATCTCCTCGTTTCTGATTTGATCACGTAGAGAAACGCCGAGCATGGCTCTCTCCATTGCACGCTGAGCGACGCTGGGCGACAACCGTAGGGCACACAAAACATTTAAAATTTGGCATATATACTTTATATAAAAAAGGTGACTATTATCCTAATCCAGATGACGAAAATACCATATTGGACAGCTTGAATCAGTTATATAGTTAGTTACCTACTTGGTGTAATAGTTGCTCATTCAGTATTTTTGTCACCCATTTAGAATTTTTACTGCTAACTTAAATTATTTATATGTCGTCGCCCGTTTTACGTATTTTTGTAATCCTCAGTTTGTCGCCCGTTTAGTTATTTTGTCGCCCAAAAAATAAACCGCTGCCCGGTTTAGTATTTAAGTTTCCCATTAACAATCGCCTTTAATTAATTCCCTTTATAAATACGGGCCCCAGAAGTTGTAATTAAAATAAATTAGCAACCCTGAAGTACCGTGGTCGTGGTCAGGTCAGCAGTGCAGGCGCACAGTCGTCTGCTGCGTCGCGGCACGTTGACGCATCTCTGCAATCGTGATGACGTCTGTTGAGCTGTCGCGAATATTAAACGCTCAATAGTGTTTTCTTTAACGGATATCAATATGGGGCGGTGCACAGTGAGTATGATTGTAAACCCTGGACGTTTACTTGCCTAATCGCGCTGATTTTAAATTTCTGTTTCGTTAAGAGCGTTAATTCGTCACGGCATTTCATACAAACTTTTAAGCCCTTATTTTTCGAATTGAATGAACCGATTTTAATGAAACTTCGTACACATAAGCAGAATACATTGGTCTAAAAAGTTAATTGAAAACATTTTCAGTAAATAGTGTTACAGCTAAACTAGACAGATTTTAAATTTTCCATAGAAACATAATTTCCAATCATCTTTTTTTTTTTAAATAAGACAGTAATTTCAAAAATGTTCTTGTATTGAAATAGTTGGACTCTCTTCGTTTTAAATGTTGTATATAAATGTAATGTTTCCTAATATTTTTTATTTAATTTAAAAAGTTTATTATTATTAGGATGACTGATCAGGGATTGAAATACCGTTAAATAAAATAACGATAAAAAAAACGTTATAAATATTTTACCGGTAAAATTAGCGTTAAATACAGCGTTAAACTTTACCGGTACAATAGTACCGGTAAAATTATCGCTATAAAAATAACGTTAATAGGAATAACGTTAATTTTAAAGTTTAACGTGTTATGTCTTTTTCTCTCTCTTATTGCCTTTTTGCTTAAGAAACAGTAAGTAATAAATAAACTCATGCGAATGACTCACCTTAATGACAACTCAAGGGAAAATAAATAAACACTTAACGTACAGTCAACAGCAAACTACAGTTTTATTGAAATATGGTTGATTCTATACAATAATAAACATCAAACGTTGTAATCGCAGATCTGCAAATTTACACGGTGATTTGACACGAAGAAAAACGAAGCTATGAATCTAATCTTTTTCCCAAGGGGTTATTTTAAAAGGTTAAACTTAAAACTACTCGCAGAGCGTTATGTGGGTAAGAATTGCCTGACCTAGGGTATCAGAAATGTGGTAATTATCTAACATAAATCTAGCTCGTAGGTTGTACTCGAAGGCCTAAGTACGGATAGCTGGATTCTTATACTTCGGTTAGTTAGGGGTTAAAAAGATTTGAGAGTTAACTGGTACCTATTAGAATATCTCGCAGCGAGTCTGTTTAGTAGAGAAACGCTTCGATGGCTGCTTTCTATTAATTATGCCTCGGAGCCGTGGGTGAGAAACCAAAGTCCGGTTTATTTCAACTTTTTCCGCTTAACTGGGGTTGAATGGACGACAGAGCAGTGGTTGACTCGTGGCTGGATACGTACGCCACTCTTCACCTGGAATGGTGTGCACAAAAACCATAATTTAACAACGTCGGCCTTAAATGGACTACAACTGTTCCATGACGGGGGGACCCTGCAGCGCATGGTAGAACTGAGGAAAATCTATTCTTGTATGTTTCATTCTGACAATATATATTACTGATCCCTGACTTTTTTGTTAAACTATCCCCGTCACAGCAGACAATGAACAGAATTGAGATGTAGAAACATACCGTAGCTCTCAACTTACAAAGTCTCTTTTCACATGAAAAGAACTGAAATTGAAAGTAATAAATATATAGAGACCCCTTGCAGTAAATACTAGATAATGGATAGCAATAAATTTTGATATACCTGTGGCTCCTTGTTAACAATATATTTTATATGGTTTAGAATCCGGTCAATCAGTATTCCTCCTTCGATCGGATATCACGACACGAATTAGAACTCTTCTCGGCGGCTTTTATTAGCCAAAACCCTCTGTAAATAACGAATATGATGATAAAAATAAATTTCAAATTCTCACACTGCCAACAGCTGAATGTCTAGGAAATCACAAATATGTACCTTGGCGAAATTCTATTGTGCCGACGAAAATTACAATGAATAGCTGCAAGATATTATTTAAATCAGGAACAATTACGAATCCAATAACTTTAACAGCGATATAAAATCAAAATTCTTTCCAACCGAAAAATTTTGTATCAATTCATATGAATCACAGCTGATATTCGCTGCGTTCCAAGTCTCGCGCCATCACGACGCATTCCGACTTCCTACACACGATCACTCATCGATGCGCGTGGACTGGACTGACATCGCGCCGCCGAAAGCGACTTCAATCGGATCGGACTTCCCGAAAACACGGTCAAACAACCTACGACATTACGGACAAAAAAAATACCATTTCAGTTCAAAAGCAGGCCTTAAACACGACTGCTTAAGGCCTGCTTTCACACTAACCTTTGGGATCTAGTATGAAAGGTAAACAATTGAATAAAATTCTTGCGATAAGGGCTCAACGCCAAGGCCCCTGAAGTGGGCGAAGGACGACCATAAGAAATACGATCTTAATCTTTTTTTTTTATTTTTTTATAAGTCGATGCCGCGAATTTTCGAACGGACTTTTTACGGAAATAAGGAAAAGGACATGAGGCATACTGCCAAAACTTTAATTTCAATGTAACGTTATCTAAATTAACGGTAAAAAATTGTTTAAAAACAAAAAAACCGACTTCAAAAAACCTGAAAATAAAACAAAAATAGCTTCAAAAATAAATATCTCTAAAAAGCAAGAAATAATTTTCAAATCACTAGATACCTACGCATATCACTGTAATAAAACACGTCTAATGAAGTCGGGTGGGGCTGGAGGTCAACTTTTTTTTACTCTTAGAGCCCCACCCGACTTTATTAGACGTGTTTTATTACAGTGATATGCGTAGGTATCTAGTGATTTGAAAATTATTTCTTGCTTGTTAGAGGTATTTATTTTTGAAGCTATTTTTGTTTTATTTTCAGGTTTTTTGAAGTCGGTTTTTTTGTTTTTAAACAATTTTTTATTTTATTCTTTTTAGTGTAATCACTTTACGGTTCCTATTTGATTTTGAGGAGTTCCCTTGTGTATCTTTGAAATCCAAGGTTCAACAACAATGAAATCAAAATGGTATCATCTCTAAAGTATCCTCTTTCAAACAAAAAAATAATCATCTAAATCGGTATATAAACAAAGAAGATATGGTCGATCATCCGTATAAGTTCACAAAATGGTAACGAAAACGACAGTATTTTCAGGTTTTCCTGAAAAGTACTAAACCGATTTCAAAATTTTAAAAAATGGGACCAACTTGGGAGCAAACCTGATCTAATAACGTTTGAATCATTTCAATCGGTTCAACCGTCTTCGAGTAATCGGTGTACATACAAAAAACAAAAAAAAACGGGTCTTATTGAGTACCTCCCTCCTTTTGAAGTCGGTAAAAAGTAAGAAATAACGTTACCTACATTTAAAAATAACCTTATCATTCACTGTGACTGATGCCCAATATGCCAATATTTAATAAACAAGCCATTTAATCATTAGAATGACGCTAATAATTACTGTCTAAACAAAAGAAAAAGCGAAATATTTAGTTAATAGTTAAGTTGAGATTTTTGATCTGTATAAAGAGACTAGCGACCGCCCGCGCCTTCGTCTGCGTATTTTATCTTTGTATTTTTGAGTATTTTGTCTCTCCCTCGGGAACGGTTTCTTTTTTCGGGATGAAAGATATCCTGTGTTCTTTTCTGCATCCCTCACAATATGCAAAATTTCACGATGATCGGTTGAGTAGTGAAAACGTGAAGGCGTAACAAACAAACTGACTTTCGCATTTATAATATTAGTGAAGATTAGATGTTTTGTCCGCAGAGACGATGTCGGCGAAGAACGCGAAGGACATCAACATTCCCTCGGTGTTCGTAAGCGAGATATCCGGAAAGACACTCGCCGAGAAATACACCTACGATAAAGGGTCAGTATGCACGCAACTTTTAATAAAGTAACTATTAACAGGGCTCTATCACTCCGCGCGTAGGTATGAGAAAAGCACCTAGCGCTCGGCGTCCTCTGCGTGGACAAAATCAGCAGGGTTGTCCGTCGCGTCCTCGGAATATCTGTAGCGCGTTTTCACAGGATCTAACGATTCCCGCGCTTTCATTGCCGCAAGCTGCAACCCTCACGTAGGTCCGAAAAGATAGTATATATGCGATAGAAAGAGATGCAGTGTCTAGGTGAATATAGCCGTTCGTAATTAGCGCCGTACAAGCTGAATTCAACTTTATCATGTTGATATTAGAGTTGCTATTTATTTAAATGGTTCAGTGGAGTGCATCTTCTGTACTTGTACTATTAATGACTGTTCTCATTATAGTTGTTCTATCTCACGAAGTTAGTTCAGGCAAAGAAAGCTCAAAAAATGTATAGAGGGAAATGCTTGGAACACAATTTTTTACTTCGTAACTTTGTTTGGACCTGTTAAGAGGTCAACATATCAAAAGTTCCCGCCCGTAGCCCCTATGCCGTGTCTCCTATATCTAGGAAACTATGCATTCTAGCGACATGAGACTTGTCTCGCGACAGTGCCTGAATCATGCATCATTATTACCAAAGTTTCTAGCTAAGTAGATAGTCTAGTAGGTAGATACCTACCTAACAAATAGAGACTGCACACGGTAGTCGTTAGCCCTAGACTCACGCACACAGTAGCGCCTGTACAAAAACGTCATCTGTGTAGCGTCTGTGTAATAGGTAGTTGAAACGCGGCGCTTGTATGGAGTGCGGAGCGAGCTCCAACTCGAGCGGAGTACCGATGAGGGAGACAAACGACGCCGACCGGACTCTATGCCTGTGCATCCACGGAGACTGGATGAAGACTGTGACAAGGACGGCTTCAAAAAGGTGGAAAGGAAGAGGAAGCCCACCCGCCGTAACTTTTGTGGCACCGCCCCGACCGGACACAACCACCTGCTAGACTTTGTCTAAAAAGTATGTTTACATGGGTAATTTCAAAAGTAATTTTATTACCCACCTAAATCGCCAACCACCCCACCAATACCCATCTAAATAAAAAAATCTGTTTACAATTAGAATTTTGACAGCACCAACAGGGTTACCAGTATAAGTTTTTATAAATAATTTAATAATTTCTCATGTAAACAGACTTTTTAGAGACGTCCAACCATCCCGACAACGCTTGTGTATGTATCTCGCCTGCACTACAGCACGAAGCCCGATGATATTGGAGAGAACATCGGAGTGAAGACCAAATTCAGTCTGAAGGTCCAGCGGTTGGAGTCCCGCCACAATGTGAACTTCAACTCATTTGTGGTGAAGGTACCGACCGAACATCTGTCGACCTTCATGAATTATTGAAATTTGAAATTAAATTGAAATATCTTTTATTCAAACCAACTTAGGAATTAAGTGCTTTTGAATTGTCTTTATTTTCCTACCACCCATTCGAGTATTAATCAAAATAATGTTTTATGATGGGCACCTACTATAGTTGTATGTGTTAAATGTCAATAAACAAGAAATTTATTGAGTGAATTATAGTGTCAACTGTCAGTATATTGTAGAAATGAATACCTATTGTGACTTTATAAAACCCAGTTACGAAAAAAGTGGCTTTGTAATACCAGGGCTCTATCACTCCGCGCGTAGGTATGAGAAAAGCACCTAGCGCTCGGCGTCCTCTGTGTGGACAAGATCGGCAGGGTTGTCCGTCGCGTCCTCGGAATATCTGGAACGCGTTTTCACAGAATCTTACGATTCCCGCGCTTTCATTGCCGCAAGTTGCAACCCTAACGTAGGTCCGAAAAGATAGGATATATGCGATAGAAAGAGATGCAGCGTCTAGGTGAATACAGCCGTTCGTAATTAGCGCCGTACAAGCTGAATTCAACTTTATCATGTTGAAATTAGAGTTACTATTTATTTAAATGGTTCAGTGGAGTGCATCTTCTGTACTTGTACTATTATTTATTCTGTGGTAATACAGTGCTCGACATAACCATCATTATTACCAAATTTTCTGGGTAAGTAAATACTTACCTGCCTAACTAATAAAGACTGCACACGGTAGTCGTTAGCCCTAGACTTCACGCACGCAGTTGCGCGTGTGCAAAAAGTCATGTGTGTAGCGTCTGTGTAATAGGTAGTTGAAACGCGGTGCTTGTATGGAGTATCCGAGGTGTGGCATTACGCAACACGTCGCTGCCCTCTATACGTGTAAACAATTAATTAAGCAAATGTATTTTTAATAATTATTATTATGTATGTTAGTCTGTAATAAAAAATCAGCTGTTTCATACAAAAATGTATAATGAAAATATAAAAATGTATGTAGCAACTGATTTTTTTTTCGCGATTTCAGAGTTGGTCCCATAGTAAAAGTTGTTCAGTTTGTTGGTCCGAAGAAACGGTTTTTTTTTTCATTTTGCGTTATTTCGTTAACACGTTGTATATTGTATGGGCCTAGTAGCCTGAAATAAATGGTTAAATCTTCGATCAAGAATATCCTAGATAACGCTTCACTAACTAAAACAGTACGCAAAAATGGCACCTCAAATAGCGTCCCACTTACTTGGTGCTTATTTTGTACATAATCACCTCTTATATTGTACAAATTCACATTATGTCACTTATTTTGTACAATATAAGCTTATATTGTACAAAAACACATCTTTTATCTCTTACTTTGTGCAAAATAAGCGCCCAAGTGGGACGCTATTTGAGGTGCCTTTTTTTAAACTGACCGGACATCTGGGGTATTTTTGATCGAAGGGTAAATATATAAAAAAAAATACGGCTACCATGACACTTTTGTGTTTTGTTGTCCGCAATAAGCTATTGTTTCAAAACCTATAAAGAGGATTCATATCATGGGTGTAGATAAAGTCTTGTATGCAACTGTACATAATTATCAAAACACTCATGTGATAAACCCACATTCGTGTTTTAATGCCCCTCATTTTACTACATACAGTTGCATAAATAACCTATAATTTAACTTAAAATAAAGTTTTTGATTGAATCAAATGTTACTTGGCGGAAGTCTCAAACTATCGTGTAAAAATAAATATATGTAGCTTGTTTCCGCAAAAAATATATGAAATATGCACCGCCCGTCGTTGTCGGGAGGCGTAGTTACTCATTCGGTGCTGGTTTACGCACGATCAGATGCTCCGGGACCGGGTTGGGGCGAAACACGTGTAGAGAAGTCTAACTGGTGCAGGTGCAAGGTGTGTTGCCGTTTTGGTAAATGCAGGTATTGTGTACTGATATTATGTGCATTTTTTTGCGGGTGGTGCATCTTGCATATATATTTTGCGAAAGTAAGCTACATATATTTCTTTTTCACAATAAAATTAAAATAATAAATAAAGTTATAAGTAAATGTTCCCCAACAGGTACTACATAATGGTGAACGATGACCTGCCGTTCAACATCAACACCCACCTCCTACTACCATTCGCAGTGGTGGTCGCGCTCTGCCTTGTCGTCATACTCATATTCACGGTCAGTACCACGCGCGAGACAAAATGAACTCTAATGACGTTAGCATAAGTATCATTTACGTAACACGCAACGTCAACACGCACCTGCTGCTGCCGTTCGCCGTGGTGGTCGCGCTGTGCCTCGTCGTCAAACTCATATTCAAGGTCAGTACCACGTGCAACACAAAATGAACTCTAATGACGTTAACATAAGTATCATTTACGTAACACGCAACATCAACACGCACCTGCTGCTGCCGTTCGCGGTGGTGATCGCGCTGTGCCTCGTCGTCATACTCATATTCAAGGTCAGTACCACGTGCAACACAAAATGAACTCTAATGACGTTAACATAAGTATCATTTACGTAACACGCAACGTCAACACGCACCTGCTGCTGCCGTTCGCCGTGGTGGTCGCGCTCTGCCTCGTCGTCATACTCATATTCACAGTCAGTACCACGCGCGAGACAAAATGAATTCTAATGATGTTAACATAAGTGTCATTTACGTAACACGCAATATCAACACACACCTGCTGCTGGTTCGCGGTGGTGCTGGCGATGGGTCGCGTCGTCATACTCATATTCAAGGTCAGTACCACGTGCAACACAAAATGAACTCTAATGATGTTGACATAAGTGTCATTTACGTGACAGGCAACATCAACACACACCTGATGCTGCCGTTCGCGGTGGTGGTCGCGCTCTGCCTCGTCGTTATACTCATATTCACGGTCAGTACCACGTGCAAGACAAAATGAACTCTAAGTTTGTTAGTATAAGTGTCATTTACGTAAGGCAATTTTAAGACCTGGTAAACTTTTGATTAGTAAAGCTGTTAAACTGCCCTCACCATACTCATCAAATTTTTTGCCGTATACAGATAGTGAAATGCATAAAGGACCGCCGACGGGCGCGGCGGCACCGGCTGCCCAAGAGCTCGCTCAAGGAGATCCCCACGTGCAAGTTCAGCAAGGGGGACCCCTATGACACCTGCGCCATCTGCTTAGACGACTATCAGGACGGGGAGCGCCTGCGAGTGCTGCCGTGTGCGCATGGTGAGTCACACGCTATGTACACACATACATATTACACTTGTATAATACCACACTTGTATAACACTAGCTAGTCTCAAGGGGGACCCCTACGACACGTGCGCCATCTGTTTAGACGACTATCAGGACGGAAAGCGCCTGCGAGTGCTGCCGTGTGCGCATGGTGAGTATCACACTATGTACATACATACATATTACACTTGTATAACACTAGCTGGTCTCAAGGGGTACCCCTGTGACACATGCGCCATCTGCTTAGACGACTATCAGGACGGGGAGCGCCTGCGAGTGCTACCGTGTGCGCATGGTGAGTTGTGACTCACCATGTGTACTATGTACATACATACACATCACACTTGTGTAATACCACATTTGTATAACACAATATATAGTTGTAAACGAGCCGGTAGTGACTGAAACGAGCGGCTAGAAACGAATAACGAGCCGCTTGATACCGGCAGGCTGATTATCTAAAAAGAAACTATTTAGCGACCGGTTGCATTTGCCATACATTGCCACTTTTTTTTGTATGTTTTTTTTAATCCAAAAAGAAGTAGCAATGGATCACGATCATCTGTGAACTGCAACCAGTCGCTAGGTGGTTTTTAATTAGATAATCAGCCCGCCGGTAGATATGCGATTTGAGCATCGAAATAAAAACATTTTTGTTACATTTTTTATTGTTGAACCTTTATTTTTATATTCAGTAGCACTTATTATGTTCTGCTATTTTTGTTTTTATTATTGTGTAATGAAATTATTATGGATATGAAATGTATGCCAAAAGATGATTCTTGCTTACAAAATTATGCGTTTTAAATGAGTGTATGCCAAACGATTTTCTGCGACATGAAGTTCATGGCATTCGCTGTTATGCATAATTATGCATAATATTATTATTATTTCATAAAAAGTTCTGCCTAGGGTAGACTCGTTTGGAGCCGCTAGTTATCGCTAGAAATGATAATGAGCCAAATAGGCCGTTTCTAGCCGCTAGGCTAGAAATGTAAGTAACCGGCTTTACATCTAAATACGTGCGCCATCTGCTTAGACGACTATCAGGACGGTTAGCGCCTGCGAGTGCTGCCGTGTGCGCATGGTGAGTCACACGCTATGTACAAACATACATATTACACTTGTATAATACCACACTTGTATAACACTAGCTAGTCTCAAGGGGGACCCCTATGACACCTGCGCTATGTGCTTAGATGACTATCAGGACGGGGAGCGCCTGCGAGTGCTGCCGTGTGCGCATGGTGAGTCACACACTATGTACACACATTCACATCACACTTGTATAATACCACACTTGTATACCACTAGTCACAAGGGGGACCCCTATTTATACATGCGCCATCTGTTTAGCTAGACGACTATCAGGAACACAAGTCATTAGTGAGTGAGTAGTTGCTGGTTCAACCCACCGTTTGGCTGCTGGGTCGGCGACTGTTTGTTAGCGACACCTTTCAAATCCGGAGAGTTTAAGACACCGAAGATTTAGACGCCACTAGCGTGCGAGTAACTCTCCTTGTGTAACAGCCTCCTAAGACAAGTAGGCAATCTCAATTTGTATGTTATTTGCAGCGTACCACGCGAAGTGCGTGGACCCGTGGCTGACGCAGAACCGGCGCGTGTGCCCCGTGTGCAAGCGGCGCGTGCTGACGGCCGGCCAGCGCCCGCGCCACGACTCCGACTCCGACGACTCCAGCCCTTTGTTGGAGTCCGACGAGCACCCGACACAGGTATACACATTACATACACACATACACACGTGTGCAAGCGGCGCGTGCTGACGGCCGGCCAGCGCCCGCGCCACGACTCCGACTCCGACGACTCCAGCCCTTTGTTGGAGTCCGACGAGCACCCGACACAGGTATACACATTACATACACACATACACACGTGTGCAAGCGGCGCGTGCTGACGGCCGGCCAGCGCCCGCGCCACGACTCCGACTCCGACGACTCCAGCCCTTTGTTGGAGTCCGACGAGCACCCGACACAGGTATACACATTACATACACACATACACACGTGTGCAAGCGGCGCGTGCTGACGGCCGGCCAGCGCCCGCGCCACGACTCCGACTCCGACGACTCCAGCCCTTTGTTGGAGTCCGACGAGCACCCGACACAGGTATACACATTACATACACACATACACACGTGTGCAAGCGGCGCGTGCTGACGGCCGGCCAGCGCCCGCGCCACGACTCCGACTCCGACGACTCCAGCCCTTTGTTGGAGTCCGACGAGCACCCGACACAGGTATACACATTACATACACACATACACACGTGTGCAAGCGGCGCGTGCTGACGGCCGGCCAGCGCCCGCGCCACGACTCCGACTCCGACGACTCCAGCCCTTTGTTGGAGTCCGACGAGCACCCGACACAGGTATACACATTACATACACACATACACACGTGTGCAAGCGGCGCGTGCTGACGGCCGGCCAGCGCCCGCGCCACGACTCCGACTCCGACGACTCCAGCCCTTTGTTGGAGTCCGACGAGCACCCGACACAGGTATACACATTACATACATACATCATACACACACACACACACAAATATAATGATTTTTTTAGAATTAACACTAAAATCATGAAAATAAGTCAGTAAAGTAGTTATTGAAATATTTTAATTAATTTATTAGTAAGATCATAATAATCGCAAGATCTCCTGTTTTAAAATAAAAGTCCGCATTTTAAGTGTCTGTCTTTTATTAATTTTTAATTTAAAATTATTCTTTAAATATATTCATTAGCATATCAATTCGTTAAAGCGACAGTGAGATAAGTCAAGGAAATGTCATGTTATGAGATAATTCACATTTTTGTCAAAAAACAACTTGTTCCGTTAATTTTCAACAAGTAATAAATAACGTAGGTAAGTGAACAAGATACACTATAGCGAAAAGAAGGATACAGTTACTAAAACTCGTTTTTTTTAAACTTAGCATTGCGTTCAACCTAAACAAATGCCTTACTCACTGTTACTATAAGGTGTCAATATGTCGACAACTTTTAGGGTGCTTTTACACGGTGATAGCTTGCGCACGTAAAGGCGCGGGTTACTTGTGCGGGTGTACAATGCTATGGAGGTGGACCCGCTTTACGTGTTTCCACGGAGCTTGTAACCTGCGCAAGTCCACTTGCACCGTGTAGAACTTACTGCCGACTAGAGATGGGCAAGGGTTTAAACCCAAAAGTTAAAACCGGGTTTAAACCCGGACCATTGGGTGTTTACGGGATAAAACCCAATTTCGTCCCAAAAAGCGGGTCGAAACTATTACCACTAATATCTTGAGTCGTGGGCACAATAAAATGTACCTATTAGGTTCTATTGCTAATCTAGAGAGTAGGTAAATAAAAAAAGTATTAATAGTGCCTCTTTTTAATAAAAAAAACAGAGAGTGTAATGTGTTCAGGGTTTGTGTATGTTTGTAGGTATTTGAGTTTGTTTATTTCACCATAACTTCTAAATACCTTAACGGATTTGGATGTATGGGGTATCGTTAGAATCCTTACATTATCCCGAGTGACACTGGCATTTTTTTTTAATAATATGGCGACTGTACAACGGCGACGCCCCTTTCAAATGTGTGTTTCTTATATTATTACAATTATGTATGGCATCAAATGAAAGGCCTTGATGAGGCCAAAATCACAGTATAACCAAATTTTTCCTTACAATAAGCCGACGCCTTTAAAGTTGGACGATACCGCCGCCTGTATAGATATTTACGCAAGTACGGAAGGGTTGTCATAAATTAAAAATTTGGAAGGCTGATATTTTTAACAAATTTCGGTACCGAAAAAATTAACGTGGATGAGAACGCGCGACGTTACCAACATGTTACCGACTGACTTTGTCAAGAAAGTAGCAGTAGCAACGCAATGTAAAAAAATCTGAAATTCAAGATGGCGGCCAACATCTTTCTTTGTGGACCAATATCGATGAAACTTAGTTTCGGGTACTAATTTTAAAAGAAAACAGCAATGCAATGTTAATTATATGAAAAAAAACGAGACAGCGGCCAAATTTTTTGTTTGTGGGCCGATTTCGATGAAACTAGATTTTTGATATTATTTTGACTAGAAAAAACAACGCAATGTTCAAAACATCGAGATGATGAGTTGAAATTGGCCCACAAACAACAAAGTTGGCTGCCATCTTGGATTTTTATATTTTTAACATTGCGTTGCTGTTTTATTGTCAAACTAGTGACCAAAACCGAGTTTCATCGAAATCGGTCCACAAACTTAAATAAAACATGATTCACGCATAATATAAAATATATTTAAAATCGAATTGAGAACCTCCTTTTTTTAAAGTCGCTTAAAATACAGTGCAAAAGCGATTGAATCATAATAGGCTAGTGTTTTTATGTCGTAAGTTCAATAATATTTACTTTAATAACATAAAATCCCCATAGTGTCATTTTTTTAGTTGCATTGCAAGTCTGTCCGTGACCACGGCAGCTGCAAAGGTGCCGTTACGTTAGGAAAAATAAAACATCATATCAAAACCATTCAACAAAACCACGCTAGTATCCGTTAAAGTGTTTTATTTCGTAGACATAATACATTTGCTATGTGGTTCGTTTGATTAAAACAAAAAGTATTTAATTTTTCGGTCAAAATACAACGGAAATGCGACTAAACGATAAAAGACTAATGTGATTTGAGTTGTGAATTCAATGATTTACATTTTTAACACAACTTATTGCATGAATTATATTTAATTAGTTTCGACCCGAATTTTGACCCTACGGAAGGGAATTAATGGGTTTAAACCCAGTTTTGACCCAATGGTCGGGTTTAAACGGGTCCTTTGCCCATCTCTACTGCCGACTGAGGTGATGGCAACTTGATAGAACTTGTTTGTGCGCCACAGGGGGGCACGTTCGCGCAGCAGCGCGAGAACCCTTTCCGGCGCGCCGCGCGCTACATGGCCACGCTGCGCCAGCGCCCGCCAGACCAGGTGACCTATTTAAACTACCCTCAAAGAAAATTAACACCTGATAGATCCTACGGATCTAAAATTAATAAATAACATATATTTCTTTATATCTTTATCTAGACACTTATTGAACCGGAAACACGAAAATAATAATATAAAATAATTATTTTGGAGCGATACAATTTTTTAACAAAAAAAAAATAATATCGACGGGTTCCGGGCTATTTGTATTAACCGACATTTTTGAAACTTTACACCAGAGCAGTTTAAAGTTTCGATTTTTAGAAAAAAAATCATAACTTAAGCAAATCGTATTATTTTTAAAAAAGAAGGATATTATTGTTTTTGTAACATATTACCCATAATTGGATTAATATTTTTTTCTAATATTCCTATTTTTAACGAAGATAAATGTCGCTTAATACAAAATGACTCATATTTTACTTTTTTTTGTTCCAGGCTAAATGACTTAACCGCTTATGGTTACTGTTTCTTGTTCCAAGCTAAATGACTTAACCGCCTAGGCATGCAAATAATGGCTCTAAGCTAAGTGCTTTAGTCAAAGAGTTGGTCATATTTCAAACCTAAGCTAATTGATTTAAATACCATATCTTAAACTTATTAATGTATGGCTAATTAGTTTTTTCGACTGATTTTTTTGTAATAGATTGTTTGTGAATTTAACAAAGAAGCTAATTGTATTAAGCGACATTTCTATATATTTATAAGGTCAGGCTAAATGCTTTAACGTACGTTGCCTGTCAATTGTTGCTCCAGGAAAAAAAGTTTAAACGACTGTCAGGTATTTGGTAGTGAGCTTAAGTACACAGTTCCTAAATTTGTAAATATTTTGTGTCGCTTCATACATTGCAGTCATAAAATGGGCCGAAAAATGCAGTTGTATTAAGCGACAAAAAAGTGCTCCGATCGTCACCAAACCCAGCTCAAACGACGCAGAAAAATTCGCTGATTCCAAATATGTATAAAAGTCTATATCGCCCAGAGTGTCGCTTAATACAATTAGCCCGGAACCCGTAGATATATATATTAAAAGGTGACAACAAATTCCGTAAGATTTTGTATTACTGATACTGTTATGTGAATATATACAGGGTGTTTGGTATATAATAGCCTTATAAAGCCGAATATGGTAGATAGGGACCATCAAACTTAACAACTTTTACTATGGGACCAACTCTGAAATCTCGTAAAAAAATCAGCTGTTTCATACAAAATTTAATAACAAAAATATCAAAATGTATGAAAAAATAGTTTTTTTTTTTTGAGTTTTCATAGTTGGTCCCATAGTAAAAGTTGTTCAGTTTTTTGGTCCCTATCTATTATTCGGCTTTATAAGGTTTTTACCAAACACCTTGTATATATATGTTCAGAGGACTTGTCCGGTTTCCCTATGACAAGTACGGGTAAGCGCCCCCGGACCCTCAGCCTCCGCTGCTGCAACCTCTCAACCCCCCCGCAGCAACGGTGTCCTTTTTGTACCCTGATCCGTCCCATTTTACACACTCCTATACCCACCTCACATCCCTATCCTAATCCTGTTCCTTCCCCTCCGCTAAGCTAAGGTCTGCCGTGCCGATGGCTGCATGGCTAGGGGCGTGCCTAGTCATAAGCGTGCCACCCTGGAAATTGGTGCCCTCCAGGCGTAAATAGCCTTACCACACACGCGGGGCTCTGTGTGGTGGACAGTTGTCTTTCCCTAGCTAATCGTGGGAACAAAATGGTTTCAAATTTTTTTAATAAACCTGGCTGCGGCGATAGAGCTCGCCACTCATCACGCGTAACTTGTTTCTCTCGGGGCGAAAAGCGGGCATCGGAGACCCGTTTTGCTACGCTGAATGTATGTGGAGCGATGGAGGAGAAAATGGATGAGGTGTGTTTGATTATGGAAGAAAAGAAGTTGGATGTTTTATGCGTGAACGAGACGAAAAGAAAGGGCAAAGGAGTCTCAGAACATGGCCCGTTTAAAGTTCTGTGGTCGGGCGTTGCCGAAAATGAGCACGCGAGTATGGGCGTGGGACTCCTGCTGTCGGAAAGGATGATAGAATGCATGACTGAGTATGAGTGTGTTAGTCCCAGACTTCTCTGGGTTAGACTCAAAGTAGGATTACTTCGGATACGCGTCATTGGCGTGTATGCTCCCGATATATCCAAGTCAGCAACGGAAAAGGAGGATTTCTGGAAAAGTGTGGAAGACATCTTGAATGAATGCAAAGATAATGAAAGGATAGTTATGCTTGGAGATTTTAACGGATGGGTAGGTGTGAGAAGAGAGGGATGTGAGGGAGTTTTAGGAATATATGGAGACAAAAGAGTAAATGATAATGGCAGGAGTTTGATTGAGGTATGTTTAGAAAAGAATCTTGTGGTAACGAACACCATGTTTGACCACAAGGAAATTCATATGTACACTTGGCAGAGAGGGGAAAAGAAGAGTATGATCGATTTTGTGATTGTTGATGAAAGACTGAAGGGCAGAGTTGTAGACACCAGGGTCTTTAGGGGTAGTAACATTGGAACAGACCACTTTCTTGTAGTGTCTCGGGTTAGTGGTCTGTTCAAAAGTTGGCGTCATCGTCCCACAGTGTCAACAACAGAGCTGACTAGAGTAAAAGTTGAGAACCTGGATGAAGTGGAAGTGCAAAAGACATATTTGTGCAAATTGAAAGAACGATTGGGAAATGTGGCTGAAGTGAAAGATGGCAAGCTTGAGGAAGTTTGGGAAAAGTTTAAAAAAGGTGTGACTGAAACAGCTGAGGAAATATGTGGAGTGAGTAAAAGGAAGAATGCTCCCCCAATAAACTGGTGGGATAGTGAGGTAAGACAGATAGTGAATGAAAAGAAAAAAGTATGGCAGGATCTGCTGGCCATCAAAGCCAGTAAAAGAGTGAATGCAAGTGTTACAGAAGATGATGTTGATACAGTTGCAAGGGAGTTTAAAAGGATTAAGAAAGTAGTGAAAGAAAAAGTAGACGAAAAAAAGAGAAAGATGAAAGAAAAGTGTGACTTCAAACTCTGTGATAACTTTCGAGACAATATAAAATTGTTTTGGAAACAAGTGAAAACGTCTCGAAGTGGATCACATAAGTCTAAAATGAATGTGATAAGAGATGAAAAAGGTGAGCTAGTGACAGATGAAAAAGGTGTACTACAGGAGTGGATGAAATATTTTGAGAGTTTGTTTGAGGCGGATGGCTCTATGCTAGAAGCCTCGGATAAAAGGGTGGAAGACGAGGAAGAGACAGAAGTGGATGAAAGAGATATATATATGGATGAGATTATTAGTGCAATGAAGAGCATGAAAAAAGGGAAAGCAGCAGGATATGACAGAATTACTGTTGAAATGCTGAGAGGTGGGAAAGAGCTGGTTGCGTCCTGGCTGTGCCTGATCTTTAATAAATGTTGGAACAGTGGCAAAGTGCCGGAAGATTGGCGTAAAGCCGTGGTCGTGCCGCTGTACAAAGGGAAAGGGTCACGGCAGGATGCTAAAAACTACCGCGGGATCAGTCTTCTCAGCATTGTCAGTAAATTGTATGCAAAGGTACTGATTGAAAGAGTGATGCAAAAAACTGATCAGAGTATTTGGGATGTGCAAGCGGGATTCAGAAAGGGAATGGGATGCACGGATCAGGTCTTCTCCTTGAGGTGCTTAACCGAAAAACACCTGGCTAAGCACAAAAAGGTTTACTGTGCCTTTGTGGACCTGGAGAAGGCCTACGATCGAGTTGACAGGAATGAGCTATGGAAGGTGTTGTCCGAATACGGATTGGAGAGCAGACTGATTCATGCACTGAAATCTCTCTATGAGGATTCCCGTGCATGCGTCAGGATTGACGGCGTATACACTGATTGGTTTGGCATCTCTAGGGGTGTCAGACAGGGATGTGTTGCGTCACCATGGCTCTTTAATCTGTTTTTGGACAGTTGTATGAAAGGTCTGAAAGAACGTGACTGTGGGGTTGTGATGAATGGGACTCAAATCAAGTGCCTTCTCTACGCTGACGACCAAGTTATACTTGCGTCTTCTGCGCAAGAGTTGCAGGAAATGATGTCGGTTATGAATGAAGATTTTGTGAGAAAAGGGATGAAAGTGAATGTAACTAAGACTAAAGTGATGGTGTTTGAGAGAGATGAAGAAATGACTGACTGTACGGTAATGTTAGGTGGCGAAAAAGTGGAACAAGTCCGTGAGTTTGTATACTTGGGGAGTTTGTTCACAAGGGACGGAAAGAGTGAGGAAGACATAGAAAGACGAGTGAAGAAAGGAAATTCGGTGAGTGGTGCTATACACTCGGTTATGAGTAGCCAAACCGTTTCTGCAAAGGCGCGAATGGCTATTCATAACGGAGTGCTGGTACCGACACTGATGTATGGAAGTGAATCTTGGGTATGGCAGAAGAAGAATGAAAGCAGAATAAATGCGGTAGAGATGCGATCGTTGAGGAAAATATGCGGAGCAAAACTGAGTGATAGAGTGAGCAATGAGGTGATTCGCAAAAGGTGTGGTCTGAAAGATGATATAGTGACAAGAATTGAGAAAGGAATGCTCCAGTGGTTTGGTCACTTAGAGAGGATGAATGAAAGGCGAATCACGAAAGAGATATACTGTGCGAATGTGGAAGGAACGATTGCACGAGGGCGTCCCAGAAAAACCTACGCGGACCAAATAGAGGTTATTATAAAAAAGGCTGGTGTACGCAGTGACAAAAACCGCAGGGCATGTATGAAAAGATTGATGGATATGAATGAAGCGAAAGAAGTGTGCAAGGATCGTAGCAGGTGGCGATCCATAGTCTCTGCCTACCCCCATGGGAAACAGGCGTGAGTGTATGTATGTATGTATGTACCTTGTATATAAAAATTAAATTTTAGAACCGTAAAAAAAATTAACTTAGTCATAAATCACATTATGCTATGTTGTACAATTTCTTTGCGAAAATTCGATTCCATTTCATTCCGCAGCAAAGTGAATTGAATCAAATTAAGATATCTATTTTTACTCACTTGTGCTCTGAAATGTTATCATTCTATTTGAAAAAAGAATGCGGGGCGTTCAACATTTCCGTGGGGGTCTGGTTCATCACATTCTAAATTTGAAATGCAGTGCGGAAATGAAATTCAATACTTACTTCCCGCACTGAGTGCGGGAAGTAAGTGTTCCAAATTCAAATCGGTAGAACTTATCAGCTAGCATTCTTTTTATGAAACTTTATGGTTGCATGACCGGTCAGTAAACATGGCCACGCGAAGCAATTTAAATCTGTCATTTTTACAAAGAAAATTGTATTTCCTCGCATTTCGTGAGTAAAGTATTATACAAACCTTGTACTGGAAGCTACTTGCATTGCCTCGAATGATTAAAGCCCTCGCCTGCGGCTCGGGCTTCAAACCATCCTCGACAATGCAATCGCTAGCTTCCCGTTCTCGGATGTAATGTACTATTGTTTGTAATTTAGGAGACGCCGCCGACTGAAGAGGACGTTGAGCCCGCCGATGGAAATGAAGAGTGAGTTTATCACTTTATATAGATTTTTTATAAAATGTTGTTCTTAAATTAACTTAGGACCCTTAGCATGACCACCGAAACGCGATATGATATAATGATTTATCATGTTAAACTGTCAAAATACAAAGGATTCTGACAGTTGAGTGCCGATTAAAATCTATATTACGCTTAGAGAAGGGAAGTAAGGGGAGCAGACATTGTTCTCCATTGTAATGGAACAAAACATGGCGGCTTAGCTTAGTGTACCTACGCCTTATGTTAACAGCATAGATTTGAAATTGTAACATGTGACAGGAACAATAAATGGCGGACACGGCACGCGCCTGACGTCACGAATGCTTTGTTATTGCAGTTTATGCCTGCTCCCTTTACTTCCCTTCTCTAAGATATCACGCGATATACACGGCCCTGTGCTGGAGGAATCTATACTGTATTCCAAACACATAGGATTTTTCGCTCACTACCTATCTAAGATGTTTTATTCAAATATTGTTGTTTGAAATCTTCTCAATGGGGAAGGCAACTGTCAAAATGGCGCTGCGTACGCTTGTTCCACGAGAACTATCAAAACAAAGGACTTTTACTTTAAAAATCGTTTTTATAGCTTTAAAATGATCAAACTCTGTGTAATGTAATGGGTAAAGGGGCTGTTAAAATGTTGACACTTACAAATTTCCGAAAAGTCTGGATATTTAAAAAAAAATCTCCAAGAATAGAAACGCCTTAATTTGGCTTTGAATTTCGGCACTTGCATTTAGGGAATTCGATCCCTGCCCTTATTTCTGATCCCGGGATTTCGGGATTACACTTAGGCAATCCCGGGATTATTTCGGGATTGAAGATTAAAAATTCAAATTTTCGATTTCGTCAAAAATCGACGTACTTTAATGAAAAAACCAACTTAATTTACGTTACAATACACACCTAGCCAATCTAATCACTAACTAATCAAACTTAGGGTCAAATTAAGTTTAGTTTGACACTTTTTGTATATAAAAAAATATTTTTCAAAAGTGAATAAGATCTTCATTTAAACTTTAATAAATTGGAAAAAAAATATTTAACAAACTATGCAAATAAAGATAATTGACAAAACCTCTCTTAACGTCGACCAAATAGACGGATTTCATGTAAAAACCTAGTTAGTATCTAGGTAGTAAAGTAGTTTCTTAGCAAAAACTGATTTAAAATAATATTCATGTTCAAATTCAAAAATTATTTATTCAGTCTAGGCTGTTACAAGCACTTGTGAATGTCATAGAAGCTACGCCATCGGTTCGCAAACCCTAAGCGGGAGACCTTGTAACGAGAAGAACCGGCAAGAAACTCGTCAAGGGCTGCTTTTTTCTCCCTGTATATTTCATACAGAGTCGTCAACATTGAAAAATGAGCTCCACATTTAAAGTGAGGTCATTTTCCATCACAATAATTAACAAAAGTTTGCACACAATGGGTAGGTAGGTTGAAATTAAATACTACTAACTAAATACTACTAAGTAATGAGAGTAAATAACTTTCAACTAGTTGAGAAATCACTGTGTCTGCTACTCGAAAGTGCACCTAAGTAGGCAAAATTTACCAAAAAAAAACCACATGTTACAAGACATAAAAAATAATTAAAAAAAATGCAATTCTTACAATTCAATATGCGTTAAGATAGGTACTCAGAAGCAGACCCTTTCCACTGGCAGCACCCGTTCACGAGCATGACGCATGGACCAGCCATCGCTTCGCTCAACCATATTTGAGGGAACGTAACGACCCGCCCCACACGACACCACCGCAGAAATGATTAAAGAGAGCATGACATACTTAGGCTACCCATCCTAAGGCACCGAATTGAAAACTATTATCCTAAAGCTTTTCATAGGCCTTTACTTACAAAACTACTGAATATAGAAAGCAAAATGATTGCAATTAAAAAAAAATTAGAAATCAAAACAAGGTTTAGTTATTAATTTAAATGTTGAGTAAGAAGTGCCATACATATTGATAATATTAATCAGAAAAATAATATATATAAATATACGACGCCCTTAGTACAAGCAGACAGAAGCAGACCCATTCCCACTGGCAGCACCCGTTCACGAGCATGACGCATAAACCAGCCATCGCTTCGCTCAACCATATTTGAGGGAACGTAACGACCCGCCTCATACGACACCACCGCAGAAATGTTTAAATGAGCATGAGTCACAAAATGTTTCATTTCTAAATAAACTTGAATAATGTTCATATATTTTTGTTCAGTAGCAGTAGTAACACTGAAGTGTATCACCACATAAATCAGTGAGAGTTGCTTGTCTTCATTTTAGTTCAAAATAAAAAAAGTTTTATTCCAAGAAACCATCGCAAACCCGCTGGATTAATTTGAGTTGCTTGCTTGTAATGCTGCTTGAATGAAATACGGGTTTTCTTGTATTTTATATGATAAACTAGCGGCTGCCCGCGGTTTCACCCGCGTGGTTCCTGTTCCCGTGGGAATATCGGGATAAAAAATATCCTATGTTTTAATCTAAGCTATCTACTATCTGTGTGCCAAATTTCAACCAAATCCGTTTAGTAGTTTTTGCGTGATTGAGGAACAAACATCTAAACCCACAAACTTTCACATTTATAATATTAGTAGGATGATAGGCGTGCAATTATATTGAGAGCACTGGCACTGAGCGTTTAGCATCACGCACTATATTTTGCAACCATTTTTAAATTAATTAACCAATCCCGAAAATCCCGGGATTATGAAAACTCAATCCCGAAAATTTCGGGATTGAAAAACGGTCGGGATCCCGGGATCGAATCCTCTACTTGCATTGTAGAATAGTCTTTTATATCCATTTTGGGTCAATGGGTCTTTTTCGGTAAAAAAATACCACAAAATAAATACCTGTTTTCCCATACATTTTGTTCTGACCGTCTACTGTCTTAGGAACAAACGTACGCAGCGACATCTACAATTAGCTTTGCGTTGCCATACCCATTATTAATTTTGTTGTTGACTGTGCTCACGTAATTTGAGGTACGTATTATGAAAACGTAAGGAGCTCGATGACGCAATGGTTTAGCGCCTAGCCCGGTGATTGCGGAGGTTAAGTAACTTTGGCAAGGGTGGGTTATGGCATGGGTTAACAAAAATTCATTATCTCGAGCTCCTCCGTGTTTCGGAAGGCTCGTTAAGCCGTCAGTCCTGGCTGCATTTGCAGTCGTTAACACTCACCGTGACAGCGTGATAAATACTGTGATCCATCAGTTTTTAATCAGGTGTTTATTTCATAAAAGATGAGTTTTACTACAATAATTTACCATGGTTGTTACTTGGGTAGAATCATGTTTTTTATCCTACTAATATTATAAATGAGAAAGTTTGTGGGTTTGGATGTTTGTTTCTCAATCACGCAAAAACTACTGAACGGATTTGGTTGAAATTTTGCACACAGATAGTAGATAGCGTGGAACTAGATTAAAACATAGGATACTTTTTTCCCCGATATTCCCACGGGAACGGGAACCACGCGGGTGAAACTGCGGGCGGTCACTAGTTAATTATGAAACATAATTGTATCCCAATAAACTACTACTATGGTATATTACTGTACTTTTATTTTATGAAATAGACCCCTGATTACATACTGACGGATCACAGTATTTACCACGCGTGGAGCCGTTTTCTAAGGAAAGGATGTGCCCAGCAGTGGGACATTAAAAATTACGATGATATGTGTGACAGGGGCAGATCGGAGGACACGGCGCCTCTCATAACTTCCACGACGGCGGCCGCCGTGTCGGAGCGCCGCTCGCGCCGCCAGCGCCGCCGCGAGCGCCGCCCCGCCCCCGCCCCCGCCCCCCTGGCCCCCGCCCCCGCGGACGACGCCGCCCCCCTGCTGGGCTCGCAGGAGCACTCCATCAATGCCGCCGAGCAGGGAGAGATCGGTCAGTAGACTACCCACTCTGTAATACACCATACAACACTGACGTCCATTATACAAGTACGCTGGACAGGCTATTGTCTTGAAATGACAGCAATTTTTGGACCTAATTAGTTCCAGGTACACTCACTACTGCCATAGTTAGAATCTACTGCTCTCAGCGCCAATATGGCGATTTTCGAATCGGATCAAACCAAGAAGCTTATCCCCCTCAAATGGAGTTTGCACGGCCATATGTCATAGTGAAGATTGAAAAATGTCCTTACGGCTTATTGCAACCTCTTTCTTTAGTGTTACAATACGTGTTCGTTGTTCGTCGTTCGTTTGTTCGTGAGAAACGAAAACGTATTGTAAAACGAAAAGAAAGAGATAGCAATACGCCGTAACGTCACTAAAGAGTCTTTTTCAATCTTCACATACTTACTAGGCGTGCAACCTCCATTGTGGATATAAGCTTCTTGGATCAAACGATGGGTGACGTTCGCCTGTCCAGCGTACTTGTATAATAGTCGTCAGTGCTATACAATATTCACCAGAACTAGTGTGATAAGAAATTTTTTGTTTGGGGTGGTTTAGAAAAAGAAAAAAATAGGAAAACAAATTCAACATTGACAATTTTCTATGGAGATTAACATTTCGGATTACTTTTGACAGCTAACTTTGATAAAGAGGTTTCGATACTCGTTGAAACAAAGCATACGCAACGCAACGCAGTGTTGCTTCCGTTAGTATTCAGCTATTTTGTTCTTCTAACTTACTAATTAGATGGCCCTGGTTTTCAATATTCAAACTCAAATCTCTGCTTGAGTACAGTTAGAAAGGGATGGCAATAAATAACACCATCCCTTTAACTGTCGCGTAGTTCAGTCGCGCATACTGCAATACTTTGGCCATGTCTCTAGTCGGGGTAACGACTCCATAGAGCGGCTGGTCGTACAGGGCAAAGTGATCTGGTTTCACGTGGAAGGTCACCGATGCGCTGGACTGACCAAGTGAAATCCGCAGTGGGACACCGCGTAAATGACTTCGCCAGACAGTCTGCCAACTGGAAGAGATGGCGAGAGATCGTGCGGAAAGCTGTGTCCGCTTCTACCACCGACGTGGTGGACACCTCAACGTGACCACGACCGCTCTGCCACGGGCAAAACGACGAAGAAGAAGACTTTAACTGTACTGAAGCAGATATTTGAGTTTGATTCTACATAATACGAGCCTAAAATCCTCAAGGTAAAATTGATAATAATATAAATTGTAGGTGATACGAAGTTCATAGGATCCACTAGTTTCTATCTACACTCGGCGTCAGAAAAATCGCACCTTTGCAAAAAAAACAAAGTTTATTTAATTCTATCTAATGTAATGGTAAGTGTTGTTATATCGTTGGAATACTCGTCGAACGTGACCAATTACTGAGATTCAGTTTCCGAGCAACATTACATTGCCTCATTTTTTTGTAATAATTGAGCAACTTCACGCCAATAGTATCCATCTTGGGTATTCCTTTTTTTAATTGAACTGTTGAAGTGTGTTTTCTTCGTCATGTCGATAGCGAATTTACTTGCATTTCCTGAATTGACCCTTTTTATTTCCCTTTTATGGCGGCATAAGCAATATCGCTTTAAGCGTTTAATTATGTAACTGTTATGTTAATTAAATCAAACAATTATTAATTGAAAGCTCATTAAATGTACTTTCAATAGATATCAACATTTACACAAAACGTTAGCTGGCAATAGCAGGTGGCCATGTCTAAATTTATTTTCGAAGAGGTGCGATTTTTCTGACGTCGTTTGTATATATTTGTGAACAGGTGTAGCAGCCCTCCCCGCGCCCGCGCACCACGTGGCCTTATGAACGGTCGGCCCCCCTCCCCCGCCAGGCCTTCACTCTGCTCATCTATAAACTACGCGCTGAACGCCCGCCACGTTTGGGCCGATTGCCCATCAACTGTGCTGGCACATCTGAATAGCCAACGTTGGCCGAACAAATTGTATGATGGAATGGAAATGGTCGGTTTGTTCTGGGCGATTATTGACTTGTCATGTAAGCGACTGAAATAATAATAACAATTGGTTGCAATTAAATTTTGTTTGTACTTTATTAATCTTTATATCAATAATTTAGTTCCAAGCCAGTGATCTAGCCGACCCGGTAGGAACATCAAGCGGTTTTGATTTCATCGCTCAATGAGGGCTTTTCACAACAAAAACTGTAGGCTTGTTATTTCGTTGATAAAAATTTATGTGTCAACGTGATTCTAAGCTTCGAAAAGAACTCAGGTAAGCAGGCAGACGTAACCCTTAATATGTTTCTCTTTGGGCAGACGTCAGCCAGCGAGCGCTTACTTGCCTCTTTGGTACAGACCGTTTATTTTTAAAAGCCAATTTTTTCCATCAACGCCATCTTGTGAGGCAATTAGTTACTATTTTTATTTTATAAATGTCACTTTGAAAAGCCCTTATTGAAAAATTTTACGAAATGGTCCATCCATAATTACATCACAAGATTTATCTGTCTTGGAATTAATGTCTTTAATTACAAAAAGACAGATTCGTATTGTTTAAAAAATATTTTATACATAAAATGACTTGTATGTTTTTCGTGTTTAACAAGTGACACAGTCTTTTCACAGCTCATTTTTAAGTAACATAATAATAACAATATATATTAACAAATTGAGACATTATTTTATGTTAATTAAGTTATTGTATTATGTGGAATTGTCGAATTAAAGTATTAAAATTAAGGGTGTATATCAGGATCGGGGATGTTTGTCGCTACGGTGCAATAATATAGTGTGACGTTGGAGTGGCAGTGCAGCTGCCGATTATTTCTTATTATAGGGTGTAACATAAAGGGAAAATCGATAACTTACTTTTATAATGGATAGAAATAAAGTTACAAAACAGAATTTAGTTTAAAAGTACTCTTGTTACCGTTCGAAGGTGACTAAGCCCCGGTTTCTGAGGTACTTTATCAGAGGGGTCCACTCGGGTTTAAAGTAATAAATTAAACTTTGAACCAGATAAATTGGACCCCTCCGATAAAATTAAACCACCGATAAGGACTTCAAAAACCGGGGGTAAATCATTTTCTAATACTAATCAGCTTCATCAATATTACTGACTTTGATGTCACTTTGATGTAAAAATTAACTAAGATACTGTTTTCACAGCACTCATACTTAAAATATATTTTCGTTTACAACAATTATTAGCGACAATAACGAAGTTAACATCTACAAAAGAAACATAATGCAAGGTGGACTTTTCCCTCATTTCATAGTCAAGTTGTAAGTTTTAACTCATATTTAGAGTAAAGAAATTATGGACGATATCTAAGATTAATTTTAAAACTTGCAATGTTAGCGTTATTTAATGTCAGGCGCCACGAAATCAAGCTTATTTTGTAGGTAGAAACCTCGATATTTACTCCATCCATCAATGAAGGTGAATGACTTTGATATAGTAATAAAAACTTATATTTTTATTGTTTCTGGAGCCGATGGTGATGGTAATCTTTATGATTATTTACAGTTTTAAACTTTTAGATTTTTTACGCATTCACAATGCTATTTTTATATTAAGATTATTAATATAATTGAAAAATATTAGAAAAAATCTACTCACCCGTAGCAGCTCAGACGTGACTCGAACCCGCACCCTTAGGATTCCGGCCCAATGCACTAACCTAATTAATATTAGAAAATTTAGCCAATCCCATTGGCGACTCAGTAGCATAATTGGTTAGTGCATTGGGCCGGAATCCTAAGGGTGCTGGTTTGAGTCCCGTCTGAGCTTTTACGGGTGAGTCGATTTTTTCTAATATTTTTCAATTATATTAATAATCTTAATATAAAAATAGCATTGTAAATGCGTAAAAAATCTAAAAGTTTAAAATTATATGGCTATTTCATCTTAATCGATTGTCTAGCATCTGTAAAGGTGTTGCTTTCGAATGTCGAAGTTGATTCTCTTCACATTGGTGAGATGGCGCTGGCCTACAGCGGAAACGTGAAAAATATTAGAAAATTTCGCCAATCCCATTGGCGACTCAGTAGCATAATTGGTTAGTGCATTGAGCCGGAATCCTAAGGGTGCGGGTTCGAGTCCCGTCTGAGCTGCTACGGGTGAGTCGATTTTTTCTAATATTTTTCAATTATATTAATAATCTTGATTATTTACAGTCTTCACATAGCCATACTAATGCTTTATCACTTATTGTCTCGAAGGTATCGTTAGAAATTATAGTGTTTGTACTATCTTTATTTAAAAAGGCTTTATTTACTTATTTTAGCTTTCTTTTTACTAAAATCAACGATTTCAAGAATTTTGTTTTGGCAGCTATACCTACACTTTATGTATTTTATAGTCGTGTGGAGGAATTTATTTTAAAGCAGCCCTAATTCCCATTTGTTCCCAACGAGTGACACCATCAACTATCACACTAAAAAAAATCCCAACCAGTCACACTTGTTACAGAAAAAATAACCTGTAACAGTGTGACTGGTTGGGTAATTTCTAATAAAAAGTTCCCATCGAGTAACAGGTGTGACTCGTTGGGAATTTTTTAATAAAAAATGGGAAATTTTAAATAAAAATTGATGATGGTGACTTTTGTGTTTCGTTTTGGAAGAGATATTTCATTTGATGTATCTGTAACTTATTATATCTAATGAAATGTAAGGCAGCAGCTAAATCCATTAACTAAAATGTCACACATTTCTTCAAAAGATTTTTTTTTTTCATTCATTCCTATATGAAGATTTAATATCATTTGAGGGATGTGTACTTTATGATTACTTGATAAGCTGTTGACTAAAGAAAATATTATTTTTGAAAGATTATTTCTAATAACGTCCATATTCCATATAAAAAATTAAGTGCCCACAATTTACTTTCCCAGTAATAAGTACTTAAAGACAGAATTGTTATTAGTTTTTCATTCAAATTATCCAGGTTGTAAAATAGTCCTTGATATTATGCTGTCACTGTTTATGTAGAGTATTTAATAGTAATATTAATAGGAATTTTCTTTTGAGTAAATGATTATGTGAATTCGTACTTTTTAAATTGATTCTAGTAATATTTTATTCAAACGAATTGTATTATTTACTTCGTAGCTAAAAACCTAATTGTTACAGAATAAACACGGTCCAATAAGCAAAATACTTATTGTTTATTCATGGTTTGAGTGTTATAATGTAAACTAACTTTATTAAGTCATGTATCGTCATAGACATCCATATATACACATACACAGACATCCATAGTCTCTACCTACCCCCATGGGGAACAGTCGTGAGTGTATGGTCCTGCCCTAATTGGCATCGGTCGTGCGTTGCGATTTCATCGTGCGATGAAACTGAACAATAGACAATTTGGTCGCATCGCATGATCGCGCGACCGTCAATTAGGACATTCAATAGATATCTCTAGGTTTGATCGCACGACCAGTTTCATCGGACGGACGCACCATCGCACGACCGATGGCCAATGATGTGTATCACGCAAAGCTAATCGCAGATGGCGCCAGCGGCGACCGCCTCTTTCAATGGTTTTGATTGGTTAAAATACGTCAGAAATGACATTAGACATTTGAAACAACCAATCAAATTATTTTGGGACTGTCGCTTGTGGCACCATTAGTTCCTCAGTATCACACCCCATTAGACCCACCTCATGAAGTAATTCAGTCTCAGATTGCCTTAAAATCGTTAATATTACTGCAGTATAATTATTACAACCTCTTAAAACTTGCCAGGTTTATGCATTGCTATAGTTACATCTCTTTCTTGCAATAAAAGAGACGCATTGATAGCCATTCGAAAACTGGCAAGTTTTAAGAGTTTGTTCGTGCAAGGTAACGAGTCGATAGTCTGTTCTCATACCTAAATATTTCTCAAAGTATGTATAGTTTAAATATATTTGTATAAATGATAAATCAACTGTGTATATAATTTAATGTTAAGTCCGTATTGATAAGTAACTCTTCGTATGTTGTTATTGCCATGGATAACAGATCGCGTCTAGTTGTTAACGATGATAACTTTGTTTAAATTGATAACTATGTGATATTCTTTTCTTTTTGGAGTTGAAGTGCCAGTTGGATATTGAATTTTGTAAAGTCCAACTTGTGCTGAATCAGCTCCGACGGCCTTCTCAGGTCAGTTTAGGATTAAACCAAAGAAATAAAATCGTTTTGACACGACGCCGATTTTTATTTAATTTTGACTAAGCGTCTTCTCTTACATAAATTAGGACCCATAAAGCCCCCGTAAACGTTCAAACGTGTTTGTCAAACACGTAAGTGTTTGTCAAGCAGTTTGATCGTCTGCGAGCAAAAACTACGTGTTTGACAAACAAACCATAAACAAAACTAAGTTTTTTGTCTATGCTTTGTTTGCCAAACAACGTTTGAACGTGTACGCTGAGAAAACGTACAAACAAAACCATAGAGAACGTAATCACTCCTGTCAAAAACATAAAATTTGACAAACTTGTTTGAACGTTTACGGGGGCCTTTACGCGTTTTTCGGCAGATTGGCATTACGGCAGAATCGTGTTTCGACGGAGTACAGTCGGAATCAAATCTAGATGTGTAGAAGGGATTGGATATTCTTTCTTGAATGGATGAAAAACTGTCGGCGACTAAATAAATAAAAAATGAGTCTTTTAACAAAATTACCATTTATTTCATCACACAAGTAATCATTTCATGTTACTTATATACAAATAGTATACATAAATAACTAGCTATTCGATACAATTATTCACATTGCGTTCACTCGGAGATAAACGCTCATAGCTGATGCGTGCTTCTGTAGTGCGGAGCTAAGAATATTCACAATATTAAGTCACAAGGTATTGGAGAATTAGATGAAAGTTAAATGCCGATGTGGAACATAACCGTCGAGTTTACCAAGGAAACATCCAAACATCATTGCTCTAAATATCTGAAGAAGAAATGCCATGATGTTCTTTGAACAGACAGTCGACTAAGAAGAATACAATGTTTTAATGAATGAACACAAAATGGGAAAACCGTTTGTTTGGACCATCAAACTGAACAACTAATGGGTCCGAATCTGAAATCTGAGAAATATCAGCTGTTTCATTAATTTTGATGTTTTCGTAATTAATATTTGTATAACAGCTGATTTTTTTTCGTGATTTCATAGTTGGTCCCATAGTAAAAGTTGATCAGGGGCCGTACCGGCTAACTTGCATAGCTATCGTAATCGCTTTCATTTGACAGATGGATGTGACACATTGCTGCTTCTATTTGGTATAAATAAAAACATACCGTAGAAAAGTAGCAATGTATCACATCCATCTGTAAAATGAAAGCGATTACGATAGCCATGTAAGTTAGCCGGTACCGCCCCAGTTTTATGGTCCGGAAAAAACGGTTTTCTCATTTTGTCAATAACACCGTTGTATACTTAGTTTATAAAATTTTCTGATTGCAGTAGCATAATTTGATTAAACTCTGTCAATTAGAGTTGTTCATAACGCCTATAGAGCAACAGCACGCTACAGACTATATGCTATTGATTTCTAGCGCGCTATTAAATACGCTATGTTATAACGCGCTATTTATCAGGTAGCATAGCGGGCGGCTGGCTGGCGCGTTAGATGCAGCACGTTGGATTTGGCAACACGTTACGTCACACGTCGTTCGTTAGATAGATCGCGCGTTTTACAAGAATGTTATTTATTAATACGTTACATTTTAGTCTTATATAAAATAAAGCAGTAATGTAAACTAATGAACTTTATTTCATACTTTTCGGGCTTAGAACTGTCTATAATTGAATTATACGATTTCGGAAAAACAAATTAATGTCGGAAAAAAGTGTAGATAGGAAAACTTAGTCTAGTGATCTGTAGTTAAGAAAAACAGGTGCAAGTTATTTTCGACCTTATTGACATTTGAAACTTGTTTTTTTTTTGCCGTATTCTCGTTTACTAACTTTGATCTTTCATTAAAAACCGCGATTTTGATAAATGTCAATAAGGTCGAAAATCGCTTGCACTTATTTTTCTAACTTGTGATCACTAGACAATGTTTTCTAGTTAAAAAACAGGCGCAAGCGATTTTCGACCTTATTGACGTTTGAAATTCGGTTGATTTTTTGCCGTATTCTCGTTTACTAACTTTGATCTTTCATTAAAAACCGTGATTATATATCAATAAGGTCGAAAATCGCTTGCACTCATTTTTCTAACTTGTGATCACTATACAATGTTTTCTAGTTAAAAAAACAGGTGCAAGCGATTTTCGACCTTATTGACGTTTGAAATTCGGTTGATTTTTTGCCGTATTCTCGTTTACTAACTTTGATCTTTCATTAAATACCGTGATTTTGATAAATGTCAATAAGGTTGAAAATCGCTTGCACTTATTTTTCTAACTTGTGATCACTAGACAATGTTTTCTAGTAAAAAAAAAACAGGTGGAAGCGATTTTCGATCTAATTGACGTTTGAAATTCGGTTGTTTTTACCATTTATCTCTCGTTCACTAACTTAGCAAAATAGCTTTTAAATAATACTAACTAATTGACTTAGTTGTGTTATAAAAGTCCTAATCGAACTAACAAATTAGGTATAAGGTCGCGCGCGATATTATACTCGTACCTAGCGTGTTGCGAAAGAAACGCGCATAACGTGTCCGGTAGCAACAGCGCGCACGCGATGAATGCCCGCGCCGCCATCCGGCCAACGATGCTACTTGTTGCCACGCGCGATATTCATAGCGCCATAACGTCTACTTAGATAGCGCGCTATATGCGCTATGTAAATATAGCGCGCTATAATATGGCGCTAGATGCTATATTAACCACCTCTACTGTCAATATCGAACTATATGTGTGTAAGGGAAATAAAAGTCGTCCTGGCTATCCATTCATTAGGCCAGATTCTTGTTGGCCTAAGCTCGGCTGACACTGTAGTCCAATAAGCGCTTCCATCGCGGGTGTATTCTATTCCTAAACGCTGACGGCGATCTCAACCGAAGCCCGCCGAGCGCGCGTCATTCCGTCGCGCGCGATTCTGCTATCACGCTCCGAGCCTGCTCGAGTGCTTTCCTGTGGGCAATAATAGTAGATTGTTACACAAGGGACGTAAGTGAGCTATTACAGAACAAGATCTAATTTGGCGCCCGTGCGAGCACAGCTCGCAAAGGGCGCTAATGGATCGAGTACACCCGAGATATTTCGATTATAGTTCGAATATAGTTCGAGGGTGTAATAGCTACTTACAACCGTATGCGTAACCGCAGCAAAATGTTGCGTCTTAGAGAAATGAGAGTATTACAGATAATTAGTTCATAGTAAGATGCAATTTGTTTAAGTATAGCAAAATGTGTGCAAGTTGTACTTTCGAAGTTATTCGAGAAAAACTGATTTTGCTGGGGTAACGTTACCCCAGCAAAATGTTTAAAAAAAAGGCGTTTAGCCTGGAACCAAGTACATCAAAAGATAGCTTTTGACGAGTTGTTAATGAATACCAATAGCAAAATCTGTGCATCTTATAGTTTTTGAGATATTCAAGATTTTGCTGCGGTAACGTTTAGGGATTTCTCATATCTCAAAAACTGTTTGTCGCAGAAGTTTGAAAAAATACCAGTTATAGGCCTTAATTTGTTTAAATATAAGTATTTCGATTCATCAACAGATATCGATATAATTAATTGTTTTTTAAAAACTGGAAAAAATCGATTTACTCCTAAACTAGTACATTTGAAAACAAATAAAAAACAATTACCTATGAACCTATGATCTACCCCTTTAAGGTGTACAAATCTGGATTAACAAACTTTACGCGATATGAAGATATAAAGAGATTTCATCAAATTTCAAGCTACTTATCAATTTTCTACTTTGGCGATCGAATACGCAGCTCCCTATGAATATAAAACGATAGACTATAGTAAACACATTAGTGTATTTTGTTAAAAAAACATTCCTGAAAGTTTCAGCTTTAAATCTCTGATGGATTAAAAATTATTCAAAAACCAAGAAAGAGCCAGCAATTCTCCTATAAACCGACTAAATTACGGAGGTTACGAAAAAGCGATCGCGCCATACTTGCGGATGTCCTACTGAAATTAGCAACCTAATAACCGATATATAGTACAGTCAAACAGAAAAATACACATGTAGCCGAAATCTAAAATGTTTTATGTAGAGGTTATATTATTACTTTAGCTATTTTCGACTACATTCGTTATTAGCAATACTTACCTAATTACTACCAGATTTTTAGACCAGGGGCTAATTATGTAACTTTGTTGCAATCAACTCTGACAGAAATCGCAGTTACATTGCGGCTTTAGTAAGAACCAATGTGACAACTATCTTACTTAAAGCAGCAATGTAACTGCACTTTCAATCGATTTCAATCGAGAATTGTTAGCAACAGCCTTACGTAATCAAGGTACAGAACTAAAAAGAAACGTGGTTCAACCTATCTAATAGTATTAGTTAATTGATGAATGCGTTTAACGAGTAGGTACTTTTGTAAAATAAAAAATAATTAAAAATATTCTTAAATTTGAGATTTTTTCATTCATTGTTTCTTGTTAATTAAAAATTTATCACACGTCACGTCACGGCATCCAACACGAGATTTTCGTGAAATAAAACAATTTTAACGGATACTAGCGCGGTTTTATTGAAAGTTTAAAGAACGAGATTTTCGCATTTCTTTCTCTTTTGTCATGTCACTATGTAGTTGTCCCTTTTTCTATAAATGAAGGACCCAGATGCAGAAGTCCGAACTTTTTCATCTGATAACACCAACTTGTAGAGCATGCCCAGATGCAGAACTCCCTTAGTCCAAAAGCTGAGTTTCTCAATAAACCAAATTTAAACAGAAAAAATCACTGAAATTTTTCTACAAGGTGTTTGGTAAAAGCCTTATAAAGCCGAATATGGTAAATAGGGACCATCAAACTGAACAACTTTTACTATGGGACCAAATCTGAAATCGCGAAAAAATAATCAGCAGTTCTTTACATTTTGATATTTTCGTCATTATTTTTTGTACGGAACAGCTGATTTTATGATGAGATGTAGGAAGGTTATTGAGGAAAATCAAACTTCACCTTTTATTTAACACACAAACATAACATATTATTATTATACTTTTTAATAAAATCAACATTAATCAACTGGATTCAGGTCCCAAACTCTTGGACTTAGTCCTTTTTGACCCGTATTTTAAGGACTTAGGCACTTTGGTTTCATATTTGGTGGATTTATTTACATAATATTGTGGACTTAGGACTTTCGCACTAAATGAAATATTGAAATATCGGTCGGAATTAAGGACTTTATAATATAAAATAAGGTAAATTAAATATTTGTTGTTATAGCGGCAACATAAATACATCATCTGTGAAAATGTCAACTATCTAGCTATCACGGTTCATGAGATACAGCCTGGTGACAGACAGACAGACAGACGGACAGCGGAGGCTTAGTAATAGGGTCCCGTTTTACCCTTTGGGTACGGAACCCAAAAAATTAGTCATTGACACAATAATATTGCATTGTCTTCCAGTGCTGGACCTATGTTCAAAGTTTCAAGTTTCTATCTTATCGGTAAGCTAGTATAAAATAGTTTGCTAAAGTGGACAAACAAACAAAGAAACAAAATCTTTTTATACGCGACTGTACCACCTAAAAATGACTATTATGCTATTTTTTTCAGATGGTTACGCTCAAGTATGGCGCGATCGCTTTTTCGTAACCTCCGTAATTTAGTCGGTTTATAGGAGAATTGCTGGCACTTTCTTGGTTTTTGAATAATTTTTAATCCATCAGAGATTTAGAGCTGAAACTTTCAGGGATGTTTTTTAACAAAATACACTAATGTATTCACTATAGTCTATCGTTTTGTATTCATAGGGAGCTGCGTATTCGATCGCCAAAGTAAAAAATTGATAAGTAGCTTGAAATTTGATGAAATCTCTTTATATCTTCATATCGCGTAAAGTTTGTTAATCCAGATTTGTACACCTTAAAGGGGTAGATCATAGGTATATGTAATTGTTTTTTATTTGTCTTCAAATGTACTAGTTTAGGAGTAAATATATTTTTTCCAGTTTTTAAAAAACAATTAATTATATCGATATCTGTTGATGAATCGAAATACTTATATTTAAACAAATTAAGGCCTATAACTGATATTTTTTTCAAACTTCTGCGACAAACAGTTTTTGAGATATGGGAAATTCCTAAAAAACGTTACCGCAGCAAAATCTTGAATATCTCAAAAACTATAAAATGCACAGATTTTGCTATTGGTATTCATTAACAACTCGTCAAAAACTATCTTTTGATGTACTTGGTTCCAGGCTAAACGCCTTTTTTTTTAAACATTTTGCTGGGGTAACTTTACCCGAGCAAAATCAGCTTTTCTCGAATAACTTCGAAAGTACAACTTGCACACATTTTGCTATACTTAAACAAATTGCATCTTACTATGAACTAATTATCTGTAATACTCTTTATACTCTCATTTCTCTAAGACGCAACATTTTGCTGCGGTTACGCATACCTTACAACCGAGGTAAGCATACTACTTTACATCATTCATGCGAGGTAAATAAAACATTTACAAGGATATTTTTCGTTCATTAGAAACCTCTCGTGGGGTTGATCAGACCATCAAACTGAACAACTTTCATTATGGGACCAACCTCAAAATCACGAAAAAAAAATCTGCTATTCCATACAAAAGTAAAATGCCTACTTACTCCATCTAAATGTAAAACAGCTTTTTTTGCGTTTTCAAAATGAATCTTATCATTTTATGAAAAAAAAATTGTTTCACCAAGGAGTTTTGCATGGCTTGAATTTTCATAGTTTTTTTTTTAGTAAAAAGTTTAGTCATTTTATAAGAAAAGAAATTGGTTCTCTAAGGAGTTTGACATAGCTTGAATTGTAAAGTGTACTTTACAATAAGCATTCACCTATGCTTGAATTGTAAAGTGATTTAAAAATGGAACGTTCTATCTAAACAATGCACTGTGTTGCATATGCCAACTTACACGGCCTCTTACTAAACTCGTAAATCCCAGTTGCCAAGCAGTATGATGTAAATATATAAAATCACATCAAGCTTATAGTACCTCGTAGTTTTACTACGCGTAACAAATCACTGAAGTTACATGTGCCATGTGTGCGCACCAAGTATCGACAGAATAGCTACTTAGTTCGTTCGTGTTGATTGTTTAACAAATTGAGCCATCAAACTGATATCGATCTATGTTCGAATAGTGTTGCATCACTGAAGCGAGCACTCGCAGCGGAACTACTACTAAGTAAATATGAAGTAATAATTGAATTTGATGTGTATTAATATACTTTCCTTTATTGTTTTAAATTTTATTGTTCTCTGAATAATTGAGTCTAGTTGCTAAACTGTTTATTGTTCCCGTTGATCATAGCATGATCGTATTAGTGCAAATAACGCATGTTCTAACTCGTAAAAAAAATTTATTCATCTGTTATCTTACATGTGAAAACTTTATTGTTGGCTAATGATTAACCATGGTACATTTTGTTATATAAACATAGTAGCTGTAAGTTTTCCAAGAAATAAAATAAAATAAAAATCGTTTATTACATAAAGGTTGATTTTAAGTTATACATTGACAGCTAGAACACTAATAGATTTAGTATTTTTAATTCTGTACACACATGCAACACCAAGTCTCAACAGTAAAGTTTTTTTAGCGGAGAGGTCGATGGGGCTCCGATACTGACACAAGTTGACACAAAATCGATTTCTGTCTCAAGTGTTAAGTTTTCGTAATAGATCTGTGAAACTACATATAATTCAAATGTGATTTCGCCGATTTAATACATCTCCCTATGTATTAAATCGGCGAAATCACATTTACAGTCTCTAGGAGTATATACTCACAGGTGCAGCGGGTTGTCGGCGTGCAGGCGCGCGAGGGCGCGCGTGGCGAGCGCGGCGAGGCGCGCCAGCGCGGGGGCGGGCTCTAGGAGTATATACTCACAGGTGCAGCGGGTTGTCGGCATGTAGCCGCGCGAGGGCGCGCGTGGCGAGCGCGGCGAGGCGCGCCAGCGCGGGGGACGGGCACTAGGAGTATATACTCACAGGTGCAGCGGGTTGTCGGCATGTAGCCGCGCGAGGGCGCGCGTGGCGAGCGCGGCGAGGCGCGCCAGCGCGGGGGACGGGCACTAGGAGTATATACTCACAGGTGCAGCGGGTTGTCGGCATGTAGCCGCGCGAGGGCGCGCGTGGTGAGCGCGGCGAGGCGCGCCAGCGCGGGGGACGGGCACTAGGAGTATATACTCACAGGTGCAGCGGGTTGTCGGCATGTAGCCGCGCGAGGGCGCGCGTGGCGAGCGCGGCGAGGCGCGCCAGCGCGGGGGACGGGCACTAGGAGTATATACTCACAGGTGCAGCGGGTTGTCGGCGTGCAGCCGCACGAGGGCGCGCGTGGCGAGCGCGGCGAGGCGCGCCAGCGCGGGGGACGGGCACTAGGAGTATATACTCACAGGTGCAGCGGGTTGTCGGCGTGCAGGCGCGCGAGGGCGCGCGTGGTGAGCGCGGCGAGGCGCGCCAGCGCGGGGGATGGGCACTAGGAGTATATACTCACAGGTGCAGCGGGTTGTCGGCGTGCAGCCGCGCGAGGGCGCGCGTGGCGAGCGCGGCGAGGCGCGCCAGCGCGGGGGACGGGCACTAGGAGTATATACTCACAGGTGCAGCGGGTTGTCGGCGTGCAGGCGCGCGAGGGCGCGCGTGGCGAGCGCGGCGAGGCGCGCCAGCGCGGGGGACGGGCACTAGGAGTATATACTCACAGGTGCAGCGGGTTGTCGGCGTGCAGCCGCGCGAGGGCGCGCGTGGCGAGCGCGGCGAGGCGCGCCAGCGCGGGGGACGGGCACTAGGAGTATATACTCACAGGTGCAGCGGGTTGTCGGCGTGCAGCCGCACGAGGGCGCGCGTGGCGAGCGCGGCGAGGCGCGCCAGCGCGGGGGACGGGCACTAGGAGTATATACTCACAGGTGCAGCGGGTTGTCGGCGTGCAGGCGCGCGAGGGCGCGCGTGGTGAGCGCGGCGAGGCGCGCCAGCGCGGGGGATGGGCACTAGGAGTATATACTCACAGGTGCAGCGGGTTGTCGGCGTGCAGCCGCGCGAGGGCGCGCGTGGCGAGCGCGGCGAGGCGCGCCAGCGCGGGGGACGGGCACTAGGAGTATAGACTCACAGGTGCAGCGGGTTGTCGGCGTGCAGCCGCGCGAGGGCGCGCGTGGCGAGCGCGGCGAGGCGCGCCAGCGCGGGGGACGGGCACTAGGAGTATATACTCACAGGTGCAGCGGGTTGTCGGCGTGCAGGCGCGCGAGGGCGCGCGTGGTGAGCGCGGCGAGGCGCGCCAGCGCGGGGGATGGGCACTAGGAGTATATACTCACAGGTGCAGCGGGTTGTCGGCGTGCAGCCGCGCGAGGGCGCGCGTGGCGAGCGCGGCGAGGCGCGCCAGCGCGGGGGACGGGCACTAGGAGTATATACTCACAGGTGCAGCGGGTTGTCGGCGTGCAGGCGCGCGAGGGCGCGCGTGGCGAGCGCGGCGAGGCGCGCCAGCGCGGGGGACGGGCACTAGGAGTATATACTCACAGGTGCAGCGGGTTGTCGGCGTGCAGCCGCGCGAGGGCGCGCGTGGCGAGCGCGGCGAGGCGCGCCAGCGCGGGGGACGGGCACTAGGAGTATATACTCACAGGTGCAGCGGGTTGTCGGCGTGCAGGCGCGCGAGGGCGCGCGTGGCGAGCGCGGCGAGGCGCGCCAGCGCGGGGGACGGGCACTAGGAGTATATACTCACAGGTGCAGCGGGTTGTCGGCGTGCAGGCGCGCGAGGGCGCGCGTGGCGAGCGCGGCGAGGCGCGCCAGCGCGGGGGACGGGCACTAGGAGTATATACTCACAGGTGCAGCGGGTTGTCGGCGTGCAGGCGCGCGAGGGCGCGCGTGGCGAGCGCGGCGAGGCGCGCCAGCGCGGGGGACGGGCACTAGGAGTATATACTCACAGGTGCAGCGGGTTGTCGGCGTGCAGCCGCGCGAGGGCGCGCGTGGCGAGCGCGGCGAGGCGCGCCAGCGCGGGGGACGGGCACTAGGAGTATATACTCACAGGTGCAGCGGGTTGTCGGCGTGCAGCCGCGCGAGGGCGCGCGTGGCGAGCGCGGCGAGGCGCGCCAGCGCGGGGGACGGGCACTAGGAGTATATACTCACAGGTGCAGCGGGTTGTCGGCGTGCAGCCGCGCGAGGGCGCGCGTGGCGAGCGCGGCGAGGCGCGCCAGCGCGGGGGACGGGCACTAGGAGTATATACTCACAGGTGCAGCGGGTTGTCGGCGTGCAGGCGCGCGAGGGCGCGCGTGGTGAGCGCGGCGAGGCGCGCCAGCGCGGGGGATGGGCACTAGGAGTATATACTCACAGGTGCAGCGGGTTGTCGGCGTGCAGCCGCGCGAGGGCGCGCGTGGCGAGCGCGGCGAGGCGCGCCAGCGCGGGGGACGGGCACTAGGAGTATATACTCACAGGTGCAGCGGGTTGTCGGCGTGCAGCCGCGCGAGGGCGCGCGTGGCGAGCGCGGCGAGGCGCGCCAGCGCGGGGGACGGGCACTAGGAGTATATACTCACAGGTGCAGCGGGTTGTCGGCGTGCAGCCGCGCGAGGGCGCGCGTGGCGAGCGCGGCGAGGCGCGCCAGCGCGGGGGACGGGCACTAGGAGTATATACTCACAGGTGCAGCGGGTTGTCGGCGTGCAGCCGCGCGAGGGCGCGCGTGGCGAGCGCGGCGAGGCGCGCCAGCGCGGGGGACGGGCACTAGGAGTATATACTCACAGGTGCAGCGGGTTGTCGGCGTGCAGCCGCGCGAGGGCGCGCGTGGCGAGCGCGGCGAGGCGCGCCAGCGCGGGGGACGGGCACTAGGAGTATATACTCACAGGTGCAGCGGGTTGTCGGCGTGCAGCCGCGCGAGGGCGCGCGTGGCGAGCGCGGCGAGGCGCGCCAGCGCGGGGGACGGGCACTAGGAGTATATACTCACAGGTGCAGCGGGTTGTCGGCGTGCAGCCGCGCGAGGGCGCGCGTGGCGAGCGCGGCGAGGCGCGCCAGCGCGGGGGACGGGCACTAGGAGTATATACTCACAGGTGCAGCGGGTTGTCGGCGTGCAGCCGCGCGAGGGCGCGCGTGGCGAGCGCGGCGAGGCGCGCCAGCGCGGGGGACGGGCACTAGGAGTATATACTCACAGGTGCAGCGGGTTGTCGGCGTGCAGCCGCGCGAGGGCGCGCGTGGCGAGCGCGGCGAGGCGCGCCAGCGCGGGGGACGGGCACTAGGAGTATATACTCACAGGTGCAGCGGGTTGTCGGCGTGCAGCCGCGCGAGGGCGCGCGTGGCGAGCGCGGCGAGGCGCGCCAGCGCGGGGGACGGGCACTAGGAGTATATACTCACAGGTGCAGCGGGTTGTCGGCGTGCAGCCGCGCGAGGGCGCGCGTGGCGAGCGCGGCGAGGCGCGCCAGCGCGGGGGACGGGCACTAGGAGTATATACTCACAGGTGCAGCGGGTTGTCGGCGTGCAGCCGCGCGAGGGCGCGCGTGGCGAGCGCGGCGAGGCGCGCCAGCGCGGGGGACGGGCACTAGGAGTATATACTCACAGGTGCAGCGGGTTGTCGGCGTGCAGCCGCGCGAGGGCGCGCGTGGCGAGCGCGGCGAGGCGCGCCAGCGCGGGGGACGGGCACTAGGAGTATATACTCACAGGTGCAGCGGGTTGTCGGCGTGCAGGCGCGCGAGGGCGCGCGTGGCGAGCGCGGCGAGGCGCGCCAGCGCGGGCGCCCGCAGCGCGCCCGTGCGGGGCACGGTCTCCGCCAGCGCCGCCGCCGCCAGCGCCGCCATCGTGCCCGGCGCCGCGCCTGCTGCCGTACACAGGGTTTCTGCGATGCGTAAACAAAATGTGAGATGTGGTTATAATCGCCAGGAAGCTAATAAACCATAAAAACACCAATAAAAAAATTATAAAATTTGTTTCGATACATTTTTTATTTAATTGTTCAATTCGACTTTAATACTTTACGAAAGAAAAAAAAAGGGGTCTAAAAATAATTCCGTATTAGACAAACGTATCACAGTGGAGAGCAGTCTCGTCTCCACGATGCCCCACAGCGTATACTGACCCAGCAGCGCCAGCACGAGCGGCTCGGCGCGCAGCAGCGCGGGCGGCGCGCACAGCGCCAGCGCGGCGCGCAGCAGGCGCACGCCCGCGCCCACGCAGCGCCGCCAGAACACGCCCGCCGGGCCCTCCGCCACGCTGCGACACACGGACTATTTCAATCGCTGAACGTATTAGAAGTTTAAACTTACATCTATTTTTAAAAAATGACGTAAAAACCGGTATGAAGAGACGAGGAATATAATTTGTGACGCGTGAAGATCCTTGGGGAGGCCTATACCCAGTAGTGGGTGTCGTGCGGCTGATATGATGTTGGTACTAGTGTACGTACTGCGGCGGCAGGGGCGGCAGGAACACGTCGGCGTGCAGCGCGGCGTGCAGGCGCGCGCGCGCCGCGGCGGCCAGCGGCGGCAGCGCGGCGCGGGCGCCCGCTATACTAGTGTACGTACTGCGGCGGCAGGGGCGGCAGGAACACGTCGGCGTGCAGCGCGGCGTGCAGGCGCACGCGCGCCGCGGCGGCCAGCGGCGGCAGCGCGGCGCGGGCGCCCGCTATACTAGTGTACGTACTGCGGCGGCAGGGGCGGCAGGAACACGTCGGCGTGCAGCGCGGCGTGCAGGCGCGCGCGCGCCGCGGCGGCCAGCGGCGGCAGCGCGGCGCGGGCGCCCGGCACGCCCGCTAGCCGCACTAGTAGCTGCCGGAGACGGACGCAAGCGCGTACACACATCGGATCCCATGCGCACTCCACCAGCTCTACACACATACATCAAACGTTAACACTAAACCATTATCCGACAGATTAAAATAGCAAATTATCTTTCACATAAACAAGCAAGAAAATGACAAGAAACAATCTGCTGGAAAAAATAACACAAACTAGAGTGTATCGATAGCGCACGTGTCACTACACTGACTGACCCGTGAGCTTGGGCACGAGCACGCGGCACAGCACGGCGGGCACGAGCCCCAGGTCGGGGTCGTCGCGCACGCCGTCCTCGCTGGGCGGCGGCTCCTCGTCCGACGACGAGCCCGACGACGAACTCGACGCGCGCTCGCGCCGCACGCCGAACATCATCAGACATCTGAGTACGGAAATTGGTGTCAACGAGGCTGATAAACGTTTTTTGTTGTGACTTCTTCGAGACTAGCGGCCGCCCGCGACTTCGTCTGCGTGGACAGTTTTTTGTTATCCCTCGGGAACTGTACGTTTTTTCAGGTTAAAAGGTACCCTATGTCCCTCTTTCTCTGTACCTCTGACAACGTGTATGCAAAATTTCATGATGATCGGTTCAGTAGTTAAGACATGAAGGCGTAACAAACAAACAAACAAACGGACTTTCGCATTTATAATGTTAGTAAGGATTACTAGAGGCCGCCCGAGACTTCGTCTGCGTGGACATTATTTTATTGCTATCCCTCGGGAACTGTACGTTTTTTCTGGATTAAAAGTACCCTATATCCTTTTCTGTATCCCTGACAACATGTATGCAAAATTTTATGATGATCGGTTCAGTAGTTAAGACGCGAAGGCTTAAAAAACAAACAAATAAACAAACAAACGGACTTTCGCATTTATAATATTAAAAGGAAATAATATAGGAAAAAGATGATCAGAAATGTTTTAAATACGTGATAAAATAAAGAATACAGCTTTGTTTTTTCTATGTTCTAACTAAATGAGAAAGCTATGTAGGAATTTAAAGAAAAAATGCTCACTTGTACCAGTCCATTTTCTCGTAGTCTTCATTATCTTCATCAGCTAATGGATTCCATAAGATCAACTGTGAATAAATTATTCTACTTAAGGGTCGGTTACGCTGCAACATTTGTCTTTACATGTAAAGAGTAAGGAAAATAACCTCACTTCAGCACTTTTTCAATGATTTTCGTTGTTTTTTTATCATTATCACAATAGGGAATATGCATCAATTTTTGTTTTAATCTTAATCAAAAGTGTAATGCGTGAGAAAATTAACTGTAATATTAAAACTTTTCTCTTGCGTTTTTTTCTCGTGATATAGTTACTTGAAGTTAGCGCGCAGCAGCACCCCCGCCGAAAACGCTCCATACAAAACGGTGACGTCACACATCACGTTTCAGGTGTGTTTCGGCGCGTTTAATATGGAGTTAGCCAATAATCTTCAATTATCTCCCTAAATTTTGCGTTTAAGTACATATGTGTCATACAAAATATTTTTTCTTATTTGATATTCAATCTGACTGTAAAGTGCATTATATCCGAAAATGAAAAAAAAATCGTTATTTTCCCCTGATTTCATCGTGTGATAAAACTAAAATAATACATTTTTTTTATATTTTTTTCCTGTTCCATCATGTTTTTATAAGTGTCCTCAGCGATCAAGCTCAAATTCATCAAAATCGGTGACTTATGCATATTCCCTATTATATTTCTTGAATAAAAGTAATTTAAGCAATTTCACAGTACGTTAAAGTGTATTTTGATGTAGAATTTAATACGTTTCCGATATTATTTACGCCAAAAAGATGAACCTGCGCAAGCGCTTTTGGTGATTTATTGATTTATTTACAAATTTCTGTAAGGTTTTTTTTAAACGCAATTTAATATCTGTAGAGAAACTCTTTAACTTGTCATGTGTTTTTATTTAGCTACAACTTTACGTTTTCTATACAACCTGTTACAAAAGTACCCCTAATCCCGAAAATACCAATGAGAAATTAATGAAATAGAAATGATGGGCGCTGTTCTTTATTTTTTATCTATAATATTTACGGAGAAAAACTATGTCGAAGTTATTCCAAAAATATCGACAACAATTTGAAAAGATTCTCAACACTGGCTGATCAGCTGTTCCGGTCAGTTCGGGTCATTAGCTTCTAAATCAAAGACTATTCGTTTTTCAGACTGGTCACATCTGTAGATATTTGTACCTACGTTTACATTACCAGTGACCTAAGTAAGCTAGTTATGACATAAGCTTATTTAAAATAAAATAAATACCTGAGACATATCAGTGGCGTATTACATAGTTACTGAATTAATATTTATTTCAAAAATGTAAAATTAATCTCTGCACACCATTTCGAAAAGACACGTAAGCGTCATCATCTGTATTTAAATACCATGGATAAGTTAAGTAAATTACTGATTTTACCTAGAGAGTTCTTGCTAATATAGATAATTAAGGCGCGGTGGTAGTGAAAGTGGCGCTGCCACTACATTTATTTTTATTACTTGTAAACCAAGTAAATATTTAAAAAAAAGCACAAGTAATAATCTCTTAAATTGTGTCTAATATTTTTTGAATAACTCTTCAACAGTTTTCATTCTTTCTGTAAGTTTTAAAATCCATTTTAGCTCAAAGTGGCCACTTTTGGCAATTATGGATTTTCAAACTTACAGAATGAATGATAACTGTTGAAGAGTTATTCAAAAAATATAAGACACAATTTAAGAGATTATTACTTGTGCTTTTTTTAAATATTGACTTGATTTACGAGTAATAAAAATTACACTACATTAATTTTAATTACTCGTAAATCAAGTCAATATTTAAAAGTTGCGCTAAAGTGGCGCTAGTTTCACTACCTACAGCTCCTTAATAGATAATTTCAAGCAGGTACCAGAAGTCCTATCTGTTGTTGTTTAATCTTTGAAATCGTTTTTGACCGCGGTCGTGTCCGCGGACATGACCGCGGACAAATGTCGGCATTACACAAAGCATCAAACGAAGCCGCCGCGACGCACGCTATGTTACAGTTAAAAAATGTCAGTAGTCTTAGTTGTTCCGATTAGTGTAAAATTTGTTAATAGTTTTTATGGTATTAAAAAATATTTTTTAAAAACACGTTTTTAAAATGGACTAAATTATTAAAAAAAAAATCGGACTGAAAATATTAAAACGGACAAGTAAAAACAAACTAAAAAGTAAAAAATAAATTCTTCTGTAAATATTATAACCTATACCTACAGAAATTTTAAACCTAAAAATTTTTTACAAAAAAAACGTGGGGCGCATGCTATAGACAATATGGATGATAAATATTACAAAACGCGCCCCACGTTTTTAGGTTTAAAATTTCTGTAGGTAGGTATAGGTTATAAATATTTACAGAAGAATTTATTTTTTACTTTTTAGTTTGTTTTTACTTGTCCGTTTTAATATTTTCAGTCCGATTTTTTTTAAATAATTTAGTCCATTTTAAAAACGTGTTTTATAAAAATATTTTTTTCAGTAAATTATTATTTTATGCTTTTTAGTTAAAGAGCTAAGACTAAAATATACCATCTCCTATCGGAGCACTCGTCAAAACGATTCAAACGAGCCCAAAACTCGATGGGGTTGCATGGTTTTATTACAGAGTCCCGGTGCCCTTCTTCCGGCTCCATCATCAGACCCTGGAAACTATTTCTCAACAAAGAACTCGTCAAGACGATTCAAACGAACCCAAATTCGATGGGGTTGCATGATTTTATTATAGAGTTCCATTGGCTTCTTCCGGCTCCATCATCAGATCCTCGGACACTATTTCCCAACAAAGTACTCGTCAAGACGATTCTAACAAGTCTAATCACAATGGGTTTGTATGGTTTCATCATTAAATTCCTGTGGCCTTCTTCCAGTTCCATCATCAGATCAGCTCAATGACACCATAATATTGCATTGTATTCCAGTTCTGACCTATGTTCAAAGTTTCGAGTCTCTAGCTCATCGGGAAGCTAGTTTAAAATCGTTCGCAAACTTTGCGGACAAACAAACAAACAAACGAGAAAGCAACCTAATAAAAACGTGTTAATAAAATGGATCACTGTCTATTGTCAATTTGATCGCATTGTATGTTTAGTATAGAATGATTCATAGACCTAACTCTACCTTTCTGTGATACGAACGTAAAATTTATGTAAGGTAGGTACACACCTTGTTGTCCTATTATGGAGTCTTAATTACGAAACAAGAAATCAATAATCATAAGATATTATCTTAAAAATAAATTTTGCATCAAAGTTTTTACACACCTAAAGTTTCAACGCAAGTTTGCTCAAAGTTGAGGTTAATTCTAAGTCAGAATGTCCCATTCTTGTACCTGGTGGCGCACGTAGGGCGCGAGCAGGCGCGGCAGGCAGTGCGCCACGTACGCGTCGCCGTACAGCGCGGGGTCGCGCCACGTGCTGTACATACTGTAGGGCGAGCACTCACCTGGTGGCGCACGTAGGGCGCGAGCAGGCGCGGCAGGCAGTGCGCCACGTACGCGTCGCCGTACAGCGCGGGGTCGCGCCACGTGCTGTACATACTGTAGGGCGAGCACTCACCTGGTGGCGCACGTAGGGCGCGAGCAGGCGCGGCAGGCAGTGCGCCACGTACGCGTCGCCGTACAGCGCGGGGTCGCGCCACGTGCTGTACATACTGTAGGGCGAGCACTCACCTGGTGGCGCACGTAGGGCGCGAGCAGGCGCGGCAGGCAGTGCGCCACGTACGCGTCGCCGTACAGCGCGGGGTCGCGCCACGTGCTGTACATACTGTAGGGCGAGCACTCACCTGGTGGCGCACGTAGGGCGCGAGCAGGCGCGGCAGGCAGTGCGCCACGTACGCGTCGCCGTACAGCGCGGGGTCGCGCCACGTGCTGTACATACTGTAGGGCGAGCACTCACCTGGTGGCGCACGTAGGGCGCGAGCAGGCGCGGCAGGCAGTGCGCCACGTACGCGTCGCCGTACAGCGCGGGGTCGCGCCACGTGCTGTACATACTGTAGGGCGAGCACTCACCTGGTGGCGCACGTAGGGCGCGAGCAGGCGCGGCAGGCAGTGCGCCACGTACGCGTCGCCGTACAGCGCGGGGTCGCGCCACGTGCTGTACATACTGTAGGGCGAGCACTCACCTGGTGGCGCACGTAGGGCGCGAGCAGGCGCGGCAGGCAGTGCGCCACGTACGCGTCGCCGTACAGCGCGGGGTCGCGCCACGTGCTGTACATACTGTAGGGCGAGCACTCACCTGGTGGCGCACGTAGGGCGCGAGCAGGCGCGGCAGGCAGTGCGCCACGTACGCGTCGCCGTACAGCGCGGGGTCGCGCCACGTGCTGTACATACTGTAGGGCGAGCACTCACCTGGTGGCGCACGTAGGGCGCGAGCAGGCGCGGCAGGCAGTGCGCCACGTACGCGTCGCCGTACAGCGCGGGGTCGCGCCACGTGCTGTACATACTGTAGGGCGAGCACTCACCTGGTGGCGCACGTAGGGCGCGAGCAGGCGCGGCAGGCAGTGCGCCACGTACGCGTCGCCGTACAGCGCGGGGTCGCGCCACGTGCTGTACATACTGTAGGGCGAGCACTCACCTGGTGGCGCACGTAGGGCGCGAGCAGGCGCGGCAGGCAGTGCGCCACGTACGCGTCGCCGTACAGCGCGGGGTCGCGGCGCCGCCAGCGCGCCAGACGCGCGCACACGCCGCGCACGCTGCGCCACGCCGGCAGCGTGTCCGCGAACAGCTCCGCGCTCGCCGCACGGATTGATTCTACGCAAACAACTCGTTGTTAGTGTACGATTTGACGTATTACGGGTTGACTGATGGTATTTTAACGTGATTTTAATTTAAAAATTCAATTAATCACTAATTATTTATAACTACATAAACAACGATTACGACGATAACGATGTCCCCGTCGCGGTAGGTGGGCGGCGCACTAGTGTCCGCACTTACCCGTCTCGCGGCGGTGCTGGTGCAGCGTGGCGGGCGACAGGTCAAGTCCCTGTCGCGGTGGGCGGGCGGCGCCCGGCCCACATAGATAGGTTTTTAGGTTTTATGCGGCCAAAATTATTTTAAAAGCTATAACTATTCTAAATGATATAATAGGGAATATGCATCAATTTTTTTTTAATCTTAATCAAAAGTATAATGCGTGAGAAAATTAACTGTAATATTAAAACATTTCTCTTACGTTTTTTTTCACGATATAGTTACTTGAAGTTAGCGCGCAGCAGCACCCGCCGAAAACGCTCCATACAAAATGGTGACGTCACACATCACGTTTCATGTGTATTTCGGCGCGTTTAATATGGCGTTAGCCAATAATCTTCAATTATCTCCCTAAATTTTGCGTTTAAGTACATATGTGTCATACAAAATATTGTTTCTTATTCGATGAGCACCATGTATCAACAAAAAAATTCAATACAAGGCACTTGATTATGAGAATCTTTTTAGTAGCACAAAAAACGCAGAATATTCAAATGATAACAATGACTATAATTACTTTGAAAAATATATACAAAAACAAATAAACAACAATAAAGTAGATAAAATAAAATATTTAAATCCGCCAAAAGATGATTGGATAAATAAAAACATAATAAATTCAATTAACTTACGAAATCAATTAGGTCAACAAACTAAAACTAATCCGAATGATAAAATTTTAGAAAATCAATTCCACAAAGAAAAAGCAAATGTCAAATCGATTATAAGAACAAATAAAAGAAAATATTATCATAAATTATTTCAAAATAACAATAAAAATCCAAAAAAAATGTGGGAATTGATTAATAACTTGGCTCAAAATAAAATAGTAATGAATACACTTCCTCCTAAACTAATATCAACTTCAGGTACTATTACGGAAGGTAACGCTATATGTAATCACTTTAACTCATTCTTTGCGTCAGTGGGTCAAGAACTAGCTAACCAAATTCCAAAACATTATCACGATAATGTAGGTAATATCTTAATGTATGATGACAACTACATTCATGACTCAACCCTAACTGATTTTGCCCCTTGTACTGTGGAGGAGGTGGAGAAAATTATCGATCACCTCGACATAAATACCAGTTCCGGAATAGACGGAATTAGCGCGAAAGCTATTAAATGTTTAAAAAATATAATAAGTGAGAGGCTAACTGACTTTATAAATGCTTGCCTAAAACTAGGTATTTTCCCGGATTCGCTGAAAGTTGCTAAAGTTACCCCTATTTACAAGTCAGGGGTCAAAACTGACCCTAGCAACTACAGACCGGTATCGGTACTGCCAATTTTATCAAAAATATTTGAGCGTATTCTGTACGATCGTTTAAATAATTACTTAATCGAAAAAAGCTTTTTTATTGATCAACAATACGGTTTCCGATCGAAATCAAGTACTTTGACTGCAACCATAGACCTAGTAACAAAAATAAAAACATCGATCGACGAAAAATGTATTGCTCTAGGAATATTTATTGATATAAAAAAAGCTTTCGACACCGTAAGTCATAAAAAGCTGCTTCAAAAATTGTGTAACATAGGCGTAAAAGGTACAGCACTTAATATGTTTTCTTCATACTTACAGAATAGACGGCAGGTTGTTAAGATCGATAATTTCGAAAGTTGTGAGCAAAATATAAATTACGGAATTCCGCAGGGGTCCATAGTCGGTCCATTAATTTTTTTGATTTACCTAAACAATATAAGTAAAATCGGTTTGTCTGGACAATTAACACTATACGCGGATGATACTTGTTTGTTCTACTTTGGTAAGTCGCTTCACGACATACTACAGGAGGCTCAAAAAGACCTTGATATTCTAAACGAATGGTTGAAATATAATTTACTAACCATCAATACTTCAAAAACATCGTTTATGATTTTTGCTGCAAAAAATAAACAAATACCAGATTTTACTCCAATTACTATAAACAATATAGTCATACAGCAAACCAACAAAGAAAAATATCTTGGTTTATGGCTAGATGATAAATTAACATGGACCTTTCACATTGATCATGTAAAATCAAAATTAATGTCATTACTTGCTGCATTACGTAAGGTAGTTAACTGCATCCCCACCAGAATACGTCCTATCATATATAACTCGCTGGTTAAGTCACATCTCGATTACCTTATTGAAGTCTGGGGATCTGCGGCCGAAACAAATCTTAAACCGTTGCAAAGAACACAAAACAAAATAATAAAAGTATTACACTGTTTTAATTATCTAATGTCTACTAAAGAATTGTACAAAAAAACTAAACTACAAAACCTTCGACAGTTATATATATATTCCACATGTGTTCTTATTAGGAAAATTATTAATGGCTCTGTCCGATCCAATATACAATTACACATAAAAGAAAATAGACACAATTTAAGAAATAAACATCAACTACTCTTAACTAATATACGAACAAATTACGGTAAGAAAACAATATTATTTGAAGGTGTCCAATACTACAATAAATTACCTAACAAAGTAAAAGAATGTAATCACATTAACTCATTCAAATCCAAGCTAAAAGAATACGTGTGCACATTGTAACTACCTACCTACTTATAATACGAATAATTTTGTGTTTTGTTTGATGCCGACGCGCCAGAGGCACGATGTTAGTATTAAGTATCTTTTGTATCTCATTATAAGTGAACATTAATGTTTGTATGAGAATAAATGTCTTTAAACCTAAACCTGTTTATCTGACTGTAAAATTCATTATATCCGAAAATGAAAAAAAAAATATCGTTATTTTCCCCTGATTTCATCGTGTGATAAAACTAAAACAATACATTTTTTTTATTTTTTTTCCTGTTCCATCATGTTTTTATAAGTGTCCGCAGCGATCAAGCTCAAATTCATCAAAATCGGTGACTTATGCATATTCCCTATTGACAATAAAAAACAACTTTCAGATGAAATTTTAAATATATTTCAAAAAAAAATCTTGTGTAATTTTCTCTAAACATGCGAAAGTGATTTTTTCGGGCATCTTGAGCCTCCTCCGACATTTGGCCTATTGTGAGAAGTGAATTCTCTATTATAGTAGCACCATGTACGGCTGGCTTCTTACTTTGCATTTTATCGTAGATAAATTAACGGGTGACTAATTTTGTTCCGGATGAGCTAGGAGAACCTACGACCAAAAAGAAAAAATAAGAATTTTTGGTACATTTTTCAACATAACTTTTTTTACCCAACCTGCACCTACCTGCAGCTGATTTTTATCAGAAGCATTAGAAAAGAGTATTAAGTATTATGACAAATAATAATTTTACGGCGATCGGACGCGATAATATAACTAAATTACGGTAACCGATCACATGTCCGAAATTTACTTGTCCTAATTTAATTTGACCAAAAACTGTTAACCGACGTTTTTGTTGCTATATGTTTTATTTGCCATATTTTTAAATCATCGAAATATCATTTGGCATATGTCTCATTTTACCGAACTACGTTTCACCGATTTTCAAAATAACTTTTTACTATTGGCCGAAGTCTCTTTTGGCTTTTTTCATTTGCCAGATAACTTATTTGCCATACTTTCACTTCACCAGAAGAACATTTTACCGAATATCATTTGGCCGCAAAATTATTTGAATAAAGATATTTTTTACTTTGACTTTATCTTTGACTTTGACATTGGTGGGTTAGGTTGAGTCAGTGTTTTGACCTCTCGTAGCAGAGCGAGCAAAGTGGATGGAGCTTAATTATAATGCTTGCATGCATGTTCCGTGCTTGCTTGATTGCTTGCTCGCTTTGATGCATGCTTGCACGCATGCTTGCTTGTTTGCATGTTGGGTGCTTGCTTGCAAAATGCTTGCCGGGGGGTGCAGGGGGTGCCCCCCGCTATAAAGAAAAACTTTTAATGCACCTTCCAGTAGGTTAGGTTAGGTTAGTGTTTTGACCACTCGCAGTCCAAAATGCTTGCATGCATGCTGCATGCTTGCTATTTATTTTTTATACTAGAAAAAATACGACTCGCAACGAAGATTAGGAATCGGAAATAGTGTGCAACAAGTTTTTAAGGCGTTTGTTGAACTGAAATTATGGCAATTAAATCAATGGTGTAATGAATGTTCGGGAATATAATACTTCGGTGAAACGTTCTTTCGACCGAGCATTACCTCGGTAAAAAGTTTTTCGGCCAAATGAGACGTCGGAGTAACGAAAAAAGTCGAATCAATATTAGGTCAACTGAAATAGTGGGAAACGTGATTTCGACGAAGTAAAAAAAGGTGAAACGAAAATAGTCGAAAGGTTGTCGGTAAAATGAAATTCGACCAACACAAAATTCGATCTTAAGATAGGTAACCCTAAATTACTTTTGAACAAGAATATTTTTTCATGAAAATGAAATATGTTTAGAAGCTTTAAAATAAAGTTTTTTATTATACTTGGTTAACATTTTTTATCATAAACAATGATATTGACCTGAAGCACTAGAATCCATATTGTTTACTTTGATAACTGTCTTCAAATCAAAAATATTGACGACGAAAAATAGGTCACTTTAAAAGCGTGAAAAACTAAAGACCTACTAGTCAAGTTCCGACTACTTGCACACGTACTCCGCGCGGGTATCGAAGCCGAGAAGGCCGGTTTATTATCGCCTGTTCTATTGTTAACGTAGAGAGATATTACACTTTGTATTTGTAACTACTTTAAAATTTCAATTTTGGCCGCATAAATATGCAAAATCTATCATAGTGCGGCCCACACTTACCCGTCTCGCGGCGGTGCTGGTGCAGCGTGGCGGGCGGCAGGTCGTCGTCGCTGGAGTCCCCGTCGCGGTGGGCGGGCGGCGCCCCGCACTTACCCGTCTCGCGGCGGTGCTGGTGCAGCGTGGCGGGCGGCAGGTCGTCGTCGCTGGAGTCCCCGTCGCGGTGGGCGGGCGGCGCCCCGCACTTACCCGTCTCGCGGCGGTGCTGGTGCAGCGTGGCGGGCGGCAGGTCGTCGTCGCTGGAGTCCCCGTCGCGGTGGGCGGGCGGCGCCCCGCACTTACCCGTCTCGCGGCGGTGCTGGTGCAGCGTGGCGGGCGGCAGGTCGTCGTCGCTGGAGTCCCCGTCGCGGTGGGCGGGCGGCGCCCCGCACTTACCCGTCTCGCGGCGGTGCTGGTGCAGCGTGGCGGGCGGCAGGTCGTCGTCGCTGGAGTCCCCGTCGCGGTGGGCGGGCGGCGCCCCGCACTTACCCGTCTCGCGGCGGTGCTGGTGCAGCGTGGCGGGCGGCAGGTCGTCGTCGCTGGAGTCCCCGTCGCGGTGGGCGGGCGGCGCCCCGCACTTACCCGTCTCGCGGCGGTGCTGGTGCAGCGTGGCGGGCGGCAGGTCGTCGTCGCTGGAGTCCCCGTCGCGGTGGGCGGGCGGCGCCCCGCACTTACCCGTCTCGCGGCGGTGCTGGTGCAGCGTGGCGGGCGGCAGGTCGTCGTCGCTGGAGTCCCCGTCGCGGTGGGCGGGCGGCGCCCCGCACTTACCCGTCTCGCGGCGGTGCTGGTGCAGCGTGGCGGGCGGCAGGTCGTCGTCGCTGGAGTCCCCGTCGCGGTGGGCGGGCGGCGCCCCGCAGGCGGCCCAGTTCTCCTCGCGGCGCAGTCGGCGCGCGCGCCGCCGCCCCTCGCGTTCCGCGCAACGGCGACGCTTCTCTTCGGAGTCCACTGGCTTCGCTGCCCCGGGTCGCGCTAGCAAATAACACAAGTCAATATTACCGCTTAGCCTGGCAAAAGAGCTAACGACGGTGTAACGAACGAATTCTTTCTTTACTGCGCACTCGACACGATAACCCTCAGAAAAAGGAAACCTATGGAAGTAGCACAAACTGCAATAACAAAGGATTCATGACGAGTGGCGTGTCCGCCGTATTGTGTTGCGTTTGCATGTTACAATTTCGACTCTATACTGTTTACGTAAGGTGTATGTACACTAAGCTAAGCCGCCATGTTTAGTTGCGTTTGAATGGAGAACAATGAAATAGGTATGCAGGCTTTTTTCGTAGGTCCATATTATTCCTTCGTCATTGCGATAACCGCACAGCGGTTACTTCACAATTCGCGTCATCAAATACTAGGAATAGGAACTCGTTACCTCTCCGTTCGCCGGTTCACATAAGCTGATAGAACACATTACATACATTTATCCTAAAATAAAGGGAAATGTCTAAAAAAAACAAATTAGTTGAATATGTTTTTCTTTAATTTTGAATTATTGATAAGCTTGTTATTTGCTTGTCACTTGTTTGGTTGTAAATGGTGAAATATACTTCTTTGCTTGTGAATGCTTGAAATTCTTTGTAACTTGTTTGCTCGATAGATACATGATAAAATATGCTTGATAAATCCTTGTTACTTAGCCAACAGGCTTGATAGATACTTGATAAATGCTTGAAATATGCTTGTTTACTTATAAATGTTTGCTTGTTGTCTGCTGAATAGTTGTTTGATAACTTGATAGCTTGCTGGTTGCTCTCAATGCTTGTATATGCGTTGCGTTCTAGCTACATTTTTTTTTATTTATGATTTTTTTTTCTTAATACAAAATGAAAGCTGATTAAATTTGCCATGTTTTATTAAATCAGGTTTTTCGATATCTTGAATAGTTTTCGAGATATCCGCTCCTGAATGACTATCAAAATGCTTAAGGTGAAGCTTGAGGACAATGGGATCGGACCCTTCAAGTAGAAAGTGATGCGGACATTTTGATTGTGGATACGGCTGTGGAAATGTCGGAAACAACAGCTGTCGTCATCAAAATGATGAGGTCCACGTCTTCACCCTCCGTCGAATTTCCGCATCACTTTCTGCTAGAAGGGTCCGACCAATCCCATTGTCCTCAAGGCTGCGTTCCGTCGCTTTGGGTGTAGTTGTTTGGTTAAAATTTTACTCGTTTGGGTTGCAACCAAGCGACGGAACGATCGAGTTGTTTTTATAACTCCTTTAGGTACAAAGTTTTCGTTTTCCACTTGGAATACGGATAATTTAAACTTTCCTTTAAACTAAATCAAATAAAAATCTGTTTTTTGAGTAGAAACCTTGAAATTTTTGAAACTTAGACACAAAAACACCAAAATACAAAATAATGTCAAAATAACAATGACATATTTTGGTAAGGTAAACGTCAGAGCGTTTTTCAACCATCCATTTTGATGGTTGTTTGGTTGCAACACTCCAAGCCACGGAACGGATGAAACTACGCTCTGACAGCTGTCAGAGTAAAATTTCACCAAACGACGGAACGGTTAGAGCGCGCACCGGAGTGCGCTTGAGTGCACTCAAGCGACGCCACGGAACGCACTCCAAGCTTCACCTTAAGCATGTTGACAGGTTCAGGAGCGGATATCTCGAAAACTATACAAGATACCGAAAAACCTGACTGAATAAAACTTGTAGCAAGTTTACTCAGCTTTCATTTTGTATACGGTCTCATGAGATGATCAGAACGCATCGTTTCCGAGATATATATGAAAAACTGAAAAACGAGACCTTCGACCCCCTCTCCCCCGGCATAGGGGCTACGGGCGGGAACTTTTGATATGATCACCTCTTAACAAGTCCAAACAAAGTTACGAAGTCAAAAATTGTGTTCCAAGCATTTCCCTCTATACATTTTTTGAGCTTTCTTTGCCTGAACTATCACTTCGTCTTCAAAAATGTACGGAAGTAACAGCAGAATGAAAATTATACCTTAGCAACGACGGGCCATAACCACAACATGTATTAAAAAAAGTTTTGACATTCAGTGTCGAAACTTTTTTTTGAATTAGAATTTGTTTATTCACAGAAAACATGGTACAATTCAGATCTTATAATACATAAGGTTCATACATGTTTTACCGCTCTCTAGCGATATGCAAATACTTAATTCAGTCGTCATGCATCTATTTAAAATAATAATAAAATCAAATAAAAGAAATAAAATCAAATAAATCAAAAATAATCAAATTAAAAAATCAAATTAAATTAAATAATAATAAAAAAAAAACAAAACAAATTAAATTGAATAAAAAAATAACGATAAAATTAAGTTTACAATACAAAATGTCCAAACGTCCAATCTTGCACGATAATGTCAAAATCAAAATGTCAACAATATAGGTGTCAGAGTAAGGTAAGTACTTATGTCAAAAAAAGGCTCGATAGTCAATAATTAAAATAGCAAATTACAAAACGTGGAATACTAAATAGCTCAAAATGTCAGTCAATACACATCAATACCATACAAAAAAATGTCAAATTTCAATTTACTAAAGCTTAATTTTATTAAAATTCCCATTACGACAAAAAATTGTGAATTCATTCAAGTCATAAAAGCAATTATCAACCAAAACTCTAAATATGATTCTCTTGAAAAGTACGATCGGAAGACTTTGAACATGATCTGGTAGTAAATTATATAATTTAACATACATGCTGTGACTATTTCTACTATAGCAGTTTGTCGCTGAAGGTGGTATACATAATCTGTTGGGATATCTGGTTCAGAAGTTGCACGTTTCATGTTTCTTAGTAAAAAGATGCAGATTTTTTTTGACAAATATCAAAACCTCAAAAATGTATAGCGAAGGCAATGCAAGTATATTTAGTTTTTTAAAAAGAGGTCTACATGATTCTAGCTGTCCTACTCCGCAAATACTTCTAATACATTTCTTTTGTAATATGAAAGCACGATTGGTGTTCGTTGCATTTCCCCACAAGACCAGCCCATACCTGAGTATAGAACCTACATATGCGTGATATGCCATCAAAGCTCTTTTGATTAGCTAATTGCGTAAGACGATATAGAGCGTAAATAAATCTATTTATCTTCTGACATACCATATCAACATGAAGTTGCCAGGTTAGTTTTGCGTCTATCACAATGCCAAGAAATGTAGCAGATGTAGCTTCTATAATAGGTTCACCACGATGGTGGATGGACATTGACAAAGGAACACAATTTTTATTACTAAATTGTACATATTTTGTTTTTGTAACATTAACATTTAAATTATTATTTTCTAACCAACTTGCTACTTTCTCTAGCTGAGTATTAATCTAATTTTGACATCAACAGCTGATGTTACCTGCAATCATTTTAACTCACATCCGGCTCCGAAGGACCAAGTAGTCTTATAAGTTACACCAACCACATTAGCACTTAATCAGGGGGCTAATTGTCTAATTCAAAAATTTATCGCAATCGCTTCCGTTTGACAGTTGGATGTGACACATCGCTGCATTTCTTTGGTAAGTTTATATTTGTGATAAAAAGAAGCTTCAATCGTTACACCCTGAAAGCGATTGCGATAGATTTTTACATTAGAGTCTAATTTAGTAGTCTACTTAGTTTAGTAGTAGTTTAGTCTAGTCTAATTATTTAACAATAGAAAGGCAGGGCTCTGTCACTCCGCGCGTGAACATGAAGCGCTCGGCGTCCTCAGCGAGGACCAATTTCATAAGTCAGAAAAGATAAGAGCTACGCGATGGAAACAGAGGTACTAGGTATGTAACTAGGTGAATATAATGTACAGAAGGGAGCGCTGTGCGACCTGAATTGCATTTTATTGTGTCGGAGCAAGAGTCGCTATTTATTTAAATGATTTTGTGGAGTGCAACTTCTGTACGCTAGTACTATATTATCTATTCTGAGCAGCAGACTTACTTACAGCAAACTCAGTTCAGTACAGTCAAGTCAAAGCTAAAATGTCTTTATTGAAATAAACTTAATAATTAAGCACTTTTGAATCGTCTATATTTTTCTACCACCCGTTCCAGACTTATTTAACTGACAAGAAGAACGGGCGCAAGAAACTTATCAGCTTTACAGAAATAAGTAACGTTATTTACGTTAGTACGTATATACCGGTGAGCGCGAGCGTATCGTCCGCCTGGTCCCGCACGTCGGCGCGGCGCCGCTCCACGAGGAACTCGCAGCGGCGCCGGTGCAGCGCGGCGCTGGCTGGACATACACCATGTTACAGTACGTACCGGTGAGCGCGAGCGTATCGTCCGCCTGGTCCCGCACGTCGGCGCGGCGCCGCTCCACGAGGAACTCGCAGCGGCGCCGGTGCAGCGCGGCGCTGGCTGGACATACACCATGTTACAGTACGTACCGGTGAGCGCGAGCGTATCGTCCGCCTGGTCCCGCACGTCGGCGCGGCGCCGCTCCACGAGGAACTCGCAGCGGCGCCGGTGCAGCGCGGCGCTGGCTGGACATACACCATGTTACAGTACGTACCGGTGAGCGCGAGCGTATCGTCCGCCTGGTCCCGCACGTCGGCGCGGCGCCGCTCCACGAGGAACTCGCAGCGGCGCCGGTGCAGCGCGGCGCTGGCTGGACATACACCATGTTACAGTACGTACCGGTGAGCGCGAGCGTATCGTCCGCCTGGTCCCGCACGTCGGCGCGGCGCCGCTCCACGAGGAACTCGCAGCGGCGCCGGTGCAGCGCGGCGCTGGCTGGACATACACCATGTTACAGTACGTACCGGTGAGCGCGAGCGTATCGTCCGCCTGGTCCCGCACGTCGGCGCGGCGCCGCTCCACGAGGAACTCGCAGCGGCGCCGGTGCAGCGCGGCGCTGGCTGGACATACACCATGTTACAGTACGTACCGGTGAGCGCGAGCGTATCGTCCGCCTGGTCCCGCACGTCGGCGCGGCGCCGCTCCACGAGGACCTCGCAGCGGCGCCGGTGCAGCGCGGCGCTGGCTGGACATACACCATGTTACAGTACGTACCGGTGAGCGCGAGCGTATCGTCCGCCTGGTCCCGCACGTCGGCGCGGCGCCGCTCCACGAGGAACTCGCAGCGGCGCCGGTGCAGCGCCAGCGCTCGCGCCTCCAGCGCTTCTAACGCTGGCATCTGGACATACACAATGTTTTATTGTACTTCACATTTAGGCTCATCACAAACAGACGGGTTCTACTTATCGTCTAATCTCAAATCTATTGCAATCGCTTTCATTTAATAGATAGATGTGTATGTGAGTTGTGACAACCCCCCCGTTATAAACAGATGACGTCGTTGTACACGTGCAACTGATGAACTGTGTGTGTAAATGTAGGGCTACCGTGAAAATTGTACTGTATGAGCGGCATTCAATTAATAATTCAAACAATTTGGTATAAAATTATAAATAAAATTACGACAGTTTGCTTCGAATATCAAAATGGCAATTGATAAAGAGTAAAGACGACTAAACGAGCATACGATTCATCATACGAACTTGCGGGATGGGGTGAGGTAATTGATTCTAGGGTGGGGCGGGGAGTGTCCTTTATTACGTAATATTATATCTATTCTGTGGCTGTAGAATACATTACCTTCTCATCCAAGCACTCGACGAGGTCGGTGATGAACCCGCGCACGGCCTGCGCGCGCTTGTAGGCGGCGTCGAGCGCGGCCGTGCGCGCGCCGCGGGCCGTGCGCGTGCGCGCCGCCGCCTGCAGCCGGGTCAGGTACTCTTGGCGCATGACGGACGCTTGCGACCGATCAGTCTGCAACTCTTCTAGTCTGGACGACACAAATGACATACAAGTTATACAATCAGTTACAAAATAACCCCTTAGGCCGAATATACCATTTATTTTTATTTTATTTATTAGATATACCAACAAAGTACATACAGAAACAATCTTAAAACATACATTTGCAATCTTTGGCCTTTGCATGACCTTACCTTTACCTACCATATTGGACATTAGGGGTTCGGCACAAAAATTAATAACGAAGGCACCAAAATGTTTCATACAGCTGGTTTTTTTTCACGATTTCAGAGTTAGTAGTATAATTTGTTCAGTTTGATGGTCCTTATCTACCATATGCGGCATTAAGGGTTATTCTGTAATATGTTATAGCGTTATGTCGATCCAAATACCAAGTATTATCCCCGTCAATGAGGATCAGTAACAGGTTTGAATCCTATAGTTTTATTGATATAATATAAAATCATATTAATAGCTCTGAAATTTAGTGAAAGATTTCTTGAAATCTGTTTAGAAATGGTCGAGTTATTAAGGGTTTGAAGAAAATGCCAAGTTCAATGCAATATGTGCTTTATCACGTACGGCATAAGGTTCGCGTACGTTGCGATGAAGTCATAAGGACCCCCCAAAATAACAGTGTTTTGGCATGTTTTAACTCGTATAACTTCTCAGGTTAAGGAGATATCGCAAAAATTTCTTCACAGCTAATCATGTGGTGGCATAAGCTTTCTGATAAGCCACTAAACAAAAATCTTTACTGATCCTCATTCGTAATGCGTCTGGCGGCCATGATTTTAACCTCAAAAACGAAAAACAATTGTAATCAAATTATATACCTAGACCCTAACTTATTGAAAATAATAATTCAATAATTAATATATTAGATCACCTATTAGAATTTTCTTGTTTCATGACATTTTTAGTTGCGGATCACGTCGACGTGGATGTTAATGTGACAAGGTTCCAGCGCATTACCAATTGACGGGGATAATAATTCGTGCACTGGAAAAAAGTAACACTTTGGTAGCTTTCCGTATTTTTTTTACAATTTGCGTATGTTTTCAGTTACATAAGTTTTACGTCAGCAACTTATTTGCGTATGTTTACAGTTACATAAGTTTTACGTCAGCAACTTATAAGTGTAATGCCGGCCTAAGATTGACATTGTAGTTACCGTACGTTCACACAGCAATCCGTTTTACAGGACCGTTTTTAACGAGTCCGTCATTACTGGATATGATTGTACTATAGTTGACTGACTGTACGGTAATGTTAGGTGGCGAAAAAGTGGAACAAGTCCGTGAATTTGTATACTTGGGGAGTTTGTTCACAAGGGACGGAAAGAGTGAGGAAGACATAGAAAGAAAAAAATTCGGTGAGCTATACACTCGATTATGAGTAGCCAAACCGTTTCTGCAAATGCGCGAATGGCTATTCATAACGGAGTGCTGGTACCGACACTGATGTATGGAAGTGAATCTTGGGTATGGCAGAAGAAGAATGAAAGCAGAATAAATGCGGTAGAGATGCGATCGTTGAGGGAAATATGCGGAGTAAAACTGAGTGATAGAGTGAGCAATGAGGTGATTCGTAAAAAGTATGGTCTGAAAGATGATATAGCGACAAGAATTGAGAAAGGAATGCTCCGGTGGTTTGGTCACTTAGAGAGGATGAATCGAAAGAGATATATTGTGCGAATGTGGAAGGAACGATTGCACAAGGGCGTCCCAGAAAAACCTACGCGGATCAAATAGAGGTTATTTTAAAAAAGGCTGGTGTACGCAGTGACAAAAACCGCAGGGCATGTATGAAAAGATTGATGGATGTGAATGAAGCGAAAGAAGTGTGCAAGGATCGTAGCAGGTGGCGATCCATAGTCTCAGCCTACCCCCATGGGAAACAGGCGTGAGTGTATGTATGTATACCTGTCCCGAAGCGCGGCGAGCAGCCCCTGCGCGGTGTCGAGCGGGCGCGCGGCGTCGAGCGGCCGCAAGTGCGGCGACACATTGTACTGTAGTTACCTGTCCCGGAGCGCGGCGACACATTGTACTGTAGTTACCTGTCCCGGAGCGCGGCGACACATTGTACTGTAGTTACCTGTCCCGGAGCGCGGCGACACATTGTACTGTAGTTACCTGTCCCGGAGTGCGGCGACACATTGTACTGTAGTTACCTGTCCCGGAGCGCGGCGACACATTGTACTGTAGTTACCTGTCCCGGAGCGCGGCGAGCAGCCCCTGCGCGGTGTCGAGCGGGCGCGCGGCGTCGAGCGGCCGCAAGTGCGGCGACACATTGTACTGTAGTTACCTGTCCCGGAGCGCGGCGACACATTGTACTGTAGTTACCTGTCCCGGAGCGCGGCGACACATTGTACTGTAGTTACCTGTCCCGGAGCGCGGCGACACATTGTACTGTAGTTACCTGTCCCGGAGCGCGGCGAGCAGCCCCTGCGCGGTGTCGAGCGGGCGCGCGGCGTCGAGCGGCCGCAAGTGCGGCGACACATTGTACTGTAGTTACCTGTCCCGGAGCGCGGCGACACATTGTACTGTAGTTACCTGTCCCGGAGCGCGGCGACACATTGTACTGTAGTTACCTGTCCCGGAGCGCGGCGACACATTGTACTGTAGTTACCTGTCCCGGAGCGCGGCGAGCAGCCCCTGCGCGGTGTCGAGCGGGCGCGCGGCGTCGAGCGGCCGCAAGTGCGGCGACACATTGTACTGTAGTTACCTGTCCCGGAGCGCGGCGACACATTGTACTGTAGTTACCTGTCCCGGAGCGCGGCGAGCAGCCCCTGCGCGGTGTCGAGCGGGCGCGCGGCGTCGAGCGGCCGCAAGTGCGGCGACACATTGTACTGTAGTTACCGGTCCCGGAGCGCGGCGACACATTGTACTGTAGTTACCTGTCCCGGAGCGCGGCGACACATTGTACTGTAGTTACCTGTCCCGGAGCGCGGCGACACATTGTACTGTAGTTACCTGTCCCGGAGCGCGGCGAGCAGCCCCTGCGCGGTGTCGAGCGGGCGCGCGGCGTCGAGCGGCCGCAAGTGCGGCGACACATTGTACTGTAGTTACCTGTCCCGGAGCGCGACGACACATTGTACTGTAGTTACCTGTCCCGGAGCGCGGCGACACATTGTACTGTAGTTACCTGTCCCGGAGCGCGGCGAGCAGCCCCTGCGCGGTGTCGAGCGGGCGCGCGTCGTCGAGCGGCCGCAAGTGCGGCGACAGATTGTACTGTAGTTACCTGTCCCGGAGCGCGGCGACACATTGTACTGTAGTTACCTGTCCCGGAGCGCGGCGAGCAGCCCCTGCGCGGTGTCGAGCGGGCGCGCGGCGTCGAGCGGCCGCAAGTGCGGCGACACATTGTACTGTAGTTACCTGTCCCGGAGCGCGGCGACACATTGTACTGTAGTTACCTGTCCCGGAGCGCGGCGACACATTGTACTGTAGTTACCTGTCCCGGAGCGCGGCGAGCAGCCCCTGCGCGGTGTCGAGCGGGCGCGCGGCGTCGAGCGGCCGCAAGTGCGGCGACACATTGTACTGTAGTTACCTGTCCCGGAGCGCGGCGACACATTGTACTGTAGTTACCTGTCCCGGAGCGCGGCGAGCAGCCCCTGCGCGGTGTCGAGCGGGCGCGCGGCGTCGAGCGGCCGCAAGTGCGGCGACACATTGTACTGTAGTTACCTGTCCCGGAGCGCGGCGACACATTGTACTGTAGTTACCTGTGCCGGAGCGCGGCGACACATTGTACTGTAGTTACCTGTCCCGGAGCGCGGCAAGCAGCCCCTGCGCGGTGTCGAGCGGGCGCGCGGCGTCGAGCGGCCGCAAGTGCGGCGACACATTGTACTGTAGTTACCTGTCCCGGAGCGCGGCGACACATTGTACTGTAGTTACCTGTCCCGGAGCGCGGCGAGCAGCCCCTGCGCGGTGTCGAGCGGGCGCGCGGCGTCGAGCGGCCGCAAGTGCGGCGACACATTGTACTGTAGTTACCTGTCCCGGAGCGCGGCGACACATTGTACTGTAGTTACCTGTCCCGGAGCGCGGCGACACATTGTACTGTAGTTACCTGTCCCGGAGCGCGGCGAGCAGCCCCTGCGCGGTGTCGAGCGGGCGCGCGGCGTCGAGCGGCCGCAAGTGCGGCGACACATTGTACTGTAGTTACCTGTCCCGGAGCGCGGCGACACATTGTACTGTAGTTACCTGTCCCGGAGCGCGGCGACACATTGTACTGTAGTTACCTGTCCCGGAGCGCGGCGACACATTGTACTGTAGTTACCTGTCCCGGAGCGCGGCGAGCAGCCCCTGCGCGGTGTCGAGCGGGCGCGCGGCGTCGAGCGGCCGCAAGTGCGGCGACACATTGTACTGTAGTTACCTGTCCCGGAGCGCGGCGACACATTGTACTGTAGTTACCTGTCCCGGAGCGCGGCGAGCAGCCCCTGCGCGGTGTCGAGCGGGCGCGCGGCGTCGAGCGGCCGCAAGTGCGGCGACACATTGTACTGTAGTTACCTGTCCCGGAGCGCGGCGACACATTGTACTGTAGTTACCTGTCCCGGAGCGCGGCGACACATTGTACTGTAGTTACCTGTCCCGGAGCGCGGCGAGCAGCCCCTGCGCGGTGTCGAGCGGGCGCGCGGCGTCGAGCGGCCGCAAGTGCGGCGACACATTGTACTGTAGTTACCTGTCCCGGAGCGCGGCGACACATTGTACTGTAGTTACCTGTCCCGGAGCGCGGCGACACATTGTACTGTAGTTACCTGTCCCGGAGCGCGGCGACACATTGTACTGTAGTTACCTGTCCCGGAGCGCGGCGAGCAGCCCCTGCGCGGTGTCGAGCGGGCGCGCGGCGTCGAGCGGCCGCAAGTGCGGCGACACATTGTACTGTAGTTACCTGTCCCGGAGCGCGGCGACACATTGTACTGTAGTTACCTGTCCCGGAGCGCGGCGAGCAGCCCCTGCGCGGTGTCGAGCGGGCGCGCGGCGTCGAGCGGCCGCAAGTGCGGCGACACATTGTACTGTAGTTACCTGTCCCGGAGCGCGGCGACACATTGTACTGTAGTTACCTGTCCCGGAGCGCGGCGACACATTGTACTGTAGTTACCTGTCCCGGAGCGCGGCGACACATTGTACTGTAGTTACCTGTCCCGGAGCGCGGCGACACATTGTACTGTAGTTACCTGTCCCGGAGCGCGGCGACACATTGTACTGTAGTTACCTGTCCCGGAGCGCGGCAAGCAGCCCCTGCGCGGTGTCGAGCGGGCGCGCGGCGTCGAGCGGCCGCAAGTGCGGCGACACATTGTACTGTAGTTACCTGTCCCGGAGCGCGGCGACACATTGTACTGTAGTTACCTGTCCCGGAGCGCGGCGAGCAGCCCCTGCGCGGTGTCGAGCGGGCGCGCGGCGTCGAGCGGCCGCAAGTGCGGCGACACATTGTACTGTAGTTACCTGTCCCGGAGCGCGGCGACACATTGTACTGTAGTTACCTGTCCCGGAGCGCGGCGACACATTGTACTGTAGTTACCTGTCCCGGAGCGCGGCGACACATTGTACTGTAGTTACCTGTCCCGGAGCGCGGCGAGCAGCCCCTGCGCGGTGTCGAGCGGGCGCGCGGCGTCGAGCGGCCGCAAGTGCGGCGACACATTGTACTGTAGTTACCTGTCCCGGAGCGCGGCGACACATTGTACTGTAGTTACCTGTCCCGGAGCGCGGCGAGCAGCCCCTGCGCGGTGTCGAGCGGGCGCGCGGCGTCGAGCGGCCGCAAGTGCGGCGACACATTGTACTGTAGTTACCTGTCCCGGAGCGCGGCGACACATTGTACTGTAGTTACCTGTCCCGGAGCGCGGCGACACATTGTACTGTAGTTACCTGTCCCGGAGCGCGGCGACACATTGTACTGTAGTTACCTGTCCCGGAGCGCGGCGACACATTGTACTGTAGTTACCTGTCCCGGAGCGCGGCGACACATTGTACTGTAGTTACCTGTCCCGGAGCGCGGCAAGCAGCCCCTGCGCGGTGTCGAGCGGGCGCGCGGCGTCGAGCGGCCGCAAGTGCGGCGACACATTGTACTGTAGTTACCTGTCCCGGAGCGCGGCGACACATTGTACTGTAGTTACCTGTCCCGGAGCGCGGCGAGCAGCCCCTGCGCGGTGTCGAGCGGGCGCGCGGCGTCGAGCGGCCGCAAGTGCGGCGACACATTGTACTGTAGTTACCTGTCCCGGAGCGCGGCGACACATTGTACTGTAGTTACCTGTCCCGGAGCGCGGCGACACATTGTACTGTAGTTACCTGTCCCGGAGCGCGGCGACACATTGTACTGTAGTTACCTGTCCCGGAGCGCGGCGAGCAGCCCCTGCGCGGTGTCGAGCGGGCGCGCGGCGTCGAGCGGCCGCAAGTGCGGCGACACATTGTACTGTAGTTACCTGTCCCGGAGCGCGGCGAGCAGCCCCTGCGCGGTGTCGAGCGGGCGCGCGGCGTCGAGCGGCCGCAAGTGCGGCGCGCCCTCTAACCGCGGCGGCGGGGGCGGAGCTGCGAACGGGTTTAACTCCGCCAAGCCCTCACCTAAAAACATCAAGCTGTTTAACACAATTTTCAAAAAATTCGTCTTATCTCAAAATAACAACTTGACACAATGACAACTTCTCAGAATGACAACTTACAATAGGGAACATAAATATAATGCGTGAGAAAATCAACTGTAATATTAAAACTTTTCGTTCTTTTCTCGTGATATAGGTACTTCAACTTAGCACGCAGCAGCACCCGCGAAAATGCTCTAAACAAAATGGTCAACATTTGTGACGTCACTTATGTCACGTTTAAGGCAGGGAATGATAACGTTATTTTTAAATGTAACGTTATTTCTTACTTTTTTTACCGTTAAACTTTAAAATTAACGTTATTCCAATTAATAACGTTATTTTTTAGCGATAATTTTACCGGTATATTGTACCGGTAAAGTTTAACGCTATATTTAACGCTAATTTTACCGGTAAAATATTTTTTACGTTATTTTTACTGGTAAATTTATCGATAAAATGTTTTAACTGTATTTTTAACGTTATTTTTTTTATCCGAAAATGAAAAAAAAACGTTATTTTCCCCTGTATAATAAAACTAAAATAATACATATACTTTTTTTTTCTATTCCATCATGTTTTTATACGTGTCCGCGGCTCAAGCTCAAATTTATCAAAATCAGTGAATTATGAAATAATATGTACTATAAGCGAAAATAAAATAACACTGTCATCACGAAAAAAAAATTCAACTTATTCTCGAAGTAATAAAGACACATATAGAATGCTAAAACAGCTAATTTGTTAGTCACGAGTTAGCTAATGGTCCTTTTTTTCGGTTCCTTTAGTACAAAATAGAACATGTACACGCACTTGCAACGTCCGGTAGCGCGGGCATGGCCTTCTGCATCTGCTGCTCCTCCCACTCCTCGGCCTCACTGTCCAGCTCCTCATTGGTGGGCGCCGCTGCGGTGCCACCTGCGAACCACTCATGATCTACAGTAATTGGCTGGAACTTGTTAACTAAATGTAGGTAAATAAATGTGCCAGAAACCCGGACTAATAGACCAATATCGTAACGTAACTCTATTAAGAGGAAGACTATTAACTACTAATGCTATACTAACTACTAATATTATACTATGAAAATTTCTTCCAGCGTTGTACGGCCTCTTAAAAGCAATACTCACGCTTGGGCTTGTCGCTGGGCAGCTCCAATCCCCTAACGTGCACGCGGCCCTCCTCATCGTCGTCGTCGCCTGAGCCATCGTCACGCACCAGCCTCGAGCCCGGCGCGCCCTCTGTCTTTAGCGGCACATAGTCGCCACCTAGCTCGCGAGCCTGCAATGATGATGGTGCGTTCTAAACCTATTCATCAGTGCTGCCAAAGTAGGCGATTTGTCGCCATTTAGGCTAGTCAGGACAAAAATCGGCGCCTATAAAAACTGAAGGTCGCCTTTTAGACTTCTTTAGTTCAGGGACAGGCTTACAGTGTAACTGATAAAAAATATATTATTATTTTATTCTAGCTATCTTTTGTCGTAACTACTTTATGACAACGTAGGCGATTTGTCGCCATTTAGGCTACTCAGGACAAAAATCGACGACGAAAAAACTGAAAGGCGGCTGGTCGCCTTTTTCTAGGCTACATCAATTCAGGAACAGGCTTGCAGTGTATTTATAGTAACTAGGTATAAATGAATTGATAAAAAATTTAAAATATACTTTTATTTTGTTCTAGCTATATTTTAGCATAACCACTTTTCGCACCTGAAATTAGGCAACAATAAGTTATTTATACATACATACATACATACATACACTCACGCCTGTTTCCCATGGGGGTAGGCAGAGACTATGGATCGCCACCTGCTACGATCCTTGCACACTTCTTTCGCTTCATTCATATCCATCAATCTTTTCATACATGCCCTGCGGTTTTTGTCACTGCGTACACCAACCTTTTTTATAATAACCTCTATTTGGTCCGCGTAGGTTTTTCTGGGACGCCCTCGTGCAATCGTTCCTTCCACATTCGCACAGTATATCTCTTTCGTGATTCGCCTTTCATTCATCCTCTCTAAGTGACCAAACCACTGGAGCATTCCTTTCTCAATTCTTGTCACTATATCATCTTTCAGACCACACCTTTTGCGAATCACCTCATTGCTCACTCTATCACTCAGTTTTACTCCACATATTTTCCTCAACGATCGCATCTCTACCGCATTTATTCTGCTTTCATTCTTCTTCTGCCATACCCAAGATTCACTTCCATACATCAGTGTCGGTACCAGCACTCCGTTATGAATAGCCATTCGCGCCTTTGCAGAAACGGTTTGGCTACTCATAACCGAGTGTATAGCACCACTCACCGAATTTCCTTTCTTCACTCGTCTTTCTATGTCTTCCTCACTCTTTCCGTCCCTTGTGAACAAACTCCCCAAGTATACAAACTCACGGACTTGTTCCACTTTTTCGCCACCTAACATTACCGTACAGTCAGTCATTTCTTCATCTCTCTCAAACACCATCACTTTAGTCTTAGTTACATTCACTTTCATCCCTTTTCTCATAAAATCTTCATTCATAACCGACATCATTTCCTGCAACTCTTGCGCAGAAGACGCAAGTATAACTTGGTCGTCAGCGTAGAGAAGGCACTTGATTTGAGTCCCATTCATCACAACCCCACAGTCACGTTCTTTCAGACCTTTCATACAACTGTCCAAAAACAGATTAAAGAGCCATGGTGACGCAACACATCCCTGTCTGACACCCCTAGAGATGCCAAACCAGTCAGTGTATACGCCGTCAATCCTGACGCATGCACGGGAATCCTCATAGAGAGATTTCAGTGCATGAATCAGTCTGCTCTCCAATCCGTATTCGGACAACACCTTCCATAGCTCATTCCTGTCAACTCGATCGTAGGCCTTCTCCAGGTCCACAAAGGCACAGTAAACCTTTTTGTGCTTAGCCAGGTGTTTTTCGGTTAAGCACCTCAAGGAGAAGACCTGATCCGTGCATCCCATTCCCTTTCTGAATCCCGCTTGCACATCCCAAATACTCTGATCAGTTTTTTGCATCACTCTTTCAATCAGTACCTTTGCATACAATTTACTGACAATGCTGAGAAGACTGATCCCGCGGTAGTTTTTAGCATCCTGCCGTGACCCTTTCCCTTTGTACAGCGGCACGACCACGGCTTTACGCCAATCTTCCGGCACTTTGCCACTGTTCCAACATTTATTAAAGATCAGGCACAGCCAGGACGCCACCAGCTCTTTCCCACCTCTCAGCATTTCAACAGTAATTCTGTCATATCCTGCTGCTTTCCCTTTTTTCATGCTCTTCATTGCACTAATAATCTCATCCATATATATATCTCTTTCATCCACTTCTGTCTCTTCCTCGTCTTCCACCCTTTTATCCGAGGCTTCTAGCATAGAGCCATCCGCCTCAAACAAACTCTCAAAATATTTCATCCACTCCTGTAGTACACCTTTTTCATCTGTCACTAGCTCACCTTTTTCATCTCTTATCACATTCATTTTAGACTTATGTGATCCACTTCGAGACGTTTTCACTTGTTTCCAAAACAATTTTATATTGTCTCGTAAGTTATCACAGAGTTTGAAGTCACACTTTTCTTTCATCTTTCTCTTTTTTTCGTCTACTTTTTCTTTCACTACTTTCTTAATCCTTTTAAACTCCCTTGCAACTGTATCAACATCATCTTCTGTAACACTTGCATTCACTCTTTTACTGGCTTTGATGGCCAGCAGATCCTGCCATACTTTTTTCTTTTCATTCACTATCTGTCTTACCTCACTATCCCACCAGTTTATTGGGGGAGCATTCTTCCTTTTACTCACTCCACATATTTCCTCAGCTGTTTCAGTCACACCTTTTTTAAACTTTTCCCAAACTTCCTCAAGCTTGCCATCTTTCACTTCAGCCACATTTCCCAATCGTTCTTTCAATTTGCACAAATATGTCTTTTGCACTTCCACTTCATCCAGGTTCTCAACTTTTACTCTAGTCAGCTCCGTTGTTGACACTGTGGGACGATGACGCCAACTTTTGAACAGACCACTAACCCGAGACACTACAAGAAAGTGGTCTGTTCCAATGTTACTACCCCTAAAGACCCTGGTGTCTACAACTCTGCCCTTCAGTCTTTCATGAACAATCACAAAATCGATCATACTCTTCTTTTCCCCTCTCTGCCAAGTGTACATATGAATTTCCTTGTGGTCAAACATGGTGTTCGTTACCACAAGATTCTTTTCTAAACATACCTCAATCAAACTCCTGCCATTATCATTTACTCTTTTGTCTCCATATATTCCTAAAACTCCCTCACATCCCTCTCTTCTCACACCTACCCATCCGTTAAAATCTCCAAGCATAACTATCCTTTCATTATCTTTGCATTCATTCAAGATGTCTTCCACACTTTTCCAGAAATCCTCCTTTTCCGTTGCTGACTTGGATATATCGGGAGCATACACGCCAATGACGCGTATCCGAAGTAATCCTACTTTGAGTCTAACCCAGAGAAGTCTGGGACTAACACACTCATACTCAGTCATGCATTCTATCATCCTTTCCGACAGCAGGAGTCCCACGCCCATACTCGCGTGCTCATTTTCGGCAACGCCCGACCACAGAACTTTAAACGGGCCATGTTCTGAGACTCCTTTGCCCTTTCTTTTCGTCTCGTTCACGCATAAAACATCCAACTTCTTTTCTTCCATAATCAAACACACCTCATCCATTTTCTCCTCCATCGCTCCACATACATTCAGCGTAGCAAAACGGGTCTCCGATGCCCGCTTTTCGCCCCGAGAGAAACAAGTTATTTATGCTGTGAAAAATTGAAACATCAGGCCTTGCGTTGTTGGCAACACTACTATTCATATAAACGCACACATGTATAGTAAATATCTTGAGCCCTGAACGAAAGTGGGGATTGTTCTGCAAATTGCATTGCAATGTATTTCTGCGAAATACCACAGCACCACAGAATATATACTCTAACGCGAAAAGAAACGACACTTGCGCATGTATGCTCGTAAAATCGCTCGCGGCTATGTGTGCGTGTCTGGAGGCGTGCGGGGGCAGCGCGCGGCGCGCGGGGAGTGCAGCCGTTAGTCGCCGACTTACCCGGCCAAGGGTTCTACTGTCGCTCGCCGCTCGCTTGGCCCATCGCAATCCGCATTGTACCACATTTCTCACGGACTGACTACGCGACGCGACGCAACATTATTTAATTGTTAGATAATCATGCCCGGCGGCGGGCATTATTGTTGTGTTTGTTGTTGTGGCAACAACCAAAAACAAAATCCTGATAAAAGTATCTTCGCATTTTAAAAGTTAAAATATACGAAATATTAGTCATGCCCTTACCCTTCCTTTTACCTTACTTTAATTATAAAAAAAGATCTGAAAACAAGGATTTCAGACGATTAAACTCGTAAACTCGCAAGTAGGTAAAATTGACAATAAATAAATAAAAATACAAATCAAATCTTTCATTAACATGTTAAAGATCAATAAATTTATTATAAATAACAGAAAATATAGTATAAGAGTTGCAATTTATGATGTATCTACCCTACCTAATATAATTTAAAGATTACAAAAAGTTATTATAAATCAAACCTATCTTTCATTAACATGTCCTTGCACAAGTTTATATTTCCTAACATACTATGTTATCTCCTTTGTTACAAGTCTAAATTCGGTATCAACCCTAGCGCTTCCACGCTCTGGCTCAAGGTCGCTGGCGCTCGAACTCTCATGTACAGAGTGTGTCACGGCTGTGACAGCACATCAATTAAAACAGATGAACTGCGAAAACAGCGTAGAGCTTTTATTACGTAGAGCTTAACGCGTACCTTCTATACACCCTTACAAAAATATATAGGCAAGAATAAGAATAATAAACAATGATACAATTCCCGTCATTTTCATCTTCTTAATGCATGAAATTAATAAACTGCACGAGAAAATGATTTAAAAATAGAAAAAAATACAAATGACCTCTGCAAGTCTTTTTCGTCCCTGTAGCCTAAATCATTATTCGAAGATGTGGCAGGTTTGTTTACAAATGAAGTAGGTAAGTACCTACTATACTTTGCTGTTCTTTGGTAGATTCTTATATCGTATTTTTCTTTGTAGATTTTAAGTAAGATAGAATAATATTAGTGAAGATATTATCTACTTCCTGAGAAAGATTTTACCTTGAGAAAATATCTGTGTGTTAACTATTATGTGTGTATGATATGGAAAAACAATAACAGACTGCAAAAATATCTTTCCTATTATCCAATGACTTGTTACAGTTACTGAAATTCAAGTCTTTAGGATTTTAACTATACTACACCTAAATGTAAAAAAAAACTACTAGCATGTGTGGATTTTCATGGTTGGAAAAGCTGAAAAATTTGTGCTTTGTATGTCATATCAGTTTTTAGTATAACAGCACTATACAATTTGAAATTGTACTTTATTGGCGTGCGAGAATAGCTTATTATTCGATTGTCTTCGCGCAGATGGGCTTCTGTACGTTAAGTACTACTATATATTCTGGTCAATAATTTTCATCTCCAGCAGGCAAACAAAGTCGGTCAGAAGCTGAACAAACACGTCGACGGCGAGTTGCCCTCACCTCTCATACCTGCTGTCTGGTCTTGCGCGCGGCGTGGATGAGCGCCGCGTCGGGGATCAGGCCGGGCGCCACGGCCAGCGCCGCCCTCACCGACTCGGCGCGGTACCGGTGGAACCCGTGCCCCTCCTCCTCCCCGTCATCCCCCTCTTCCGTAGGACTGTCAGACACGTCCCCCGCCCCGTCCGCCGCCAGCGCCTCCCGCCCCGACAGAATCAACCCTTCGAGTGTCACTTTCTTTTTTTTCTTCTCCTGCTGGCCGCTATCGATGATCGGACTCTCCTCCTAAACATTTATATCAAAGATAGAGTGATAGTCATTTAAAAAAGAAACAATATGCATTGTGGAGACTGTCTTTGTTATAGTGTAATGACATAAATAACATTACTGCACTCAAGGCACGTTACCTCCTGAATGTTATTGTCATATTTATTACTATCACCGTCAGGGACGCGCCGCCTCTCCTTCTCCCGGCGTTTGGACAGTCGCTTGCTCTGTGATGACTTTTTCACTTTGAACATCTCCCCATCCTCCTCTGAAATCAAAAGGTTTTTTAAGATTTTTCTAATGGATCGAGCATTTTTCCCTAAAGTTGATTCAATTTCTAGACTGGAAATAACATCCTATTAAATACTGAAATGTAAAGGATTTGCTATGTAAAAAAACATTTTTACTTCTAGACATCACAATAGATAATGGTAACATAATATTTAAAAATTTATTGAAAATTTCTATTTTTCGACCACAGTGTTGTCATTTTTGATGTGAGTGCGCTAGGTTGGTAGCACTGCTTAATTGTTGAAAAAAGCTTGAATCCAGTGCCATGAAGCAAGTCATTTACGTTGGTTGCACTGCTAAAATGTTGAAAAAAGCTCGAATCCAGTGCCGTGAAGCAAGTAATAAAAGGTCTTTATAACTTTTTATACCCCTCCCTATTTAGTTTGGAATAAAATATAAAGCATATTTTAAGAATAAAATATAGATCTTGTAGGTCCCGAATATAGGTATTTTTTTTAACAGTCAACAGAAATAGTTTTTTTATTGCCCCATAAATTACTCCTCTTCCCCCCCCCCCCTTCCCCCAACTTTTATACCCATAAATTACTCCCCCTCAATAAACCTTTAGGCTAGTTCATATGACCTCACGGTGCCGCGCGTCACCGCGCGCAAGATCTTGTACCGCGCCACAGCCGCGCGGTTCGAGATCTACAAACCTGCATTGACCCGTTCAGTTGAGCCGCGCGGTTTGAAACGAACAGATCCAATAAGTTAGAAAAATGAGTACCTATCAAAGACGAAATTTCTGTTGATTTGCTTATCTACGAAGTCGAAAAAAGAAATGCCATTAAGAATCTTAACTCCAAGGTATATTCAAATAAATTATTAAAGAAGGTCTGGGGAAGAATTAGTTTTAATTTTCTCCTATGATAATGATTCTGAAGGAAAAAGTCAAACTTTAAAGTTTAATCTACAAATTATACGCAATATAATTTGTAATAAAATGTCTTTTTTAAAATAACTTTGTATAAATAAACAAATTGCTTCCTCCGCGTCCATTCTCAGTGATTTTGATGCCAGACTGCCGCGCGTGCACGCTAACATGTGAATGCTCCTACCGCGCGGCGACGCGTGGCACCGCGCGTTTATATGAACTTAGCCTTAGGTGAAGTAGGAGGGGGGAGGGGGAAGCTTCTCCTTCTTCTTCACAAAATTGCGCCACAAATTTTTTTGGGATTTAAGTATATATTAAAGTTTTTTGCCAACTGTCTTTTTCCAAAATTTGTAAAAGCAGCTCAGAATATTTTAAAAGGTTATGGATGGTCTCCTAGCATGTTTTCTTGTAACTACAATAGTATGGTACCTGCCATTAATGTTCTCAAAAATCCAACCTGTATATTTAACAATAATATTTATTTATTCAGATAACAAAGATCCATTATTGTTAGTAGAGAGTCTCTACTAACAATAATGGATCTTTGTTATCTTGAAGTCTCTACTAGAGACTTCAACATATATTAGTTTATTTACTTACTCGCTGGGTAACCTGTGGCCTACGGTCATGACATTATATAACTTTAGTTTTTGTAATAGGTTGGATACTTAAAGCACCGTACTAAAAATAAATGTATTGGCGGCGCTACTAACTAGTAGGTACTACTAAGGTACGGTGCCTTATAGTAAATAAAATAACTCAAAACTTCTATCTTGGCAACATCGAATTTCTACTGTCTGACAGCCCTCAGGAGAAAAATGCAAAGGAATTAAGGAATTTCCCATAACAGCCGGCAACTACATAAAATAGATTTATTTTTTAACATTAAATCAGCTTTAAAAACTTGAAACAAGCAAAGTCAAAGTCAAAAGTCAAATAAGCTTTATTCAAATAAACTTAATTATTAAGTACTTTTGAATCGTCTATATTTTCCTACCACCCGTTCCAGACTTTTTTAGCTGACAAGAAGAACGGGCGCAAGAAACTTATCAGCTGTAACAGCCATAAGTAACGATATTTACAAACTTGAATATATCGTTACCAGAAAATTACAACAGGGTGACAGGATTATCGGCAACAACATAGACTTATTATATTACTTCAACAAAGTACTTATTAGCAAGTTATGTGTTACATCATTTCCACGCATTTAGATCTTTAAGATAATCATCTACTTTATAATAACCTTTACCCATGAGCGTTTTTTTAACATGGTTTTTAAATTCATGCAAAGGAAGATCAATCACTTGTTGTGGAACTTTATTAATAAAGGCTATGCCTTTCCCTAAGCATTAGAACTAATCAATATACTCAGAGAATAAAAACACTTTCATTTTATAGCGAAAACTATAAGAAATACATTGGTGTGAACTATAAGAAATACATTATGAAGAATACTATTATTTGAGTTAATAATATTTTTTATTTAAGTTTGCAGTTTTAATACTTTTTCTTTTTGGAAACTTCAGAAAAAATTATGATAAGTGAAGGAAAATTAAAAAAAGTGAACCCAGAAAAGAATGACTCCTTTAGATTAGAGGAGCCCATGAGGTGTCTATATTTGACCTTCTTATTAGAAAGGTGCATACATGAATCAACACAAACAAATCATTGCAGAGATGCAGACGCTTAGCATACTCAATTATATAGGTTACCTTCATCAGCAAAACTCAAAAGGGAAGTGGTTTTAACTGGTTTGTTTTCTTTTTTCTCCTTTTCACGGCTTATCATAGGCGGCGGCGGTGGCTCGGGATCTCCTTCATCTTCATCATCAGCACAAAACATGCGCCGTTGTATTTTCTTTGGTTTACGGAATAACGACATCTTTACTTTCGATTTCGACACGCCTCAGTTCTAAGATTTTGACTCGTTTCACGATAGAACAATATTGGAAATTACCAACATGAAATAAAGCACTGAATATCCCCTTAACACATAGGTAATATTAGTAATATAATTATTAATTACTTTCTTGATTTTTAAATTAAAAGGCAAATAAAAATCCTTCAAACATCAAAGGCTGCATTCCGAATCACACTAAAATCGATGACAGCGCACTAAAATGCGTTCCGAGTCGGTGATTTTGTATGGGTTTGACAGATAACGTGAGCGCTGACATCGATTTTATCGTGATTCGGAATATAGCCAAAGATTATCGCCATCGCCAAGCAGCAGCATTGGAATGCAATGCACCCGCATTCTAATGTAAACTTAAACTGAAACAATACCTACCACTGAATGGGGAGGCGAAGGCAAAGTGAATTACAGATGGCGCTTCAGTCTTTGGACCCGTGGTCAGTTTGAGCTTATATTGTCTTGACTGTGTATTACGTGATTTTACTTTCTTAGATTATATTTTTTTCGTTTTTGCGGACAAACAATGTATTCTTTGCTAACTTTAGCTCAGATAAAAGAAGAATTACGGAAAAGAAAAGCCAAAAAAACAGACAAGAAAGTTTATAGCAACTTACAAAAAATTGCTACCAAGCATTACATTTCTTTGAATTTCGTGTAAGATTTACAAGTAATCTTTTTATTTCAGACTAGCTTTTGCCCGCGACTTCGTCCGCGTGGATATTCGAGAAAACCCTATGGGAACTTTAAACCAGGATTCAATGTATTCAATGTTTTAATTTCATCAAAATCTGATGAGCCGTTTTAACGTGATTAGGCGGGTCCCCACTAAGCGCGCTGACCCGCTTTTTCCTCTCATAAAATTTCATTCCCTATTTTGACACCTACAGACTTTCATACAAACTTTCATCCGCTATTTTAACTCTTTCCACCATTATTTTGTAATAAAAGGTAGCCTGTGTCATTTCTCAAGCTTTACTCTATCTCTGTGGCAAATTTCACTAAAATCGGTTTAGTATTTTAGGCGTGATAGCTTAACAGACAGACAGACAGACAAAATTACTTTCGCATTTATAATATTATTATGGATTAAGTATAGATTTTGAATTTTGTTCTGTCAATTTAACTCATGGAAGTCGATTGAATAACATAATCTCGTAGTGTAAAAGTATGTAAGTAGGTACCTTATTAATACGATAGTTGCATAACTTCTTTAGTCTCTCTATACTGTGGTACAATCAAACTTTCATCCCCTATTTCAACCCATTCAACCCTTATTTCGCAATAAAAGGTAGCCTATGTCCTATCTCGAGCTCTACTATACCTCTGTACCAAATTTCATCCAAATCGGTTCAGTAGTTTCGGCGTGAAGGCGTAACAGACAGACGGACAGACAGACAGACAGAGTTACTTTCGCATTTATAATATTAGTATGGATTTTGTATTATTGATTTTGAATTTCGTTCTGTCAATTTTACTCATGGTAGTCGATTAAACAACATAATCTCGTAGTGTAAAAGTATGTAAATGGGTACCAAATAAAGCGATAGTGGCATAACTTCTGAAGTCTCTCTATTCTGTGGTACAATCAAACTTTCACCCCCTATTTCACCCCTCCAACCCTTATTTCGCAATAAAAGGTAGCCTATGTCCTATCTCGAGCTCTACTCTACCTCTGTACCAAATTTCATCCAAATCGGTTCAGTAGTTTCGGCGTGAAGGCGTAACAGACAGACGGACAGACAGACAGACAGAGTTACTTTCGCATTTATAATATTAGTATGGATTAGAAGCATATGATTTAAATTTTAACAAAGCAACTGAGTGTGAATTTCCGTGTTTATAGTTGCCTCATGATGCCTTCTGTGCAATAGTAATTTCAGGTTTCTGTACTGGAATTTCTGTACCGTCCAAAATTACACGAACCGTTTTATCATATTTTTTTAATATTCTAAGTTTCTTGAATGACTCTGGCATATAAAATTCTATTAATTCTCTGTTTGGCCCCAATATTGGGCTTATTCCATATTTGATATACCTATCAAATTCATCCAAGTTATAAATATGTTAGAAACTGCTGAGGTTGAAATATTAAAGAACAAAGCTGTTATAATTCAAATGTTGATTTATTTTGGCGAAGCTTCATCAAATTCAAGAAACATTCCTTTTGATTTATAATGTTTCTCAGGCTCAGCAAAGGAGAAAATCGAGGGAAAAGCATTTTTTTTTTTATATTTTTTTGCCCAATATTTTTTTTGTTACTGGGGAATCGATGAACTCCAATATTTTATAAGTTACATTCATAACAATGCGGCATTTTCTCAGTATAAAATTAAAAAGTGCAACACTCCAAGAGATTCCCATATGTTTTGACACTTTCTTTGAGGCGGCCGGGTACCAAAGACCAGACGCCACCTATCGGGATAAAATTGCGCTTTTCCTCCCCATTATTAAACACTTGACACTGGCAAAAATTACTTCCAAGAGGAAAGTAGATTGCCAAAATAAAAATAGAAGAAGAAAGTAGAAACGTCAAAGTCAATGGGTGTATTCCAGCAGACCAATCGTTGAATCATCGAACACAACAGCATACAATAATAACAGGGGGGGGACACTCTTGACACTCCTATACTAAGTGACATTATTGTAAAGGAAGTGCCTTCATCTCTCATTGGCGAAGGTCATTACTTCATACAATTTTTTTTTTATAAGAACTCCCTCAACGGTCAAGCAATGCTTGACAAGCACGTAAATGCTTGTCAAGCAGTTTATGGTTTGGGAATAGACAATGATTTTCTAATAGTCATTGGCGAGAGTACATACATATAGGTAGGTATACTCTTTTTATCGAAAACGAAATTTAATTGTCAGAATTTTCCTTTAGCAATATCGCAAAAATCTTTTTCTGTGTTTATTTCGCACGTTTACTTATTTCAGTTGCTCCTTTCCACCGTTTCCCAACAAAAGAATAAGGACCCGGATAGTTTTAAAGATTGGGTAGAGATTATTGGTGAAAATCAGTTGACAAGTCAAAAGAATGGGGTCTGCAACCTGCACCTTCGCCAGCAGGATAAGGCCTGTAGGCGTAGTACATTCCCTTCACTTACCGGCATTTCATCGTGTAAGTTTTTTATGTGGGTAATAGGTACCATAGTAGAATCAAATTACTACTTGATTTAGGGTGCGTTTCCACTGAAGCAACATCACGTAAATTTTTTTGGGGTTGGCTTTAAAAATGAGGCGTTTGTAGAGTTTCGTAAGGCCTTTCAAATGATACTATAATCCCGGCGCGGAAATTTGTATTATAATTTTAGTGTTTGTGAAAATATATTTTTTATATTATATTTTTTCAGGCAACCAGACCCATCCCAGTTCCAGATCCATTTCAATTCCAACCCATCCCACTTCGTCTTCATATACCAGAAATATCATGTAAGTTTTGTTTACGCATATTTTGGGTATTTCTCAAAATAATTGTACCGTTACGTGCAGGTAAAACGCAGTTACTTAACGCACACGTTTTGTTATGAACATCGCACCTCTAGAATTACAAAGACGTAACTGCAAACATCATGCCCCTCATTATGCATCAGTTTCATAAACTACAATATTTTTAATAGTAAAATTACAAACATTTTTTTTTTCAGATCACAGCCCACCCCCATCCCACTCTGTTGTCATCCTGATACAGGTGCAGTACGAGCAGTCGAGCAGTTTAGTTGTGGCAACCGCAAATGATGAAAATATTTTTTTATAAAAAACAAGTATTATAACGGGTATGCATTACAATGTCGAAGTAGAAAAGACCGAATTTTACAAGACCTATGGACGAAAGACTGAAAATTTAAACGCCGAATGGTTGTATGGCCGAACGTTTAAAATCCCGAAAGGACATTTTACCTAAAAGACTATCCCTAAGCTTAAAAACCGAAACTGGCTGCGCAACCATGTTTTGATGAAAATGTATTTTCATTAAAACTGCTACCTATACTTATTAAGTGTTAGTGATGTGTTCTATGTTTTACTTACCTGGGAAAAATTAATGGCTGTGGCGAGTGGTGAAATTATGGCGAAGGTAAGCCGTTCAACAAAAGTGTTATGATCTGCATAGTGGATCGATAGGGTGGGATTTCTAAAAGGTAAGCCAATGGGAATCGGCTTGTATGAACCCTTTGTCACTGGGGTGTAGGTACATTAGTATACCTAATTAATACTACTAGGTATGTATACTAATGTACTACACAAACGCGGTCAGGGTACCTACTACGCTAGTAGGCACCCTGACCGTGTTTGTGAATGAATAAATATTAAGAAATAAGAATATGAACAATTTTGAATAAAATTATCCCTAGGCATAAACTGAGAGGAATAAATAAAAACATAATGACTCTTTCACTTAATTGTTTAATTTTGTGTCCTTTTCTTTTCTCCCTTTTGTAATTATGTTTTTAACTGTTTTGTTCTAGTTATCTCTTATAACATTTGAAACGTTTGTTCTCATGTGTTAGTTATTTTCTTCTGAAAAAATACTAATACTCGTGAACACGGCGTTTAGAATGTTATAAAAGATAATTAGAACAAAGCCGTAGGTAGGATTGCTAGATTAGGTACTAAAAAAAAAACAAACTAACAAGAAAATCGCCGATAAGAGATGGCGCTTCAAAATGAGTAAGTTTTAAAAACGCCAGAGGGCTCTCTACCCCTATTTTTTTTTATCTTACCATGGAAAGTTTCCATTAAAACGCTAGTATTTTTTACATTCTCTTTGGTTTCCATGCTTAATATTTTAAAATGTACTAAATGCAAATTGCTTATAAGCCTGGCGGCTATGTTTTTAACCTCAAAAACGAAAAACAATTTTATTGTATTTTTATATAATATCTAGAAAAACCTCATCTTATTGAAAATAATAATTCAATAATTAAAAATATTAAATTACCTATAAGAATTTTATTGTTACATGTCATCTTTTTTTTAGTTGTGGATGACGCAAGTTTCAAAAGTACTTCGAACAACAGGAAGGTGCACGCCGTATTTCTGTGTATATGAGATAAGGGGGCTTACCAATACCATCAGCAAATCCTTAAGCTCAAGGCTCGTATTACAGAATAAAACTCAAGCTTTCTCTCTACTTAAAACTAGTTTTAAGTCGAGTATTAATTCTAGAACTGTGCTTGAGCAGAGATTCAACAAACTAAACTCAAACTCAGATCATGCTAGTTTTAAAACGATGTTTGAGTACGTGACTCAGATCAAGCTTATTTTAGAACGATGCTTGACTGTGTAGGTTAGGTTTACGATTTCGCTAGTGTTGCCAGGGTTTTATTTCTATTAGTGAAGTTTAAATTTAGGGCAAGGGGTGGATGGGAGGGAGAGAGGGGACCTCCCCACCTAAGCATTTTGTGCGGAAATGCACAGTTTTTAGTTTAAGACTCCGTCCATAAAATTGCGCTGGACGAAAGTAGGTATTTTAGCGCTTGCACACGTGATCGTGTAGTCGAGCACTCGAGTCGAGACAGCGACGTCGGGTCGGCGGCGGACGGCAGCGTATAGTTTTACCAACCAATTTTGATCCTTTTTATAGTTTTTTGTGACAATTGTATAAATAAGTTTTTAGTTATTGTGTATCAGTAAAATTTTTAAATGGAATGTTATTAAAAAAAATTATGAAACAGTGTTTTCAATTTGAATTTAAATAAAACTATAATAATAGCATAGGTACCTACTTTTAAAATTGTTACAGGGAATTTATAAAAATATATTATTTTTCTTTACTATTATAATGTATATTTATTTTAAAAACTTATGTCTCTTAGTTCCATTGATCGACTTTTTTGTGAGTCGACGATTTCCGGAAGTAAGCAAGTGTAATAAAAAATTTCCAATCTGTCTTTAATTTTGGTATTCCAGAAATCGTCATCTCATTCAATTAAAACAGTTTTAATTGCATAATCAGGGCCAGTCCAAACACCAAACAGGCAAAATCTTTTCTTGGTTATGTGTAACTGATCCTGTACTTGGTAATACCTATTGTGGGTTTTATTCAGGACTATTTCATCTTTTTTTTGTCATCTTTTTAGCATCTTTTTTATTTTTTTTCAATTTCCATATTGTTATGAGCTTTTCGTATATTGCTGCATTCGGACTCATTTCATATGCTGATTTAGGGCATTTAATTTCAAGTACCTGGGTGAACCGAGCAAGCTCGGTTATTACCTTTATTCTCATAAATAGCGTATTTCTGTCTGTACGCATGCGCAAGCTTCCTACTTAAAAATTTTGAAATCATTAACACGGCTTATAAAACTTTTGAGAATCAGTCTTTTTGAGAATCTATTAATTTGTGTGTGCAGCTGTACCATTTTCGGTTTTTTGACAATCTGTCCTTTTGATAATCTGTTCTTATGAGAATAAAGGGGTTATTACTATTTATTGTAATATCGTAGTGTTTAGGTGATAACAAAAGTGCTTTAGCTAGGTACTTTGGGATAGCAATGTCATGCAAAGTATGTGATGTTTTTTCGATATTCGTAATCTCAACCTTACAGCACTTGTCACAGAGTAACGCTATCTATTGTCTATAGCTCGTAAGCTTTGTAATAAGATGTAGTTAATTACATAATAATTCCGCGAGGCGTAGTAGTTAGTTTTTATGGCATTATCCGAGAGATGGCGTCATAAAACTGTGTTTAAAATTTGTATCGGTAATTTTTTATTTTGCACTATTGCTACACAAGTCTTAATAAAATAAAAACTCGAAAGCAACATTAGCTACATTTTTTAAACTTGTCTAAAAACTTTTAATTTTTAATTATAAATATATAAAACTTGAACATATAAAAAATTAAGTCACCGAGCGGGATTCGAACTCAGAACACTCGTTTCTTGTGGTCCGCGTCCTGACCCACTGAACCAAACGGACATTGGCCGGCCGCGGACGAAATTAGCGACCATATTCTGCGTCGGAAAAAAACGCATGAAAACGCGAAAACGCGCGTTTTCCCAAACAGAAGACTAATCTAGATCGATTGTTTACCCCCGAAAACCCCCATATAACAAATTTCTGCGAAATCGTTAGAGTCGTTTCCGAGATCACAGAAATATATTTATATATTATATACAAGAATTGCTCGTTTAAAGGTATAAGATTATCCCATTGTCATTTTCATAAGTTCCGTCCGGTGAAGCTCCAAGAAAAAAATATTCTTGGTCTATAAACAGGCCGCACCGTTTTATAGAAATATTTTCTTGACGAGCAAGCTGATTCAGCGCAGGCGACTCATTGATTTTGCCATGCTGCATTCTGGAATTCATTATGGATGCAGGCACATGATCCAATGAGTAACCGTATAACATCGTTTTTACAAGCGGAGCAGAGCTTATGTCCTAGCTCCTTTTGCAAATTTTGCCAAAATTCGATGCTGTAACTAACTAGACAACGACGTAACTCGAGCCATAAAGCACTTTCAGCCTGCAATATAGTTTCTTTTTCAATAGCATTTCTATCAGAAATTTGTAATTTTAAATTCTCCAAGTATGTTGTCTGAAAATAAAAAAAAAACAAAAAAATTACAAAGTAAAGAAAAAATATTTGAGATAAGAGTGGGATAAAAGATAATTTTTAACCGACTTCAAAACAAACAAAAAAGGACTTTCTCAGTTTAACCTGTATGTATGTGTTTGTTCACGATTATCTCGCGTTTGGCTGGTTTCGCTGATCCGATTTTGATGCGGTTTTCAGAAAAGTATTTATAACACTTAGGAGGTTTTAGTATTTTAACCGACTTTAAAAAAATAAGGTTCTCAGTTTGATCCGTATGCATGTTTGTCCGCGATTATCTCACGTTTGTCAAACCGATTTTTCTACCTAGATAATACAATGTTATTTTTAGTTTATACAAAACCTCTCGTGGGGTTGATCAGACCATCAAACTGAACAACTTTCATTATGGGACCAACCTTAAATCGCGAAAAAAAAATCAGCTGTTCCATACAAAAGTACAATCCTACAGCCTACTCCATCGAAATGTATGCAACAGCTGTTTTTTTTTTTGGCGATTTCAAGGTTGGTCCCGCAATGAAAGTTGTTCAGTTTGATGGTCTGATCAAACCCCACGAGAGGTTTCGTATAAAGTAAAAATAACCTTGTATATCTAATACAGAAGGTACTTACACTAAAAATAAAATAAAAATTTTGAAAAACAAAAACCGACTTCAAAAGCCACGCTGCCCACGCTACCTCTAAAAAGCAAGAAATAATATTCAAAATCATTGTGTTTTATTACAATGATAATGCATATCTAGTGATTTGCATATTATTTCTTGCTTTTTAGAGGTAGCCTAGGCTTTTAAAGTCGGTTTTTTTGGATTTTTAAACATTTTTTTTCACTAACTGGAAAGTGACATTTTGAAAAATGTATGACACATGAGGTATATTTTTCTGGAATTCATTATGGATGCTGTGATAACTGAATCATCACCTTGGCTGCCTCATATTCTTCGGTAGTTATGTCTGGTTTCTGGCAAGATTCAGCATAATCTACGTTTTCATTATTAAAATTAATGCTATCTAGCTAAATAATGACATATAAATGAATATTGTACCAAAATAAAAATACAAGATCAAAAAGTATCGGTCGCGCTATAATTCCGCCTATGGAGCGTGATCTACTGTCCTCTATGCGCGCGATCGACACACGTTTGTAACTTTGTATGTGTGCGTGAGTCTGACGGAGCAAAGCGACACGTCCTACTCCCGAAAGCGCGGCGCGCGGTCTGCCGTAACATCGTTTGCGCTCCCGTATATAATTGAGATTTCGGAGAACTTTAAAATTTTCTATTAATTTCATAAAAGATATATTATATATTTTTTTAATTGTAAATTTTTAAGCATGAATCAATCTTAATATATGTATTTTTTATTTATTTTTAACTCTGTTGTATGTGCTAGAAATCCGACGCCGTATTCGCTTATAATTTCTTCAAATTAAGGCCATTTTAACTAAGTTTTTCTTTGAATTTCTGAATAAAAGTACTAAAAACTCCTCGGCCACTTTTTAGGATTTTTCAGTGTCTTTATTGTTGTATATTTTATAAACTGCTTCATATTTTAAATTCCGTGTAAAAAGCAAAGACACGAACGTCGCGCACCGAAAAATATTGAAACATGTCTCAGGTTATTTGCAATTAAACAAACTAATACAATGAAAATTAATAAATTGCCTCGGCCACTTTTTAGATATTGAAATAATCTTCAATTTAAAATATCATAACACATTGTTACTGATTTAGTTTGTCTCCAATCAGCTCCAACAGACAACTCAAAATCACTCAAAAATAGGTACGGGCTCTTAATTGAATTTTGAAATTTTACTAATCCTAACCTCAAAATGTATGAAAAAAAATTTAAGGGTGGTGAGCGAGGGGAGAAAAATAAAGTAGAGAGGGGGGAGCGGGGGACTCCCTACAAAAATTTTAAGGGGTACTTATTAAGAATGATATTTAGCATTATCTGTTTAAAAAACATGAAAAATTCACATCACTTGACAAACTTAAGGGGGGATGGGAGAGTCCCCCCTCTATATTCTACTCTTTTCCCCTCGCTCGCCCACCTTTAAAGATTTTTTTAGGTTTTTTCATACATTTTGAGGTTAGGTTTGGTAAAATGTCAAAATTCATTTGAAAAAATCAAAATTATTTGATAAGCGGTAGGGGGCTCTCCCAACCATCCGCCGCCTTAAATTCAACCTTAACTAATGTAAATATGAATCCAAATCAATGCTCGAGCGTGGTCTCGACCATACTTACGTAAACAGAGATCAAATTCTTTCTAAGCAGAGATTTTAGTTCTAAAATTAGTCGAGCATTGCTCGAGTATCGTTTGAAAATTAGCATGATCTGAGTTGAGTTTAGTTTGTTGAATTGATGAGGTCAAGTTCATCATATTCCGTTTTACGAAAAACTTACTGCAGTGACAAAACCACCCATTATAATCTTCGCAATATCCCTATAATTCTAAACACAAATACCTTATTTATTAAAATTAACGTTTAATTGGCCAATGCCACTCATAAAAATATATAAATCACGTTGCGACGCAACATTTACTTGGCCCAATTATGCGTAAAATGAAACTCATTCTGCTAAAAACAAATTTTGTAATAGGAAACAGACTATAACCATAGATAGTCGCAAATCTCTATTTAAGTAGAGATCAGCTGAGTCTAGACTCAAGCATAGTTTTGGAATCAACAGGATGCTTGAGACTAGATTCAGTAATGAGGGCTTTTCCAAAGGACTAAAAACTATAGAATCGATAGATGGCGTTGATAAATTATGCACTGTCAACTGAGGCGCGTTCAGAACTTACGCTCAGAGTGCAACCAATCGCTCTAACGGCGTATCAAACATTAGAGCGTGACGTTCGGTTAACACAACTTTGGTTGCACTCGGAGCGTAGGTTCTGAACGCGCCTCAATTGACATTGCATAATTTATCAACGCCATCTATCGATCCTACAGTTTTTAGTCCTTTGGAAAAGCCCTCATTACGTAGAGATCTGTACCTTGATTACGTAAAGCTGTTGCTAACAATTCTCGATTGAAATCGATTGAAAGCGCGGTTACATTGCTGCTTTAAATAAGATACTTGTCACATTGGTTCTTAACTAAAGCAGCAATGTAACTGCGATTTCTGTCAGAGTTGATTGCAACAAAATTACAAAATCACCCCCCAGGTGATTAGAGTTCAAGCTGTGCGTGAGTCTCATTCTATAATACGAGCCATATAACGCTATATTATGGCGATCAGTGACTTAGCGATTAGTCTGATGGAAACGGAATTACGGGAATGCACCAAGTGAAGTGTTGTGAAAAGCACTGATCACTGAATTGAATAGAGTCGAATCTTAATTGAAAAAAATAAATCAATTTGTTTTTATCGATTTTTAAGAAATATGTACAGTACAAAACTTAGATCAAGAATACCTTAGCCTAGCTTACAGTTTGACCATAAAGAGTTGAAATTAAATAAAATGGAACTAAAATTTTTCAGTACAAAATTTAGTAAGTGTTGCCAATTTATTCGTGATTTTGACGTGTTTACATAGTAAGTGGCGCCCTCAATTTTTGTCAACTCTTTATGGTCAAGCTGTAGCTATGTCCGGTCAGAGTCTCAAAAACAAAACCTCAAAATAACGCCCCACTTTCAAACTGGTAGCTGATTTGTATAAAGTAAGTATTCTCTTCTTTGTTCCTTACTTTTTAACGTTAAATTTGAATTGCAAAATTTCGAATCACTTTTGTTTTATCAGTCGGTGCCATATTTACTGTGGTGTGTTAGTTCGTGAAGCGTCATCTAGCTAGGATATTCCTACGGGTTTATCAGCTAAAAATATTGAAGTTCATGCTAACTGTAATTTAACACACATTAAGCTTCTGTTTTATCTCTGTTTTATATTATGTGTTTTCGAGCGCATACAACCTGACTCTATTCAAGGCCAGAGTGAATAAGTACCTTCTGGGCAAGCTCGCTCCATCGTAGACCCTGTCTTTGCTTTCTGGGCAAGACTGGGGTCAAGAGCAAACCCATTCAATATAATATATATATATATATATAAATTTATTGTAATATGTATGACTAATTTAATTAATGCATCTTGGTAAAGAAATCAACCAAGCAAACAAGTTCTCACGAGACGGCATCCCGTCTGAGCTGCTACGGGTGAGTCCATTTTTTTATTAAATTAATTATTAATTTAATAGAGAAAAAATAAAAAAAATAACTTTATATAAAAATAGCACTGTGAATGCCTAAAATCTAAATTTCAACAAAAAGTTCTCTTTCAAGTATTGTATTTCGATAAAGCTATACACGCTGAAATTTTAATCATTTGGTTCCCGCCGTGTGGTGGTTCCACTCATGATTACAAGCAACTTTTACTATGGGGCCAACTCTCCTGCTCGCAAAAAAAAAACAGCTGTTCCATACATTAAGGTCGAGTAGGTACTGCACTTTTGTATGGAACAGCTGATTTTTTTTTGCGAGCAGGAGAGTTGGCCCCATAGTAAAAGTTGCTTGTAATCATGAGTGGAACCACCACACGGCGGGAACCAAATGATTAAAATTTCACGCTGTATTAAGCTTTTATAATAAAATAGAAAAACTACAGATTGTAAAAATCACTAAAAATAACGGTTTAAATTTCCATTACGTTACTTTTTGGACAAACAAAATCATTTTTATTTTTTTCAATTATGACAAATTTCATAAACTTCTCATAAATTATACATTTAGAAAAAAAATCGTAGTATTTAATAAAAATCTAATACATACCTATTAGTTATTACATCTAACACTTATTGTTAAAAATAAGAACAAAAAATATTTTAAAATGGGACGACAGTCATGGAACTGCCACAGTACAATAGTACAATACTCGTAAAATAGCTTTTCTAAGAATTTAATTTTGGAATTTTGCGGTTCCACGACTACGTTAGTGCTGGAGCATTTCTTTTGGAATAGAAGTAACGGGAGTCTTCCGCACTTATGAGTGAACTAAAATAATAAAAAAATAAGAAATTTAACAATGATTAAATAATTCAATTGAAATCATTCAAAATACTTGCTCATTTTGTCATATGTCGCATTATTCACTTCCTTATTTTCCTTCGCTCATTTCATTCAATCTTTCATTCATTCATTCACCATAGGGATGTCGAAAGTGAAAAAAAATATCGATATATCGATACATCGATATTTATAAAAATATCAATATCGGCTTCGATATATCGCGAAAAAAATATCGATATATCGATATATCGGTCGAATTTTCCGAGAACATTAGCGGTTTTGAAATAATGTATTTATTTTAGTCTAGCTCAGTAATATCAATAGAATTTATAAAACAACATACATTACTCTAACTAATGTATGAAAATCTCAAAAAAAAACGAATATTATTTGTAATATCAGGCGCATATTTATTAAATCAGATATTCAACGCAGTGCAAAAAACGTACAAGTCATAGACAATATGTTTTTATAAAAAAAATATCAATAATGAAGGTCCTAACAAATTATCGGACGCGGCTTACTGCCGCGGCTGATCTGAGGTGTGCAAACTATCGGATGTAGTAGGTCGCGGACGTAACCATAGACTAATATGACGTCATCGGACGTCCGATAGCTATCTGGCACGCAGGATGTTATGAGAGTGTGCACACTTATCAGCCGCGGCAGTAAGCCGCGTCCATAAGCCGCGTCCGATAATTTGTTCGGACCTTGAATTATGATGAAAGTACAGATAAGTTGTTTTCCATTTTTCAATTCCAATCTTTTAGAGTGCGTTTCATCGGTTATTACCTCTGGCGTTATGTTGGTATCCCGTAAATTTATTCAATTTTGAACCTTATTCCATCGCAATAAGATTACAATGACGGTATTGCCAACATAACGCCATAGGAATAATAAACGTATTGTATAGCTTTGTATTCTAGCAACTTTAGAGTGATGTAATGATAGTAAAATAAATAAAAATATATCGTTTTTGATACGATTTTCGATATTGGTTATTTTGTATCGATATATCGATACATCGGTTCAAAATATATCGGCTAAAAATATCGATATATCGAATAAAAAATATCGATATATCGATGTATCGATATTTTTTCAACAACCCTAATTCACCATTTTGGTTCCGCACTAGAGTTGTGCGTTTTGTCTTGGTGAGTATTTTATCTCAATTTATTTGAGTAATCCTATTTAAATTCATCATTGTTTTGAATTTCTATGCATGATAGCAATAGATATTGGCTATTAAAATTTATATTTTTCGTAAGTTCTACGAAAATGTGTTGTCGTCGACGTCATTTATTATTGAACTTTTCGTTTCTTTCAGTCCTTAAATTTCTCCGAAGTCCCTACTACACTCTCCAAGATGGGTAGGGAGGACAAGGCTACTTGGAAGTCCAACTACTTCGTCAAGATTATCGTGAGTAAATTGTAACTTTGTTGTCAAGTGAGACATAACCTCAAAAGTGTAATGTTAACCAGCTGGTAATGATTGCAGCAACTGCTAGACGAGTACCCAAAATGTTTCCTCGTGGGTGCAGACAACGTAGGCTCAACCCAAATGCAGCAGATCCGTATCTCCCTTCGTGGTCACAGCATCGTGTTGATGGGGAAGAACACCATGATGCGCAAAGCCATCAAGGACCATCTCGAGACCAATCCTAATTTGGAGAAGTTGTTGCCGCACATCAAGGGCAATGTTGGCTTCGTGTTCACCCGCGGAGACCTTGTCGAAGTATGTACCAATTCAATTCTATAAGAAAATCAGTGTTTGGTTTGCTTGAAAAAACCGGCCAAGTGCGAGTCGGACTCGCGCACGAAGGGTTCCGTACCAAAAAACAGCAAAAAAAAATCACGTTTGTTGTATGGGAGCCCCCCTTAAATATTTATTTTATTCTGTTTTTAGCATTTGTTGTTATAGCAGCAATAGAAATACACGATCTATGAAAATTTCAACTGTCTACCTGTAGTCGTTATCAATATCGAGACGGCTATTCGCAGCTGCGTCGGTGTTGTGTTGTCTGCTGTGTGTATAATGTCTAGTTCCAAATCACACCAACAACACTGTTAGGCTGGCCCCAGACCTACCGGTTCCGTTTCTTTGCTTTGCTGTTCTACCATGGACCGCCGGCCAAGAGGCTCATTTTCAATCTATCACATATTTTGACCTGACCACATTGGCAAGATAGCCATTAGTTTGGTGTTATCAAATATCGTCGTCTGGGGTGCGATGAGAAGTTTTCGTTTTAAAAAAAAACTGCTGTTTTATACAACAAATAATAACGAAATTATCAAAATGTATGAAAAAGTTCATTTTTTTTCGCGATTTCAGATTTGGTCCCATAGTAAAAGTTGTTCAGTTTTATTATGGTCCCTATCTACCATATTCAGTTTTATAAGGCTTTACCAAACATCTTGTATAAATAAGCGATCGAGTTATTTTTAACGATCGGAGTCCATGTTCAGGGTGGCACATCTCCTAAAAGCTTCCTACTTCGCAATCCAGGCGATAATATTTGATAAAACCAAGCTAATGGCTATCTTGCCAATTTGGTCTAGTCCCAAAATGCGATAGATTGAAAATTACCCTGGTTGGCCGGCGGTCTTTCAAGCAAGGTAGCACAGCAAAGCAAAGAAACGGAACCGGTAGGTCTGGGGCCAGCCTTAGGGCATAATCCATAAAATGCAGTAGGTATACATTTGTATACCCTATTTTGTATAATATTTTGTGACTTTTAAATTTGTTTGGATTTACGCTAACAGCTCTGTTACCGTAATTTGGAACATAGCCTAAAATGTGATTGGCCCTCTGCACGCTTTGGTGTGAATCTTTAAGTGCGGTAGGCAATTGAAATGTAATAAATAAATGTACTGGTGCCAACACTGACTCACAATGATGGTGTCAGGTGCGTGACAAGCTGCTGGAGAACAAGGTGCGCGCCCCGGCCCGGCCCGGCGCCATCGCGCCGCTGGCCGTCGTCATCCCGGCCCACAACACTGGTCTCGGACCTGAGAAGACCTCCTTCTTCCAAGCTCTTTCCATCCCCACCAAGATTTCCAAGGGTAAGCAAATATCATCATTATAAAGAGCTTATTAGATCATCCTGAATTAAGGATCCGGAATTCAGAGTCCGATTTAGGACGAGAAATTCAGTCGCCAATTAGACCGTCCTGAATAACGGATCCGATATCACAGCTTAACGATCATACAGTCGTTACACGAATGTACTTGCGCAGAGCAACGGAGGGGAAAATACAGTGACCGTAAAAATACATGTAGGTAGGAGGTATAGGTATGTAGGTAGGAGGTATAGGTATGTAGCTAGGTAGGTAGTAGGTACGTGTCATTTTCAATGCTAATCTGAACTAGGTTTATTGATGTAGGTACTAATATTTGCATGAAAGTACGCGGTAGAAAGAGAGGCAACTTCTAGGTTGACTTCGCGACGCGCAACGCCCCGTTTAGAAAAAGGTTGAATTTTCAAGTACCCAGTTATTTATCTTTATTTTTTAGGGTTCCATAGCCTAATGGCAAAAAACGGAACCCTTATAGATTCGTCATGTCTGTCTGTTTGTCTGTCTGTCCGTCTGTCCGTCCGTATGTCACAGCCACTTTATTTCAAAACTATTAAAATTACACAGTTAAAACTAGGTAGGAGATGTATTCTGCGAACCGCTTTACGATTTTCACACAAAATAAAAAAATATATAAAAGATTAAGGGGGAAAAACGGAAAAAAATCATCAAACCTATACGTGTGGGGTGTCTATAGATAGGTCTTTAAAAATGACATTGAGGTTTCTAAAAGTATTTTTTCTCAAAATCAACCGTTTGGAAAATATACACTTCCAAAGTGGTAAAATGTGTGTCCCCCCCCCCCCTCTAAAAATCTGATAAAATATATGTTGTAGATCTTAATAAACACTATCAACGAAAATTGGTTTGAATGAGATATAATTAGTAGTTTTAGATTACCTAGCACATTTTCCAAAACCGCAAAAATAACTTTGTCGTTTACAAACACTATGAAAACTAGACGAACGGCGACTTTTTTTCGCCAACATAAAAAGCGTTGACTGACTGTATACTCTTTAGGCTGTGATACTACTGTGTCGGAGCCTAGCGTCCTGAATGCGATTACACTGTCCTAACTGCGTCCGATTTAGCATCCTTAACGCCGGAGACCATTTCCTATCCTAACTAGGATGCTAACTAGGATTCTAGCTTCCTGAATGCAATTACACTTCTCTGAATTAAGGAGCGACTTCATTCCGGATCCTTAATTCAGGATGATCTAATAAGCTCTTAAGATTATAAAAGCTAAAAGTTTCAGTACTCAACTAAAGAAATCAGCTCCAAACGTAAACATCTCGTGGGCAAAAAATTTTTGTTAAAAATACAGTATGTACTTAAAGTTGGATTAAACTAATTAGAAAAATAATGGGTGAAATTAAAATTAATGTTCTTTAAGAAACGTTTCTAAAGTGAAATCTTCTAATTAATAATAGTGAAATGATAATATAGATTCAAATTAATAGACTTAATACAGTACAAAGAAAAGACTATGCAGTCTTTAGTCCTAACACAAAATAATAGGCTGATGGCCGAATACTCAAACGCTACTTAACTTTGAGCGGCTCTCAAACAGCATGCTGTCTTTGTTGATCTTTGACATTTAATGCGACAGGACGACGTTTGAGAGCCCCTCAAAGTTAATTAACGTTTGAGTATTCGGCCATGAGTAAGTTATTATCCAAAAACGAATTCAATATTATCAGTGAGTGTCCCAATTTTTTTCAAATCTTGCAAAAACTATGTAGGAAAGGAATAATAAAATTGCAATTTGAGAGTCAAACACTTAATTAACAAATTCTGATGTTGGATAATTTATCTCAAAAGCTATCAATGAGTGTATATTCCTTTATGTCTGTTCTAATACCAAAGAGTGTAATATTAACTCTTTAGGTTTCGCTTTCAGACAAAATTGATTCTTTGAATTTATCCTAGTGTGATCGTCTGACTAAGTTGATATTGCACTGGCATTTCAAAGATACAATCTTTTAAAACTATGTATTCCGTATTCTACCCACTTTTTCTACCTACTAGCAATAATAATAATTGCGTTTCCTACCCTTTTAAAACAATTCTGTTTTCAGCCCAAAAAACAATTCAGAAATACATATAATAATTTGTTGTATCGAAGGCAGAAAATTATGTTAGGTAGAAAGCGGAAATAAATATTTGTGGGTAGAATACGGAATACATCTTTAAATCAAAACATTTTTAAATAAATGATTGTTTTTCTAATGAGTTGTATTATAATTGTGCAGGTACTATTGAAATCATCAACGATGTACACATCTTGAAGCCGGGCGACAAGGTGGGCGCCTCCGAAGCCACCCTCCTCAACATGTTGAACATCTCTCCCTTCTCGTACGGTCTTGTTGTAAAACAGGTGTGTAATGTGTTAAATTGACTTCTATAACATAGTATAAACCAGTGATTGGACGACCTCCGTGGTCGAGTGGTTCGCACGCCGGTTTTCAAGGCGTGTCACCATCTCTTGAGGTCCCGGGTTCGATCCCCGGCTGGGTCAATGTAGAAAATGAACTTTTCAATATTGTCTCAGGTCTGGGTGTGTGTCATACCACCGTTGTTTCTGATTTCCATAACACAAGTGCTATAGCTACTTACTTTGGGATTGGAGCAATGTATGTGATGTTGTCAAATATTTATTTATTATTATTATTGCCAATGTGGTCGAAATTGGTTTCCCAAGGGTCGACATCCATACTTATAAGTATTATAAATGCGAAAGTCTGTTGAACCGATCATCATGAAATATTGCATACACGTTTTCAGGGGTACAGAAAAGGACATAGGGTACTTTTCATCCAGAAAAATGTTCAGTTCCTGAGGAATAGCAAAAAAAACCATTGCATGTGGCTGCTAGTAAATGAATAATTATTAATTATCCTTAAAGTAATTTGACTATGGGGGTATCTGAGGTATCAGTTCATTTATAAAAGGAATCTCTTGCCCATAATAGTTTGAGAATCACTGGTATAAAATAAATAAAAATGCAAAATAACTGCTTTAGACATTATTTGCGCATATTGTTATTGTAATACTTCTAATCAAGTTATAATTTAACTAATAAGTCATCCAAAGTGTTGAGTACAGTTTGCATACTCAGTGCACTCTGATAATTTACCTTTGGTAAATAATTTTGCATTATGTTATAAGTGGTCAATCTTCATGGCCAATAGTTATGCATAAGCAAACAGTTCAACCGAAAATTTTGATATTGGTTGATGAATTAGTCAGAACATAGTGAAGCTTTTACTTTGCTCAGAGTAAAGTGATAAAGTTTCTATATTGAAATAGAAATCAAGTAGTCATCATATTCTGTATGATGCCACTATGGTAACAAACAAATAAAACAAAATTATAACAAGTGAATGAAGGAAACAAAACTCAATAAACTTGGAACTTAACATACCTTGTTATAAGGTTTAAAATCGAAGTGGGGTGTGGGCCACCTGAGAGTTCATAATTCATTGTTTTGGGTCAAATATTTTTTTCTATTCTGCTATTAACCTAATATTATCTGGGGGGCGCGGATTTTTATGTAGAAAGGGGGCGTGTCCCAAATAAGTTGGAGTATCCATGTCAACCATACCTGTCACAAATAGAGACAGATACAAGAACGGATAGTAACCGTACCTTTTCTTGTACAGCCAACGAGCGTACTTCCTTTGCACCCTCTCAATCATAAGGCAATACTTATCCTCATATGGATTCCAAACAATCGCACCAAACTCAAGTTTGCTGCGGACATAAGCATTGTACAGCAACGTAGCAACTCTAGAATCGTCAAACTGTACAGAAGTCCTCATTATGAAACCCAAGATTTTATTTACAGCCTTACATATTGCTACCACGTGTTCGTGAAAGTCCAGTTGTGAGTCCATTATTACACCTAGATCGCGAATGTCGTTTACTCTTTCCATAGGAAGTACCCCTGTTTTAGACTATTTTTGCAGTCCAAACCTAATTATCATACTCATAACGCCAGGTGTACGACTCGGGCACCATCTTCGCGCCGGCCATCCTGGACATCAAGCCGGAGGACCTGCGCGCCAAGTTCCTGGAGGGCGTGGCCAACGTGGCGGCCGTGTCGCTGGCCGTGGGCTACCCCACCGTGGCCTCCGCGCCGCACTCCATCGCCAACGGGTTCAAGAACCTGCTGGCCATCGCCGCCGTCACCGACGTCGAATTCAAGGAGGCCACCACCATCAAGGAATTCATCAAGGTAAGTTGACCTTTAGCATCGCTAAAATAGTATTTATCTGTTTATCCTTACTTGTTGTAAACAGTTTTGACAGTTGTCAAATGTCTTTTAACTCTTCAAGCACCAGAAAATGAGACAATAGATATCGACTAAGCCCTTACAAGTAGTTCAGTAGCATTAAACCAAAAAACACTTCAAATCGGATTTAATTCCTACAAAAGGTTTTATTGTATTAATGGCATCTTTTGTTGCCCAATATGACTATCCTAGGTTTTCCCCCCTGGGGAGTTGTGCTTAAGTGGTGGGGAGTAAAAGTGTACCCCAAAAGGGGATTTGACCTGGAAGGACTGGTTGTTCATCAAGATTGTGTAAGACGGTTTTAAAGTTGGTTAAATTTTAAACAATTTGAGGGTAAAACGGTTTCGATACGAGCGATAGATTTGGGGACACAGCTTTTCGAAATTAGACCAATTTTTTAAGTAACACGATTTCTACCAAAATTTCTCCTGTGTGTCCCCCACGTCTAACTATTGAAATAAGAGAGTGAAATATCTAAAAAATATATATGCTGTAAATGTTAATAAACGTTTTCAACGAAAATTAGTTTGAACGAGATATAGTTAGCAGTTTTAGAGATATAGCACATTTTCCAAAACCGCAAATATAACTTTGTTATTCATACTAACACTATGAAAAACAAAGTTATTTTGCAAACGAAAAATTTTAGTTGCTTTGTTTCTCCAAAACTATCGTTCATATCTAAACCATTCTAAGCTCAAATTGTTTTAAATTTACCCAACTTTAAAATCTTCTTACACAATCTTGATGAAAAACGAGATATAACAAAAACACCGCAAATATACCCCTTTTGGGGTACATTTTGACCCCCCCACGACTTAAGCACAACTCCGCTGGGGGGGGGGGGGGGGGGGGGGAACCTAGGACAGTCATATTTGGCAACAAATGAAGCTATTAAAAGAATAAAACCATTTGTAGGAATTAAATCAGATTTCAATTCTTACCCTACTGACCTAAAGTATTGACTTACCCCAAATATTTTAGCTGTGAAATCAATTCGTAAATATAGCTTGAGCTGGAATATGAGGAATTTCATCCTTTTGTAGGTTTGCTTTTAGAGTTTTACAAAATTGGTGTAGTAGTAAATGACCACTTCAATGTCTGTTTTAATACCAGTGAGTACAACCTTTAGCTCTCTGGCTTCGCTTTCAGACAAAAGTAAATCTTCAAATTTATCCTAGTGTGGTATTACTCTACAAGAGAACTGCACTGGCATTTTGAAGATACATTTATTCAACGAACTAAGATCTAAGGAAGCCTAACTCCTAACAAATATTGCATAAAAAATGGCACCTTCACATATTCTGTAACACAAAAGGTCGCAAACTCAACAATGAACTAGTAAAAACATACCTTATTACAATGCACGCATAATCGGCATTAGATTGTATTCTAACGCATATGACGTTTTTTATTGGCTGGGGTTTGAACGCAGATCAAACATGATTGGATATTTGACTCGCCTCGTGTCACTCATTGGGCCATTGTCATGCCTTTGTCATTGAGGCGAGGACGGTGTAACGTAGAATGCAGTCAGTACACCTAACCTACTACGGCGCGCTGGGCGGCATCATAAAATTGTTTTATGAAATTAGTACATTATTGTTTGTTAGATATAATGTTTGTTTTATTATGTAGACGGACGACTTGGTAAAGACCGCTAGAATACACTAGTCGCTCTAAAAAACTAAAGGAGACCTATGTCAGCAGTGGACGTATTTCGGCTGTGATGATTTTATTGTTATTTTATTTTATGAAAATTATAAAATGATGATGTTGATGAATGATGATCATATTATTTGTCACGAATTGGTAAGACATATGATTTCAAGAAGGACTAAAATTAGGCAAGCTATTGAAATAAAATAGGTATGCTTGATAAAAGACAATGTATTCTATAAAGATTTTTTTTTCATAACATGTAAATACATATTATGTAGATAATTATCACATTTGCGCGAGCAACACCTTAATACGTCTTTTAGAGGTGTGAGTTGACTGATAAAGAACAACAGTATTAATACGTCGCTTTATTTTTTAATTGGCAATACAAAATTCTTATAGCGACACCTTTTTAACCGACTTCAAAAAAGTTGTCAAGATCTTTTTCAAATGCAGACTATTTTAACATGCTTATTGACCGGTGCGCAAATACCTAAACTAGCAATATGGGTGATGTGTGACGGTGGATTGGAAGAGGTGGACCAACTCCGTAGCCAGCGCGATCTCCAGATTTGACACCCCTTGATTTTTATTTGTGAGGTCATGTTTACAGTTGATGTTTAAAAACATTTGTGAGAGTGAATCCGTAATGCGTTTGCGAATAATAGCCACATTTGTACTAATTAAGTGGAATACAGGTGTGCTGCAAAGTGTTCGGGATAATCTAGTGCACCGTTGCTAGGCATGTATTTCTATTGGTGGTGGAAATATAAAGTAGCATTTTCGCAGCAGATCTCACATTGGGGTTCCAGCAGAATGATCCGCGGATCAAACTCCATATTAAAAAGCTGTTTTCAGAGCTGCATAAAATCATAGTTTCTGGAAATTGTCATTACTTTGTGTTCTGATCTGACGGTCTTGACCTCATGACGTCACTACTTGTCGTGCCACTCTGCTGCCTTCGGTGTTGCAATGTGAGTTCTTCATTTTTTATTTATTCTATTTTAACCAGGGATTTTTACTTGTTAATCAAAGAGGATTGCGTGAATAGAATCTTTATAGGTACCTACCTAATCATCCCTTCACGGATTGGACAGCGTTTTTGTTACACCCTGTATAATAATAAAAAACAAGGAGATTACATCAGATTACTCGTTTTCTATGTATTGCATATTGCAGGACGCGCCATTTTTAGCATTACAAAATTTTGATTTAAATTTTCAAAATCAAATCAAATCGTTTATTTGCATAAACATGTGGCAAAACAATGGTCTTATAAAATTAAACTGTACCGTTACATGTCTACCATAATGCAAATGGCGTGCAAATATTTGAAAAATAAAAGTAAGTAGCATTTCAAAAGCTGTGTCAGAATTAAAATAACAGTATCATTATAAAAGCTATGTCAAATTCTAATTAATACTTAATGTCCAAAAATATAATAAAATTAATAAGGTTAAAAAAATAAGAATTGGTAAATATTTAAAGAGAACATCAGCTATTCAAATAAATATATTAAATAAGGCAAAAATGTCAAAAGATTACAAATTCATAACAAGTCAATGAGAAAATAAATAATTAAGATAAAAAACAAAATTAACATTATTAAACTAAAATTTGTCACATAGAAATGAGTTTACAGAATAGTAACATTTTTGAAGTAATAAATTGTGAACCAGTGTCTTGAATTTGTGCAAAGTGACTGTTTTGAAATTGTCAGGCAATTTGTTAAATACTCGAATACACATACAGTACGAATTATTAGTATGCAATTTTAGCCTTCTGATCGGTACATACAATTTCTGTGCATTACGGCCTGTCCTTTTTAAGACATCACAATTTTTCTTAAAAAGATGCATGTGTTTATAGACAAATATACAAATTTCAAATATGTACAGACATGGCAATGGTAAAATATTTTTAGTTTGAAACAAAGGTTTGCAACTGTCTAAAGGCCGTGCTCCGCAAACAGCTCTTAAGCACTTTTTTTGAACTCTGAATGCTTTAATACTATCTACAGAGAAACGCCACAGCACTATTCCATATCGTAACACTGAGTGAACATAGCCGTGGTAAGCTAACATTGCTGACTTCTCAGTTGCTGTATTTCTTAGGTTTCTTAATACATAAACATATTTATCTAGTTTTTGACAAAGAGTTTCTATGATGATGTTTCCAATTAATGTGCTTATCAACTTTTATACCTAGAAACTTTGTATTAGTAACACTTTAAATTTTATCCTGATTAATAGAAACACTTAATTCTTCAGGGTTGCTGTGATACGTTTGAAATCTGATTAATTTAGTTTTATCTACGTTTAGTACTAAGTTATTACAGTGTGCCCATGAAAAAACAGAGTCAAGACAATCCTTGACTTCCTTATTTAAATCACATAAATCCTTTTTTTTTGTTGTACTGAATTCCATGAGAGAGTTTTATTCTTGTTTAAAAATGTGTGATAGCAGTGAATGTGAAGATTTGACTCTGCCCCACAAAGCGACTGAACACTTGTGGCATAATAACGACCATATTTTGTATGTATACGCTCATAGATATTTCTGAAAAACGAAAAATATGTTACTTTCCTATGTTATGTTATGTCTGTATAGTTCTGCTGCCTTCTTTTGGTCTTTTTCACCACTTGACCACACATGACGTCATTTTAATCATTTTTCTAATTATTTTTTTGTGGTAACGCTAACGACTGTCGCCGAGCGCGTGGCAGACATTACTAAATCGTGCTTCACTAGTACTTTTTTAGCCCCGCCCACTCTGTGTTAGTTTGCGTGGTGCTATTTTTTGAGCGGAATTACACTTCCTTAGTATCTTAGTTCGTTGCATTTATTTCATAATAGACTATTTGACTAATTTTGGAAAACCATTTTAAATTATTCCTTACGTAATAAGCGCACCACATTGATATTTCAGGAAAAATCAATGTATTTCATTAAAAAGAAACAATTTTAAAGTTTAAAACTTTAAAACCGCGCCAAAAACGCTATGGCGCTGGACACGTGACTTGTTGACGTCACAAGCCTGTAAACATTGTAATATCCTTAGCCATTTGACAGCCAGCAATTGTGGATCCTAAGTCTATGGTCGTGTCAAACGCCTGAAGCCATATTTATTTACAGGCAAGTGACGTCATCAGTCATCTTAGAGCGTTTTCCCCACAGAAAAAAATACAAAAATTAATGCATTTTTCTAGGTGAAATTAATCAATTAATAGACTTAATTTTAGTCCATATAATAGTTGAATATGGTTTTTACGCCATTATCTGTTAGGATGACCACAATTTGTAGAATATTTTCAATGTTGTCAAATTGTCTATTACGACTAAATACCACTATGCCATTATCGATAGTCTCCTATCGATCTACATCTAGTAAGGAGGTCCTTAACAATTTAACTGTATTGCTCCGATCAAGAATACCCTAGCTAGAGGTCAGAGTATCAAAAACGGCACCTCGAAATAACTCCCCACTTACAAACTGGACACTGATTTTGTACAAAATATTCTCATCTTTGTTTTATACAATTTAAAGGTAAAAGAGAAAAAAAAATACTGAGATAAAAATTATTATGTGGGGATTTAAATTCCAGAATTTAGATTTGCTTTTTGTTTTGTCAGTTTTGCGTGCTGTTTTAACACAGTTTTAGTTCATGATGTGTTTATCTAGGATTTTTTTGATCGAAGAAAAATACCTAAGTATTAGTTATGTCCTATGCTATTAAGGATTTGCCACACTGGATGCATTCTGGGGTCTGCGGTGCAGTCAACCTATACATTGCGTTCCTCTATGTATGGGTTGACCGGACCGCAGAACGCGTCCAGTGTGGCAAATTCTCTATCGATAATCGCCCATCAATCAACATCTAGTAAAGAGGTCCTTAACAATTTAGCTATATTGTTGTAATATTTCAGGACCCGTCCAAGTTCGTGGCGACCGTGGCTGCCCCGGCGGCCGCCGCGCCCGCCGCCGCCGCCAAGGTGGAGGAGAAGAAGGAAGAGAAGGAGGAGGACGAGAGCGACGACGACATGGGCTTCGGTCTCTTCGACTAAACCTTCGTCCCAGTCCGCCGAGAATAACGCTCCAAAACAATCGGATAAATTTTATCCGATGTTCAAACTGTATTTCGGATACAATTTATCCGATGTTTAAACAGCATTTCGGATATATTTTATCCGATGGTCAAACAGCATTTCGTATATATTTTATCCGATGGTCAAACAGTAATTCTCGGCGTGGTTGAGCGGTTGCCGGCACCCTCGAGGTGGACCGTCAACGCCGCCGGGCTGGACACCCAAATGGCGGCCGGCGTGTCTATCACATTGTGTGCTTGTCAATAAACTCTTTTCAAATATATTTTGTTTAATTTCTCTTAAGATTCAGATTGAACAGGATCATTTTGGCAGAGACATGTGTCTAGACCAGGGGTTCCCAACCTTTTTTTGTCTACTGCCCACTTTAAGAATAAATTATTTTTTAACGCCCCCCTTTTTAAACATACTTAAAAACCGCTAAGTACTTATAACTGATTATTGAAACGCAAATTTATAGTATTCGGACAGAGTATCTTTTATTGAAAATAAAACCAACATAATCAATTCTTATATAAAAACTAATGTGACGGTTGAATCTGATGCTGTTCAATAATGCCCCCTTTTTTTCTGGGTCTCTTACCGCCCCCCTTTAGGCCTGTAGCGCCCACAAGGGGGCGTTATCGCCCACGTTGGGAAAGACTGGTCTAGACACACTATGCCGAAGTTACGCGACCGAAGTTCGGCGGAAGCGATTTATAAAAAAGACGCGACGTAATTTCGGCATTTGTCGTCGTCAGTACGTGCCGGACTACAGCTGGGCCACAAAAAAAAAGTCGGAAATCTGACTTTTTGACTATGCCATGATGAAGTCGATAATTTGTCGCCAAAAACCAGAATTTGTCGGTCTTGCGTTTAGGAGATACGTGTGGCTCAGCTGTAGAGACGTCTCTACAGCTGGGCCACACAGATCTCGAAAACGGAAGGTCGTAGCGAAAATCTGATTACTCGTATGTGTAGCCAGTATTTTGTCGGAATTTGTCGCCAAAAACCAGAGTTTGTCGGTCTTCCGTTTACGAGATACGTGTGGCTCAGCTGTAGAGACGTCTCTACAGCTGGGCCACACAGATCTCGAAAACGGAAGGTTGTAGCGAAAATCTGATTACTCGTATGTGTAGCCGGTATTTTGTCGGAATTTGTCGCCAAAAACCAGAGTTTGTCGGTCTTCCGTTTAGGAGATACGTGTGGCCCAGCTGTAGAGACGTCTCTACGGCTGGGCCACACAGATCTCGAAAACGGAAGGTCGTAGCGAAAATCTGATTACTCGTGGGTGTAGCCGGTATTTTGTCGGAGTTTGTCACCAAGAACCAGATTTTGTCGGTCTTGCGTTTAGGAGATACGTGAGGATACGCTGTGGAGACCTTTCTACCTGGATCTTGAGAAAGGAAGATCGTAGCGAAAATCTGATAACTCGAGTGTGTAGCCGTTAGTTTGTCGGAGTTTGTCACCAAGAATCAGAGTTTGTCGACCTTGCGTTTAGAAGATATGTGAGGATATGCTGTAGAGACCTTTCTACCTGGATCTCGAGAACGAAAGGTCGTAGCGAAAATCTGATAACTCCTATGTGTAGTCGGTAGTTCGAGCGAGTTTGTCGCCAAATACCAGGGGCCCTATTTTTGAATCGCTCGGCTGGCGTCGAGCGCTCGTTTCTACTGATTTTCGTTCGACATCTCCATACATTTGAGTCAAATGTCGAACGAAAATCAGTAGAAAAGAGCGCTCGATTGGAGACGAGTGATTCAAAAATAGGGCCCCAGAGCTTGATCGCCTTACATTTACGAGATAAATGTGATTTGAATGTACCTTCGCGAATGTACATTCGCGTACAACTGTGTTTGAAATAATTATACTACTTTAATGAATGCATGCTATCTAAGCTTCATGATGTTTTATTTCTTACAATATGCGGCCGCCCTGAATTAGCTTTAACGGTCACCCATCCGACACCTGACCGGACCGAGTGTTGCTTATAAAACGTTACCAGCAACTAGGGACCGACCGAACCCACTTTTCACCGAGAATCGAGACCGAGATTAAAAAATAGTCTCGGCCGAGACCGAGACCGAGTTTTTTTTTTAAGTTACTATAAAATGGCAAAAAAAAAGCAAATCGATGTACTATGGGCAACAGCGTCGCTTAATCAGTTTGCAACAAAATTGGCGTGCGCGTGTATCGCCCTTGCACGAACTAAATGTATTATTATATTATTACAAAATTGCTTTCTTGTGGTTTGACATTAGGATATTAAATATATTTTAAGGTGTATTTTACAAAAAATAAATTAACCACATCGGATCTGCAGGAGCCTAAACTTGGTATATTTTGAAAATGTGTTTTGATTTAATTTAAAACAAGACAGTGGCTGAAATGTATTAATTTAATATATTTTAAGAACCGGCTTAGCAATACATGATAGGATTTAGAACAAAAATTTTTTTTCCCCATACAAAAAGATTACCCATAACTCCTCTCCTAAGGGAAGAATTTTTAAAAACTGCGGGTCCAAAATATTGTTTTGACTTCAAGTATATTTGTGCCAAACGGCTATGCTGTAGATGGGTTTGAGGTTTTCCATTGATTTTGAGCTCGTACGCCAACCACACCACTATATTAATATAACATTCACATTCATAAATGGTAAAACTAAACTAGGTACCTACCTACTACAAGTCATCAAAAAAATACCAAAAGACTGAAATCAACAATTTTGATTTGATTTGATTAATCACAGTGAAGGATGCGTTAGCGTATGCCCTGTGGCATGCGTAACAGCGTTAGTTCCAATTACGCATGCCTCAGCGAAGAAGAAAGTGCAAGACAAAAGCGCACGAGTGTAATCTCAGGCCTACGTAATAGTCATAGGTCTTATGATTAAAAAGCTGAAAATCATAAAGAAAGCATGCCGCTTTGCACAGTGATAGAGGGGGCAAATATAAGTTTTTTTGCTCGCACCAGCAAAAGTTTCACCCCTTAGGATAAGAGATGGCGCCACTTCAAAAAAAAAATTTCAGAAATATCTAAAAGCCTTTAAAAGATTTGTCTTTTTATGTTTTATTATAAAAAAATATAAAACGTAACATTTTTACAGAAAACAGACAAAAAAATTAAAATATGTGAAAAAATTTATATTAGAGGGAAATTATTGTTTTTATTCAATAAAGATAAATATTTCATGTTTATTATGTTTTTTTTATTATAAATCAATTCATTTTAAATCCAAATACGAAAACCGCATCGAAATTAGTCAAGTAGTTTTGGAGTTATATGCCGATTACTTTTATTTGATTTTATGTAAATTTTATATTTTGAAATAAAAGATCAATTATTATTATAAAATATAAATTTTTAATTCTAGAAATAACCTATTCTTTTTCTTCAAAGACATCGATCGAACTGAAAAAGAAAAAAAATCAAGATGAATGTCGCATGTAATAATTTATAACATAACAAAATATTGCTATAAATGCAGTTCTTTCTTACTTTTGTTTCATTCCTACAGCTGCCTTTGCAGAATTGCACGGAAAAGTATGTACAAGGCAGACAGACTCGTCGGCAACCACAATGCATTGAGTTGCAGCCTGATTACAAGAGCATTGGTCTAGTAATTTTAATTGAGACCAAGGTAGATGGACCCTAAAATGGTCAGACGTGACTGCAAACGTCTGACCATTTTAGGGTCCATCTACCTTGGGAAGATTTCTTCCATTAATAAAAAGATGGGCATGGGACTGGCACATCTAAATTCAAAACATTTCCCCATATAACGTGGTGGCACCAATTATGGACACTTTAAGGGCCGATTCAAACATGTAAGCCTATAACTTATTTATTAATTGAGTCTCGGTGTTGCGAATTTAGAATGTTGTAGTCAGATAATAAACACTTATTATTACCTGTTAACAACTAAAAAAAGTTTAATGAATTTTGAGAAAAATAATAATAAAAACGATCAACTGAAAAGACATCGAAATTCCAATAATGAACAGTCATAATCCAGTAATGGACACCCAGTGATGGACATCCAACATCTATTATTGGACATCCCAATTATGGACGTCCCAATGATGGACATCCCAATGATGGACACTTATTTGAGTTTCCGGTTAGTCTCATTCAAATGCGAAAAAACTCCTTATTACAAGCTTTGCCTTTAACACAAGATTTTAAGCAAAGGTAGATTTATGGAAATAAAAATCCTGTAACGTTTTTTGACACGTATGTATTAAAAACAGAAAATCTCTAAAAATTATTTCTTAGTTTTAATCATTGGCATATTTCTTAGTCTTAGTACCTATACTATAAAACAGCGACTACAAAATCACAAAGAAGAGATAAACAGAAAATCTCTAAAAAATCAACAAATTCTTAAACTCAAAACCCCGAAAGCTTTCAACTCGAACTCCAAAACCGCTTCGTAGCCCTTGAGAACAGCATAGATGTGGACGATCTATACAACATGGTGGTGGATACTGTCCAAGTTCCTTAAGACCCGCCGTCCCAAGCTAAAGAAACTCTCCGACCACACACTCCTACTCATGGATCAGAGACGTGAAATGAGGCTCCAGAGCTCAGCGGATGCTCATCGTTATCAGCAGCTCAATAGACAGATACAGTGCGAGGCACGTATCTTGAAATCGGGTGGGGATTGCGCGAAACGCATATTTTGGGTATGCGTAGCGGTGAGGGGCGCGGGCGGCGGGAGAGGGGCGCGCACTATTGGTCGCTCACAAGAGCACATGCGCGAACTTATCCCCACTCTGTCGAAAAAATTTCAAGATACGTGCCTCGCACTGTATCTAAGTCTTTGACGAGCGACCTTCGCCAATTTAATACGAATCGTATTCAAGAGGCTATCGAGCGGAATAAAGGCTTTAAAGTGTTCCCGAGAGATCTGTCTATTGGGCAAAGCCAGATGACGAAGCTGAAAAAGACAACGGTCGCATCATCTCATCAAAGCCTGAAAGCCTGAGGGAGATCGAGTGTTTCTATTGGCAGTTATATTCCACGCAGACACCCCAGAGCCAAGCTTACCCGACACTATACCCAAGATATCCCGGACGTCAGCCTGTATGAGATTAGTATGGCTCTCAAACAGCTGAAAAACAACAAGGCGGCGGGTGACGATGAAATCACTACGGAACTTCTGTGAGCGGGCGGTAGGTAAGCCGATACTCAAAGTCCTCCAGAAGCTCTTCAATTTCGTCATCGTGGAGGGCAGAACGCCGAAGGCATGGAACATAAGTGATGTGATTTTGTTCTTTAAAAAGGGTGACGAGTCCCTCTTAAAGAACTACAGACCCATCTCACTTCTGAGCCATGTCTATAAGTTGTTTTCGAGAGTCCTTACGAATCGTCTCGCTTGCAAGTTCGACGAGTTCCAACCTCCCGAACAAGCCGGGTTTCGAAAAATCTTTAGCACCATAGTCCACATCCATACACTGCGGCAGTTTATACAGAAGACCGAGGAGTATAATCTGCCACTATGCTTGGCGTTCGTGGACTAGAAAGCCTTTGATTCGATTGAAACCTGGGCGGTGCTGCAGTCTCTCCAAAGGTGCCAAGTGGACTATAGGTATATCGAGGTGTTGAGGTACCTCAAGGATCATGTCGATCCGAGTACAGAACCAGAGCACAAATCCTATCCAACTGCAGCGTGGTGTGAGACAGGGAGACGTTATTTCTCCGAAACTGCTCACAGTGTGTTCACAGCTGCGTCGGAGGACATCTTTAAGCTCTTGGCCTGGAAAGGACTCGGCATCCACATTAATGGCCAGTACCTAACACAACTTCGTTTTGTCGATGATATAGTCCTTATGGCTGAGATCATGGAAGACCTGAACACAATGCTCGAAAATCTCCGTAGTGCTTCCCAAAGAGTGGGTCTCAGGATGAACATGGATAAGACGAAAATTATGGCAAATGCCCATGTTGTACGTTCTCCATTTCATTTTGGGAACACTACACTTGAAGTTGTTGACCATTACGTATACCTAGGACAGGCATTCCAGTTAGGTAAGTCCAACTTTGAGAAGCTTCGAAAAATCTTCGCGTCCGACTTACCTCAGTCTCTCAAGACGAAAGTCTATGAACAGTGTGTGTTGCCAGTGATAACTTACGGCAGTGAAACGTGGTCGCTAACTATGGCTCTCATAACCACTCGATTGCTTCGCGGTACTGTAGTACCGCAAGCAAAAGACGGTCCTTTGTCACGCGGTGCTGTAGGACCGGGTCGATCGCTGTTCGATTTCTACCAATTTGGTAGGTTTTTTTTAGGCGGCCACACCAAAACCTCTTGGGCTGATTTAGATTATGATTTTGGCAACACTAATATCGCAAAAAAAAGTAGAAAAGGCCTGTGATTGGTTGAAAAAAATAATTTTGAAGAGTTTCACGTCAGTTGACGCCATACTTGTTTTTTCTGTCTGAAGTGCTCTAATTTGATATGCCGTAAGTATTTTGTTAATTTATATTTCTGTTTGATGTCATATATTAAAAGAATCGTCATATCGTGATTTATTCGATCATATAAATATCTCGTCACAAATTTAATGTCTAGTGTTAAAAATCATAACAAAACCGTAGCCCGGTAAATTTCTTGATGTATTGTTTCTGTTTACAACAACATTATGTTATAATTTTGATTGGTTAATCAAAGAATTATCCGAAATAAGATAATAATACTATTAGTGAACAGTTTCAAAGTGGTTTCAAAATATAACATTCATCTGTTTACACAGGATGATTGATGCAACGCAAAATAGTGAGTTTTTATTACGCCATTATCCACGGTCAAGATAACAAGGTCCTGTGGGACCTTGAAACAAACTAGCATTTTGGCAGGGCTGCCTCACACGCTTATTATTTTCATATTAGGTTGTGTTTATGTTGTTTTTATACATTACCTAGTGAATGTTTTTTTGGTTTTGGTGTTGGTTATTGTGATTGGTGTTGGGTGTCTAGTTATAATTTTTTAGTCCACATCCATTTTATATTTTATGCTGTGTACAGTGAAAATCGAGGAGAGCGAGGCAGGGGACGAGGAAGAGGAGAACTATTAAAAAAGATGTGACTATAAAATTAAAAATATAATAAAAAAAAATTAAGTACCTACCTAGTTTTATTTAATGTGTGCGACAGCCCTGAACTAAACTCGGCTACGCGCGGCCATCTTGGCAGCGAACGGCCCGTACGCCAGCGCCCGGCAGCGCGGAATTGGATTATTTAGATCGAAATTTTACATACATTTCGGAAGAATCTTTCCTATGTATTGCATACTGTTAGAAACTGCAGGTTTTGCTCTTTCTGTACATATAATTAGTACAAGGTAATCTTGATCCAAGTTTAACCAATCAACGCTTGTTACAAAAACACAATTTTATCATTTATAGTGGGCCGCTTTAATGTTATAATTTTTTACAAAGATACTTTTCTTCAAGAGTCTCATCTTTTTTTACAAAATATGAAAGTTGAAATCTGTATCTTTCTAAAGTATATTTTATTTTTGTCACAAGCCTTCCACAATTGGAATAAAATACTACGAAACAGCGCTTAGACTCAGCAGCGAATTAAGACGCGCAGTAAAAATTTGTGCGATATACAAACATTATTAAGACCGTTGAATTGCTTCCAATTCATAAAAAATTGGCATGTACGGAAAGGGGTATTATTCTAGTTTTTAATTATGTAAAAAAAAACACTAGTTATCGATTTAGATTTAATATTAAAAATCAATTCCCATTACAAGTCGTGAATTTTCTCTTTAGCTAAATTCACGAATTTTTTAGAAATTATTTTACCATTACAGGTACTCGTTTTTTTTCAATACTTATAGCTTCATCCATTACCTATACGAAATAGAACATTATTTGTTCGTATACAAACAGGAACGGGTCATAAAAACGGTTTTAACGCAGCTGTGCAAGTGCACTGCTGTAACGCAAAACTGCGTGACAAACAAGGAAATTGCGCGCCGGCCGCGCGACAAACGAGTGGATAAGGAGGCTCAAGGTCACCCAGCGTGCAATGGAGAGAGCCATGCTCGGCGTTTCTCTGCGTGATCGAATCAGAAACGAGGAGAACTAAAGTAACCGACATCGCTCGAAGGATTGCTCAGCTGAAGTGGCAATGAGCAGGACACATAGCGAGAAGAACTGATGGCCGTTGGGGCGGAAAGGTTCTGGAATGGCGACCGCGCACCGGACAACGCTCCGTGGGTAGGCCCTCGACAAGGTGGACCGACGATCTGGTGAAGGTCGCGGGAAGCCAGTGGATGCGGGCAGCGCAGGACCGATCGTCGTGGAGATCCTTAGGCTGCCCTAAGGATTGGCCTGCGCCAATACCCAGCAGTGGGTGTCGTGCGGCTGATATGATGATGATGATGATGACTCTGGCTGGGCACACCGAAGCTCTTCGCTGCAAACTTTTTTGATACGCCTTGAGATAGCACTGCCGCAACAGCTTGTGCCATCTGCTCCGGTGTATATTTTTTCTTAGATGGCATCTAAATAAATAAAAAGATCCAGTTATGAACACCTCATTAATGGACAGTGTCCATGACTGGATTTTGGAACTTAAGCCGATCCAATAATGGACACCCTCTCTCAATCTCGGAAATAATATTTTGTCACGTTAATTCCTTTGTAATCAAGTGTTAAACTTCATAACTTTGGGCTATGCTCAATACAAATTTATATTATTATTGGAAACAAAATTCTATTGACACAAATATTCACTCACCTTTTTAACAATTTGGTTAAGAAAATCACACAAAATGAAAAAAAACAGGACACACAACTTTGTTCACTTCGCCATGTTCAAACAAAATGGCCGAAACATATGACATTTGGGGATATGACAGATAGATGTATAATGTCTATGGTTTGAGTGTTGCCAACCGTAAAATACTATGTGTGTTCTTATTTTTTGTGAAAAGAGGCAAAAGTGTCCAACACTAGTACCTTGTCCAACACTGGTGCCATCACGTTATATAGCCCGCTTAAGCTGCACTCAGTGCATGTCGTCAAAGAGCAGCTGATGTAGGCGGAAGTCATAACATTTGCATGTGAATCTGAAATCAAAGTTTACATTATGTGAAACAAACTTAAGCAAACATTTATGCATAAATACGCGCCTTATACAGTAATGAAAATTACCAACCATTCCAAAACGCCAATTTTGTTTTCTCAGAGGGTCTCAAGGGATCTGCGATATGCTTGCAAAAGCAGTAGTTACTTCAGGATGAGACATCCAAGTTCAAACATGTTTTTTCCTTTTTTAAATTGAAGTAAGACTTGGTATCAAACCCTGTAAATGCATGAAAGCCTCGAAGCGCAGCCGCAGTGGACATATCAGGATCCAAACAATGGCAATGTTCTGCACTGTCATATGTTATGATTCGCAAACAGACCATGTAACAACTAAAGGGGTTCACAAGGCGTTGTTTGCCTCAAAAAAATCGGCTAGTGACAAGCTTACTTCAGATACCCTTGAGAACAAGATGCACTGCGTGCAGCTACCAGTAACCTAGCAGGCCATATATGGCGACATGTATTGAATCTTTTTGGTATGGATTAGTTACTTCACGGTGAGACATACAATCTTCAACATGTGTTTTCCCTTTTAAAATTAAAGTAAGACTTGGTATCACACCCTGTATATGCATGAAAGCCTCAAAGCGCAGCCGCAGTGGACATATGACCCAAACAATAGCAATGTCCTGCACTGCCATATGTTATAATTCGCAAACAGACCATGTAACAGCTAATTGGGTTCGCAAGGACTTGTTTGCCTTAAAAAATAGGCTAGTGACAAGCCTACTTCAGATACCCTTGAGAACAAGATGTACTGCGTGCAGCTACCAATTACCGAGCGGGCCATACATGGCGAAATGTTTTGAATTTAGATGTGCCAGTCTCATGCCCATCTTTTTGGGATGGAAGAAATCCTTCCAAGGCAGATGGACACCAAAATGACCAGACGTGAAGGCGATTTGGTCACAATTAAATTACCGTAGACCAATCTATCTATCTATTTATAGCGGCCCTTCGTTCGTCCATCTTAGGGCATGGGCCTCCTCTAAAACTTCCACAATCTTCGGTCTGGAGCCAGTTGCTACCTGCTTGACGCCATAGGTCTTTGACCTATCTTTCAAGTGGACGACCTTTGCCTTGCTTAGTTTCTCTTGGCTTACATTCCAGTACCTTACTGGTTCACCTGTCGGTGTTTGTGGCGGTCTGCCTTGTACTCTTCAGTGCAAATTCTACAAAGGCAGGTGTAGGAATGAAACGTAACTTATAAATGCAATATTTAATGATGTTATAAATAATAATAATAATAAATGCAACATTCATGGTGATTGATTTTTCTTTTTTTTAGATCGCTCAATGTCTTTGGAGCTGAAGAAAATAGGTTTTTTCTAGAATGAAAAATTAATACCTATTTTATAAAAATAAAGAACCTTAATTAAAAAAATATAAAATTTACATAATATTACCCAAAGTCTATAGGTAATGGTAGTCATTTGAGCTTCACAGCATTAGGCGTTTCAAATTAAAACTACCAAACAATCAACAAATAAAAGTAATCGGCATATAACTCCAAAACTACTTGACTAATTTCGATTCGGTTTTCGTATTTGGATTTAGAATTAATTGATTTATAATAAAAAACATAATAAACGTGAAATATTTATCTTTATTGAATAAAAACAATAATTTACCTCTGATATAAAAAAAATCACATATTTTAATTTTTTTGTCTGTTTTCTGTAAAAATGTTACGTTTTATATTTTTTTTATAATAAAACATAAAAAGACAAATCATGTGACACCTCAATCATAGAAATCGGTGCACACGTTGGGCTTGTAGATATTTCTGAAAAAAAATTTTTGAAGTGGCGCCATCTCTTATCCTAAGGGGTGAAACTTTTGCTGCTGCGGGCAAAAATGCTTATATTTGCCCCCTCTATCACTGTGCAAAGCGGCATGCTTTCTTTATGATTTGCAGCTTTTCGTCAAAAAGTGTCCATAAGACCTATGACTATAAGTAGGTACTAATAGGCCGAGATTCTCGGCCATTTTGGCCGAGACCGAGACATAATTTTTGGCCGAGACTGGCCGAGACCGAGACCGAGATCTCGGTCGGTCCTTACCAGCAACGCGTGGTTGTTGCATATGTCGTAGGATAATTGTAAAAATAGGATTTTTATAAAAATCCTAGTATGATTGTAAAATACCGGATAATTAGAATCTAAGACAGAATTTGCAATCGTCCGAGTGATGTTTAGGATTTTTACAAAAATCCAGCGTATCTTAGGTAAATCGTCAATGATCATCACTTTGCGCACGCTGATTGGCTGACGTAAACGTTATGGGCTGATGGATGCTCTGATTGGCTAACGGCAACATTCATTGCGTCCATTGTTATTATTGTGATTATTGTCAAATATTTTTCCAGTTTTTTGTTCAAATTTTACGTTTTTTATTAAAAAAAAAACTGAGTGCTCAAATCAATCAAGAGACATTAATGTACAATGAGTGAAGTAAGTGAAGTGGATATTATACAAATGCTGGGGCTCGATCAGTGCAGACAATTTGGCGGTTAAGTATAACCGAAAAATAACTTTACTACACAGAGCTAAATAAAACCTCAATATTACAATAAAGCTCAGCTCAGCGTAAAGTCAAGTCTAATCTCGCCGTTACCTACCTATATGCCAACAGTTAAGCAGGTCCCTTCAGACTGTGGGTTCCACTACATGGTTCCATCAGTGGGACCAAAAGGATTTCCAAGTCCTCGTGTTCCCACTGCTAAATATCGGTGGGCCCCCCCGATATTTAGCAGTTATTTGACTCACTGATGGAACCATGTATGTAGTGGAACCTACAGTCCAAAGGGTTAGTAGGTAAGTACTTAGTAGTGACAGTTCACTTTAGTAAAGTTAATCACAAGAAAAGTTTAAAAACCATTCATCAAAAAAGTATTAACTATTCATTAAATTTATATTTTATAAATAAATTGCACATCAGTCATACCATACTTTACGTTGTTTTCACTTGTTTTATTTTATTGACCATTTTCCTAAAGGTACATCGATAAATAACCAAATAAAACCTCATGAAACTCACTTAGCATGTCGTACTCATTAAATTACTACTTACATTTATAGGACAGATGTGTACGCGACTGTACGATACACCACGTATATAGAGTAGGAGACCAGTACCAAACGTTGTCGATACAATAAACGTTGAATACATCAATTACTATTCGAAAAATTCATTGAAATCTTTCATATTTCCTCACTAAATTCTTTTAATCATATAAATTTTGGATTTAATATTAACTATGTACATAAAATAATATAAAACAACTATACTGCTTACGCATTTTGGATTAGGCTCTAAGACTATAATCATAAAAAAACAAACCCCTTATTTCTCTGGAAAGGGGTGTCGACCAAGTCTGTAACTTAAGGACAAACTCGCTCGAACTACCGGCTACACATACGAGTAATCAGATTTTCGCTACGACCTTTCGTTCTCGAGATCCAAGTAGAAAGGTCTCTACAGCATATCCTCACATATCTTCTAAACGCAAGATCGACAAACTCTGATTCTTGGTGACAAACTCCGACAAACTAACGGCTACACACTCGAGTTATCAGATTTTCGCTACGACCTTCCTTTCTCAAGATCCAGGTAGAAAGGTCTCCACAGCGTATCCTCACGTATCTCCTAAACGCAAGACCGACAAAATCTGGTTCTTGGTGACAAACTCCGACAAAATACCGGCTACACCCACGAGTAATCAGATTTTCGCTACGACCTTCCGTTTTCGAGATCTGTGTGGCCCAGCCGTAGAGACGTCTCTACAGCTGGGCCACACGTATCTCCTAAACGGAAGACCGACAAACTCTGGTTTTTGGCGACAAATTCCGACAAAATACCGGCTACACATACGAGCAATCAGATTTTCGCTACGACCTTCCGTTTTCGAGATCTGTGTGGCCCAGCTGTAGAGACGTCTCTACAGCTGAGCCACACGTATCTCCTAAACGGAAGACCGACAAAATCTGGTTCTTGGTGACAAAATCCGACAAAATACCGGCTACACATACAAGTAATCAGATTTTCGCTACGACCTTCCGTTTTCGAGATCTGTGTGGCCCAGCTGTAGAGACGTCTCTACAGCTGAGCCACACGTATCTCGTAAACGGAAGACCGACAAACTCTGGTTTTTGGCGACAAATTCCGACAAAATACCGGCTACACATACGAGTAATCAGATTTTCGCTACGACCTTCCGTTTTCGAGATCTGTGTGGCCCAGCTGTAGAGACGTCTCTACAGCTGAGCCACACGTATCTCCTAAACGGAAGACCGACAAAATCTGGTTTTTGGCGACAAATTCCGACAAATTATCGACTTCATCATCAACTTATTTTTTTGTGGCCCAGCTGTAGTCCGGCACGTGTTCCGGACTACAGCTGGGCCACAAAAAAAAAGTTGGAAATCTGACTTTTTGACTATGCCATGATGAAGTCGATAATTTGTCGCCAAAAACCAGAATTTGTCGGTCTTGCGTTTAGGAGATACGTGTGGCTCAGCTGTAGAGACGTCTCTACAGCTGGGCCACACAGATCTCGAAAACGGAAGGTCGTAGCGAAAATCTGATTACTCGTATGTGTAGCCGGTAGTTTGTCGGATTTTGTCGCCAAGAACCAGATTTTGTCGATCTTGCGTTTAGGAGATATGTGAGGACACGCTGTGGAGACTTTTCTACCTGGATCTTGAGAAAGGAAGGTCATAGCGAAAATCTGATAACTCGAGTGTGTAGCCGTTAGTTTGTCGGAATTTGTCACCAAGAATCAGATTTTGTCGATCTTGCGTTTAGGAGATATGTGAGGATGCGCTGTGGAGACCTTTTTACCTGGATCTCGAGAACGAAAGGTCGTAAACTCCTCACATATCTCCTAAACGCAAGATCGACAAAATCTGGTTCTTGGTGACAAAATCCGACAAACTACCGGCTACACATACGAGTAATCAGATTTTCGATACGACCTTCCGTTTTCGAGATCTGTGTGGCCCAGCCGTAGAGACGTCTCTACAGCTGAGCCACACGTATCTCCTAAACGCAAGACCGACAAATTCTGATTTTTGGCGACAAATTATCGACTTCATCATGGCATAGTCAAAAAGTCAAATTTCCAACTTTTTTTGTGGCCCAGCTGTAGTCCGGAACGTATTTTGCTGGGGTAACGTTACCCCAGCAAAATGTTTTTTAAAAAAGGTGTTTAGCCTGGAACCAAGTACATCAAAAGATAGCTTTTGACGAGTTGTTAATGAATACCAATAGCAAAACCGGCGATCAAGTCCCAAACGCCTGTTTTTGACGTTTTTATGTATGGAGAAAATGTCAAAATCAGATGGTTAAAAATTAATCGGCCGTTCAAGTTGTTGGTGAAATCGGCGGGCTGATTATTTAATTAAAAACCACCTAGCGACTGGTTGCAGTTCACAGATGATCGTGATCCATTGCTACTTCTTTTTGGGTTAAAAAAAAAACATACCAAAGAAAAGTGGCAATGTATGTCAAATGCAACCGGTCACTAAATAGTTTCTTTTTAGATAATCAAGGTGCCGGTCTTATAGTTTTTGAGATATTCAAGATTTTGCTGCGGTAACGTTTAGGGATTTCCCATATCTCGAAAACTGTTTGTCGCAGAAGTTTGAAAAAAATACCAGTTATAGGCCTTAATTTGTTTAAATATAAGTATTTCGATTCATCAACAGATTTCGATATAATTAATTGTTTTTTAAAAACTGGAAAAAATCGATTTACTCCTAAACTAGTACATTTGAAAACAAATAAATAACAATTACATATACCTATGATCTACCCCTTTAAGGTGTACAAATCTGGATTAACAAACTTTACGCGATATGAAGATATAAAGAGATTTCATCAGACAATGCCCAGATTTGTATGGCGCCATGCCCCACCAGATTTTTTTCAGTTACACAAATTAATTATATGTCAGTTGATAGGTTATTATTTGTACTCTTGAAATTATAAAACACGAACTATGCTAAAGCTCAGACTTTTAAGATATAAGGGTACAAACATACCATAACGAAAGCTTTTTATTTTACAATAACCCTGTTCTATCCTTAAGTTTTTTATATGGAAAGCATTTTTTTTACATAATTAGTTAAAAAATGCTGCAATTTAAAGTGTGACTTAAGATAATAGATACCTACTTGAAAAACCTGATACATATTATTAAGATTCTTAGGTTATAAAGTCAATAGTTTGAATAAAAAAAATGGGTTTCAATCAACGAACTATTCGTTGGTTTTAATAGATTGATTGGTAACCAGAGTACCCATTTGTTATTTTGGGCATAATTTATAACAAAATAAAACAAAATATGTATGATTATTTTTGTTTTATCCATCTCAACATTCAACAAAAAAAAAGTATGAGGATTTTGTTGAATGTTCAGGGGTCTTACTATGAGCTCTTATAGCATAGCAGGACTTACATTGAACTGCTTTACGTTTTCGTTCTATGACCTCAAAGGTTAGTATGAAAGCAGGCCTTAAGCAGTCCCGTTTAAGGCCTGCTTTTGAACTGAACGGTTTCTTATTTGCTGATGGTAAAGCCCTCAGATGTTTTGTTGATTGTGTAGGGCAAAACATGCGCTATGGACCCAGCATTATCTGAACATTTTAAGAACTATTTTTGTGAATAAAAAGTATTAGACTTAGTCAATTAGGTAAAGTGTTTGTTGGCAACACTGATAGATAAGACTAATACTGGACGCCCGAAAACGGCATAGAATGCTAATAAAAACTAATAAATGTTGACTTTTTATCCGCTGCTTTGTTTGAATTTATAATTTGTTTTTAGTATTAGTAATTTTATTAAATATTATTCATAATTATTTCATAACTGTAACTTGTAAGAATCCTTGGGGCAGGAATGGGCATTCTCATTTGATGAAATCTCTTTATATCTTCATATCGCGTAAAGTTTGTTAATCCAGATTTGTACACCTTAAAGGGGTAGATCATAGGTATGTAATTGTTTTTTATTTGTTTTCAAATGTACTAGTTTAGGAGTAAATCGATTTTTTCCAGTTTTTAAAAAACAATTAATTATATCGATATCTGTTAATGAATCGAAATACTTATATTTAAACAAATTAAGGCCTTTAACGGGTTTTTTTTTAAACTTCTGCGACAAACAGTTTTTGAGATATGGGAAATCCCTAAACGTTACCGCAGCAAAATCTTGAATATCTCAAAAACTGTAAGATGCTCAGATTTTGCTGTTGGTATTCATTAACAACTCGTCAAAAGCTATCTTTTGATGTACTTGGTTCCAGGCTAAACGCCTTTTTTTTAAAACATTTTGCTGGGGTAACGTTACCCCAGCAAAATCAGTTTTTCTCGAATAACTTTGAAAGTACAACTTGCACACATTTTGCTATACTTAAACAAATTGCATCTTACTATGAACTAATTATCTGTAATACTCTCATTTCTCTAAGACGCAACATTTTGCTGCGGTTACGCATACAATATAACTTTGTTATTTATTATACAAACACTATGAAAAACAAAGTTATTTTTGAAAACGTAATTTGATAGTGGTATTAACTATGGTATGGTATAAGGTAACTACGGAACCCTATTGCGCGAGGCCCGACACGCACTTAGCCGGTTTTTGTAACACGTATACAAGGTGTTTGGTAAAAGCCTTATAAAGCCGAATATGGTAGATAGGGACCATCAAACTGAACAACTTTTACTATGGGACCAACTCCGAAATCGCGAAAAAAAAATCAGCTGTTTCATACATTTTGATATTCTCGTTATTAATTTTTGTATGAAACAGCTGATTTTTTTTTCGCGATTTCAGAGTTGGTTTCATAGTAAAAGTTGTTCAATTTGATGGTCTCTATCTACCATATTCGGCTTTATAAGGCTTTTACCAAACACCTTGTATATATTTATTAATAATTAATATAAAATAAGGGTTCCATTACCGGGATCCGAAAAATGACAATTCTCTGGAAACATCGTTCCCGGAGTCGCGAAATATTTTGTGATTTCCCGGGTATTTCCAAGAAATTATTAATGCGATAATACCATATACCACAGAATATGACCATACCATAGTTAATACTAGTTACTATCATTTTACGTTTTCAAAAATAATTTTGTTTTTCATAACTAGTGTTTGTATAAATGACAAAGTTATATTAAATATTTAAATTGCGGTTTTGGATTAGACATTACTTGCATGCACAACCTTTTTATATGAGACTGATACAAACAAAACTAAGTAGGTATATGACATCAATTTTTTTTATTATTTTTTTATTTCTTAATAAGGATAAATTTACAACATCAACATTCAAAAATATCACAAAATTTCCTTTCACTACTTTATTACATTGACCACATTAATTGTTTTAAAATGCTTGAAAGTAAACATATTTGTAGGTTCATTCAATTTCACACAAATCTATAGAAATATAATTTAAATAAAACAACATGTTTTAGAATAACGGTATTTAAAAGACTTCAGTAATGCACCCCTAACTAAACGATATAAACTTTTTGTCAATCATTTACATTGCATCGGCTTGTCATTGTGATCGTCTAGGAGCGATGATTGATAAAGCACCACAGAATAGATTACCGTGGCCTATCAAAAGTAGGCCACGCCCCCAAAAGGTAGTGATGGTGGTAATGCACTGACGTCCATTATACAAGTATAATGAACGTCAGTGTGGTAATGCGATGAAAATGATGACTAAAGGCCGGATTTGCGGTGGCAGGAATACAAACTTGCTAGTGATTACCAAATTATCGTAAATGTTTTTATATATCGATGTTTTGAAAATATTTTTGAAGTGGAACTTCTTTGATCGCGTCTGTATTTATTTTTTGTATTTTACCAAGGAGGATGTATTTCTTAAAAATTTGACATTACTTCACTCACTTGACTTTGCTATCTTTGCATCAAGAAAAACTGCAGTGAATATTATTATTTTTACATTTCACGATTTTCACTTTTCTTAATTTAGGCAGGCTAGGCGCACTCCGCGCTTTAGGCACAAAGCTACAAGTAGGTAGCGGGTCCGTCCGGACGGACTAATTTCAGAGGGCTACCGCGTGCCGACTGGGTCGCACATTAGCAGTTCGATTTCGATAGTATGCCTTAATACGAATAAAAAGGATCCGAACCTCACGTTTTTCACTCTTCCAAAAGTTCCAAACGACATCAAAACGTAAGAAGTGCTTGTCTACTAGGTACCTAGTTAGTAACTAGTATCCGTTTATTCTTAGGTATTTACTTGTCTTATTTGCTAAACAATCTTCGCCTAACTATTTATTGAAATAATAATTTATAGATTAGGTAGGTACTTACTTACCTTACATACTTTCGAAATAAAATTAATTATAATTACAATTTCATTTCGTAATAAAGCCAATTGCTTTAAAGCCAGCATGTATAGTCTGATGTGTCGTTGACTGTACCTAGCCTATGTTTTTTTTAAACTTATTTAACTACACATTATTTCACAAACACATAACTTGTAATAAATTAACTACCAGTTATTTAAATATTATTTAAAAGAAGAAACCCTGAAGTCGTTAGAAGAGATAAGAGCTACGCGATAGAAAGAGAGGTAACTTCTAGGTGAATATAACTGTAGGCAAGAGAGCGGCGTGCAACCTGAATTGCACTTTATTGAGTATGGAATAGAGTCGTTATTTATTTAAATGACTTTGGGGAGTGGATCTTCTGTACTTGTACTATTATGTATTCTGTGATTTAGGTAGGTAATTTTTACTATTTCCGACAGTAAGTCTATATATCACGTTACATAATTTATATTTTTTTTATCGATAAATTACACAAATAAATAATCAAGTTGTCCACGCACTATTAAACGTCATTTTATTCGTGCTACCGCAAATCCGGGGTCTGATGATGACAGGAAATGTTTGATCGTCTTATAGCTAGGCCCTAGAGTCTAGGGGCTACTATGACAACTCTGACAAAAGCTGTTAAGGACAAGTAAAAATGGGGATGACAACGCAAAGCTAATCGCAGATGGCGCCAGCGCAGCGGAGATCCGGCCGCTTTCAATACTTTTGATTGGTTAAAATATGTCAGAAATGACATTTTAAACAACCAATAAACGATTTTAGCACAAACGCTTGTGGCGCCATTAGTTCCTCAGTTGTCATCCCCATTAACAGACTATAGTCAGTTCGCTCTGTTTAAAACACGCTAACAGGGTAAACAATTTTAAACTTTAAACGTGAGGACATCAAGATTCAAAATAAATTCGCAATTTTGGTACCGTAGTGTATTAGACCCACTCACTACTAGTAGTGGGTAGCAGGGCGCGACTTAAGGCCCCTATAGCTCTCAAGTGGCGCCCTTATGATAATTAAATGTATTGTTCGCTCAGTACATAATGTATCGAAAATTCACATGCACAGGGGCCGTACCGGCTAACGCATCGATTATCGAAAAGTCTGCCGAGTTTCAACTTAAAACAGAAAAATCAAAGTAAGGAATTTCGTCTTGTACTTTCTGTTGACGTAATTTGGAAGATATCGATGTTCGTGTGACATCATGAATTGGGTTTCGCCATTTTGGCCCAATTGGGGCTCGATTTATCTGTTTTAATTTGAAATTGAAACCCGACAGACTTTTCGATAATCGATTCGTTAGTCGGTACGGCCCCTGATTGAAACTAAGGTCCTAGAGTTTATTAACAAACAATAACCTCATAAAATATAGTTTGTTGTAGTAGTAGTAGTAGGCAAAAGTGACCACTCTTCTTCTTTTACCAACTAACTGTCTACTGCTATCTGTACTATCCCCGTCAATTGGTAATGCGCTGGAACCTTGTCAAATTAACATACACATCATCGTCATCCGCAACTAAAAATGACAAAAAACAGTAAAATTCTAATAGGTAATATAATATATTAATTATTGAATTCTTATTTTCAATAAGAAAGGGTCTAGGTATATGAGAAAATTACAATTGTTTTTCGTTTTTGAGGTTAAAATCATGGCCGCCAGGCGCATTACCAATTGACGCGGATAGTATATAGGCCTATAATAGCAGTCAAAATAAGTCTATCCTTACTTGTCTTATGTAAACAGTTTTTGACAGTTGTCATACGACTTTTATACTTAAATCGTTATTTTAAAATATGTTAGTTAATTTATGAAATCGTTATTAATTAATAACAATTTATTTCCTAATCTATGTGTGGAAAACCATTAGGTATATTTTATAAATGATTATTTCAATAAAGAGTTGGTGAAGATTGATTACCATATGGTAATAGAAGACAAGTAGTGATAGACACTAGACAGACTTTACATGTTAACTTTATTTATAAAAATTAGGATCTTATTTAGATAACATTTCATAGAAAAATATTCCACTTAATAAAGACGTGTCACATAATTTTATCTTTGGTCTAAATAAAATATTGTGATGATATACTTATGTTAAATGTTTTTTTTAATAGTTAGGGTACATGCAAAAAGTAACTTAAATTTTAACGTGTCTACCTAACTAAGTACTTGCTGTATAATCGTGTGGCACATTCACATTCACTTGCATTATAAGAGCAGAGGCATAGTTTTTTCGTATCTTCAGTTTGTGACATCAGGGGGGTAATTACGTATCTTTGTTGCAATCAACTCTGACAGAAATCGAAGTTACATCGCTGCTTTAGTAAGAACCAATGTGACAACTATCTTAACTAAAGCAGCAATGCAACTGCACTTTAAATCGATTTCAATCGAGAATTGTTCTGACCCAAGGGTCTGACCCTTGATCACGTAAGTCTGTTGCTAACAATTACCCCCCAGGTAATGTACGAGGCAAACATCTTGTCACTTTTTCGAAAGAGTGGGGACAAGTTGGTTCGCGCATACACGTGCACTTGTGAGCGACCAATAGCGCGCGCCCCTCCCACCCACCGCTCCCGTGCCTCACGGCTACGCACACACAAAATACGCGTTCTGTGCAATCTCCACCCGATTTCAATATGTTTGCCTCGTACTTACTCTTAAAATAATTACACCTAGGAGCCGTGTCCTCAAATGCAAAGTGAGGCAACTAATACTGAGCCAAAATGGCAGTATTCAGATTTAATCCTTCGTACGTTACATAATCCTAACTAAAATCCAATAATATAGTAACTTATTTCTTTAAGGTAGGGAAATTGAAACTGTTTTGTACTTATTAGGTATCATTATGTAATAATGGACAATAAAAATCTGAAAACGGCGCCATTTTGGCTGTTTTAATTGCCTCACTTTTGACAGGCCGCTCTTTGTAGGGAATTATCGTTCTAGGTGTTATTATTCTAAGTACCTACTTACTATACTTACATTTACTAATGGAAATACCAATTTTTGTTAAGATTTGATCAAGTGATCAATCAATTAACAAATAGTGAGTGACACATTACATAAAAGTTTGTGGGCGACTACCGATTATTAGGTACTACACCAAGTAAGTTACTCTCATTGAAATGTAATACATTTCGATGGTTACTAAGAATTTGAGCTAATACAATAAGGCTAGGTTAGTGTGCCCTAAAGTTGTCACTTAAATAGGATCGCTTGGTCGTTCTAGGTATCTATATTCTATAACTAGGTAGAAACTCAGATTTGTATTTCAGTCGCCCATTTTCAATATTATAGTCGCCCAATTCTACAAATATTGAAAATGGGTGACTTTAAAATACAAATCTGAGTTATTAGTTATACAGAAAGCTCGCCGGTAATGATCAATAACGATTGTCAATGCCATTGTTGGAGCAATTGAGAATCGCCTCAATTGCACGCGTAAACGATAAATTTTTGGATCAATGAGCGTCAATGACGTAAAAATTTACAATCGCAAATGATCGTAACTGGGTGTCCTACATCTTGGCATGGACCACTTTGAAAACCGCAATTCTGACTACATAGAAAATTTCTCCCCAATTAGTCCTAACTAGTCCTACTTTTTCGGAATTAGTCCCAAAAAGGACTGAAGGATATAAGCGATTTAAATGGTCCATGCCAAAGCAAACCTTCATTTTGGCAGAGACAGGCTATATCTAGTGAACCACAACACCTAGCCAGGATCTGATTATTCAAAAAAAAAGTCCCTTTTTTATGAATCTCGCAACGCCTAGAATCAAAACGAAATGAAGCGCCGTTCAAAAAATATAAAGGAATGATTTGGTCCATGCCAAAATCAACCTACATCTTGGCGAGGACTTTTGAACCAGGTCACCCAGAGAAAATCTGCTTATTGGAAACGATTCGTGTAAATTAGTCCCAAAGCCACAAAATTAGTCCCCCTTTGGTTTAGGAGATAATCGGAATAAAAATTTGGTTTTTATAGTACAGGAGCTGACTTCCTATTCAGTGACGATGTTTTGTAACATGTTTTTTTTTGCGTATTTGTGTTAGAATAACGAAGTGTAATTAGTAACACAAAAGCATATCGTAAAGTAATACGTAACATTTATGCATTTTCGAAACTCAAATCTAATTTTTTAAGTCATAAAATAAAAATGTTTTCTTAGAGATATTTTGATCCTGGGGCTCCTGGACTATATCAAAATAATGGACAGTCGCGGACAAAATAATTTCAAAAGAAGTATAAAATGGTTTTGAATTTTAAAATTATATTGCTTTCTTTCGAAATTATTTATATTTGGAGTGGAGTGATTTTCTTCCTTCAATGGGTTCACTTGAAACTTTGTACCTATACAGGGTTATTTGTAATTCATTTAAAACCTCTCGTGAGGTTGATCAGACCATCAAACTGAACAACTTTCATTATGGGTCCAACCTCAAAATCACGAAAAAAATCAGCTGTTTCATACATTACGATGGAGTACTTACGCATTGTACTTTTGCCCAGTTTGAAGGTCTGATAAAGTTCGTTTAAAAGGCTGCAGCTTTCACAAAGAGCCGCAAGATCGGATGCTTAATGTTTTACAATCTGAACACTGCGCATTACGTAACGGAATAGCTTAATGTAGGTACTTAATTAATTTTTACTGTACGCTTTTGTACGTGACTGTACTTATATAAAAAAAACGGAATTTCTCCTAAACCAAAGGGGGACTAATTTTGTGGCTTTGGGACTAATTGGGACTAATTTACACGAATCGTTTCTAATAAGCAGATTTTCTCTGGGTGACCTGGTTCAAAAGTCCTCGCCAAGATGTAGGTTGATTTTGGCATGGACCAAATCATTCCTTTATATTTTTTGAACGGCGCTTCATTTCGTTTTGATTCTAGGCGTTGCGAGATCCATAAAAAAGGGACTTTTTTTTTTAATAATCAGATCCTGGCTAGGTGTTGTGGTTCACTAGATATAGCCTGTCCCTGCCAAAATGAAGGTTTGCTTTGGCATGGACCATTTAAATCGCTTATATCTTTCAGTCCTTTTTGGGACTAATTCCGAAAAAGTAGGACTAGTTAGGACTAATTGGGGAGAAATTTTCTATGTAGTCAGAATTGCGGTTTTCAAAGTGGTCCATGCCAAGATGTAGGACACCGTTACTGGAGCGCTGCAAGCGATCAATTTTCCTATTTTTATTAACTTTACCGCACGCTAACCTAACCTTATTGTTAGTTTATTGACTAAAGCAATCATTCATATAAACCAGAGGTGCCCAAACGGTCGATTGCGTGAGGTTTTAAGGTCGATCGCCAAGGATAGCCAAAAATATTAGTGATAAATATTTGGTGGGTTAAACAGTCAAAATGTCGATCCTTTAGTCATAAATTTTTGCTAGGTCGATCTCCTTAAGAAAAAGTATTGGCACCCCTGATATAAACCTACCTAATTCTCGCACCATGTAAGTATCAAAAGTTGCCATCTTCTGGGCTCTTGGTATTTCTAGTGAGCTGCATCTGCATACTGCTGCAAATCCCCATTTCTTCAGTTTTCATTTAGGACGATTATAATCCATAATACTGCTTGATTATATGTCATCACATTTAAGTATAGTGATCTTGGTTTGTATTGTTTCAAAAGATTTAAACAAATAATTTGATTAACTTTTCCTATCATATTGAAATAGTATATTTTTCAAAACTATAGTTTCGTTTATCAACAAATTGATAATTGTGAGATTCAAAAGTGACAAATAGTCTAAGTAGCCGTTTCATTATCAAGCATTAATTTAAAAGATCCATCAGGATCCGTGCATCGAAGAATACGTAACGAATCGCCTGCTGTCAAGGGTAACTTTGGGTGTATTAAATATAGGGTTCCGTCCAGGAAACTGCCAGGTCTCTTTGTGGAGATTCCTTCCAAGTCCTCCATCAACTCAATGCTGTACCAGGTTATAATGGCATTAGCAGGGCCATCTTTAGTTAAAGGCAATGTCACTGCTTGTATCCTTGCGTCACTTGAAACTGAACCCAAACACAGTTCATCTGTAACGGCAGTGTACTCTAAAAGAGAATAATCAATGCTGAAATTTTGTGTCACCTCATACTTATTAATGTATTCTGCCACTTTGTAGTTCTTTACATTTTGATTATAAACTCTATTATTTTTATCTAACCAGTTGCTGTTGATTACTTGTATCATTAGATTTATTTTAGCAGGCATGATCAAAGTCCCTCGTAAAATGTTGTTTGCCTTTATATCTTGGACTATATCTCTAAGGCGCAAATCAATATCACCACAGATTTCTAGTATGTCATAATATACTGCATGAAACTTTTGGTGACGAAATACTTCAGATCCCCAGGAGCTTCCGACGAGAATATTAATTTTGTACAAAGGAAGCTTGTGAGCTTTAAACACCTTTTTAAAGAACTTCTTATCGCTATCTGTTCTTGCATAACAGAAGAGTGATTGTGCTCCACGCTTCAACATTAACATCCCAAATACTGGAAAGGGAGACAAGTCTACAATATTGATCCTGGACATGTCTGTAATTTGTCCCAAGTAGATACTAGCCATACCGATGCATCCTGCTATCAGTTTAACATTTTCCATGTCATTCAAAAACCGCATTGTTTCTTGTGAAACCCTTACAATGGGTGTTGTACTTTCATTCACCATAGTCAATTTACCTCCATTGATCAAAAACTGTGTATTAATAATTTGATTTTTCTTAACAGTTTTTGGTACGTTGTCAAAGAAAATAGCTTGCTGCCAAGCATCAGCCCTTCGATCTGATCTTGGATCTGTTGTGACAGTTATATTTTTAGACAAATACAAATTGAACCATCCGACATAAAAGTGAATTTCCCCATCTTCTTTAGTTGTTGATTCAACAGTATACGGTTCAGAGCAGCTGAGCATCTCCTGAATATCACGATAATCATTAAAATTTATTTTGAACACAGACTGTGGGTCTGACATGTATTTAAGATCTTTTAACAAATGGACATCATCACAGTCATATGAATCATCTTCTTCTGTGAATAAATGGACATTATGTGTAATCTCTAACCATTTTTTAGCTTCTGAGCTTAAATGGTATTTTTTATTAAGATAATCTGATTTAGCTGCCGTAATGAAAAATTCAGCTTTGTTTGGTATCACTTGAGACGTAGGGATGGTAAAGTATTCCCATGCATGAGCTAGTGTTTGTAAAATATCTTCACCGAGCAACCCGGCATCAAACATTTCTGTAACTATTAGTGACCTCTTTCCGCCAATATCCCTGTAATTCATTGTAGTAGACATCTTATTAACTATAACTATGTCAAGTTTGTTGTTTCCCTGAGTGACAGCTTCAGCCATCCAAGCCATGTGTTCAGAAACTTCTACACCAGTGACGGCTGTAGCGGAGCAATCGGTGGCAAACATGGCCAGGATGCCAGTACCAGTGCCAATGTCAAGAACACTGTCTTTAAAGCGAATAACAATCTCACTAATAGCATTATAATATGATTCATTTCGAATTTTATCATTCAGCATTCGGAAGTGCCACCTTTCAAGTAGGAGATTTTTTATAGAATTTAAGTTTTTTTCAGAATTAACAGATCTTGAATCTAATTTCAAGGATTTCTGAAAATGGGCCCAGGCCTCCGTATAAAAGCCAAACTTGTAGAGATACTTTCCAATATCATTCAACAGGTTGGAATTGTTTTGGTACACATCTACAGCTCTGCCAAAGTTAGCAAAAATATCTTCCATTCTACCAGCACCCGCCAAGACTTCATTTAGTGTCATAAGTGCGTTGCGAAACTCTATTTCTAATTCATCTTTGATATCTGGATCTTTGTTCACAGCCAATATATAGAAATCAAAAGCTTTGCCATAAATGCCAGTTTCTGTTAGTTGCCTTGCTAAATTGAGATAATGTTGAGCTTCTTCCTCCATTTCAAAGGGCGTAGGTTATTTATATACTGAGTAAGTGGACAAATGGATAATTAATTATACTCACAGCAGGCTTTTAGGTGCACTGTTACTTTCAGTTCAATCACGAAAAATAAACGCAAAACCAGACAGTGAGAAATTAAAACTATTGTTTGTATAACACTGTGTCGCGGTTGATAAATTCATATGAATGGGCAGAAATTCATTTAATTAATGTAATGACGCAGCTACCGGTATCAATCCAATATAATAGCCTGAAGGAAAATCAATACTCTATTTTAATTTAAACAGGCGATATGCGGCGCGCGGCGCGTCTCCACATTCGCCATCGCCATATTTATCTTATCTGTCACTGTCATGTCAGTCATGCCATGGCCGCGTTCCGAATCACGCCAACAGTGCTCACAGCGTGTGACGTCATTCTATGCCGGTCCGAATCATTAGCACGCTGTCAGCACGCTCACGATACTATTGATTCGGACCGCTTGTGAGAGCGCTAACATCGCTAACGTTGGATTTTACAGAACAACATAACCTCAAAAAGAGTAAAGTTAATATTTATTCTAAGGGAGAAGTAAATAAAAAGGCACTAATGAATACGAATTAAGTTTCTTCACTGAGACCAATTATTTACTAACAAATTTTAAACTCTTAAAGCTTCAAAATACTTATTACCACTGCTAGCTCTTTCAACATCAGATTAATATAATTATTTCGTTCGCATCTTTACAAAACACCTGCAGGTCAATAAATTCATCTTTGTAAAAATCACAATTAATAATGACTACAACATACACAACGATTCACAATTTAACCACGTATTTTTTGTCAACAATGAACTTTGACAAGGAAGTTTGACAGCTACACCGACTACGCTCACAGTGCTTTGGTGGAATACGCTGAGCGTCGTTAGCACATGCGATGACGTCATCTGTGACGTCACTTTAACTTACGTGAGCGATGTAAGCATGATTTGGACCGGGCGTTAGCGCGCTCACAGTGCTGGGGGCTTACCATCAGCAAATAAGAAACCATCCTTAAGCCGTTCAGTTCAGAAGCAGGCCCTAAACAAAATTGCTTAAATCGATACCATGACCGTCTTTTAGGTGAACGGCTTAAAGATTGTTTTGACTCAAGGTGAACGGTTAGTTTGTCTCTGGTATGCTTTGTCACAGATCACTAATGCTTTGTAGATGATGCGAAAACGAGCTAGCTTATACAAATCGATGGGTGCATTCTGTAAGACAAATCTCTGAGTCATCGATCGCCATAAATTTGTTAACCATGGCAAGTAATTTGTTTAGAATATTCATTTACTTTTCATGGTTAAAATGTACTTTATGGCGATCGATGACTCAGATATTTGTTTGGCAGAATGCACCCAATTTATCGCTTACTATCCCTCTGGCGGCCATGTTTTTAACCTCAAAAACGAAAAACAATTTGTAAATTTTTGATATACCTAGACCCTATCTTACTGAAAATAATAATTCAATAAATAATAATTATATTAGATTACCTATTAAGAATTTTCTTATTTCATGGCATTTTTAGTTGCGGATCACGTCGATGTGGATGTTAATGTGACAAGGTTCTTGCGAATTACCAATTGGCGGGGATAGTATATCTCTGTCTGCCGCGACGTTCCAAATTGATGAAAAATAAAATATAGGTCACTTACTAGTATTTTTAATGAGAACATTGCAAATAAACAATTACATTTCTAGCTGGATCAAGGTCCCTAGTGGGGTGCCGCAGGGATCCCTGTTGGGACCCCTCTTATTCGTCATTTACATTAATGATATCAGCTGCTGCTTGCGATCTTCTAAATTATTATGCTTTGCTGATGATATGAAGATTTTCTCGGCTGTGAGATCCGTTCAAGATACGTGTGCGCTCCAAGATGACTTGAATCGCCTTGAATCTTACTGTCAAGTTAATTTTCTCGATTTGAATCCCCTTAAATGCTCCGTTGTTACGTACTCTAGGAAGACCAATACCATACATCATGTTTATCGGATAGGCTGCACTGCTCTTTCTAGGAATGTTTCGGTGAGGGATCTAGGGATTGTTCACGACTACAAACTGACGTTCGAGGATCATATTGATAGCATTGTGCGAAGAGCATCCAAGGCACTGGGTTTTATTTTACGTAGTTCCAAGGACTTTAATCAAATTAAAACGCTAAAAATATTGTACTGTATGTTCGTCAGAACTATTCTGGAGTATGCATCGCAAATTTGGAACCCCCGATATAAAATTTACAAAATGCGAATTGAACGCATACAGGAAAAGTTCGTAAAACATCTATGCTATCGTGCAGGGCTGTCGTATGACTCATCTAAATACGAAGACTTATGTAAAAAATTCCACCTTCTTCCGTTACACATGCGGCGTGATATTGCTGATATGGTCTACCTTATGAAAATCTCATCTGGTATGATTGATTGTCCTGAGCTTCTATATAAACTCTCTTTTAACGTACCCCGTAGTTCACGGCGAGCTGCACCATTTAACTTGCCTTTTTGTAGCACTAAATATAGAAAAAATAATTTTATCTACCGTTCAATGAATCAATTTAATATTTTATCAAATAATTTTGATTTGGATGTATTTAACACCAGTATTCGTGCGGCGAAGACACTCGTTAGTAGGCATTTCTTCAATGGCGAATAATTCAGTTATTTTTTGCAATTCTAATACCTACTATTGTTCTTGATTCATTTATGCTTACTTAAATTTAAGCTCACATTAGATTTAACTGTACTTTGGCTAACCGTGTGAATCTATTATTAGCTTTTTAAGTTTATACTTTGTAATTTATATTAATATTGTGTAAGCTGATGATTCACCGAATAATAAATAATAATAAAATAATAATAAATAAAGTATCACAACTTCATATTTATTTTTAAGTGCGATTTACTAGGTGCGTGCTCTAATAAAATGTCGCAAGTCAATAAAACAAATTGAAGTTATAAATTATTTCAGTTTTTTTATTTTCAATATCATTTCACACCATTAGTTTGTTAATTACATCGATATAAAGTAAATCATTTTCTTCTTTATTTGATTATTATTATTCATAATAACATAAAATGTAATGCAATTTAGGTACTTATTTATGGGATCTCATATCTCATCATTTCTTTTTATTTCAGTGATATTCAACAACAACGAAGTCGTCGCGTTGCCTTTATCAAGTTATATAATTCACTGTTAAATAATAAACATTAAAAGAAATTCACAAATCTTAAAATTCTCACACCAAACTTATCTAAATACACTAAACAATTTTGAAAAAGCTGATCACGTAGGAACTTTTTATGAATTGCTTCATTTGACATTACAGACGCTATAAAACAGCTCCCAAACTGTCAAACCGTGCGTCGTGGTACGCTTCGTCCATACATAAAAAATGGTGCACGGTTTAAGAGCGTGTATTAAAGCAGGCCCTCCGCAGGCCTGCTAAATCGAGGTCATGGTACGAAAAAGTAATGCCATTCAGTATAAGTCCTGCTATAAGAGCTCATAGTAAGGCCCCTGTAAGCGTGATTCGGAACGCGGCCCATGTATGGCCGCGTTCCGACTTCCGATTCACGCCAACAGTGATCACAGCGTGTGACGTCATTGTATGTACTATGGGCAACAGCGTCGCTTAACCAGTTTGCAACAAAATTCGTGTGCGCGCGTATCGCCCCTGCACGAACTAAACGTATGGTTGTGCCCCGGCGCGGCGTGCAAGCGATTTTGACCTTAGCAGTGGTTAAGCGTCGCTGTTGCCGATGGTACACACCGGTCCAAATCATTAGCACGCTGTCAGCACGCTCACGAAACTATTTATTCGGACCGCTCACAGTGGGATGGATTTTGGATTTGCGGACATTGGAGTTTTTGTTACATATCATTATTTTCTTTATGCGAATCGATAGCCCTAATTAAGGCAATCAAATGTTATTCCGGCAATTTTTTTGTAGGTAAACGTTATATTGGACGAGAAAAATTAAATATTCAAAAAAATTGTATGGGACGATATCTAACATGTTCCATAAGTACCAAGTCTTGGCAGATCTCAACCTGAAATTTTGTAGGGTTAATCTATGGGTGTTTATATATAGCGCCACATACATAGCATTGTCTCGGAGTTCTCGGACTGCCCCGTTTTCCAGATATATGAAGCTGAACTTAAGCACTTTTTCAAATTGTTCTGATGTCTAATATGTTCATAAGTACCAAGTCTTGGCAGATCTCAGCTTGATATTTTGTAGGGTTAATCTATAGGTGTTTATATATACCGTCACATACATAACATTGTCCCTGACTGCCCCGTTTTCCAGATATATGAAGCTGAACTTAGGTACTTTTTCTAATTTTTCTTATGGATGATTTTAAGTACTCAACTCAAAATAGTTATAAAAAACGGAATGGCATGAATATTATGAACTTTCTTCTTCTTCTTCTTCTTGTCAGTGCAGGCGGTTTCCGCAACTCGACGTCTATAGCGCCTATTTTGCGTCGGAGGATGTGCGGCCGGATCACTCCAGCCAGCCCAGCTCAGCTAGGAACGCTTTGACGTTCGTGATCGCTTCCTGGACGCTGCCCGGCGAACCGAGGTACCTCGCCCGGTAAGGGGCCACCCTTCTGCATTCCAGCAGAACGTGGGCGGCTGTTTCTTCTTCCTCTGCATAGGGAACTGTCCGTGACACCTAAGTTAAAAAGATGTCTGTTAAATTGTCCATGACCAGTAATAGCACCTGTTACTAGGCGAAGTTGCGGTCTGCACAGTTGTATCAGGGATCTGGATAGAGGAGCGTCCACGCGCGGTAGAGCGAGTTTCGCCTGTCTGCACGAGTCCAGCGAGTTCCAGTTCTGTTGGTGTAGTTCTATGGTATGTTCACGGATCTTACTTGCAAACCAGCTGGTCGGGATAGGCGCGATCGGCTCTGGGCCAATATATAATATATTATGAACTTTATATTAATTTAATTAATTTATAAACCATACTATTACATCAGGTGACGTCATAAAACAAAATTAAAACATGAAATAATGAATACAATATCTTAGGGTGACAAGTAAAACTCACTAGGTACAAAGAAATTAAAACTGTTATATTGCACTTTCATGGTTAATTAATACAGTAGACCAATGTCCGCATTCAATCACAGAATCATTTTCACTTAGAAACGCCTTTTTAAAATAACTCACTCTTGGATAGTCTTCAGGCAAAAATCCCAGCTGTCCATATTTATTATAACCTGTTGTCCAAACAGAATTATCTTTAAGCATTATTGCGGTATGTCTCGAACCACAACCAATATCCTTCACATCCAAATTTACTTCCTCCTCATTTTCATCAAAGATATCAACTAAAGTGGGAAGGGGGTAGCTTTTAAGCCCTTCCCGGTTCAGAACTCCCTTAGTATCTGGATGTCGTACTCCTAACTGACCGGTATCATTCCATCCCCATGTGTACAAGTCGCCGAACTCGCTGAGTGCCAGGCAGTGCCAACCCCCTGCTCTTATCTTAGTAATCTTGATGCCAGCTAATGCTTCCACTTCCGTTGGCGATTCCATATTGTCTAAACTGCCATGTCCTAATTGTAAACGCCTGAAAAACAAAAACAATCAATTTGATATCAAAATATATTAATATTATATAACAGCGGTTTTCAAATGGTATTCCGTGGAATTCTGGGGTTCCGTAAGAGGCTCTCAGGGACTCAGCGAAATTTTAAGTGTTAAATAAACATCTGTTGTGATATAGCAGTGCGCAGACAATGTGGAAGCGTAAGCGTGCTGGGTCCATAACCTGTTGTGATATAGCAGTGCGCAGATGATATTTAGCGATGAAATAAACGCTTATTGTAGTATGCGTAACCGCAGCAAAATGTTGCGTCTTAGAGAAATGAGAGTATTACAGATAATTAGTTCATAGTAAGATGCAATTTGTTTAAGTATAGCAAAATGTGTGCAAGTTGTACTTTCGAAGTTATTCGAGAAAAACTGATTTTGCTGGGGTAACGTTACCCCAGCAAAATGTTTTTAAAAAAAGGCGTTTAGCCTGGAACCAAGTACATCAAAAGATAGCTTTTGACGAGTTGTTAATGAATACCAATAGCAAAATCTGTGCATCTTATAGTTTTTGAGATATTCAAGATTTTGCTGCGGTAACGTTTAGGGATTTCCCATATCTCAAAAACTGTTTGTCGCAGAAGTTTGAAAAAAATACCAGTTATAGGCCTTAATTTGTTTAAATTTGTTTAAATATAAGTATTTCGATTCATCAACAGATATCGATATAATTAAATGTTTTTTTAAAACTGGAAAAAATCGATTTACTCCTAAACTAGTACATTTGAAAACAAATAAAAAACAATTACATATACCTATGATCTACCCCTTTAAGGTGTACAAATCTGGATTAACAAACTTTACGCGATATGAAGATATAAAGAGATTTCATCAAATTTCAAGCTACTTATCAATTTTCTACTTTGGCGATCGAATACGCAGCTCCCTATGAATCCAAAACGATAGACTATAGTGAACACATTAGTGTATTTTGTTAAAAAACATCCCTGAAAGTTTCAGCTTTAAATCTCTGATGGATTAAAAATTATTCAAAAACCAAGAAAGTGCCAGCAATTCTCCTATAAACCGACTAAATTACGGAGGTTACGAAAAAGCGATCGCGCCATACTTGCGGATGTCCTACTGAAATTAGCAACCTAATAACCGATATATAGTACAGTCAAGCAGAAAAATACCCATGTAGCTTAAATCTAAATTGTTTTATGTAGAGGTTACATTATTACTTTAGGTATTTTCGACTACATTCGTTATTAGCAATACTTACCTAATTACTACCAGATTTTTAGACCAGAACTAAAAAGAAATGTGGTTCAACCTATCTAATAGTATTAGTTAATTGATGAATGCGTTGAACGAGTACTTTTGTAAAATAAAAAATATTCTTAAATTTGAGATTTTTGCATTCATTGTTTTTTGTTAATTAAAAATTTATCACACGTCACGTCACGGCATCCAACACGAGATTTTCGCATTTCTTTCTCTTTTGTCATGTCACTATGTATGTAGTTGTCCCTTTTTCTATAAATGAAGGACCCAGATGCAGAAGTCCGTACTTTTTCATCTGATAACACCAACGTGTAGAGCATGCCCAGATGCAGAACTCCCTTAGTCCAAACACTGAGTTTCTCAATAAACCAAATTTAAACAGAAAAAGGTCACTGAAAGTTTTCTACAAGGTGTTTGGTAAAAGCCTTATAAAGCCGAATATGGTAAATAGGGACCATCGAACTGAACAACTTTTACTATGGGACCAACTCTGAAATCGCGAAAAAATAATCAGCAGTTCTTTACATTTTGATATTTTCGTCATTAATTTTTGTACGGAACAGCTGATTTTATTTGCGATTTCAGAGATGTAGGTAGGTTATTGAGGAAAATCAAACTTCACCTTTTATTTAACACACAAACATAACATATTATTATTATACTTTTTAATAAAATCAACATTAATCAACCGGATTCAGGTCCCAAACTCTTGGACTTAGTCCTTTTTGACCCGTATTTTAAAGACTTGGGCACTTTGGTTACTTATTTGGTGGATTTCTTACAAAATATTGTGGACTTAGGACTTTCGCACTAAATGAAATATTGAAATATCGGTCGGAATTAAGGACTTTATAATATAAAATAAGGAAAATTAAATATTTGTTGTTATAGCGGCAACAGAAATACATCATCTGTGAAAATGTCAACTATCTAGCTATCAAGGTTCATGAGATACAGCCTGGTGACAGACAGACAGACAGACGGACAGCGGAGGCTTAGTAATAAGGTCCCGTTTTACCCTTTGGGTACGGAACCCTAAAAATTAGTCATTGACACAATAATATTGCATTGTCTTCCAATGCTGGACCTATGTTCAAAGTTTCAAGTTTCTATCTTATCGGTAAGCTAGTATCAAATAGTTTGCTAAAGTGGACAAACAAACAAAGAAACAAAATCTTTTTATACGCCACTGTACCACCTAAAAATGACTATTACGCTATTTTTTTAAGATGGTTACGCTCAAGTATGGCGCGATCGCTTTTTCGTAACCTCCGTAATTTAGTCGGTTTATAGGAGAATTGCTGGCACTTTCTTGGTTTTTGAATAATTTTTAATCCATCAGAGATTTAAAGCTGAAACTTTCAGGGATGTTTTTTAACAAAATACACTAATGTGTTCACTATAGTCTATCGTTTTGGATTCATAGGGAGCTGCGTATTCGATCGCCAAAGTAGAAAATTGATAAGTAGCTTGAAATTTGATGAAATCTCTTTATATCTTCATATCGCGTAAAGTTTGTTAATCCAGATTTGTACACCTTAAAGGGGTAGATCATAGGTATATGTAATTGTTTTTTATTTGTTTTCAAATGTACTAGTTTAGGAGTAAATCGATTTTTTCCAGTTTTAAAAAAACAATTAATTATATCGATATCTGTTGATGAATCGAAATACTTATATTTAAACAAATTTAAACAAATTAAGGCCTATAACTGGTATTTTTTTCAAACTTCTGCGACAAACAGTTTTTGAGATATGGGAAATCCCTAAACGTTACCGCAGCAAAATCTTGAATATCTCAAAAACTATAAGATGCACAGATTTTGCTATTGGTATTCATTAACAACTCGTCAAAAGCTATCTTTTGATGTACTTGGTTCCAGGCTAAACGCCTTTTTTTAAAAACATTTTGCTGGGGTAACGTTACCCCAGCAAAATCAGTTTTTCTCGAATAACTTTGAAAGTACAACTTGCACACATTTTGCTATACTTAAACAAATTGCATCTTACTATGAACTAATTATCTGTAATACTCTCATTTCTCTAAGACGCAACATTTTGCTGCGGTTACGCATACCTTATTGTAATATAAAACAGACTTTTATTTTTAAACTGAGAAAACACAATTCGTGTACAGATTTTCCTTATAGAGAGAGTGACATTTGACATCTGAAATATCAAATACAAACACCCATGTAAGTTTCCAAGTAGGTTGCACTCGCTTGCTTTGCAATCTCCTCTAACAATATCTTTTGGTTCTATCTAAATAAATATTTTTATCATAAAAAGTCCTTCTTTTACAGTCAAACTAGGTATACCAAAAAGCCTCAAGTATGGTGTGATTTCACACAAAAACAATTTTACAGTTAGTTTACTTCTTACTTGAGTTAGGGTTCCGCCCAAAAACGATGAACCAAAATGGGTTCCCTAGTCGAAAGAATTTGGGAACCACTGTATTATATTACATAATACCTATGTTATTTTACTTTACCTTCCATTACCCCAAGTATAGACTCTCCCGGCTTCTGTTAGTAACATAAAGTGCTCATAGCCACATCTGACGTCACAGATTTTACCAATGCAGTGGCTAGTTTCTAGAAGGCTAGGTAAGAGACCATCATACAATCTTCCGTCAGAAGTCAAACACAGACATGAGTTGTTAGTGAGGGCTACCTTGACAATGTGACAGTCACGTCGCACTCGTTTTGAACT